>CM034153.1:606256980-607474462 GCA_019776745.2 Taxus chinensis
AGTCATAGCAATAAGACATGCCACCCTAGGACACACTCAAGCATGTAGGTGCATGGAAAATAGGGATCCTTAATGGATCCAATCAGATGGTGAAGAAATAATGAGCATAGGATGAGGAAATATGGTGATAGAGAAACAATGAGGTAGTTTAATAAAATAAAACATAGATGAAATATCCCAATTAGGACTTTGAATGCAAGTATCCCCCAACAACAAATTACCCTTTTATTGTAGGTTATAATAAATCAATTTTTCCTCATTTACACAATCTAGTTAATATTATCATTTTGGGAAAAAAAGTATATGAACACAATAATGACATAAACATGAAAATGAGCATGCCACTGTCACAAAGAGACGATGTGATGCATAAAAAGTATTAAACACAACATTTCACTATTCACGCATAGTAAGAGCATGTAATCCCAATTATCTTCATAATGCAGCTAAATGAACCCATTTCATCACAAAAGGAAACAATAATAAATTATTAATCAAGAAAGGAAAACTAGTGACTAAAAATTACACTTTACACCATATTTCATTCATTGAAACACACATGGAAATATCTCTATATGTACCCATTTAAAATGTATCTTTCTACCTCTCCTTGATGATACCCTTTCTCAAGATAGATAATATCTGCAAACAAATAGACAGGTGTACCCTATGCATAATCCATTTCACATGATCAAAATCAACTGAACTGAAATACAAGAAACACACACATGTGTGCACACACACACACACAAAAGATAGAGAGAGAGAGAGAGAGAGAGAGAGAGAGAGAGAGAGAGAGAGGGAGAGAGAGAGAGAGAGAGAGAGAGAGAGGGAGAGAGAGAGAGAGAGAGAGAGAGAGAGAGAGAGAATAATACAAAACAAAAATATAGATATGAAATATCATCTACTACTAAATCAATCAACTGATAATAAATGTTTTACTCCCAAAACATTTTATAATGATAATAAAGTAAAATAAAATCATAATATTAATACTATATCAATGTGGCAATAACTACCTAGTCATATTCAATACCTTCAAATTGTGAATAACTTTTTTCTACAAGTTAGGATTTATACTTATCAATGGACCCATCTATTACATATTTAATTTGGTACACCCACTTAAACCCAACTATTTTTATTTCTTTGGGAACTTAGAACCAAATCATAAGTGTTGTTTATTTTTCAAAGAATGAAGTTCTTCTTTCTTATATACTTGCCATTAAATATTCCTATAAGCTTGATGAAACACCATACTAACATTATAACCTCATCCTATTTAGATCTTTAACATCTCATGATAAGAGACATACCTCGTTATTTACCATTATGACCCATTTTTGTTTGAGGTTGTGTATGTTGACTGGGTTGCATTTAAAATTTCTTGTATCGTTAGTGGTGGATGTATTGAATGATCCCTTGTGTAGCATCATGTGAAATATAGGAATACACTCAATGAAATTATTCAAAACTATTATATTTATCATAAAAAGGTTTATAAGTGATTTGAGATTGACAAAAGGAAATAGAGGAGGTATAGGAGATGACCCATATGCTTAAGAATATTAATAAAGAAAAACATCACAATGAAAAAGAATCTTAATGGTTTTGTTATCACCAAATAAATGCACCTCTCAAATGGCCTGAAGGTGAACACAAAATTCGGTGTGATTGGGTAACATGGGATCACCTCTCAAGCTATGGGACTTGGGCTCGAGGTGAACCTCCAGAGAAGGTCGGTTTCCTCTTCCTAAAATAAGCACTACACTACTCCTAATGCAAGAAACATAGCTGACTAGGCCTATACTAACATTTCAAGGGATTAGGGAGAGAGATTTGCAAAAAAATAAAACCATAAAATAAAAGTGGTGATGAACCAAGAAAGGGTTTTGCTAGAATTTTTTTTTGGCTTTCCGATGAAGAGAGATGATCATGAGAAAGAATGAACATGCATTACAAACCCAATTTTCATACAGTGCTTCACTTCCTTGATAAGCACAATGACCTCCAAAACTTACAAAATAAACTCTGGTTGCACAGTTCACCTGCAAACATGAGAGAGGAAAATAGAAGAATCAAAATCATGTAAGGAAATATTACTGATCACAAAACATAATTCTCATTACTTCAAGAACTTGCACAGTGCATCATTATAGTGGGGAAAAGGCATAGGATGCCATTACAATTTTAGAAGAAAGGCTTGAGAGCCTAAAAATTCACAGTAACTCAACTTATGAATATAGGGGAAGATTTTGGAAGAATGTATAACTCCTCTTTTGGAATAAGCACTCTTTAAAATTTATAGAAAATTTTGATTTATTGAGAGATAGAGGGAAGAATCCTAAAAACTAGGAAAGAATATAGCTGAATGGGTAAACCTTGATTGCTTCATTCATTGCAACTCCACTTTTTGATAAACTATTTTTGGGATGAATACCATTGCGTAGTTCTCATTCTCTTAATTCCAATGACTATAATTTTGTAAGAACTAGACAACTCAAGAGGAAGATATGGCTTGTTGAGTGAAAGTTATTTTTTGGGCATCTTGGGCAGTTTACTCCATTAGATCTCATAAATTCAAACATTTTAATCATCTCTATAATTTAATTAAAAATAATATTGTAATAAATCTTATAGGTCTTATTTGATATACGCAGGGGCCCACATGGTTGAAGTTTACATTAGAAGGGGTTTAGTGTTTGTTTAGATAACTAGCTCGATAAAATGGCTCACCAACCAACTCACCGAGCTCTTTTTCCTCTCTATGAGTTCCATGTCACATTTTCATCGTGGTCTTTTGCAAATCTTTCCACCTCCTATGTTTACATTTTCCAACTCCGTGATTAACTCGGTGGGCTCTACATTATTTTTCGGGAAAGTTATTTGTTTATTGTAACCAAGTGCCCTATCCCTTAGTCCCCACATCAGGTTACTTACATTAAAACTACTTATATAGATGCATTTTACGTTGGTTGGCATATAAAGGAACTTGCTGAGCTATTCGACACTAACCGAGCTACATGGAAAAATTTGCAAGCTATATTGGAACTGTCGCACTTTCAACCAATTGGCTGAGTACCTCGGTGCTTGAATTAGTAATCACCCCGATGAGATCTCCATCCACCACATATTTAACTGCATCGTTGAGTCATGATTGAATCACTTGTTGAACCATCTACTTATCCACTGTTGAGAGTACTAGCTTGGCTCAACCTCCTAAGTCCCTTACCCAACACATGGTGAATAAATTGAATGACTCTACTTCTTGACATGACCTAAAAATATCCCAATGACCCAGTGCTTGAACCGATATTGACATGGCAACAACTTCCACAAATCCCGATGAGCCTAAAATTCTGAAACAAGAATACCCAAATTACGAAGGTGATAGACCCTGAAAGTGGGAATTTCAGAAATTCAGATGTTTGGCTCATATTTTACTTCAGCTCAACAATTTTAGTGAAGTCTGAAATCCCAAAACTATGAATTTTAGAGTTTGGGATTTGGAAATTCCACCAATCAGAATGACCTCCCACAAAGCTATTCTCTAAAGCCTCTCCTTTCCAAAATCTAAAGTCAATGTATCCATCTGAGTTCCATCCTACGTGCTTCGTCTCACCACCTTCAGGGCTCATCATTAACCTAATATTGATGTCACTGATGCCATAGAAATTATTTTCCTACCTTGAATGATATCGAACCATTCACTTATGAGATTTTTGTGCATTCCCTCTAACTTGAGCTTGTATTCTAAGTAAATGAGGATCCAATTCGACAAGATCAATCGAGTTCAACCTTCTCTTACTAACCCATATGGCTTGTAAATCCTTCACCATTTCCAAGTTATCATCTATCTGCCAAACAAGCTCACTTATGGCTCGTCAGCCATGTGAACATCTTGAGCCATCCATATGAGTCACATGATTATTCAAATTGTCTATACTCACTGAGCCTGAAATGGCTCGGTGAGTCACCTTAGCCCTTGACTTACCTATTCCCAATTCACCCAACGAGCCAATAAAGAACTCACCTTATTTGATCTTTCTACTTATTTCTGCCAATTGTGGGATCGATGATGAGCCATGTTCCGTTCATACCAACCAAGCTCTTATTCCTTCCAGGAGCCATGCACTGAGTCAATCCCTTAATCACCTAATTCATCCCATGAGCGTAGGTTCCATTCATAGTAATTGAGATAGACATTGTTACTCGATCATGGACGATTTGTATTAACGACTCATGGTTATCTCCATATGAGCTCACCGAATAATCTCGCAGTGAACTGCCAGCTCCATTGAAATCAAGATTTTCACATCTACGTTAATATTATGAAGCCCATTTCCATTATGTGGTTATTTCATTGGCTTGAATCAAATTTACCTCACTGCAACATCATTTTCGAGTCACTTAGCATATATTCTTCTCACCATTGTGTCTCATGTTAAGCCTTCACTTAGACAATGCTTATTTGAATTGGCCTTTGAGCCCCCTTGACTTGCTGTAGTGAGCTTCTCACCAGTGTTCAATGCTTTGCATGTCTTCCATTATTTCCAAGCTCTCAATGTAGGGGATACCCTAAATGAATTGTGTAAACATCATGAGTACGAGACCATTAGTCTCTCCAAGGAGAAAATTACTAATGCTTGGGATCCCTTGCTTTGATGTCAAGCTAATACAATAATCAACACATGAACAACCCTCTAGCTCAGATCTGAGCTCCCATGACTCATGAGATGTCTACCTTACCCATTTGACCCAAAATCTTAGCTCAAAGCCCTTTTACTCTTCTAAATTGACGCTATGCTAAGTTGCACCACCGATTCTTCTATGGATGACTCGAGCTTCACATCTTCATTGAATCCATTGAGTCATCTATGGCTCATTTTCCATGCTTTGTCTAATAATTTTGTCATCCAGTGATATTATCAAGCTAAAAATTTATCCATCCTACTCATGAGATCCTAAACTCTCTACTTAGGTTGAAGGGTCAAGCTTAGCCATGATGCACCAATGTTGAGTGCCTCAGATTGGTCTATGTCCACACTTCTCAGCTATATGCCAACTGGCTTACCCTGGTGAGTTAAAATTTTCATGTTGAGTCCACTCTCATTTCCTCACCTATTTGTGGGCATTAAATTGGCTTAAATATTTGAGCTACATTTCTTGATATGCTAAACACCTTGCTAGGTTTTTGAATGAACTCATGTCGAGCCATCAAATGACTCGACTGAGTTGCATTGGTTTCGTAAATTTTCCCAATTCCATAGCCCGACTCTTCCTAACCTAGGATTTCCAACATTTCTAATCTCAACCCAAGCTCATGAGCATAAATTTTATGATCTCCTCAAAATAGCTCACCGCCTGTTACTCAAGGGTTCAGAAACATCTCACAAAAGTCAGGTTTGATGAGAGTGCTTAACCATAGCCTAAGTTTATCACATAAAGGAACACTTAATGATGTAGTGTTTATGTAGCTAAAGTTTTTCCTCACTGGGAAGGTTATGCACGTAACATTGCTTTCTACTTGAAACTGAAAGTATTTCGAATCTGCAAGCTTAGGCTCAATATCATAAAGTATACCACCATTGGACCCATTTTCACCCAAGTGAGAAAAATGGATAACATTTTTGCCCAGGTGGGTAAAAATGGATAATAGTTTTAGTGACCTCTTTGGGATGATTTCTTGCTAAACATGAATATAGTATCCTTTAACATCCATTTGGCATGGAGTCCCTGATAAATATCTTAAAACTGATCCTGAACTTGATGTAGACCATTTGACCTTGTCCCAGAATTTGATGTTGTAAAATATGAAGCACATTGGAACTGTTGGGAATAAGGTGTCTTAACCTTGTTTGGTTTATTCATTTAAGATTTTCCTACAACCGTTTCAAATTGTCTATGCTCTAAAAATAGAAATAGGAGTTGTGAAAAGATTCCCATATGATAGTATATCATGGAAGGACTATTTTTAGAGATATTATGACATCTATAAGGGTTAAAAATAGGGGAGAATATTGTGGACGTGGGAGCCTAATTTTAGACCGAAATCTTGCTCTTTAATGTTATTTACCTCATGAGAGGTTTGGCACATGGTTTTGTAAACCATAGATGGTTTCTTGTATAACCGGAGGTCTATAAATTGAAGGCTTGGAGAAGCAATTGGTGTAGTGAGTTTTAATCCTCCTAGAATTGTTTCTGGTGATACTCCTGTAAGAAACTTACTCTATAAGTGTATGTAATCTTTTTATTATATTTGAAATACATTGAGTAGGCTTTTGGAGTGTGGGGTTTTTTATCGGAAAGGATTTTCTACACGCATATCTGGTGTTTGTGTTTTGTTATGAGTATGTTGCTGATATTTCTGTAACTATTTTACTATGTTGAAAGTTTTGCATAATATCTCTCCTCAAAGATTAGCGTAGGAAGTTGTTCTGCTACTCTTAATTTCCTATCAAGTGGTATCAGAGCCTGATCACCTTTGGTTTCAGTTGTGGGTTGTTGGGATTTTTGTGCTAATCTGGGTTTAAGTGGGAGCTTGTGTAGAGAATACTTTGTTATCTGGTTGTAGAAATTTTTCAAATGGCGAGCATATTTGGGAAGATTGACGTAGAGAAGTTTTCTGGCACAAACTTTAAAATGTGGAAGCTGAAGATGGAAGATCTGTTGGTTGACCAAGATCTATGGGATGCAGTGGATGAGAAGGTCCATATGCCTACGGATCCAGTTTTGGCTGCACAATATGATGTAATGGATAGAAAATCTAAAGGTCTTATTAGACTATGTCTTGTAGATTTGATCCCAATAAATTTCCATGAAGAATCCACTTCGAAGAAGCTTTGGAAAAAGTTGGGTGAGATATACCAACCTAAGTCTCTAGTAAATAATATTTTCTTGAGGAAGAAGTTGTTTTCCTTAAGAATGGAAGAAAGTGGACAAATATCTGAGCATCTAGAAACATTCAATATGTTGGTGACTCAGTTGAGCTCAGTTGGGGTTAAAATGGACGAAGAAGAAAGGTGCCAAATGATGTTGGTTTCACTGCCAGAATCATGGGATAGCCTAGTCATGGCCATTGGGAGCACTTCAGTCACTCTGAAGATGGAGGATGTTGTTGGTTCTCTACTCTCTGAAGAGATGAGAAGGAAGGTCTCTCTGAACTCCAAAGAGGCTTTGAGTGTTTGAGGAAGAACAAAAGAACGAGGAAAAGATGAGAAGAAGCATGACCATTCCAAGAATAAGGGGAGATAAAAATTCCCTGGTAATTCCAAGGCGATATGCTGGAACTGTGGCAAATCTGGACAGTTCCGAAGGGAATGCAAAGAAGAAAAGGAAAAGAAAAAGAAGAAGCATGATTTTGATTCCGAGTTCGAAAAAGAAGATGGAGATGCCTTTATTGCAACTTTGGCCACTCGTGCAAGTGATAATACATGGTTGATAGACTCAGGTGCATCTTTCCACATGAATCCTAATAAAAATTGGTTTAGTAAGTATGAAAACTATGATGGTGGTAAGGTGTATTTGAGTGATAATTCTTTCCTTGAAATTGTTGGTCGTGGTAGTATTCAGGTGAAATTTTCTAATGGTAGAATTAGAATATTTGATGGTGTCTTACATATCCTAGGACTAACAAGAAATTTATTATCTGTTAGCAAGCTAATAGATGTGGGTGTGTATGTATAGTTTCTGAAGCAGGTGTGAAAATGGTGAGAGGTGCTATGGTGATAACAAGAGGAAGTAGACTGGGTACATTTTTTCCAACTTGATGCATGCATGGTTGAGTGCAATAGAACTTCAGATAAAACTAAGCTAGCAACTATTTCGATGAAAAATGAGAGGGTTTCCTCCTCTATGGATGTTCATGGCTTCTGGGTACCCAAGGGAGCTCTATCTATCGAATCAAAATTACTTGCAGAGAAGACCATGTTATGGCACCAAAGGCTTGGCCACATTGGAGAGAAGGGTTTAAAAGCCCTGAAAAATAAGAACCTCATTGAGGGTTTGAATGATTGCAATCTAGAGTTTGATTTTTGTGAACATTGTATTTATGGCAAACATAACCGTGTTCAATTTTACTTGTCTACTCACAAGTCTTCATGTATCTTGGATCTAATCCATTCGGATGTATTTGGTCCTCTTAAGGTTGCTTCTATTGCTAAATCAATTTATTATGTTACTTTCATTGATGATTTTAGTAGGAGAACATGGGTATATTTTTTAAAGAGTAAATTTGAATTTTTAGTCGTTTCAAGGAATTGAAGGCTATGGTCGAAACTCAAACTGGGAAGAAAATTAAGTGTTTGAGATCTGATAATGGTGGTGAGTACTGTTTTGCAGACTTTGATAGTTTTTGTACAGATTGTGGGATTAAAATACAAAAGACAACTTCGTATTCTCTGGAGAAAAATGGAGTTGCATAAATAATGAATAGAATGTTGATGGAGAAGGCTAGGAGCATGCTTATTGGAGTTGGTATAGAAAAGAGTTTTTGGGCTGAAGCTGTCACCACTACTTGCTATTTGATAAATAGATCTCCTACATCAACACTTGTTGATAAAATGCCAATGGATGTGTGGTTGAGGAAAAATCCTTCAATTAGACATCTGAGAGTTTTTGGTTATGAGGCATATGCACATATGCCTAAGGAGAAGAGAAAAAAGTTAGATTCTAAGGCTGTCAAATGTATCTTCATCAGATATGGCTATGGTGTGAAAGGATACAAGTTTTGGGATCCTATTACACAAAAGGTAATATACTCTAGAAGTGTTATTTTTAGAGAGATTAAATCTTTCCCTGTTAATTTTCAGCCAGAACAACATAAAGAAAATGAACAAAAAAAGGATGTGGTTCAACTTCCTTCTACACATGAGAAAGCTGAATCAAGACCCCAAAATAGACAAGAAGTTGAGGAGAGCTCACCAATATTTGAATCTTCAGAAGAGGAAGAAGTGGAAGAATCTCCACCTCAGCTTGTTCGAAAGTCTACAATTCAAAGGCAACCACCTGAAAGGTATGGGTAATTCTCCTGATGATTGGAAGTGTATATTTGCTTTGAGTACTAACATTGATGAATTGATATCTGTACAGGAGGCTTTGGGTATGAATGATGCAAAGTCCTAGCAAATAGCCATGGATGAAGAAATGACAACCCTTAAAAAGAGTGATACATGGGACCTTGTACCATTTCCTAAAGGTCGGAAACCTATTGGATGTAAATGGGTGTTTAAGAAAAAGATTGGTTCAGATGGAAATGTTGAAAAGTATAAGGCACGGTTGGTTACGAAGGGTTACTCTTAAGTTGATGGTATTGATTATGGTGAGATATTCCTGTTGCTAAAATGACATCCATTCGGTTTTTATTATCTATTATAATAGCTTATGACCTAGAGGTTGAACAAATAGACGTGAAAACTGCTTTCCTTCATGGTGATTTGGAGGAAGAAATCTATATGACACAGCCAGAGCACTACATGGTGAAAGGTAAAAGAAATATGGTTTGTAAGTTAAAGAAATACCTATATGGCCTTAAACAAAGTCCTAGGATGTGGTACCAGAAGTTTGATTCATATGTGTTGAGTTTGGGGTTTGTGTAGTCTAAATCTGATCATTGTGTATATTTTAAATCGGATGGTGATTATTTCCTAATAATTACTTTATATGTTGATGAAATGTTGTTTATTGGGAAAGGAAAAGGTTTGATTACAGAATTAAAATCTCATCTCTCTGCGAAATTTGAAATGAAAGATCTTGGTGTAGCAAAACACATACTTGGGATGGATAGTATAAGAGATTGTGAGAATAGAAAGCTATGGCTTGGCAAGAGTAAGTATGTTTGTTTTGTTTTGCAAAGGTTCAACATGCAGGATTGTAAACCACTTTGTGTTCTTGTTTCTTTGGGAATGAAACTCTCCATTTCACAATGTCCATCATCCCCATCGGAGATGGAAGAAACGAGAAAAGTGCCTTACCAGAGTGTAGTTGGAAGCTTAATGTATGTTATGGTTTGTACAAGACCAGACATAGCCTAAGTAGTGGGAGTTCTTTCTCATTTTATGTCTAATCCTAGAAGAGTGCATTGGGATGCAGTTAAGAGGTTCTTTAGATATTTTTAGGGTACATCAGAGTACTCTATATGTTTTCATGGAAGAGGAGATCAACATTCACTACGTATTCATGGTTTTGTGGATTTAGATTGGGCCGGTCATGTCAATAGCAGAAGATCCACCATTTCATACGTGTTTACTCTTAATGGTGGTGTAATTAGTTGGATGAGCAAGCAACAGGCTATGGTCACTTTGTCCACTACTGAGGTAGAGTACATGTCAGCTACTCATGCCTGTAAAGAAGCCATTTGGCTAAAGCATTTGTGTTCAAATATTAGATTAAAATAGGGTGCAGTTACAATATACTGTGACAGTTAGAGCACAATCTGCCTTGTGAAGAACCCAACTTTTCATGCTAGGACCAAACACATTGATGTTTAGTATCACTTCATGAGAGCTATGGTCGAGGATGGAAGGGTGAAGCTGGAAAAGGTAGAGATAGTTGTGAATGTTGCAGATGAATTAACTAAGCCCGTGAGCACAATGAAATTCAGATGGTGTTCCGAGTCTATGGGCCTCTTGGCCCCTAGAAGTTGATCCATGATGGTATCTTTCCCTTGGCCCTTGCAAGGTATTCGACAAGTGGGAGATTGTTGGGAATAAGGTGTCTCAACCTTGTTTGGTTTATTCATTTAAGATTTTCCTACAACTGTTTCGAATTGTCTATGCTGTAAAAATAGAAATAGGAGTTGTGAAAAGATTCCCATATGATAGTATATCATGGAAGGATTATTTTTAGAGATATTATGACAGATTTTATGACATCTATAAGGGTTAAAAATAGGGGAGAATATTGTGGACGTGGAAGCCTAATTTTAGAGCGAAATCTTGCTCTTTAATGTTATCCACCTCATAAGAGGTTTGGCACATGGTTTTGTAAACCATAGATGGTTTCTTGTATAACCAAAGGTCTATAAATTGAAGGCTTGGAGAAGCAATTGGTGTAGTGATTTTTAATCCTCCTAGAATTGTTTCTGGTGATACTCCTGTAAGAAACTTTCTCTGCAAGTGTATGTAATCTTGTTATTAGATTTGAAATACATTGAGTGGGATTTTGGAGTGTGGGGTTTTTTATCCAAAAGGATTTTCCCCATGTATATTTGGTGTTTGTGTTTTGTTATGAATATGTTGCTGATATTTCTGTAATTGTTTTACTATGTTTAAAGTTTTTCATAGTATCTCTCCTCAAATATTAGCGTAGGAAGTTGTTCTGCTACTCTTAATTTTCTATCATAAACCCATGATTTCTAGGAACACACGACACACTCCAGAAATTTAAGTAAACATTTGACAAGTTTGGTAATTCATGGGACTCTATTAAAACTTGAATCTTTCCTTCTTTTGAGAATTTCACCTTCGACACATTGTGCAAAAGCTAATACGAAACACAACACACACTAAAAATTAAAACCTTACATGCTTCAAATAAAATATGCATGGTGTGCTAGGAACTTATTCTGCTAAAATTAATCACTACCCTACACTAACCAGAAGCACATGTGAACTAAATAAACCCTACATCTAGTTGTGCAAAATAACTTCCCTTTCTCACAATGGGAAGCCATGCAGATTATTCGTCAATGGACATGGTTGAAACCAAAAGTGAAAAACTGAAACAAGCCCAATTCTCCACTTGGTTGACCAAGGCATCAACTGGAAAGAAAAAATATGCCTCTTTTAGTTGCTCTGTATTTGTATTATAGAGGCATTGTAAATGATCATTGGGGTTGTAAAACTCAAATTTACATTTTGAAGTGAATGTGATTGACTGCAACTTCTCATTTGGCTCCAAAGAATCCTAATACCCTATGGGACATGGTCTGACCTTTTGAATATGCCTATTACTTTGAGTCTCAATTTTAACAGGCAAATCTATCTGAAGACATTCCTAGAAAACATGATCTTCCGTGAGTCGATTTTTCTCATGTTCCCCATTTACAAACAGCTCTTCTTCCACATCAATGAATGATACTGAAGTAATGTTCTCTTCATTTACTTTTCCTTCCTTGAAAATGAGGGGTTTTTTCATAACATGAAACTATCTTGAATTGCTTGCGGCCTCAAATGAAATCACTTGAAAGCCACTACAAGTGTTTGAAGCATACTTCTCATATAGGAGTTCAAATTCCATTTGAAGACAAAGTTGGTCTGAATTTTTAACCTTCTCATACCACATGCAACCTATAAATTCAGATACATTTACCTGTTACTTTTAAGGATTATTATGGGCAACATGATATTCAAACACATTCTTCTCTAAAACTAGTTCATTAGCCAAAACAGGTTGCACAATTGAGAGCAAGAGACTCTCCTTGATATAATATTTGTTAAATTCTTCTGAATCTTTCCTAACTTCTCCCACATCTTCCTTTGAAGCAACATGCCTTGTGTGTTGGGAAAGAGGTAATGGAAAAAAGAAATTATGAAGTTCCATAGGCTCATGTCCATCCAATTACTCCTCCAAATTAGACAGATAATCTACTAAATTTTCTGGTTGTGTCAAGGATTCTTCATCTATCATAGTGTCCTTTAAAATGGTAACTTGTTCACACTGCCATTTTTCATTCTCAAACATGAAATTAGAAATATTAAATTTATCTAAGAAATTAAAATTTTGACAGAAAGAAGGAGGAGAAGGATTTAAAATCTCATGTGTTTCCTGTTTTGTACTCAAAACTACTTATTTTGCATTTCTCTCCTTCACATTGTGAACCACTTAATATCAGATTTCATCATCCAACAAATATATTGACAAACTATTGTAATGCTCCATAAGTGTTGAATTTTCTCGACATGCAAAACAATCAGGATCAATGCACTCACTAGATTCACCTTGTACTCTTGAGAGTATTTCTTCTTCAACTTGCACATGCTCTTCTTCTGGCAGATTTGGGGCTAACTCTTTCTCTTCCTAGACCGATTTATCAACTTATGGGGAATAGAAAGTCTCCGCAAACATAGTGTCAAAATTAATGCTACACCTTGAACACATAAACTGATGCTAATCATCCTCTCGTACTTGTTCTTGTGAAAATTCAATCTCCACCATCTGCTCTTAAATCTTAACCTTGGATAGGGTTTGAGTTAGGAGGGGGACTTGCTTGACATTCAAACTTACAACCCAATTCTTTAGATTATTTTCAAGCTCATATTTACTAAGTTCCTAAACCTTCTCTTCATTTTCTTTGCTATAATCATACTCTTGGTCTTCCCAAAATGGATTCGGGACTATAAGAGGAGCAGTGGGTTGGGGCTAAATTGCTTAATTCATTGTTTGAAGTGGTTGAAGAGGTGTAATTTCTTGTACTGGTGGCCTTTGTAGAAATGAAGGAATCATAGAAGAATTAGGAATATAAGATTCATGGTGGAATGGTAAGATAGGAGATGCAGAAATGGGATTCTCAACATGTGCAATAGGTGAAAATTTTGGGATTTGGGTTCTATACTGAAATGATATTGGTTGGGAGATAGGAAGAGGAATCTGAGGTGGTGATGTAAAATCAACCCATCGACAAGATTTTATTCCATCTAACTCGTAGGCCTCTATTTCTTCGATCTAACCTTCAAGTTGAGGTAACATTTCAGTCATAAAAGCAATCCTTTCCTACAAGCTATAAAAACTTAGCATAGGGCCAACCCATGGACAATCTACCTTGAAGCCAATATTGAATGCCTTCATTTGAGCTATAGCTCTAGATAGTACCGTTTCTACCTCCAGTTTTTGTATCTTAAGTTGTAACTTTACATATTATTATGTAGGATAGCCTCCATCATTTGCATGTTCTTGCTCTTGAAAAGATGCATAGTTAAGTGAACAATCAAATTGACCATGACTCTGCTCATAGAGATATGCATGCTATTTATTTTCATCATAAAATAGAGCTAGAGGTGGGTTAATATATCTTGAAGATGGAAAGTACTGCTACTGGTGCAAGAGGGAACTCAACTGTGGAAATGAAACAATTATTACACAGCTTCATGAATGGAAGAAAAATGGAAATATGTGAAAGAAAATAGATGGAAATGGGTGGAAAAGAGATAGTTTGCAACTCAAAGAGTGGGTTACTTAGATCAATGGAGTCACCAGTTGTGCTTAGATGTACCTCATAAGGTTGTAATTTCACTAAGAGCAGAACAACTTAATGAAATGAAGTGAACACGATAAACGAATATGTGAAAAATATGACTCTTTTGGTCCCATTAGGCATGCCAAAAACTGTTATCACCAAATCGTTGCACCCCCTGAATGGCTTGAAGGTGAACACGACATTTGGTGTGATTGGGTAATATGGGATCACCTCTCAAGCTGTGGGACTTGGGTTCAAGGTGTACCGCTGGAGAAGGCTGACCTCCTCTTCCTAAAATAAGCACTACACTACTCCTAATGCAAGAAAAATGGCTAACTAGACCTATGCTAACATTTCAAGGGATTAGGGAGAGAAATTTACAAGAAATAAAACCATAAACTAAAAGTGGTGATGCACCAAGGAAGGGTTTTTATAGAAAAAAATACAACTTTCTGATGAAGATAGATGATCATGAGGAAGAATGAACATGCATTACAAACCCAATTTTCATACAGTGCTTCACTTCCTTGATAAGCACAATGACCTCCAAAACTTGTAAAAGAAATCCTGGTTTCATAGTTCACTTGCAAACATGAGAGAGGCAAATAGAAGCAACAAAATAATGTAAGGACATATTATTGATCACAAAACATAATTCTCATTACTTCAAGCACTTGCACAGTACATCATTACAATGGGGAAAAGACATAGGCTGACATTACAATTTTAGAAGAAAGGCTTGATTCACAGCAGCTTAGCTTGTGAACAGAGGGGAAGCTTTTGGAAGAATATCTAACTCCTCTTTTGGAATAATCACCATTTAACATTTATAGAAAATTATGAGTTGAGAGAAAGAGGGAAGAATTCTAAAAAACTGGGCAAGAATGTAGTTGAATGGGTCAACCAAGATTTATTCATTCATTGCAACTACACCTTTTGTGGCACTATTTTCAGATTGAAGACCACTGCATAGTTATCATTATCCTAATTCCAACGAATGTAAGTTTTTTAAAAATGGACAACTTAGGAGGAAGATATGGCTTGTTGAGTAAGTTATTTTTTGGGCATCCTGGGTAGTGTACTCCATCAAATATCATAAATTCAAAATTTTTAATTATCTCCATAATTTAATTAAAAATAATTTTTTAATAAATCTTGTAGGTCTTCTTTGATATACTCTGGGGCCCACATGGTTGAAGTTTGTATTGAAAGGGATTTAGTGTTTGTTTATAGAACTAGCTCGATAAATAGCTCGCTAGCTAGCTCGTCGAGCTGATTGGAAAGCTCCTTTTCCTCTCTGCGAGTTCCACATCGCATTTGCATCGTGGGTCTTTTGCAAAGCTCACCGCCTCTTATGTTCACTATTTCCAACTCCGTGATTAACTTTGCGGGATCTACATTATTTTTCAGGGAAGTTCTTTGTTCATTGTCACCGAGTTCCCTATCCCTTAGTCCCTGTGTCGGGGATACTTACATTAAAACTACTTCCATGCGTTCATTTTTCGTTGGTCATAATCTAAAGGAACTTTCCGAGCTATTCGCCACTAACTGAGCTGCGTGGAAAACTTCATGGGCTATATTGGTTCTTCCCCACCTTCAACAGATTAGCCGAGTACCTCGACACTTGAATTATTAATCACCTTGATGAGATTTCCATCTGCCACGTATTTAAGTGCCTTACTAAGTCATTAATGACGCACTCATTTAACCATATGCATGTGCACCATTGAGTGTACTAGCTTGGCTCTATCTCCCAAGTCCCTTACGTAACACATGGCAAATAACGCAAACGACTCTACTTCTTGACCGTTCTTGACACGACCGAAAACTATCCTAACAACCCAGTGCTTGAACCGATATTGACATGGCGATGGATTCCAGAAATCCTGACGAGCCTAAAATTCCAAAACAAGAATACCCAAATTACGAAGGTGAAATACCCCAAAAATCATACTTTGGGAAATTCAGATGTTTGGCTTGTATTTTACTTCAGCTCACCACAATTTTACCAAAGTCTGAAATCCTGAAACTTCGAATTTCAGAGTTCAGGCTTCAAAATTTCCACTAATCGGAATGACCTCCGACCAAGCTATTCTATGAAGCCTCTCCTTTCCAAAATCTGAAGTCACTGTATCCATCCGAGTTCCATCCTACGTGCTTCAGCTCACCACCTTCAGAGATCACCATTAACGTAATCTTGATGTCACCGACGCCATAGAAATTATTTTCCTACCTTGAATGATATCAAGCCATTCACTTATGAGCTCACTATGCATTCCTTCTATCTTCAGCTTGTCTTCTTAGTAAATGACGTGCCACTCCAAAAATCTTGATCAAGTTCAACCTGCTCTTGTGAACCTCTATGGCTTGTCAATCCTTCACCATGGCCAAGTTATCATCTATCTACCCAAGAAGATCACCTATGGCTCGTCAACCATGTGAACATCTTGAGCCATCCATGTGAGTCACCTGATTATTCAAATTGCCTATACTCACTGAGCCTGAAATGGCTCGGCAAGCCACCTTAGCCTTTGACTTACCTATTCCCAATTAACTCATCGAGCCGATAAAGAACTCACCTTATTCAATCCTTCTACTTCCTTCTACTAATTGTGGGCTCTATATTGAGCCATGCTCCATTCATACCAAATAATCTCTTCTTCCTTTCAAGAGCCATGAACTGAGTCGATCCCTTAATCACTTGATTCATTCCACGAGCTTAGGTTCCATTCATGGTAATTGAGCTCTTCATTGTGACTCGATCATGAACGATTTGCATTAACAAATCATGATTATCTCCATACGAGTTCACCAAATGATCTCGCAGCGAACTACCAGCTCTATTGAAATTGATATTTTCACATCTGCCTCAAGATTCTGAACCCCATTTCCATTATGTGGTTTTTTCATTGGCTCGAATCACATTTACCTCACTGTACCATAATTGTCGATTCGCTCAACTTATATTATTTCTCTCCACTGTGTTTCATGTTAAGCCTTCACTTAGACACTGCTTATATGAATTGGCCTTTGAGCCCCCTTGAATTGCTGTAGTGAGGTTCTCACCAATGTTAAATTCTTCGCATGTCTTCCATTGTTGCCAAGATCTCAATACAAGTGATACCCCAAACAAATTGTGTAAACATCCTGAGCACGGCACCATTGTTCTCTCCAAGGAGTAAATTGCTAATGCTTGGGATCCCTCACTTCACTGTCGATCCTATATAATCATCAACACATGAATGACCATCTAGCTTAGACCCGAGCTCCCATGACTCCCAAGATGCCTACCTTACCCATTCGACCCAAAATCATAGCTTAAAGCTCTTTTACTATTCTAAATTAACCCAATGCTATGATGCACTTCCAATGCTTCTTTGGACGACTCGAGCTTCACATCTCTGTTGAATCCGTTGAGTCACCTATGGCTCATTTTCCATACTTTTTGCAATAATTTTTCCATCCAGTGATCTGATCGAGCTCAAAATTTATTCATCCTACTCCTGAGACCCTAAACTCTCTACTTAGCTCGAAGGGTAAATCATAACCATGATGCACCAATGTTGAGCGATCAGCCTAATGTTGAGTGCCTCAGATTGGTCTACGTTCACACTTCTCATCCATATGCCAACTGGCTTACCATGGTGAGTTAAAATTTGCATGTTGAGTCCACTCTCATTTCCACACCTGTGTGCAGGAATTAACTCAACTTAAAGACCTGAGCTACGTTTCTTGATACGCCAAACACCTTACTGGGTTTTTGAATGAACTCATGTCGAGTCATCAAATGATTCGATTGAGTTGCATTGGTTTTGTAATTTTTCCCAATTTCATAGCCCAAATCTTCCTAACCTAGGCTTTCTAACACTTCTAAGCTTGACCCGAGCTCATGAGAATTTATGAGCTCCTGAAAATACATCGCCTCTTGTTACTCCAAGGTTCAAAAAAATTATCACAAAAGTCAGGTTTGATGAGAGTGCTTAACCATAGCCTTAGTTTATCACATAAAGGAACACTTTCTGAGGGTTTGATGAGAGTGCTTAACCATAGCCTGAGTTTATCACATAAAGGAACACTTTCTGACATAGTGTTAATGCAGCTCAACTTTGTTCTCACTGGGAAGGTTATGCACGTAACATTTCTTTCTACTTGAAATTGAAAGTATTTTGAATCCACAAACTCAGGCTCAATATCACAAAGTGTACCACCATTGTCCAGTTTCGCCTAGGCGGGCAAAAATGGATAACAGGTTTATAGAACTATAAGATGACATGCCTTCACATCTTGAATCTTAGAGTCATTAAATAGCATTGTCTACTATTTAGAAATGTCAGTCCGGATATTAAAAATAAAAATTAGTTATTCTTTTCCCCTTTTAAGTTTCTCATAAAAATTCTCAAAATTTAGCACCACATATGCCACACCACAAAAATTATATTATGTATAAGAGTTGGAGAAAAAAATTAAGTATATACTATGTAATTTAGATAGAATAGTCATTATGCTTTTTTTACATTTGAATTTGTTTCACCAACTTCATAAAGTATAAGTTGTAAGTTCTTAAATTTATTTATGAAATCCTCAACCCAAGGATAGTTATCTAGGTCAAGAGTAGAAATATCATGTTATAGTTGGAATGGCCACATATAATTTCAAAGTGTTGTAAACTAATGAAATATTGTAATTTGAGTGTATAATATATATGTGATTTGTTGTTTTTAGTTATTTTTTAAAAATGTTGTTTCTTATTTTATAGTAGAGCGACCTTGGGCCAAGGCCTTGTAAAGTACTCAAAACATATTTGTTTATTATGATATTTTAGATATATGTTCTAGGCTCAAATTTTGAGTAAAATGCTTTTCTTGGATATATATATATATATAATATCTTATTTGATTTACATATGTACAAATGTTTATGGTGATGTATCTCTTTATTTATTTCAAGATTTTTTTTTTTCATGAGTGTAATGACAACATTAAAATTTAGAAAAGTATATATTTTTATTTTTTTGGAAATGATTTACTATTTTTCGTAGTGTTTCAAATGGGACATATCGAATTTATTAAAATACCATAGTTAAGAAATAATTTTAAAAATTAGTAAAAAAGATCATAAAAAAGTTCATTTATGTGTAATTTTTCATAATTTAATTATCATGTTAGACCTAAAGACGTGACGTTGTTAGGGCTATAATTTCCCTCCAAATGGATTAAGGAAAAATATGCCACATAGTTGCCACCTAGGATCCACATAAGGGGGTTCACCCAAAGGGAGGTTCTTGTGAACCCCCCTTAAGCCTTGTTCCCTCGATTCACTTTTTGAAAAATATATAAGGAAAAAAAATGCCCAAGTGGGTTCACTTGAACTCCCTTCGGGCGAGGGGATTCATGTGAACCCCTTTTTAATGACTTGGAACATTGAGAAAAGTGGGTTCATGTGAAGGGGGTGTTTTCTTGAATACCCCTCAAATTATTGATATGAAATTTCACGGCTCACGATTTTGGCCCACGAAGTGGGACACACTATTGCGCATTTAGATGGTCATCAGGTATTTCTTCACACTTCATTACAATGTGTTAAATATAATGACTAAGGAGGACATCAATAATTCAAATTTTTCATATGAAATAATTAGACCATTTAAGAATAACCATTTTGACATCAGTAGTGTGTACTAAAATGTGTTGGTAAACTATAGCCCAAAATTTTCTCTAAAAAAGTGTTTTCGACAATAGTAGTTAAAATGACCCTTTTAATGAGAAAATAATGAAGGTGCAAATTGTTTAATGAAAAGAATTCCAAATTTTCCTTTAAAAATATCTTTAAAAGCATATTTTGCATGTGTTTATTTGTAGAAATTGAATCAGTAGTTAAAATTATTACCTCAAAGATAAAATAACAATGTATATGTCCCCAAAAAATAAAAAATTTTATAAATTATAAATTTTTTAAAAATCATGTAGAAAGGTTATTCTGCAACCCCTTGGGTCCAAATTTCAATCAGAATCACAAAATTCCAACTAGTTCAAAAGATATGGCCTTTTTTTAATCTTAAAATCATACCTTCAAACATTCCCTACCCAATGTTCTATGAATATTAATTTTATTTTCCCTACTACACCTAGAGCTAGGGTTCTTTCAGAAAATAGAGATATGACTTGTCCTTAAACAAAATTATGGACTGAAACCGAGGTAAAATATGTACTGTAACTCAAAAGAGGATCTAAATTAAAATTGGAGTATGGATTTTATACTGGATGGCTAGGGTTTTGTATTGAACCATATAAAAAAATTGAACCAAGGATGCAAATGAAATACTAGATCTAAATAATACTATGATGAACTTATAGATAAACCCAAGGGATTCACTACATCAGAGAGATAATTTTAAGAATGTAACTCTAAATAATTATATAATATACTGTGAATCCTTAACAAAAAATAAATATATTGGCTAATGTTTATAAAAATCACTGTGCATGTGTAAATTGACTAGCTATTCCATTGTTTTTTTCAAAAAAATTATAAAATTTTGATACCTACATTTAATAATCAAACCAAGATATAGTGTCATCTCAAAAGCATCAAATAATAAAAATATTCAAATACCATATCATCAGGGCCTTATAATACTCTCAATTTTTTTTGAAATTTACCACCTCTTCTTATTTTTCAAACCCCACTAGTAGTCAAACCCTATGTAATTAACAAAAATATTATTTTTGTGGTCTTAAGTGAAGATGTAGAAGAACAATAAGGAAAAGAGAGACAAAAAAAGTATGTATTGGTGTTCAATGGGAATAATAATAGGGTTAACGTACATTAATAGTGAATCAAGGATCTCAATAACATGAAAAAATAGTTACTCAATATTTGGTACAAAATATTTTCCACCTAGTAGGTACAAACTTGCACAAAACCCATATTTAGAGAATTGTAACCCTAAGATCTATTTTAATTGGTTCAAAGATTCATGAATATTAGAAATAGAAAATTATTCTTAGATGAGAAATTTTTGGTCCACAAGGTGTCTTTAGAGTGAAAAAATTCATTTGACCTTTTCCTCTCCTATGGATGTTTTTACAAGTATTGAATCACAAAAGAAACAAATATTTTATCTCCTCCCCTAGTGGATGCACTCTTTGGTCTAGATGAAAATAAATCTTCCCCTCAAGATCCTTGCAAATGAGGGTGATTTTGAAAATAATTGTTGGAGGGTCTAGAAAGGCCTTCTATGTTGATAATGAGAAACTAAGGGGATTTTAATCCCAGGGGAATATAGACAAAAGATCCATGTACCTATTTCTATGAGTATTTAGAAGACATATGCCTTCTATAGGAATTTTGATTATGTTTATTAAGATACGTAAATTATTTCCCTTGTGGGAAAACTTTTGGGAAAAAGGTGATTTCCATCTAAGACAATTCCTAGATGGAATGGACTCTTGGAATGATCTCACGTATCATTCATTAACTATAATATTAAAATAATTCTTCCAACTCAAATTTTAAACAATGGTGGAATAAGAAATTTTTGGAACAATGGTCCTTGGTTTCATGGTAGAGCTGGTATATTCTTATGCCCTTGAAAATACTTATTTAACCATGTAATGGAATCTATTGATAGGGTCATAACTTTGATCCATTTTTAATCTTATTACTTTAGTTTTATAATATTGGAAAAATATTGGGGTATTTGTAGATATTAATATTGAAGTAGGTGGGTCTCAATAAAGTTTGATAAATGTTTTTTATATGGATATTTCTAAACCAATTTTCAATTCATTCAAATTTTATATGTGCATGGTACTTATATTCAAAATGTGTCCACTTTTGAGTCCTTCCTTTAAAATGTTTTCATTGTAACAAAAATTGTTGTAAAGTTACACACTTATTATCACCCAAGTTGTATAGATCTTCAAGTATTTATAAGTTGTCCTCTACTTGCACTTTTCTCACACACCCATTATCATCAAAAATATAAATTCTACATAATTTATATTCTACACATTCTTGTAGGAGTAGTCCATTGAGATAGCCCCTAATATCTAATGACTCGCCTATTTACCATGTTCCACTCACTTCTAGTTGATCCCAATTTTAGACAACTTGGGATATTTTTGTTCCCAATGAGAACAATTATGTAGCATAATTTCCTGCTAACTCACTCCCAAAACCAACCCACATTATCAAAATATGTTTGTAATAAGGCCAATGTTAATTGATCCATGATGGAATGAATAGTGGAGGAATACATTTGTGTTTTAATTTTGTTTAATGTCTCAAGTTGGAAACTCATGATATACTTAAAGGAGGAAATTCTAGTTTTACTTAATACACAAAAGCTGCCTTTAAAATATTCTACATATCATCTATGGTTGAATTTAATTTAAAATTCATTAATACAATTCTCAAATGTCGATTTATATTTAAATATTACAAAATATAAAGGTGGTGGCTTATATGATGGAATTATATTTTTCATAAAATGTTATCTTTCCTTAAAAAAAAATATTTAACAAATTGTATTAATTTACATTTTGTATAAATACGTGGGGATGTGGTTTAAATCCTTAAATATTATAATAATTATTCAAAAATATAAAAAAATTCCAAAACATGTAAACTAACGTGAAATAATGCCAAAGTGTAATATTTTACTGCAAACATACAAGTTACCATTCTGTAGAAAACTTCCATCACTAGTACCAATGATCCTTTATTCCCACATTTTAGGAGAAGTTACAGTGTATTTTTAAACCTTCATTACATAAAATATTAAAAATTAAATATACATATAAATATAGTGTGTATCCCATGCAAGATACACCTAGTTGACTTTTCCTATTGGAAATGAATCTAGCTAATTGTAGGGTCATTTGTCACACTTAGATAATATTTCCTATATCTAGTAATTCTACTTAATTATAACATCCTTTCACTAAGTTTATTTTTTCCATGGATTTTTTATACACCTCATGCTAAACCTCCCCCATGGTAGCCCTAGTTGTATACTATTTTTATGCTTTGTAAAGTTATATTATATGAAATTGTATAATTTTAATGTATAAGAAATTGATTTTCATCCCATGATATCTTTATAATGATGGGGTTCACTTAGTAAAACTATGATATAGTACATTTGTTCGAAGGGTATTATAGAATACACTTAATGTTAGCTTTTACCTCAAATTATTCAATTGATAATACCCCCTCCCGTTATATTCTTAAAATGAAAATACCCCTTTTTTTTCCATGTACCTTACCCATTTTTCCATTACACTTTTATTTACCCCTTTTATTTATACCATAATATATCAAAGAGAAAATATATCATGTTTCCCAATAAATTGTTATTTTATTAATACACCTTTTCTATATAAAAAAAGAGAGTTTGAAGCCATTTAGGACTTATTTCCAATTACCTTAATATTAAGATTTAACCATTTATCAATATTTCTTCAAATAATTAATATCATGAATTAATATCATGTGTTGAAAATCATACTCAATCCTAGTTTTCTACCATCTTATTATTTATTGCTTTAGAATCTCCTAATCTAGATTTCCTTATTCAAAAAGAGATTATAATATAACTTTATGACCACAAACCTTTTACAATTTTAAGGTATTTATCTTTTAAAAATACAGTTCAAATGTTTTATTTTTATATTAAAATTAATCGTACCTCTTCTCTAGCCCACCTCTCTAGCCTACCCCCAATATCTAATTCAAAATATTAATAAATTAAGCCCTTTCACCCCTAATGTCTACTGGTATATTGAATTTATTTTTATTAATTTTAATTACCTCAATATGAATGAATGTGCTAGGATATTACCTTACTAATGAAACCCCCGTGATATTTACCAACTATAGTAGTTAAATCCTTTAGTGATCCTTTATCATATATCAACAACAAAAAATGACTCGTTTTCCTCTATAAATGTTTTCATAGGTTTTATGTATTTTTTAGGTTTATAAAATCATCCCTAAAATAAATAAAACCATAAATCATTAAGTGTATAAAAAATTCATTCTCATTCAGGAAGTAAATAAAATTCTTAGAGAAGGCGTGTCCACCAATCATGATCAATATATTTTTCCACACATGTATTTGGTCAAACACATGACAAAAATTACACAACTACCAAATTTCATCATATTTTATTCTATATGTTATAAAAAAATGTAAATAAAAACAACACTTGTTTCACAAAATATCCCTGCACTATATCATAATGTCACAAACTATCTCAAATATTGTGATCATAGGAAAAGGAAATGGTAAACAAGAGTTATAAACATATCACATGATCTATAAGATTGGTCTTCCTAAGCCATGAAGGAATAAAAAAATTAAATATTAGGTAATTAATAATAAAAGGATATTAATTTGGATAATGAAACTATTGGAGCTACCAAATCCATGATACAATTAACTAAAATTTTCAATACTTTTTGGTTCCAATTTGAAATGAGTAGCTCATATAAATTTATAGAAATATGAAAAAAAATATCTAGTATTGAATGGATTGTCAGATCTACTACCTTTTACAACTTTCAGCTAGGTATGGATACAACCACTTCCCTAGTAAAAAATCCATTAATTTCAACTCTTTTACATAAGTTATCATTGTTTTACATGCCATGATTCTATGCATTGCGTTCTTCATATTAGATGTCATATTTGTACCTAAATATACCCTAATCCTCAATGTTGTGAGTGTTGATTTTTGTTGTCGAATGAAATGCATTGTATGTAAGAGAAGAGGGAAATATTTCTTTAAAAACATATTAGAGGGAGTGTAATGCATTTTTTAGAGATAACAGGGAAAATTTTATTTCAAATTTCTTAGAGGGAGTATATCTCTACCCTTGGATCTCGACTTCATCTAACACTCATGTCTCTTCAGGATTGATCCTTGTAAACCTATTAGTTACAATATTTATTTTTCTCCTAATATTTATTTTTAATAGAAAAACCATTTAATTTTTTCACAAGAAAATAAAATATTATTTTTTATATAAATTTATTTATTGTTTATACTATTTTTTTAAAGTTTAAGTTGGGGCTCAAATTCATATGGCAGGTTAGATTTTATCATAAATTTAGGCTTTGAATGCTCCACATATTATTTGGATTACTAATTCACTTGACATTCTTTACACATCATAAGTATTATGATCCATCCTTACTTTTATTATTCATCACTAAGTTAAAGTGCATGATTGTTAGGTCATGGAGACATGGTTAAAGGATAGTTTTAAATTAACTTATAATATTTAATATTATAAAATAGTAATAATTCAAAAGTAACTTATATCGATTATAGATATTCTGAAGACATCTATATGAAAAATATCAATACATATTAATTTTAAGGCTCTTACCCTCGATGTTACATATACCACATTGATGTGTGTGTGTGTGTGAGGTAAAAATATGTCCCAAAATAGGTTAGAATATATGTTATAGGGCAGCTATAAATAATAATTTAGGGAATTATATTAAATATGGGCTCATTGACCAATTAAAACTTTCACATAATTAGCCATTTTCAAGAGGACAAACAAATACTTTTAGCCAAATGGTGAATATTAGCCATTGAAATTACCCTTACTAGGTAAAGGGTGCTTTTTTTCTATAGGTTGTCTGATATACATATCTTGTTCATAAATAGTGAACTAGACTAATTTTGTAAGCCACTGCATATAGAGGATCCCTCCACTCCCGTAGTTTCACTATCTCATCTTTGAGGTGCATAAAGAGTAACTTCTTAGGGATAACCACTTATTGATGCACTATACAAACAAATGAATGAAAGACTTATTATAAAAAAAAAAATCCTAGGCACTTACTATATACCATGAGGTATGTGGAAGATAAAATCCATCCAAAGTGTTGTATAATGGATTAAGTATTGTGAAGTACCCATCACATCATAAATCAAGTAAAAATGATAGTTGATTTTCCCAGAACATAAAATCCCAAGGTATTAAACTATCAGAACATGGTTCTACCTATGAGAGATCTAAATAATTTCCCCAATATAAACCCTAAGTAACCCATCACTTTGCCTAATTTTTTATCAACCTAGATCCCATGAAGGGAAAGGGGAGAGAATAATATTGGTTAATTGTAGTGTGGCAATAGATATGTATGTAACTTTAAAAAAATATAAGAAAAACTTTAATAAATCTAAATACATGTAGAAAACTTTATGAAAACTAAAAATTTAATCTCGATACCTGTATAAAAATATTAAAAAACTATAGATCTGATATATAAATTTTCCTGTAACATGAGGTAAAGATTTAAACTCTTTGATACCATTATTTTTACTATATTAATTATCTAGAATCATTGTAAAAAGCATAAGAATTATATCTATATGTATGCATATATAATAAATCATTGAAATCTTAAAGTAAATAAATAACACATATTTATCAAGGGTAGCATGACTACAATAATTTTATTAATAAGATCTAGATTGAGTTGGCCAGAGTAAGAATATATATCTTCTATGATGAGTTACCAAACACACAAGATTTATGCTCTTATAAAAGTAAGCTAAGAGGTTAGGGTTAGGTTTTGAGAATAGTTTCTTGCAAAACAATTTTTCTTTAATATATTAATATTGGAATTAAAAAATTCAATAACTTGCTTGATAACCTTCCCTATTAATAGGCATGTATAAGTGTGTAGCAGTGGGTGAAGTATCCACATATTAAACTACAGAAAATATTACAATTATGTCTTAAATCATACACATTTTTATGGAAATTAAATAAACTAACATAATAGACATGGATAAGTGTGCACTAATGAGTGAATGATCCACATATTAAATTACAACTAATTTTACAAGTGTATCTTAAATTATACAATATTGTATGGAAATTAAATACATTAACATGAAAAGGATATAACAAAGACCTTACACCATTCGTAAGGAACCCGGGTCTCCATGTGTGCACAAATACAAGAGTTTGATCAGAGTGAAAAGTAAATGAGTACCATCCAAGTACACCAGTTGCATAACTAGAAGCAAAAGATGGAATCTATTTGTAACCTCCATGAAAGCCTATCATGATTCAAAAATATACACACACTAAGAATCCTTTCATGGATGAAGACCCCACATATGTTGTTAAGTTACCCAATACGTATAAAATAGGGAGAATATATGACTTTGAATAAATGACCAAGATTATACATTACCAAATGGAGAAATCTGTCTCCCATAGGGATCATTGAAATTAATAAGTAGAGACTCAGATATTGCTATGAATCACTAGATACAAAGAAAAGATAAATTTTGTTTGATGAGACTGATATATACCTCTAAAATATAGATTATACATTAATTTGGTACTAGGAACTTAGATAAATTTCTGACCATATTACAATCACATGTTCCTTTAGTGGAAATGAGTGTGAACATGTTGAAATATTAAATAAACAGGATCATAAAAACTTGGCTATATAATCATAGAATGGGAATAAATAACTCATTTTTTTGCACAAGGTATACATTATCTTCCATGTTGGAAATTGGGACACTCGGGGGGGGGGGGGGGGTGAATCAATGTTTTCTCAAAATTTAACAATCAATTCACTTTACTAAATTTGTGATAATTAAGCTAAACTAGCATTCACAAATAGTCAACATGAGAGTAAACATAGAGAGACAAGATTTAATGTGGGAAACTCTTCAAGGGATAAAAACCCACTAAAATCAAAGCACTGACTTGGACAAGAATGTCTTGTAAATATTACAATGATCTCAACATGGAGCTCCAACTCTAGAATTTATCGAAGCACCTAATTAGTCTTTAGCAATCTTCTACTTGCATGGAAGCTTCAATTCCCAAATTTAGTCAAGCACTTTTTGACCTTCTGTAAGCATCAACTTATAAGGAAGATTCAAATCCCCATTTGCTAAGCTGCTACTTAGACTTCTGCAAGGTTTTGAACAATCTTAATTTTTGTCTCACATAATAAATTATGATCACTAAATCACCTCATTATTCTTCTCAGTTCTCCTCCTACTTCACCTCTCTTCTGATCACCTAATCAACATCAAATCTTTGTAATACAATTCTTCCTTCACACTCTCATTTTCTTCATGATACTCTCTTGATCTACCCTATCAAACACTCACTCTTTTATATGTACATGCTTCTACACCTAGCTAAGTCAATAAGACACAACATATGATTTTACATGTCTCTAAACTCCTTCATAGTCATGGTGATCAAATTTTCATTCTCATGCTCTATTCCTCTTCACACACACTAGAACTCACTCAAAACCACAGGCTCTGTCTTCATTCAATTCACCACTCTTTGTTTCTTCATTCACTTATATTATCATACATCTGAAATCAAGTCTTAAAATATGATTTTGCACTCTAAATCATTCTATTTACTTCATGAAGAGGATCCTCTCAACCTTCTATAGCTCTCTAATCTGATTTCATCTCCTATTCTTCACCCTAAGAACAAGTACCTATATCATATAATCATCTACTTTCAACATGTATTTACAAATCTCTCTAAAGCTTAAGAAACATTTACTAGTCGAAAAATGAGATTTTTGATGAAGGTAAGGATATTAATTCATATAAATACATTGATAATCAAGAAATCATAGCAATTTCAACTTTACTTAGCTCTACCTTTTAGGATAATTTCTAGCTTCAAGATAGTTTTTTCTTATTTATGAAATCAAATTTACTTTAGGTTACTAGAATACCTCTTGTATATAGCCTCATACCTTATCCAATGGTGTCATCTCAACCTTGCAACACTCACCCTTCCTTCAAGATTACATTGCACTAATCCTATACCTTCTTCTCTTTAAATTCCTCCACTAGACCTTGCTTTTTCAAACAATCTGAAATTGGGTTTAGGTCACTCTTATGTATTTTTTAGGTATTTTCCCTTGCAACATAACCTTCCAAAAATGTTACATCAGTTATATAAATTCATTCCAATCTATCAAGTTAATCATAATAACATCTTATCCAATTTTTGCTCTCAGTGTTCTTAAGACAAGGAGAGTTGTTACATTCATGGATAGGAAAAAATAAAATGACCCAGAAGACCCCCCCTAACTCCATTAATGGTTTTTTTTCACCCTTATTGTGTGATACAAATTTGAATTCCTAGATCCTCTTAGAAATTTATATACTTCAAATTTTGCAATTTCACCCCTAAACCCTTAACTAGGTCTTAAAAAGGAAACTATCAAACATAAAATTAAATTTAGTCACTTTCAAGATGAAATGGAGGCACATTCTATCACCAATAACTCATTTTATCTATCTTAGGATTTTCAAGGCTTCGTTCAAATTTTAATACTGGGTTCCTTTGGAAACTTGCCTTCAAGATTAGGTCTTGACTATGTCAGCACTGTCCTTTAATGGAATGTCAAGAATAACTAGGAAAGTAACACATGAAAGTAAACATTTCCTCTTGAATCACTCTCTACTCATCTTCATTGTCACTAGTACATTTTTTTTGGAAAAAATAAAGAATTTTGATGATTAAAATATCATGCCCTAGTTATTCTCAGTTGTAGGTGACTAGGTAACCCGAGAGAGGTGAAATGTTTGTATCTTCCTTTCTTGATGGTATGAAGAGTTCAGATTTGATCAGTTCTATGATTTCCTCTTACTTCATTATATTTTACTAGAGGCTCATGAAAATACATACATTCCATCTAAATAAACCCAATACACTCCCTTATACACATTGGAGGCAGAGTTATGTCACAGTTAACAAGATTAAGAACTTACAATGAAATAAATCTTTCTTGTTTATTCAAACCACTCTCTCCTATGTTTTTCACATTAATACCAAGCCTTAATTATATTGTAGTTTCAATGAGAGTTTTTCCTTGATTCAAATTATAGAATGACAGTCCCAGTTCAAGGTATTTCTCATAATCCTTAACCTAAAAGAAGACCATAGTTATATATTCTTAACCCCATGTTATTGGTTATTTATTCTCAAATACTTATTTCATCTAAAAATAATATCTTCCTCGTTTCCTCATATCAAACACCCACAAGCTTTCTATAACTTACTCCTCTCTTGTAGTCCTAATACATTCTTGATTCTAGCATACACGATTTTTACACCCAAATTGCCTACCTTCAGGGTTTGGATCTCAAAACCAACTCCTTTGCACAGAGGTCACCAAAACCAATTTCTTCATAGTTGATAAACATATTTCTTAACTATGTAAGGGTATACAAACATATATAAAGTTAATTTTTCTCCCTCATTAAATAATAACAACTCCATAAGATTATATCACCCTTTAAACACGCATTACATGCAACTCAAAACTCATCATAAATGCTCATTTCATTCTCATTATTAGTCAAGATTTCTACTTTTCTGTCACGAGTATACAAATTCACAGTACTCACCTTGAGTAAAATGTACTCACATTCATATAAGCGTAAAAAAATTAGTCTTATAGCATTTAATACTCCTATCCCAATTTCAAAACTACGTTATCTTCATTTTGATAATGTTGTCATGCAAATGTGCAACAAGGAAATTCACAATTTCTGAGCATGACAACCACACCCTACCCAAAAATTTTACTCAGAGGTCACTCTGAGCCCTATTTCATATCACCCTATCCCCTGATTCAGTGTTCCCATAGGTGATTTAGGGGTACCCATTATTTTCAAGAGCTTCCCAAGTGAGATCCATTAAGACAAGCCTTTTTGCAAGCTTGGGAAAGACCATTTTCTGATCTTCTTGGAGCTGGTGCACACCACCTGGAGCAGAACGAAAGGAATAAATTCATCAGGGTGGCATATAGGAGATTTAAATACATTTTCAATCAGGTTTTGAAGGTTTTGGGAAGATTCACAAGTTTTGGAGCAGGTTCAACAAAAGTGGGTCTTGGAGGCCTAAGCAGTGCACAGGGCCAAAAAATCTACTGAGCTTCAGGAAGTGATTCCGGGAGCTCCAGAAGGATTTAAGAGTAAAAAAAAGATATCATCTAAAAGGTAATTAAGATATCTACAAATATGGTGTAATCATATTCTTCACAAAACCTTGGTGCACTATGTCACCATCCAGTTTTTCTCATGTACAACCTTGGAGCCAGAACAAAAATCCTATTGTTAGGGATCAAATGGATGAATAAATATATGAAAACACCACCATTGGATTCAGAAGGTAATTTATTAGTCAGAATAATATAAAATTTCATCAAAAAACTCCTTCTGGAACTCAAGTTTTGGTCCCGACAAGTCGCTCTCTATGGCACAAGCTCAAACAGTTAGCCAAATTTTGGGCTAGAAAACCAACCAATAGGAATGCAACATACTTTTTTACACCAAGTGCACCAAAATTTTGGTGCAACAGGTGTAATAAAATTTGCCCCTACCCCATTTGAACCCATGTAACTCTAGATGACCATTGTTCAACCCTTTCTCTCAACTTAAGCCCCCAGGCCTCATTTCCCAGCCCCCGCTCCATGCAATCCCGTGTTGCCAAGTGGCCCAATAAGAATAGGGAAAACTTTTTGCATCAAGTAGACCAATTTTTTTGTGCATCTAGTGTGAAAAACTCCCTCATCCCTCCTATTTATTCTCTTTGTCACCCATGTGCCCCTAGAAGCTGCAAAAGGTGCTTTTTCTAAGCCCCCCACTCAACCCACCATCAAATTACGTGTGCTGCCAAGTGGACCAATAGGAATGGGGCAAAATTTTTGCATAAAGTGCACCAAAATTTTTGATTGGTGCAATAAAGTGCACTCCTTCCCATTCTTTCAAAATATGTGAATTTTCTAACTGTCTAGCTACCACTTTCTTCTTCCATCCTTCCTGTAAGCACACACAATTTTTCTACAACTACCGAGATATCTTCCTCTCCTCCATTCTTTTATTGCTTCCAAAACATTTCCATCAACCCCAACATCATTTCTCCATCACTCCACACTTCTGCAACACAAAAAGAGAATATTTCAAGCTAAAACCATTCCATGTGTTGTCAGAAACCCTCGTTGGCAAAATAAAAGAAATGTTCATATCTCATAATCCAGAGCGTGGATTGAGATGAAACATTTTACAGGCTATCCTCATTTTCAGAGGCCATTGAGAAATTTTCATAGAAGATCAAATGATTCCACAGATCATTTTATTCAAAAATACTTCATTTTTCCTGGCTCTCATTCATCAGATTTCCCATCAATTTAGTGGTCAGATCAAGCTAGAACTTTTGCACACAAACTCCAAATGAAAAACCTATCCAAATGGAGTTGATTTCATCACAATCAGAGGTGAAATTAAAACATGTTAAAAAAATATGTGACTCCATTAATGGCTGTCCCTTGGTAGCTCTGTGCTTGAATCTCTTACAAGATGAAAATTTGATTTTTATATCTAAACTTACCGGTGAGTGAATCACAGTGGAAATTGGAGCACGAGATCATAACGACGAGATGGATCCAAAAATTTCATCCCTATCGCAAATCAAGGCCATTTTTGAACTTTCTAAAAATAGCATATTATATGCCCCTCTTGGTACTAAAGATAGTAAGTCCCCTGATTTGCAAGTTTGATCATCCAGGACAGTCAGGAAAGATTGCAAAACGAGAAGCAGGACCAAAATGACAATTATTCCAAAATAACAAGTCCCCAAAAAGTAACCTGCTAAAAATATAAATGTGCTAAAAATAGTAAGTGCATCAAAAATAAAATAAGAGGGTGGAGTGTGTCTAGAAGGTTCTAAGGGTGAAATTGGGAGCAAAACAGATGATATGTCCCAAAATGGTAGGTCATGGCCTCACCTGCTAAAATAGAAAGTTTCAGTTTTGGGAGAAAAAGTTACAGATGGATTTGTTTTCACTCATATTTATGATTTTTGGACTCTTCACAGGATAATGAGATGATTTCATAGGTTCAAACGGAGGAATGAGAACTTCACAGATGTCCTGGAAGCATCATCTTAAGTTCAATTGTATTCAAGAGTAGAGTAGATCATCATAAGGTGCAATAGATGGATCCATCACCATCTCTTGGTGAGTTGGGTGAGCCAAGGTGAGTCAGTAAGGGTGATCTCAATGAGCTAAGGAGATTCTTAATTAATTAATCAAGGAAGATCATCACGAGCATTTCTCGAGTGTTTTTCCTAAGCTCACATCAGGAGGTCTTGAAAAATGTTTCTAAACACTATTTTCATGGTTCGGGATGCCCGTATGCATCATCATCATCGATAAGTTCTTCTTCTGAAGGTAGATGTTTTCTCATCTTTGTCATCATCCCTTCTTCCTTTTCTTCTCTCCTTTCTCTTCTTCTCTACCCCCTTTCTAATTCTTTGTTGTGAGAAATCATGACGTTCGTCCTATTCATTTAAATGTGGCTTTAACAAACATTGTAATAAGTTCCATTAATTGATAAAAGGGAAAATTTTCTTTCCTACGAACTTGAAAGGTCATATGTTCTTAGGACATATGAAATTCACGTGGGGGGTAGATAAAGAGTCGCTTCTGAAATTATATATAATGTAATGACATACTCTTGCTTAAGGGTTGTCAATTTTGTGCACTCAAGAGAGAGATCTATTGAAAAATACAAGAGAGATAACATTCTTCCACTTCTCCTCCACCATTTTTTCCTCCATTTCTTGCATTGTACAACTTGATGAAAATGGTAATAAAGAAAGGGATTGTTTCTTTTCATGGCTTATGAATGTGTACAAATTTATGTGTATGGTTTCCTCTAGCTGTTGGCATAATAAACTTGTTGTTTCTTTCTAATTAATTGTAAATGTAAAATTTCTAATTGGCTCTGGCAAGAATCTGATTTTCTACTTGCAGGGTTAATTTTCCTTGTCTAATTTCCCACTTCCCTTTTCCCCACATTTCAAAAATTTCTCCCTTACAATTCATTGTAAGAATTTTCCACAGGTATAGTGGAGTGTACCTACGTTAGATCCCCAACCTCTTAGGCAATGAACAAATTTTTTTTTTTTGTTCATTCATAATAAAGTGGAGTTGCACCACCCAAGTAGAGGGACCTAGAGTCCTAGAGACGTTGGCAAGAAACCCACAAATTTGTCCCCCAAAATTTTTTCTCACCAACAGTTTTTGGCACCCACCAGTGGGGCAGACTTGGCAACAATCTGCACCCAAAATATGATCACAAGATCCAAAATCTAAAAAAATTAAATATCCAAAATTCAAAAAAAATCAAAAATAAAAAATTTGAAAAAAAGAGTTCATGGAAATCCATTTCTGAAAGACACTACTGTTGATTCCTGCACGTGACCTTTTCACATTCCATAGTTTCCTTTCCATATTCCCATTAAAGATTTTCCAAAGATGGCTGAAAGGAGATACACCAGGTTGAGAAGGTCGATAAGAGGAATTGTTCAATTTCAAGGATTTGCAAAAGGCAAGAAGAATTAGAGATAATCCCTACTATTTTTCTCAAGCCTCATCCCCATCCGGGTCTTCAAGAAGTTCACCTGGTAATCCCATTCAAACACCGGTTGATACTCCCCCTACAAATTCTCCCATTTTTAACTATCATTGAAGCATTGAATTCTAAAAGTGAAGAAGAAAGAACCAGAAGAAGAATTTGTAAAATAATAATTCTGAAGTTGAAATAGAAAAAACAATGGCAGACGAAGAAGAAAGGACCTCAACCCATTGTTCCATGGGGAAGAAATACAGTGCCCACTTTCTCTTGAACCACCTCTTCATGATCTACCAACAGGTTCCCACAAGAACTTTCCAAAGTTAAAAGGTGATGGTACACAACATCCTGAAGAACACATCACCACTTTCACCACATCATGTGGGATTCTTGGAGTCACACATGAAGATGTTGCAATAAGATTGTTCATGGAATCTCTCCAAGAAAAAGAAATAGAATGGTTCTACCTCTTTCCTGTCTAGATCAATCACTCGTTGGAATGATATCAAGTCCAAGTTTGAAGAAAGATTCAAATCTACTGAGGACTGTCAATATCTCCTTGTTCAATTGGCACAAATGAAGAAGGAAGAAAATGAAACTATGAGAGAATTCATGGCTCGTTTTGATTGGTTGCTCCGTAGGATACCAGAAGAAGATTCACCATCTGAAAAAAATTTCAAGAGGTTCTTCATAAATGCTCAATTAACCAGAGGTAGGATTTTTCCTACGAAGAGTTTCAACCAAGGAACAACAGAAGAACAAAGAATGGCCATTGAAGCGTTGATGATGATCTCATCCTATCTGGAAAGATCAAGAACCCCTCAAAGGGTAAAGTCTCAAATCCTAAGAGATGAGAGAACAGATCCATTTATCACAAAAATTAGCAAATGAAATGGCATCATTGAAGAGGGAAATTTTTTGAATGAGTATCTCTCAAATAAAAAAGAAATCAAGATTGCTAAGAGCACCCCGAAGGCTTTCCTTGGAGGCCCCACCTATCAATGCAAGTTGTAGGAGTCAAGAAGATGAAGAGGATATTTGAACAAGAAATTGAAGGTAATGTAATTTCCTAGAGGTTGAAGAAATAGAGAATGATACAAAAATCAGATTTTGTGAGTATTCTGGAGGTGATGAAGATGATGAGGAAGATTCACCCAGTTTCTCATGTGCCATGTATTCACTCATTCATAGTCTGAGAAAGGATCTCTTCCTCCACTGTTGCTGCCAAAAAGAAAAATAAGAATGAAGATCCTCCTATGGCAACTACGTAAAACAAAATAATCAGTTGAGGATATCCACTCCCACCTTGTATGGAGTCTACATTGGAGAAACCTGATCCTGTAGCAATGGGAGGTCACCCACAATTCCAAGTAAGTCTCCTCAATGCTTCTTCCAGTTCTAAATCTAAATCTACTCCTGTAAAATCCAGTGCTTCAAAAGTTCCTAGTGTACCTTTCAAAATACCCTCTGTTCCCCAAACATCTACCCCTTCCAAACCTATCCCACTCCAAAATAAGTCCCTTCATCCCCCCCTGTTTGCATCTACTCCCTTTGACTTCATAGAATATGTGAACAAAACCAAAGTGTAGATTACTGAAACCAAATATTTGTAGACTCACCCTGAACAATTTGAGAGATTTTTCTGATATATCAGGAGTGGTAGTTTAACACCCAATGTTGTAACTCCTAGTTCTAAAGGAATACTACCAAACCCACCTACACCTCCATCACAAAACATGATTTCTTTGAGTGCATATAAGACTGATAAGGTTGATCCTTTCTATGTCTCCCTTCTCGTTGGAGAATATGTATTGAATAATTACATAATAGATTCAGGTGCCTCAGACAATGTAATGCCTGTGAAGGTTTCCAAGGCTCTTAAACTCACCATGACTGTCACCGGTGGATCTTGTTACTCCATGGAGTCCAAAAAAGTCCCACTTATCGAAAAGGTCAAAGATGCACAGGTGGCCCTCACAAATTTCCAGACAAGAAGGTTTCAATGATGATTTTGGTAGCAGACATTCCATCCTTCATTTGGAATGTTGCTGAGTAGAAGTTTCTGTCAATAGTTTGGGAGGTAAGATTAGATGAAATGGTCTTCTACAACCATTCCAGTTAAAGGGAGATATGGAAAAATTACTTCCAGAGAAGAAGATGAGGTACATGGTAAAAAAAGGCAGGAAATCTAAAAGCCAACATTTTGTACCAAGATAGCAGGAAGGATGAATCTTTTCATAATGATTAAGGAGGAAGAGGATATTCCCATCTTGATAGGACCAAACATTCCTTCTTAGAGGGGTGTGGACCTTGAAGAAGCATTGAGGAAGTTTGAGTTGCAAGAGGGTAGCACTAAGTTTCCAGAAGATGCGAGCTATGAAGAAGAGGAAATGGTTCTTGGTGAATCTCAAATGGAGAAACCAGCTTGTATGCATACCCATGATGAGGAGATATTTTCATTCCCATTTGGAGATGAAGATCTCTCTTGAAGAGACAAAATCAGCTTGTGATGAACCCAAAAAAGGTTTGAAAGAATGGTCTATGCAAGAATTGCTAAGAGCCATGGAAGAGACAGAAGACCCTGAGCTCAGTATCAAACTCCTGATGCAAGCTATGGATCTGACAAGACAAGCGTGAATCTGATCTAGAATGCTCAATTGATGTAAAGGATGGTCACAATGAAATAGATCAAGGTGATGAACCCAACATCCCTCCTGAGTCAATGTTTGATGAATACAACAATGAAATGGAAGTATTTTCTTTCCCATTTGAAGAAGAATACTCTTTCCATGATGAAAAATATGAAATAGAGGGTTTTGAGGTCATTGAAGTTGAAGATCCCCTTGACAAAGAAGTAGTGGAATGTAATAAGCTTCAGGGAAATGAAGTAATCCCTCCAAATAACTTTCTTGAGCTTCAAAATGAAGATTCTTCGAATGATATACAAAGATGACCACAAGAAGCAACAAGAGGATAACTTCGTGCAAGAAATACTAGATGCAGTAGAAAGTACAGAAAGACCCTGAGCTAATTCTTGATCTCTTAGCTTGTGTCATGGCCATATAAGACAAGTATGAGGTTACTTCCGATCCTCCATTCAATATTCAAGCACCTTATAATGGAGTAGAGATAAAAGATAAGTCAAGGTTTCTCATGGAAAAGAGGTCAATGAGCATAGACCTGGGAAAGAAAATAACTCAGAATATTCAAGTGCAATTGGAACGAAAATCATCCCTGGGGCAGCAATGGGATGCTAAATGAAGAATCAACAATATGGGTAACGCATGGAAGGAAAACTGACACTATGAAACTAATTTCAAAGGGAATGAAGGTAATGGAATTTCTAAGAAAAGGCTTGAGCATCAAGAATCTCATGTAGGCTCACTCCTACCAAGTACACAAACAATCGTGAAAGCACATGGCTTTCATAAACAATTAAGGAGAGGAGGCTACTTTCTTGAACCGGTCAATGGCTTCGCAGAACAACATCACTCAGTGTTTCCCACTCAAGGGGTAACCTCTAAGAAGAGAAGAGTGCTACAGTGAAAGAAGGTTTTCCCCTCACATTGTATTATAGGTGATTTAGGTTTGTTTCTCCTTTCCCTATTGTGTGTGTTTTTCCCTTCATTGTGTGGTGTGTTTCCCTTCAGTTTGTGTTTGTGTGTTTGTCCCTTTCTATCTATCTCTTGCCAGTTATGTGTGTTATGTACAAGGCCCAATGGATAAGGCACTGGTCAATGTATGTGTGGATATTCTAGAGTTCTCATGTGATGTCCTCGTTGTGCTCGATCCATGACATGTCCCCAAGCTAGAGCTAGTTGTTGTCATGTAAATGTGCAACAAGGAAATTCACAATTTTTGAGCATGACAACCACACCCTACCTAAAAATTTTACTTAGAGGTCACCTTTGAGCCCTCCTTCATATCACCCTAATCCAATTTAGTGCTATCTATAGGTGATTTAGGGGTACCATAGTCTTTTCAAGAGCTTCCCAATCAAGATCCATCAAGACAAGCCTTTTGGCAAGCTTGGGAAAGACCATTTTTGATCTTCTCGGAGCTGGTGCACACCCCCAGAGATAGAAAAAAAGGACTAAATTCATCATGGAGGAATAATATCAGAGAGTTAATTACATTTTCAATTATTTTTGGAAGGTTTTGGAAGATTCACAAGTTTTGGAGCAGGTTCAACAAAAGTGGGTCTTGGAGGCCTAAGCAGTGCACAGGGCCAAAAAAGCTACTGAGCTTTGGGAAGCAATTCTGGGAGCTCTGGAAGGAGTTAAGAGTCAAAACAAGATATCGTTGAAATTTAATTCAAGATATTTACAAAATGGTGGAATCATATTCTTCACAACACCTTGGTGCACTATGTCCCCATCAAGTTTTTCTCATGCACAGCCTTGGAGCCAGAACAAAATCCTATTTTTTAGGGATCAAATGGATGAATAAAGGATATGAAACCACCACAATTGGATTCATAAGGTAATTTATAGGTGGAATATCATATAAAATTTCATCAAAAACTCCTTCAGGAACTCAAGTTATGGTCCCAACAAGTCGCTCTCCAAGGCACAAGCTCAAACAGTTAGCCAAATTTTGGGTTGGAAAACCAACCAATAGGAATGCAACACACTTTTTTGCACCAAGTGCACAAAAATTTTGGTGCAAAATGTGCAATAAAATTGCACCCTACCCCATTTGAGCCCCTGGACCTCTAGATGACCACCATTTCAACCCTTTCTCTCAAGTTAAGCCCCCCAGGCCTCATTTCCCAGCCCCCTGCTCCATGCAATAATGCATGCTGCCAAGTGGCCCAATCAGAATAGGGCACACCTTTTTGCACCAATTGTGCAAAATTTTTTGTGTTACTGGTGTAAAAAAATCCCCATCCCTCCCATTTAGTCTCTTGGTCACCCATGTGCCCCCGACAAGCTACTTAAGGTGTTTTTTCTAAGCCCCCCACTCAACCCAACATCAAATTACATGCTGCCAAGTGGACCAATAGGAATGGGGAGAGAATTTTTTGCACCAAGTGCACCAAAATTTTTTTATAATTGGTGCACAAAAGTGTGCTCCTTCCCATCTCTTTAAAATATGTGAATTTTTCTAACTGTCAAGTTGCCACTTGTTGCTTCCATCCTTCCTGTACGCACACATTTTTTTTCTACAACTGTCAGGGATCTCTTCATCTCCTCCATTACTGCTACTTCCACAACATTTACATCACCTCCAACATCATTTCTCCATCATTCCATGTTCTGCAATGAAAAATAATATTTCAAGCCAAAACCATGCCCGTGTGTTGCCAGAAACCCTCGTTGGCAAAATTGAAGAAATGTTCATATCTCATGATCCAGAGCATGGATTGAGATGAAATTTTTTGGCAGATCTTCCTCATTTTAAATGCCATTGAGAAAATTAAAAAAATATAAAATGATTCCCCAGATCATTTGATAAAATCAAAACTTCATTTTGTGCCCTGGTTCTCATTCATCAGATTTCCCATTCAATCTGGTGGTCAGATCAAGCTAGAAATTTACACACAAACTCCAAATGAAAAACCTATCCAAATGGAGTTGATTTTTCACAATCAAGAGGTGAAATTAAAACTTGTTAAAAATATCCATGACTCCATTAATGGCTTCCATGGTAGCTCTGTGCCTGAAAGCTCTTACCAGGTGAAAATTTTGATTTTTTTATATCTGAACTTCCGACTGAGTGAATCATAGTGAAATTGGAGCATGAGATCGTGACGATGAGCCTGGATCCAAAAATGTCATCCCCGTCGCAAATCGAGGCCATTTTTGAAACTTTCTAAAAATAACATATTTTATTCCCCTCTTGGTACTAAAGATAGTAAGTCCCCTGATTTGCAAGTTTGATCATCTAGGACAGTCAGGAAAGATTGCAAAATGAGAAGTAGGACCAAAAAGACAATTTTCCCAAAATAGTCAGGTCCCCAAAAAGTAACCTGCTAAAAATAGAAATGTGCTAAAAATAATAATGCATCAACAACAGAAGAGGGTGGAATGTGTCAGAAGGTTCCAAAGGTGAAATTGGAGCAAAATGTGATATGTCCCAAAATGGTAGGTCATGGACCTCACATGCTAAAAATAGAAAGTTTCAGTTCCAAGGGAAAAAGTTACAGATGGATTCATTTTTCACTCATCTTTCCACTTTTTGGACTCTCCACAGGATAATGAGATGATTTCATAGCTCAAATGGAGGAACGAGAACTTCACAGAGGTCCTGGAAGCATCATCCTTGAGTTTCAATTATATTCAAGAGAAGAGCAGATCATCACAAGGCACAACGGATGGATCCATCACCATCTCTCAGTGAGTTGGGTGAGCCAAGGTGAGTCAAGTAAGGGTGAGCTCAATGAGCTAAGGATATTCCTTAATCAAGTAATCAAGGAATATCATCGCGAGCATTTCTTGTGTTTTCCTAAGCTCACATCAGGAGGTCTTGAGAAAGTGTTTCTAAACACTCTTTTCATGGTTTAGATGCCCATGCATCATCATCATTGGCAAAGTTCTTCTTCAAAGGTAGAGGTTTTCTCATCTTTGTCAACATCCCTTCTTCCTTTTCTTCTCTCCTTCTTTCCTCTTCTTCTCTACCCCTTTCTAATTCTTTTTGTGAGAAATCATGACATTTCATCCTATTCATTTAAATGTGGCTTTAGAAAACATTATAATAAGTTTCCCTTAATTGATAAAAGGGAACTTAATGTTCTTTCCTAGGAACTTGAAAGGTCATATTTGTGTAGGACATATGAAAAGTCACATGGGGGGTAGACGAGGAGTCTTCTATGATTCTATATAATGTAATGACATACTCTTGCTTAAGGGTTTTCAATTTTGTGCACTCAAGAGAGAGATCTATTGAGAAATACAAGAGAGATAATCATTCTTCCACTTTCCTTCACTATTTTCCTCCATTCCTTGCATTGTACAACTTGATGAAAATGACAATAAAGAAAGGGATTGTTTCTTTTCATGGCTTATGAATGTGTGAAAACTTTGTGTGTACATGGTTTCCTCTGGCCGTTGGCATAATAAATCTTGTTGTTTCTTTCTGATTCAAATTGTGAATGTGAAATTTCTAATGGATCTGGTGAGAATATTGATTTTCTACTCTCAGGGTTAATTTTCCTTGTCTAAATTTCCCACTCCCTTTTCCCCTTATCTTCAAGTAAATTCCTCCCTTACAATTCGTTGTAAGAATTTTCCACGGGTACAGTGGAGTGTACTTGTTGGATCTTTGACCTCTTGGCCAACAACAATTTCCCATTTTTTTCATTCATAATAAAGTGGAGCTACACCCAAACAGAGGGACCTAGAGTCGCAGTGACATTGGAAAACAATCCATCGATTTATCACCTAATTTTTTTTATCACCAACATATAACAAGAATCACTTATATGTATAGAGACAATCACAAGACATAGGTAAAACAATATACATGCAATTAGATACAAAATATTTTTCCCCTTATTTTCCTTCCCAAAAACTTCACATTTGGATTCATACCTAGGTAGAATAGGTCAAATAAGTTACATTATTTATTTTATCTCTTCTCTCACATCCTCATTCAAGGTGGTTTCTCATTCCATTAGTTATAAACATGAATCATCACGAAAATATATCAAGAGAGTTACATTTTACCTAAAATAACTTAAGTTCAACATGACTTAGTGAGTCCCCTACATAGTTTGTGACCCTATAAGGTCTTAACACTTCATGTTATCCCATTCCACCCTTATTAATTATTTTCCAAGTTCCAACAATACATTACAACCTTCAAACTAAGACAAAATGGCCAAATATACAAATATTGCTAAAAGGAGGGAAAAGCTCCATTTGAAATTTGAGAGGTCTAGGCACCCATATAGACAACTAAACAACTCCTGTGACCTATTACACACTATCAAGACACATTACAAGAAAAATATTGTAGTTATGAATTATTCATAGGATGCGCCTACATCACATTTGTAGGCAATAAAATATCCTACACCTGACCTTTCACTTCATATTCTAAACTCTTTACTTTTCACTCTTGTTTTTCTTATATAAAGGAAATGAATAGTTTTCAAACATAATTGCCTTGATGTTTCATAAGTGCATCTAAAAAATTTCCATTATCCCTTAATATTTTTAGGTTCTTACAATATTATTGATGTCAAATGATAAGGTATGGAGCTTTTTCAACTTCCTGACATTCTGCCACAGCTGTCATCACTCGCTTATGACCTCTATTTTCCGATTTGAAACATATTATTCGACTTCTTCTATATTCTCTATCGAATAAATTTTTTCTTATAGCTTGAATATAAATATTCAAAGTGTTAACAATGAGTATAAAAATTACAAATGCCTATAAGGTTTCCTTTTAATACCTTAATCTACCCCATTCTTAGCCATTTGAATTTTCAAGTTCCATTTGAGCCTATGGAAGCACACTAAGTACAAGAGAAAGTTATTTTAGTATTGATCCTTGAAGTTGAAAGGATTTATATTCTCATCTCAGATATAAGAGCTTTAAACATTAGGGTTATCTCAGACATAAGAGCATTTAACATTAGAGAAACAAGTTTAGTAACTTCTTTGTTCATTGTTTCTACAAACCATCTCCAACTCACAATATTTGAGCACATGGATACAATCAAAAGGAGAGATTTCCACACCATTAAGAATGATATTTCAAATTCTACACAACTTGGAGATGATGAATTTGGAGCATTTTCCCATCTACAATACTTAAGAGGCCAAGTCACCACAATAATTCTTCATGACACATGTTTTAAAATAGGTCATTCATTGTTTTCTCAACACAAACTTACAATATTAAGAGTTTAGAAGACTCCATGAACATTCGTAGCCAAAAATGACTTTAGAGTCACTTTATAGGATGGAAAATGGTATTTTCACAGCTCCTAGATCCATATTTAGCCTCTTATCTTACCAACAAGATCAAACTTACTTGATCTTCCAAAACTATTCACGGTGAGGGTTTTAAGTCTCAAAACCCTAGTCATGTATTCCAAGGCATTCAACACATTGATATTCATTTTTTTGTCAATTTAGGTGAAGGATAGTTCCATCAATTTTTATTTCAACAACATTAATCTTTCTTTTACATTGAATGATAAGATATATTCTTTTTTAAATGTCAGAGTCACAGTCCTTCATGACCGTCATAAGTAAACACACAATCTTCAAAGAAAGGATGATTTACTTATGTAGGTATTTGTTTATATCATATAGGTATAATTTTGAGAAGATCCATGCCTTAGTAAACTTACTACACAAAATATACTCACTAATTCAGAGATGATGATCATGAGACACATCATTTTTTGGAACTGAGTACACTGTACCTTAAGGAAAACACAAGATAGTCTTGAATTATAGACTTCTTGTTAACCTATCTTCATTATCATATCCATACATAGAAGAAGAACTTCAAGAAGAACCAATACACCATCTTCATAAGCTTATGAGCTGGGGTTGAGAAGAAGAACTCACAAGAACATCTCTATCTTCATAATTCTTAACAAGGCATATATGAAATTTGAAAATCCAAGAAAATATATCTTTATAACACTTCACCAAAGAAATTATAAGTTCCAAGAAGTTACCTTGGAACTATATTATATGGCCATGTCCATCTATCACATCAAACCTCATGTCTATGTACAAAAATCTTCATTAAACACTATAACTAGCTCAGATTGTGTGTCATTTAGTGATAGGTTTAGGAGGTTGACTATGTTCAAAAAAATATGAAATAAACATATCCAAAAATCTTCATAATCATAAACACAACATCATATATAATCTATCATAGTGAATGATTTAAACTGTAGTCTTCTAAATAGAGTGGTGTAACTAAAAACATGCAAAACAATATTAGACCTGTAAAAAGTAGCCATAATTAAAGAATAAGGATCTCAAAATTTTTGTCTAAGATGTGAATTATATAACCCTTAGTGTTTTTCATGACATTACCAAGTGATTTGGAGGCCAAAGAATTCATTTGTTGTCTACCGCTTCAAGAAGAAGGTTTGGTAAGGACTTGATCCCTGATAGAAAAATGGATAGATTGTTTTTCCTTAGCCATTTGTCATCAATTTTTTTAAAAAAATTTAGTCTTAGAGTTACATTAAAAAATTCCTCTTATGATTTATCTGAAGGAGGCTTGAATTTATTTTTAGTGCTAAGCAAGAAGGTCATTGTTTTATGCCTTCACACTTTACCCAGTTTTGTAAAAACTTGAATATCTTCAACAATATTCTTCAAAATTTGATGAAACTTGAACCAGATCACTAAAAAACCTACCTATACATGCTCCATAGATTATATTTCTCCTAAAGGATCCTTTATAGTCAAGCCCAAATAATCTCATTTTTCCTAAGCTTCCATTGCTAGTTCTCAAAGGTAGTTTTAGTGTAAGACTATGAATTTTTCCTCCAACTAGATAAAGTAAGCTATGGTAGATTCTCTTACATTCCCTAGAGAAGTGTTCTTAGGCTCCTACCATGCTTACTTTTTCTTTTCATGACCTATCTTTGATGCTCACACACCTCATTATTCTCTAGAAGTAGGCCTAAATGAGCTAGTTCCAACTGTGACCTGTAACACCTAATCTTGATGATCACCTTAGAAGCTCTTACACATCCATATAGGACATTATTTCATGACCTTTGAGACACCTAAGAAAATAAAACTAATATTCTCCATACCTCTAGTTAGCACCTACCTCCCTAACCAAGCTTTTAGTAACATACTGAAATTATCCTGAAACCATTCTCTGAACATCAAAAACTCAATGTGAAGGAACTCTAACCATCTATTGAGAAGGAACTACCAATCAACCTTAATTCCCTTAACTAATCCTCAATTCACCACTCACATATTTTCCATCAATTCCACTTGGCATCAATGACAATACCAATGCACTAGGGTTCAACAATCTCCCCCTTTTTCATTGATGGCAAGCAAAGTCAGAAACGTTTAATGGAAAACGACCACACCCATATCTTCATAGAATTAATATCTTGTTTTTGATAGAAATACTCTTCCCCTTTGATATATATGAAAAAGGTTCATACATCCAACAATATTATCAAGATGTAAATAAGCATTGATAAAGCATAACCTTACCTCAAGAAGCTCCTCCTTTGGATTAGACTTGCTACCTTTCCAGCTGCTTCTTGAATATATGCATGAATTTCTCCATGACTTATCCTTAGTGCCCCCTAAACCTATTCTCTTGAAACTAATACTATTCAATTCTTTTCCCATGCTTTTCTTTGGTCTTCAAAACTTGTTCCTACAACAAGTGAACCCCCCCTATGAAACCTATTTCATGGTACACACACATGCTAATCTACCGATTCTTGAATGATGACATCCTTCTGACGTCATTAAAGTGTCTATTTCAACTCAAAAATCACAAAACTAGTCTTCATTCCTTAATGTTAGGTTTATTGTCTGATTTGGGACTTAGATCCCTGACTTAACTTTTCACTAGTCTTTTGGCCCAACTTTGGACCATCCATATGAGTTTATGTACATAATGTAACCAAACTCATGCACCTCTCCCATGGGATAATTTTAATCCTCCTTTATCTAAAAATACAAGAAGCCATGTACTTACCTTACACTCAATCCATAAAGATGGATCGATCAAATCTAACTAGTCCATGAAGGACTTTTTTAATACATCCCTATTGCCTTTTCCTTTTCCATTCACTGAATGAGACTAACATACCTTGTTTTACCTTGAAGTGTCACCATCTTGTCTTCATTATATTTTTATTTACTATGCTCTTCTAGGTTGACTAGGTCATCTAAAATACACCTATGTCGGATCATTCACATCCATTTCTTTGTTCCAAAATTTCTTCTAAAACATGTAATTCACTATTTTTAAGTTATCCACCAAATCATCACTATAATCCTATAATGCATGAGTAATCTCCATCATGTTGGTCTTCACTATAGAAACTTCTGGCCTCTTTTGTTCTCACTATAACTCATGTAATCATTCCAATCTTATCCTTATTCCTTATGTATCTCCATAAAACTTACCATGCATACCTTGATTAGTATCCTACCTATCTTTCTTCTTGGTTCATCTAGAGTACTTAGATCAAATGGAAAAACCTAATTTCTTTCCCCTACAAGATCTACAATCCTTTTGGTGTGCACCTCTTAGGTTTGATAGACATTGTAGTTACTTAATCAATCTCATGTACACCATTGTAAATTGATCATTGTAGATCTTCTCAATCTTAGATCATGTCATAAGTGATTTTGAGTTCTTTCAAGACTGTCAACTATGTTGCAGGACAATGGTTAGTAGCCTTATGCAAATGTATCAAGTTGTGTCTCCATAGATATTCTTTCCAAAGTGAGTCTCTTGATGATAACCTTTATGATTCTTAGTTTGAGGAATACCCACTTAATTTCCTTGGATCTTTTCATATCATCCATGCAACAATATCCTGATTTACCAATGATCAAGAATTTTTGCATGGTTTAGTCTTCATCATGTTAGAGTCTTATCAAATGTTCTTAAACTTAGGACTGATACGGATATGTATCCTTCTGAATTGATGACCTCCACAGTTGATTGAAACCAATTTTTTTCTCAAGATGAATTAAGGTTATCTTTGCACAGGTTATTTAATGGTACTCATTATTTATGGATTTTCCACCTTCACATTTAAAAAGGTCCTTTTATCCCATTGTGACTTTATGGAGTGCATCTATCTATCAGTGTATTGGTCTTCAACCTTTATAACCTAGCATTTACTTGGATGCTATCACGGCATTTATACGATTTCACTATGGCTTGTTACCTTTCAATAACATTTGGATAGTCTTGTATGTCTAGCCAAGACTCAACATCTTCAGATCTACAAGATACTTGATTAGTGAATCAGATAATCTCTGATGAACTTAGTGACTATATTCTTAAGACCTTTCTTATCTTGATTCAGATTTTGAGGAATCTTCAGGACTCTTTATGTTCTCATGACAATTTATCTTGGATTAATTAGACTATGTTACAATTGCCTGATCAATATTCATGACATAATCAATGAGCTCAGACTAGGATACAATATTTATCCATGGACATGGGCACATGACACTCAATGTTTTCCAATATTATTTACATAATATCTTAAAGACATCTCCTTGCATGAAAGAAACCTTAGAAAGGATGAATTAACCATGATTGAATACTTCACAACTTAGAAGGAAGGATAACACAGACCATGAGACCTCTTAACCATATTTTCTTTTCCTGACATACTAAAGAAGGACATTAAAGAAATTTAAAGGCATTGGCAGTTCAATAGAAGTCTAAACAAACATTCTTTGACACACTTTTGCAATATGACTGAAGACTCCAATCAGCAAACCACTGAAGGACAAATTTATTTCAAGAAGCATACTATTGGAGCTATTTAATCAACTTCATCATGGAGAATTACTTTGATTTGGCAGGTTGGTAGAAAATTGAGGAGCAATACCTATTATTTCTTTAAGTTGATACATGCCTTATAGAATACTAGAGAAGGCACATCATCTTGTGAGATCACCTTAAAACAAGTAGATAGTCATAAAAAACAACATAATGACTCAATTATTTCCCTTCTTATCCTTCTGAGGTCTTGTTAGTCTTATTGGATGCAATCCTTGGTGTGAGAACCTCATCTCCTAAGCCCTCACTTTCTGATTGAGTGTCCTGATAAATATAAATGTTGCATCTCATACACCTTCTCTAACACATATTGAGGTAGATATTCTTCATAATTTGCACTTGACTTATCTTCCTTCTTCTTGGATTTATCATCACTTCCTGATGTGTTTTTTTTAATAGAACTCTCCCATGTCTTTCATTGATTTTTGTGTTTCTTCCTCATCTTCCCATGCTATTTTCTTATCCTTTTATTGCTTCTTCAACTCTTGAGTTTTCTTCCTTGACCTTGTATATCCATTTTATCTCCTTATTTCTAGAGGATACTTTATGCATGGCTAAATTTGTCTCATTTCTAGGATTGGTCTTCATGTTGGAAACCTTCTTAACTTGTACTTTGAAAGTGTAACACCTATTAATATGCTTAGATTGTTCATTATGCCAGAAATGCTTTGTAAAATTCCCACAATTATAATAGTTATATCATATGACATTACTCTTACCTATGATTTTGTGTGAACTATCACTCCACCTATGATTTGTAGCCTTGAGATCATGACATCTCCTAGCATAGTGTCAAAACTTGTTGCAATTGTAGCATACTATCATATTCATGCATTCTGAGTCTATTTATATTCAAAACTGACTTGGTAGTTATTCTAAGTAGTGCTTGGCAATATGACCCTTTTCTTTGCTGTTGAAACAAACTATATTATTTTATTTTTCAATTTTATTATCTATCCATGGGTGGTCATCTATGAATTTCTTCTTGCATTCCTTAGCCATATGTCCATAGCTATGAAAATTTAAAAAATAGACCTTGAAATTCCTTTCATATATGGATACATTTGGTTTCCGAAATGACTTAGGCCTTCTTGTGTTTGTCTTCTTGATCATCTTCGTGCCTATTTTCATGCTTGGAACAACCTTTTCATCCTCTCTCTTTTCTATAGGCTATCATTTGAAGCCTAGTCCTGTTTTGTCTCTTGTTTCTCTTTTTCTATCTAGAATTCCATCCAAAGATTCAAATCTATTTTATAGTTTATAATACCTATTTAGCTTGTTGCTTTCTTCCTCTAGTTCAAATGTCAGTATTCTCAATTCCTCTTCATGTTTAAGACATGCATCTTTCTCTTCTTTAAAATATTTTTAAACGTTTTTAAAAAAGGACTCCATCTCCTTGATTGCCTTTCCATTATCAGCTTCCATGAGTTTTATTTCCTTCTTTAGTTCATCAATCAAAGATTGAGCAATCTCATACTTCCTTTTCAAAATTTATTTAGCTAGTATTCCTATACTTGTGTGTCTATGATCTCCTCTATTATTTTAGACTTGATTAAAGAGGACCAAGATCTGATAATAATTTTTAGAAATTGGGACACTAAGAGGGGGGTGAATTGGTGTCTATTCAAACTTTAACAATCAATTCACTTTACTAAATTTATGACAATTAAGCTAAAATAACATTCACAAGTAGTCAACATGAGAGTAAACACAGAGAGACGTGATTTAATGTGGGAACCACTTCAAGGGAGAAAAAACTTCTGAAATCAAAGAAATAACTTGGACTAGAATGTCTTTTAAAGTTTACAATGACATCAACATGGAGTTGCAACTCTAGAATTTAACAAAGAACATACTTTGTATTTTTCAAGATTCTACTTGCATGGAAGCTTTAAATCCCAAATTTAGTCAACCACATGCTGACCTTCTGTAAGCTTCAACTTATAAGGAATATTCAACTCCCTATTTGATAATATATTACTTATACTTGTATAAGGTTTTAATCACTCTCAATTTGTTTTCTGGCATAACAAATTGTGATCACTGAATCAGCTCATTCTTCTTTTCATTTCTCCTCATACTTCACCTCTCTTTTGATCACGCATCAACATTAAATATCTTTTATACAAGTTTTTCTTCACAATCTCATTTTCTTTATGATACTCTCTTGAGACACCCTATCAAACAATCACTCTTTCGCATGTACATGTTGTTGTACCTAACTCAATCAAGAAGAAATAACATCTAATTTTACATTTCTCTAAACTCCTTCATAGTAATGGTGATCAAATTTTCATTCTCTTGATTTGTTCCTCTTCACACATACTAGCACTCAATCAAAATAATAGGCTCTATCTTCATTCAATTCACCACTCTATTTCTTCATTCACCTATCTGCTCATACATCTGACATCAGGTCTTTAAAGATGGTTTTGCACTCTGAATCATGCTCTTTACTTCATGAAGATGATCCTCTCAAACTTCTATATCTCTCCAAGATGATTTCATCTCCCATTATTCACCATAAGAACACCTACCTTTTTCATATACTCATCTACTTTCAACATGCATCCAAAATATCTCCAAAGCTTCAACAACATTTACCAGTCCAAAAATGAGCTTTTGTAGGCAATAAAAACTTTGATACCTGACATTTCACTTCATATTCTAAACTATTTACTTTTAAAACTTGTTTTGCACATAAAAAGGAAATGAAGAGGTTTTAAACATAACTCCCTTGAAGTGTCATAAGTGCATTTGACAAATTTAAGTTATCCCTTTATATTTTTTTAGGTTGTTACAAGATTATTGATGTCAAATGATGAGGGATGGAGCCTTTTCAACTTTTTAAAAATTTTCCACAACTGTCATCACTCTGTTATGACCTCTTTTTTCTGATTTGAAACATATGATATGAATTCTTCTATATTCTCTATCGAATAAGGTTTATCTTGTATCTTGAATGCAACTCTTCCAAGTATTAACAATGAGTAGAAGAATTACAAATGTCTCCAAGGTTTCCTTATAATTCCTTAATCTATGTCATTATTTTCCATTTGACCTTTCAAGTTCCATTTGAGCCTATATAAGCACACTAAGTGTAAGAGAAAGTTGTTTCATTCTTGAGCCTTGAAGTTGAAAGAAGTTATGTGCTCATCTCAGAATTAGAAGCTTTAAACATTAGGTTCATCTCAAACATAGGAGCATTTAACATTAGAAAAATAGGTTGAGGAACTTCTTTGTTCATTATTTCTACAAACCCTCTCCAACTCACAATCTTGGAGCATATAGTCAAAAGGAGATTTTTCCACATGATCAAGAATGAGATTTCAACTTCTACCCAACTTGGAGATGATGACTTAGGATCATTTTACCATCTACCATACTCAAGAGGCTAGGTCACCAAAATACTTCTTCATGACACATGATTTAAGACATGTCATTCATTTTTTTCTCAACACATACTTGTAATATTAAGAGTTTAAAATACTCCACAAACAATCATAGCCAAACATGACTTCAAAGTCACTTTATAAGATGGAAAAATGCATTTTCACAGCTCTTAGATCCATATTTAGCCTCATATCTTGCCAACAATATCAAACTTACTTTATCTTCCAAAACTTTGTATAGTGAGGGTTTTAAGTCTCAAAACCCTACTCATGTATTCCAATCCATTCAACACATTGTTCTTAATTTTTGTGTTAATGTAGGTGAAGGATAATTCCATCATAGTTTCTTTCAATAGTATCAAGTTTTTTTTGCATTGAATGATAGGATATATTCATGTTTAAATGTCACAATCACATTCCTTCATGACTGATATAAGAAAACACACAATATTCAAAGAAAATATGATCTACCTATGTAGGTATCTATTCATATCATCTAGGGATATTTTTGAGAAACTATGTGCCTTAGTCAGCTTGCTACACCAAATGTACTCACTAATTTAGAGATCATGATCACGAGACACACCATTTTTGGGACTGAGTACATTGTTCCTTGAGGCAAACACATGATATTCTTGGATTATAGACTCCTCAATAACCTATCTTCATTCTTAGGTCCATACATAGAATAACTTCAAGAATAACCAATACACCATCTTCACAAGCTTGTGAGAAGGGGTTAAGAAGAAGAACATATCTGTCTTCACACTTCTTAACAAGGAATATATGACATTTGAAAATATAAAAAGAAATAGAGATTTATATCACTTCACCAAATAAATTCTAAGTTCTAACAAGTTACCTATGACCTGTAGTATATGGCCATGTCCATTCGTTACATCAAACCTCAGGCCTATGTAGTAAAATATTCATTAAACACTATGTCTGGCTGAGCTTGTGTGTACTTTAGTGATAAGAGTATGAGGTTACTATGTTCACACAAAATATGTAAGACACCTGTCCCAAAATTTTCATAAGAATAAATACTAGATCATGTACAAGCTATCATATTTAAATATTTAATCTAGAGACTTCTAAATAGAGTTGTGCAACTAAAAACTTGCAAAATAATATCAAACATGTACGAAGAAACCATATTTGAAGAACAAGGATGTCACCATTTTGATCTAGGATGAACCTTATATAACCTTGAGTTGTTTTCATGACATGACCAAGTGATTTACAGGCCAAAGAATTCATTTCTTATCTATCACTTCAAGGAGAAGGTCTAGTGAGGACTTGATCCATGATAGAAAAATGAATAGAACTTTTTTTTCCTTATCCATTTGTCCTCAAACATTTTACAAAATTTCAGTCTTGGAGAGATATTTAAAAATTACTATTATGATTTATCTGAAGGAGGATTAAAAGTTTTGTTTGAGTGCTAAGAAGGAAGTCATTATTTTATCCCTTTTCACTTTACCTAGTTTTGGAAAAGAATGAAAATATTTAACAATATTCTTCAAAATTTGATGAAACTTGACCTAAAGAACTATAACACATCCCTATACATGATTCATAGATTTATTTCTCTTATATGAGCCTGTACCATCTAGAACACTCTCATTTGTCCAAGTTTCCACTTCTAGTTCTAAAGGGAAGTTTTAGGGAAAACTATAATTTTTCATACAAGTGATAAAGTAAGCCCTATAAATGCTCCTACATGATCTAGGAAGTTTTCCTAGGCTCCTACCATGCTTACATAGGATTTTCATGGCCTTCTTTGAGCTCTTACACCTAATTAGGATCTAGAAATAGGCTTAAATGGGCTAGTTCTAATTGTTACTTGCAACGCTTGAGCTGATGATAACCCTAGAAGCTCTTACACTTCCTCAAGACACCATTTTAGACTCTTAGGACACCTGATAAAAGAAAAATAATCTTTTCCATACCTCCAGTGGGTACCTACCTCACTAACTAAGCTTGTAGAAACCTGAAATCATCGTGAAACCATTATGTGAACACCAACCACTAATGAGAAGGCACCAAAAACCTTTGAGAAGGCACTACCGATCAACCTTCATGCCCCTAACTGATCCTTACTTCACCATTCACACCTGTTCCATCAATTCCAATTGACATCAATAACAATACCAATGCACCAGGGCTCAATATTCCAAAGCGACAACATATTAGCTCAAGTTCAGTAGAGCAAAATGTCCATAAATTTGTATACATGCTTGTGAAGATTCTTAGAAGGAGTATTTTATTACACCTATATGGTGTGTTCACATGTTTTTGGAATCACAATTTCCTATAGATTGGTACATGCATCATGAAAGAAAAGGGGGACATATGTACTTGGGAATATATACAACAAGGTTTCATACAAACTATCACATTTGAAGTCAAGAATTAAATAGTGCATATAAAATTAAAATTATTAAAGCATTTTCATGTTTAGTGAGAATAGATATAGATAGTGATCCAAAATTAAAATATCTAGTTAGAATGTAATAAAATAGTACACAACAACAATTAAATTCCCTAAGAAGTTGTGTGATAGTAATCAATTCTTATTGAACCCTTGTAATTGAGTAAGAGATGATAAAATGGAGGATGAAAAATTATAGAGTGAAGAAGATATGGAGCTCAAATTATTTTTTGAACAAGAAAGATTAGAAACAAGGGTAAATGAGGAAATAATAGAGAATGTAAAATATTCCCAGTTGCATAATCTCAAAAAATAAGAAAAGGAGAGGATCCAATAAATTGCAAAAAGCTATGGAAAATGGGAATAATAAAGTTTATGATCAAGTAGTGAAAAAATGATGGAAAAAATATCTACCTTAAGAGTATCTAAGATGGAAACTATAGGGGACTTTTATAATTCATAATAAGCTTCATATATTGTTTAATTATTGTGATATTATGAAGATGTGTTTCCTATCAAATTTAGTGAAATTAAGGGTTGGATTCATTCTTGGAATAGATGCAAATTTTGCATAAGGACATGAAGTTTGAATGTATCCCATATTGTCAAAATGTATCTACCTAGCTGAAGAAAAATATATTTATGGAACCTATATCAATATTCCTTGATTGAATAAAATCATTTCATATCCTTGTTAATACATCAAGATTTGCAATGGTAGTACTAATAGCATAATATGGAGAAGAGGGATTGAATCATCCCATTCATTTTACAAATTTAAATCTTGCTATTGCCAAAAATAATTATAGTAAAACTCAAAGTGAAGCGCCTTCACATTGCAAAAAATTAGGATTTAATTACTCATAACAACATTTAAATTATTCATTGATCATTTAGTATTGAATTACATGGTGAATAAACCTATACTAGGAGTTAGAATATGGAGGAGATAGATAAATTTTTATATATAATAGAGTATTACCATATTACTATGTTGAAAAGGAAAAGAAGTTGATAGTTACGAGAACACTACAATTAACTTTCATCATTTTTTTCAAACTAGGAAAGGATGAAATATTGTGATTAGTGGCCTTGGAACATGAACATGCAATTATAATAAGGGAAAAACACAAAATAATAGTTAGGGGACACGTCACAAGAGAATAAAATATGAGAAAAATATTACAAATTAGAATTAGGTGGCCTATACTATTCCAGTATATCTATCAAAGGATGCGGAATACAAAGAAAAGGGATGAGATTCCTTGAATTTAGTTTTAGGTGTGAAATTTTTAGAGAAATGGGAAATTTATTTCATTGGGATTATCCATCCACTTATTAAGAATTAAAATGTAAGGTACATAAAAACCACAATTATTCTTTCATAAAATGAGTAGGAGTTGAAAATAAACCTAATTGTGTAACAAAATATGTAGCTAAGTATTTCTATTATAATTTCATCACATGGTTTGGGTGTTAAACAAAGCTCATAAGTGATAGAGGGACCCGTTTTATAAAAAATATGATCATATTTATCACTAAAAAAATTCATGATTGCACATCAAAAGTGTCCAACATACCAACTACAATAAAATAACAAGCAAAAATAGTAACAAATTAATGGAAAATATGTTGAAAATGATTTAAAATATGGTGAAGAATGATTAGGAAGATATGGTTCCTACAATATTGAGTTCTTATAAGGAAAACCATAAACTAAGCACATGACATACGCTATTTTAATTGGTATATGGAATATAAGAAGTCATATTGATGGAATAAATTTTACCAAGAATATGCATTGCTATGGTCATAAGGTTTGGAGATAAAGAATCTATTGAAAATAGGTTTTTGGAATGGACTAGGATAGGGGAGAATTGAACGAAGACAAGCTAGAATCAAGAATATCTAAATTATAGTAAAAATAATGACTTTATAGGAATATGCACATGAAGGAATTATAACTAGGGAAAATGGTAATGGATATGAAATTAGGTTTAAAACATGTCCACAAAAGTTGTGCATAAGTTGGAAAAGACCATATTTCATTCATCAAATTACTCCCTAGGGGACAATTGTGTTTCCTGATCAATATGGAAATTCCACCCAAGGAGGATCAATAGGAGTAGGATGAAATCCTACCATAACTAGGTTATGAAAGGGATAATAGAAAATGATTTCCCGAAGGCATAAAAGTAGGATATAGATTTGAATCAAAATTATTGTGTGAGTAAATGTAAAAGTAGATAAATTAAGTTTGAAATTGACATGTTTGATAGTTTCATGTATGATATTTGTATTAGGAGTAGAATAAATGAAGATCCAATATAGAAAGTTATCAATACCAAATTACAAGTGCAAAATGGATCATATTTGTGAGATAAGTCTAAGAAGGTGTTAAAATTAATTAATTCTTAGAATGGTGTATAGTAAGAGGATATCTACTATTTGGTAAAAGGTGAAGTGATAAAAAATAAATGACCCAATAGTGAATTGAAGCAAAGACAAAAATTATGAATCATAAAAACTAACAAGACTAAATCCAATGAATCTTAAGGCTAAAATCATAGAATAAAATGGTAAAGGTTAATTAAGGTGGTAGTTGGAAATCCAAATGACCAAAAAAGGTAAATAAGGTGGTAGAAAAAAAGGGGAAATCCTGTAATAAGGAAAGTGAAAGATAGATATAAAAACTTTTGAAATTAGAAAATCTTAGTTGATCCATACAATTTAACGGTTTCCAAAATTTATTTTATAAGGAAAACTAACCTACAAGATCAAGCAAGTAAAAGCACGCAAAGAGAAGGAATAAGAAAGCAATAATATATGTGAAATAAGATAGTGATATATCTATTCACTAGACCTGTTGGGCCCAAAGTGTAGACAATGATGGAGAAACATGGAAGTAAATTCCTTAGTTTCATCACAAATGAAAAATAATACATAAGCATCACTAAAAGCATAATAAAGACTAAATGAAATGAACGCCTTGTTGGTATCCAAATTTGTTCTCCTTTTCAGTCTAAGCAGCACCGTAGATATGTTATGGAGCTTAAAGACAAATTAGACCATGTTGTATGTCATTGGTAGCCAGGGATATGGTTTAGCCGGCACTCAGGTTTGTGGAGAAATGGATAGCACTCCAATAGCACTTGATCTTGTCCTAGTTGCTTTAGGTTGTGCCTTGCAACCAAGGTAAGAGGACCTGTTTTAACCTTGTAATGGTGAAGGAGATGAAGATGTCCTTCTCTTTGCTTGAAATTCTATGATGGAGACCTTGATGAAAACATGATCAACACCCTAGATCTAAACTTTCACAAGTTGTCACTTCTCAAAACATGGGTATGTTCTCAAAACAAGGAAAAGGTTACTAGAGACATTGGAAATCTTGATCTATTATGCATACTTTTGACAATGGATTTTGATCTTCTGTGGGTATACAAATGCAAATGAGGGATAGTACATGATAGGATATTTGTTGTCTAGATGATTTTTGGCGGGGGATTGACCTGAAAAACTGGGATAGATCATATCTTTGACAATCTCTACAATACTTGAACAACTATCAGATGAAATACCTCAAATAATCAGGATGTTCTTTCAACCAGAAGAGGCACAAAAGGAAGCCCAAGTTGCACCATTCACACAATCTTTGAGAAATCACCGCAAAATCTTGAAGTAAAGAACTCAATTAAACACAAAAATCCTTGATCAAACCACGCCTAAGGTACCCCCAAAGGCTTACAAGAAATCTCTGCAGTCAAGGAAGGTAAAGTGATTTTAAATTTGTTTATCTCCTTATCAGATGAAGGCTCTTCTAAATATGAGATTGCAAGTACCACTAAACTATCAACTAGAAATGGAGATCATATGTGATTTCTAAAGACTTTCAATGCAAGATTGCAACAAGAACAATAGAATTTATTTGCAGACATTTAAAAATGATAACAGACACCATATTGCCCAAAGAAAACACAAATTTAATTCAAAAATTATTAGATTCAACAGCAAGGGAGAGTTACATGAAAAATCTCAGAGTTGTGTGATGGCTATACACTTGTAACCAACTCACATACATGAATTTCCAACACATGAGACATTAACCTAGTTCTTTAATGGATTTCTCAGAAAATGAGCTTTCTCTCAGAATTTACGCATGATTTTCAACTCCCAACCACTTTACAATTCCTCCAAAATGCATTATATACCTCATGCCACATTGGAGCCTTCTTTCCCAAGCAAAGAATATGCCATGGGATCAATTTTGTTACAATAATTCTTCATGATTCAATGAAAATGACATCAAATAGAAAAACACTCGCATGTTGCCGGGTGTGCCAAAAATATTGAATCATTACAAATATCTGGATCATTATCCATCCTGGAGGAACATTTTTCATCATTGAGGCATGCAAACACCCTTCCTCTCATCATTTCACCTTTTAAAACTACCTCTGCAATTTTTTATTCTGTCATTTCACGTGTTTTCTCGGGCTGGGGCAAAACTTATTTCAAAAACACCTCAAATCAAAGAACTAAGCCATGAAAGTGATGCCAATGATCCTGGAAGGCCAAGATGACACAAAATCACTATAAATTTGATGAATTTTGATGTAAAATTTGTGATTCCAAGCTTCCTGGAGGAAAAATGGTGGCCAAAAATGAAAATGCACAGTTGCCTTTGATCTGCTATGTGTCAAACTATGATTGGGAACAAATTTAGGCTTATTTTTGACTTTTTGACATCTTTGAAAAACTGGAAAAATTTGACTTTTTCCCTCACCCCTCCGCCTTTGAATTTCATAGCTGACACGTGGCACATGGTGGGTCCCATTGAAATCGCGCTTCAATTCTATGCATTTTGACCTTTTTTGGAAATTGGAAAAAATTACACTTTTTGCCCCACGGTCCCACACCTCCAATTTTTCCGTTGCCATGTGTCTCCTTGTGATTCGCTAGCGGGCCAGTGCATCAAATTTTGATTTTGAGTATTATTGGGAAAAGGGAAAAATTTCCTTCCTACCTCCGCCAACCCGCCTTGCCCTCCGACACGCATCCATCTCTCATTTCGTGAGGACCCATGGGCTTAATCTTCATTTTACTCCCTTTAAGCCAAAGGAAAATTTTCCACTTTGTCTCAGTGGGCCTGCACCTCCGAAACTATCCCTGCCACATGGCGCTCTTCTATTCGCTGCGGATCCAAGTCTTCCTTTCTTCCTTCAAACCTCCCTTACAAATTTTTGAAAATTCACAAACTTCAACATTGACCTGCAGCCCCCTTTGACCCTTAAAATTTTACACATGTCCACTTGTTATTGGCCATGGGATTTCGAGCCAAAAATTTTACTTTAACCTTTTTGTGAAAAAGGGAAAAAATCCCCTTTTCCCTCTGTCGGCCCGCCGACCCGCTTTGCGTTGCCATGCTGCCACGTGTCCTCCTCTGATTGGAGCGAGGGAAATGTTGGTTTTGAAACTTTATAAAATTAGAGCCAAAAAACTCTAAGTCCCCCTACCATCCACATCCCCTCGGCTAATGAAAACATGCCTCGTAGGCAATTTGGAAAAAATGGGGCCTCAAGCCTGAAAATGCCTCATTTGCTTGAAAAGGAGAAAATGAAAAGTTAGAGAGCCTCCCTGCCTTTCTGCAGCCAATGCAAACCTGCCACATTGACAATACCTTCTGAGGATGAATTTTTCGGGTAAATGATGCCCGTCTGACCGTCAAAACATAAAAAATTCTAGGGATGCCCTAGAATTCAATTTTTTTACCAAGGATGGCAAATTTTTTGATTTTGAATCAACTGAAGCATGATTTTACAACATTTTTGACCTTGGGATAGGATTTTCAATTACAAACAAGTATGATTTGATTAATTTTGATTTTTCCATGATCTGGCAAAGGGAAAAAGACACAACCTGCAAATTTGGAAGAACTAGGGCACAAAAAAGGGCAAACTTGGAATATTCCTTCAAATTTGGGAAAAACAACAAGTTTGTGAGCATTTTTAAAGCACCAAACTGGAGGGGAAGAATTTCAGACCATCAATTCAAAGGGTAAAACATGTTTTGAGAAAATACAGACTTGGAAAATTAGGGCAACATGGTGTTTGATCAAAAATGGCACCAACACCCCTCATTATAAAATCATAGAATAAGAACTATAGATTTGGAAGACTATATGGCACAAAAAATCAAACAAGGAACATGTGATGAACTAGTAGGGAAGAAAACATTAAGGGGTACCAACTCTTTTGAGTCAATATACAGAGATCATATTGAGCTACAAATAACTCTTTTGATTCAGTATTGATAAGATAACATTAGTTTTGATATGCAATAAGTTGTTCTAATCACCACTGCATTTATATCCAAATGCACTAGCCTACCTAATAAATGGGAATAAATTCTTTCTTATAAATCTACAAACCCTATAATCAACAAGAAAATAGAAGCTATGTATGTTGTAGAATGATAAGATAAAATAACCTAAATTGCTAGAATGACTTATACTTGAGCTAAAAATGAATGTGTAGAACTTATTCCAAGCTATGAGTAAGCCTCTCTAATACCAATAGATCATAATATTTTTTTCTTCATGCATTGGAATATCCCTCATGATATAATTGAGGTAAAATACGTATATTACCCCCATGAGAATTTTACATAGTACATGCCACCAACAACATATATAAATATTAAATATTAACAAAAACTGGGTCCACAGATAATAAAAATTAGTGAAAAATAATTGAAATTTTGTGGGCATGTAAAATGTCAATACATTTTACTTGACAACACCATTGAAACTTTTGTCCCTTTTTGCTCAAACCAGTCAAAATTGCCAAAATTGTACCTTTCCAAAGTTTACATTCTAGGAAAGGTTACAGAAGCCTCAAATAATTTCAGGATCCTAGCTTGTAGTCAATAGAAAGGTCTCAAATTTTTCTTTGTGAAAATATGATTGAGAAGATATTCTACAGGCCTTGTAGTATTCTTGGGAAAACTTTCTCTCTAGGAAATTTTTAGGGAAAATGGGTGTGTGTGCATTATTGAAGATCTAACTTTTAAGACAGGTTTCAGGAACTCTAGGTAGTGTTGGGAGTTTATATCTCAGTAATTGTAAATATTACCGAGTTTACTAGATGGTGGAATATGTGAGGTAAGGTTCTGGAAGCACATAAAGTGGATAGCTTTCCAACACTGGAGCACAATGGCTTTCTAGATAAGGAATTTGAACCGAAGGTTTTATGCACCTCTAGAGGAATTGGGATCCTAATAAAAGGTCAAATGAAAGCACATTAAACCTCCTGCACAACCCAAGTTATGGTTTAGTTTACATAGTTTCCAAAATCTTTTGGAAACTCATCTCACCAGCACGCCTTCCTAGAAAAAAATGAAGGTATGACGCAGGAGCATCATCAAGAAGACATGAAAAATGGGAGGTATGTAAATATGCCAATATAGGATTGTTAAGGTGTAAGAGGGATACTTTAAGTTATGAAAGGGTGAGCTAGGTCTTATGAATTGATCACGAGTCTTTTAAGATATGTTTGAGTTGTGAGATGAAGAAAATGATGTAAAAATGTCCTCATGTGGATGCATAGGCATAAGGAATTTGAAAAGTTAGTTAGGTCTGAATGATAGAAGGTATGAAAGAGAAAGAATTAAAATAATGGAGTCAGTTGGATGGAGAGAGAGTGCATAAAACCTTCTGAGGAAGGTAGGGAAGTAGGAAAAGAAAGAAAACACCTCGAGGTTATGAGGAGATGAAGAATTGTAGAATGTGGCATTTTCTAAGAACTATATAATTGTGTGTATATGAGACTCTATTTTGGAATATATTATTTTATTCAATTAAATCTTGTTTGATTTCATGGAATAAGTATTGATTCTACTATGAGATTTTATAAGGGTCCTATGAAAATCATATTGGAAGGTTGTAGTGGTTAATGCTAGAGTTACTCTGTTTTTGGATTAGTATGAAGTAGAAAAAGAACCGAGTAAAATATGTATGACTGTAAGCGTTATGATTGATTCCCTTGAGAGAAGATGAGTAAATTTTTTTCCAATGATAACATGAATTGAAGATGATATATTTTTCTTGAATGCATGTATTGAAGGCTTGTTAACCCTCACAGTTTTCACAATCTAGACAAGAAGGAACCTGTAAGATCTTAAAGATTTAAAATCCTAGATTGAACGTACTAGTAAGAAATTTTTTTTGCATGTTGTTAATAAAAAACCTTTGTAAAAAATTTAAAGCTTTAAAACGGATTTTGGTGAAAGTTATAACATAATCTAGGTTCTTGGGTTGACACTATCTTGTTACAAGGGTTTCTAAAGTAAATGTCCATTATGTCTTGAATGCACCGTGGGAATTTCCTGAAATTTGGTATTATGGTATGCCCTAGGGTTTGCTAATTATTAGCGAAGGTTTGGTATCAAAATCAAACAACCAAATCAAAGATACTGATGATAGTTGGCTAAAGGATAATCAAACATAGTGTAAGACCTAATAAAGAAGGGTACTTAACAAAGGAAGTTGTGATTGTATTTAGAGAACAAAATTTAAACTTGGAACATTGATATAATCTGGAAATGGGTTTCCTAAAATTTATAGTTTGTGTTGTGAAACCTCATGAGAAGAAAGATATGCTTGACAATAGGTTGTCTCAGGGCTAGTAGAAGCATTAAAAGCCTAGGAAGAAAAAGTGAGATAAGGAGAAGAATCGTGGACAAGGTAAAAGGTAGGTGTATAGAATTTGGAATACACCTCAGGGATGTTGAAAGGAATCTTATGAAGTTTTCACATTATCATGGGTTGGTCTAGAAGTTCTCAACCTTGAATGCACCAAGATACATTGTCTTAAGGGCAATTTTAGAACTAGTTTAGTGAAGGTTGATGTATGAGTTATTTTTTATGATAATTGACGTTGGAGATAACATGAAATGGAGTGTACTATAGGGAGAAAAATGTAGTGAAAGGATTATTGAAGGTCAAGAAGCAAGAAGTTTCCAAGAATTAGTGAAGAGAGACCTAAGGGCACCTAGTACACTGTATTGACAAATAAGGTGAAGTGAGGTGATTTGAAACATTTTTGTGATGGATCTAAGGTTTTTTGAGGTGTGTGAGTAGGGGAAATGAGATAGGGAGAATTAAACTAAGCTAAAAGAGATAATTAGGTCTCATTTGGAGCTAATTCTAAAGGAAGCCAATTAAGAATGGTAGTAAAGCAATGTGAGTAAAAAGAGAAGTTGATTCATTTTGTGATTATAACTCATTAAGTCAGTTAAATGGTCATTGAATGTAGGGGAAGGTGTAGGGTTATAGTGAATTGTGAACCCTTTTAGGTGATATTATTAGTATTTAGAATACTTAAGACATTTTAGGTATTGTTCATCATCCTCACATTGTAGAATGGTAGGTGAAATTGTTGTTGAGTATTTTGAAGTAGTTGAATGTTTGAAAAAATGTGTGACCTCTCTACATCAAGGTATGAGAAATAATTCATGAATAAATTATTTTCATACCTCCTAAGTTTTTTCATTGGATTCATTGGACCATTTAAATGTAAAATCATATGTTATACGTCTAAAAATGGTTAAGTATGGATCCCAGAGTGGAAAGGAAACTCGATGTTCTATTCTTGCGTTGCGTGGATAATGTTATCATGTGTTTCTAGTGCACTCTGGAAGGTTGGAAGAATTTTGAGTTGGATTTACACATTGCATTTTGAAATTTTCATCCCCACTTGCCAAAGTGTGCCTCACTTTGATTGGACCATTCAAACTCAATGTAAAAACAAAAGAAGAGAGTAAAAAGTGAGGTGTTTTACACAAGTGGGCCCCAATCTTTCCACCTTGGTACACATTGAAGGGATGATTGTGCCAAGGCACATTTGTGGAGGTGAAATTGTATCAAAAAAGTGTTCCCCATGCTTATGGAAGCACACTTTTCCCTTATCATTAACATTTTGGGTGGAAAATACCCTTTGCATTTGCAAAGTGCATTCTCCACCACCAAGTGCAGGTGGTTTTTAAAATTCCACTTCCCTCCAAAATAAAAGGGAATTAATAATAAATAAATATCCTCCATGAAACCAATTTTCAAGATGGGTTTTCCACCTCCATGCCATTAAAACCATCTTCATGCCCTAAATTAAAAAAATCTTGTTTTGCTCATATCTTGAGCTCTCACAATTGAAACTCCTTGAAATTTTGACCACCTCTTCCTCTTTAGAAAACCTTTGTTATTGATTTGGGGATGTAATAAATTTGTTTATTGTTATTTAAAAAAATTATCTATACAAATACTCCATTTTTATTGGGTTTATAATCTTAAGAAGGAAACTGCTTATTTAAAAAACCCACCAAAGAGTGTATGTTTTTTGTTTATAGCTTATATTTAGAATATAAGCATGATGTCCCTAAGTGGGTCATATTTAAGAGTGGATCATGACGACCAACCTTTTATATAACAAGGCGATCTCATTAGAGATTAGATACATGTTGTGTGACATATGAATGTGGGATATATGAGTGAGAAGATTATAGATACATGAGGTGAATCTTGAAAAAAATATGAGAAATTTTTTAAGGTGGTTTGTAATACCTTATTGAAGGCATAACTACAAGAGAATCCATGGAACTAGTGGGAGTTCTCAGTGAAATTTAACTCTCAATAAAGATGATTTATTTTTAATGGGTTTTTTTACCTTCCAAGGTTTTCCCACTTATATCTTGTATCACTATATTCATTTACTTTATGTTCGTAGTATTTACATTCTATAATATGCATTATAAAACATCTTAATCTATGGTTATAATTACTACACTTCATAAACTAAAATATTTGGAAATTTGTATTGTGGATTTATAATAATTTGTAACATTAATCATCCATTAAATTTTCTAGCATGGTATCAGAGCTTTTGTTTATGCACGTGAATGGTAGATTTGGATGTTCTTGATTTATATGTGTGAAGAAACTTGATGTTTTTCAAATCTATAGATCCCTATCTTGCTTTGTGGTGTGCTTCAAGTTTATCAGGTTAAAAAATCCTTTTCCCACAAAAATAATGTGTATTTGGATGATCTGAAGTGTTAAATCGGTTTAGGGATATTAGATATTTCTTGTGTATATGTTTCTATCCTCCCAACCATTTATTTTTCTAGATTTGCATTTTTCACCATCCGCGACCTTCCTCTATGTTTACTAGGCCTTGAGGTAATTTCTAATTCCTTCACATATTTTCAGTGTTATGTGACTAATTTAAATGTTTTTCTCCTTTAATATCCATTTTGTGTCTTATTTAAATATTTCACACTTATTTAGTCATCTGCGGTCTTCTGCGGCTTGTCCAATTTTTCTTTAGATTTTTTATACTTGCACTGCTTCTCAAGTCTTATGTAGATTCTCAAGTCTTGCATGGATTACCAATTTTTGTATTTCTTTCCTTAGTCTTATGCATCTTGTATTTCCTTGTTATGTGGATTTTCTTATTTTGTGGATTTTTAGCTACTTATTGAACAGGTACTTTGTCTTGCAACTTCATTGTATTTGTTACACAGACCCCTATGTTCTACGCCCTTTTGCTAGGTTATGCAGAATTTTCTTTGTCACATGGATTTCTTTATATCACGGCTGTTTGCCTAAGTATTCCATGGAACAATAATATTCAAAAATCTATGGAACACAATTTCTTTGTTCCACGAATTTGAATATTTATAAGTTTTTCTCTATTGCATTATGGTCTCTTGTAGCTAGTTGTTTGTGTTTATCGGCCTTCCTTCTTGGTTATAGTACCTATTTTGGGTGTTTTCATTGAGTCATAATCTATTTTATTTAAGTTTATATATGGTGTAGTCTATTTCCTGTGTACTACGGATCTCTATAACTTCTGAAAACCCACCTAACACTCCATATTTCAGATTTGCTAAGTTTTCCTTAAAAATGGCTAGTTATTCTAGTTTTTCCATGGATAAATATCATCTTTTAAATGGAAATAATTATAGTATTTGGATAATTAGGATTAATTATATCCTTATGGCTATTAAGCCATGGGATTTAGTTAGTCGTGTTGAGAAGAACCCATTGGGAGACAAACTACTCCCGATAGATTAAGTATTTTCTCTCAAACATCCCAAGAGGCTGTGTCCATCTTATTGCAAAGTATCAAAGATGATTTTTTGTTGCATATTGGAAATATGGAATCTCTAGTTGATGCATGAGATTAATTACAAACTATACATAATGGGATATTCCTATCTAGGATAATTAAGTTAATTATGGAATTGTTTACAACCCCTATGAAAGATGATGAAAAAGTTGTTAATTACCTAGCTAAAATTAAGGATATTAAAGATAAATTAGATGGATGTAATTGTGAATTGTTTCATGATAAGTTTCTTTACTTTATTATTCAAATCAAGATTCATGAAAAATCTAGAAACTTCATATCTTTTCTAAACTCTAAATATAAAAACTGAAGATGATTTACCTGATTTAGACACATTGTGTTCTCTCCTTATTCAATAGGAGAGTTTCATGAATAAATTTAACAAAAAAGATAATTCCTCTCAAGAAATATTTTCTCAAAATTAGAAATATTCTAAAAATCAATATAACAGTAATACAAGTTAGCAATCAAACTTTAGATCCGAGTTTAAACTAAAGCATAATAGGAATAATCAGATGTTTAAAGTAAATTTTAATGGAACTTGTAACACCTATGGTAAATTTATTCATAAAGAAACATATTTTCATGCTAAGAATCCTAAGAATAATAACTCCAATCAAATAAGAATAAGAATAAAAAATAGAATCATACTAACTACCAAGCCCATAACGATGATCAATTTATTTCTCTTTATATTGCCATTGAAGCCTCCAATGAAAGTGAATGAATATTATATAGTGGTGCATATAGAAACATGACATATGTGTATAATATTCTTCATGAAATGATTGAGTGTCATGAAAACATTTATCTAGGAGATAACTCTCTCATCAAGTTTGAATATTGTGGCAATATTAAATTGGCAAATGAAATCATTAGGAATGTGTTATTTTTTTCCTAACATAAAGTTGAACCTTTTTATATTAATCAAAATTAACTAAAGATGAATGTAAATTTGTTTTACTACAAGATAAATTGATATGTTAAGAATAAGCTTGGTAAAGCAATTGTTGATGGTTTACAAAAGAATGGATCGAACTATTTTAATAGATTTGTTGCTGAATATTTTATTTCCACTTATTCTTGTAATGTTGTTAAATTATGGCATGAAAGGATTTGGAATGTAAAATTTAAAACTTTGTATGAGATATACCACCTCAACCCTGTTATAGGTCTTCCTAAGATAAAATTAGATCATGAATATTGTGAAAGTTTCTTGCGTCTGTGAGTGTAATTCATCTTTATTTCTTGAGTTAATTGATATTGATGTTATATGTACTTTGGAAGTACCTTATCTTGGTGGTAATTTATATGATGTTAGGTTTATTTATGATTTATCAAGAATGACTTGGTCTTTTTACATTAGGAAAAAGTCTGATGTCTTATCTGAATTTTAAGATTTAAAAAGCCCTTGTGAAAAATATGGCTAATTTGAAAATTAAAATAATATAAAATGATAATTAAGGTGATTGTGTTAATAAGAAGTATGATGAGATTTTTTGTATCTAATGGAATTCATAGGGAGCTAAAAAATCCTTATTATCCTCAGCAAAATGGCATAGCTAAAAGAAAGAATAGAACAATCATAGAAATGGCTAAGATTATGCTTGATGATTTTAATGTACTTGAGTTTTATATGGGATAAAAAAATGAACATTTTTTGTTCATATCATTAATATAGTTCCCAAAAAGGATTTACATCAAACCACACCTCATGAAGTATGGACTAAGAAAAAACATGATCTCTTATTTAAAGATATTTGGCAGCCTCGCTTCTCTTCTTACTCCTAAAGTTAACAGAAACAAACTCGATCCTACTTATTACTCCTACATATTTGTTGGGGTATGGTAGTCAAAAATTTTTATTAAGACCTTTATGATCAAGTTAAGAATGTGATTATAGAAAATAGGAATGTGCATGTTCTTGAGAAACCTTATTGTAAATATGTTGAGTCTCCTAAGTCTAAAAACCGATTTTCTAAATGATAATCCTTGTTTAAACATTATAGAAACTGATTTTCAAGTCTCTAATAATCCCTTTTAGTGATATAATGGATGTATAAATTGAGGGAGAGTCTTCTCAATATTTATATCAATCTAGGATTCCTAAATGGTCCAAAATTTATAGTTTTAGATTTTCAACCTAATGATTTGAGAAATATGACCCATAGTGAACATTATTATCATGAATTTTCACTGCAAGATGGTTTTTTAGTTTCCCTTATGATTTCTTCAATAATAACTTGGGAATGAATTTTTTCTACATTTTCTTCTTGAAGACTATTAGTTTGTGATTGTTGAACAACTTCCTCAATGATTGGTTCACTGACATCCTCTACAACTATTTTTTATTGGTCATTTAATCCTTCAATTTCCCCCTCCTACTTGTCTCTCTACTCCATGAACTTTCCCTTCATGTTGATCTTTATCTGCTTGTCCTTCCATTGGTTCTTCATGATACTCTACCTCTTAAGTTACTGCGGGGATGGTATCTCTAGCCTCTTCTTACAAGGGTTCAGGATCATCTTCCAAATCACTATCCAGTGAGATGGGTTGAGTTTGTTTGGGACTCGGAGGTTTTTTTTCCTCTTTCTCCTGAGCATATGGGAGGTTCTAGTTTGTCTAGGAGCATAATGAGTAGATTTTATTTTGGTTTTAGAAGTGGAGGTTTCAGGGGAGGAGAATTCTAATAAGGTTTCAACAACAAAGATCCTTTCTAGTGAAATAGGTATAATGGTTTCTTCAGTGGAAGGAAGAATTTCAAAATTTGTGGGTTCTATAGGTTGGGAAGAGGATGGTACAACCTATAACATATGTGTAGAATAATTTTTCAGTGCTCTTTATCATTTTACCCCCTCTTTCCTAGTAAAATTTTAATATCGCTTACTCTTAAAAATTCATCCCATGATAACCGAGGTTGGTCCCTCTACAAATTGTGTTGGACTACTAGGGTTATGAAACAGTGTTTCCCTACCCCTTTGAACTTCCTTGCTCATTTTGTCAACAATTTCATGCAAGAAATTTAGGACATTTACTTGGTTATTGTTTTTCAAGTGATTCGACAATTTGAAATGTAATGTATTTAATTGTGAATACCTCCCTTCAAAAGTAAAGTATTGAATAAAAATTGGCAGCTTGTGCCCATAAGGTTTTTATGGATGTTTTGAATGTACCTTGCTTGTATGAGATGAATTCATCACCATTGTCTGTAAATTCTCGTCTCACTGCTTATGGGTTTTCTTTTTCCAGAAATAGCTCTCCCTAAGCTAGTAATCTAGTGACTTCTACCAAAATTTCATCACGTACCCTTATAGTTAACCCTTTTACTCTTGCTTCACCATAATTAAGGGTATTTACAAATTCTATCACAATTGACTCATAACACCCTTAAAAATTGTTGATGTATCCCACCCAGTCATGATTCTCAAAGTACAGGAAAATTTCATGATGATTTAGGAGTTGCAAATGCACAAAAGGCTCATGTCTAATCAAGTCACCTCCCATGGTGGATACACATCTTTTCCCAGGTGCAATACACAACACCACAATTTTCCTTTAAAAGAAATTTACACAAATGAAGTTTGTTGATGATTTTTTATTGTTTCTACTTTATTACCAAGGGGACAAGTAATTCTTTGTAGGGGTTATTAATCACTAGGTAGATGTGATATGAAGAAAAAATATGTGACATGTTGGCTTACGTGGATGGCTAAGTGGGCACATCATAGCTGAAAAGGAGATGGTATTTTAATATGGCACACACATGATGAATTGACATAACTCATAAATAAATATAATTAATCTAATCATAATATATTAAAGTAATACATATATGTAATTATCTCATTATTTTTTTGAAATGATGGATGTGCATGCTTTATTGAACTAGAGTCTTGGCTAAATGCAAGTGATCTTCAATGTTGTGGATGTGGACTTAACTTATGTTGAATACTCTACTGTAATAGATGTTTCTCAGAGAGGGAAATATAATTGGTTGGAGTATCAATCATTGCACTCTCTCTTTATGATGGAAATCACAAGCTCTTCTACAATCACATGTCAATAAGACCTGCAAAAAAAAATATAAATAAAATAGATTAGCAGAGTGTTGATGATCACCCAGAAAAGTAGATCCCAACACTTTTATTTGGCATGGGAATTTTCATAAAGTTGAATGATCTAAGGCTACTAAACTATTCTCAATTCTCTGTAATCCCAGAAGGTGATCAAACAGGCTCAATCTCTTAGGTTAATCATGATGTTCATTCCTCCAATATTTCTCTGATCTCCTTTGAACACTTTTATAAATGAGCCCTTATCAACTAGATTTTTATACAATATTAACATGTGGCCACTCACCAACAACTTGAATCTCACAGGATCAATAATAGTAAGCCTCACATCTCCATCATGTAATATCTTCTCATTTTCATAAGGTCCTTACGACCTTGTTTTGAGATTCCCTATATGATCCTTGTATTTTGAGTGAAACAAGAGTACCCAGTCACCTTCCTAAAATTATCTTGTTTTAATATACCGGTCATGTCATTTGATTCTTTCTTTTTACACTACCTCTATGTTATGAGCTGCCTTCTTTCTCAATTCATCCAACTCATTGAGTTGGATAATTCTCTGTCTTTGAGCTTATGATACGTTTATTCCTAGCTCAAGTGTATTCATCAATGTTTTATTCTCAAATTCTATTGGTAACACAACAATATTATTATATAGTAGTTCAAATAGCATGAAGCTAGTAGTGGTCTTCCATGTTGTATTGAATTCCCTAACTGCTTCTAGGAATTCTATCTTCCCAATATCTTCTCGAGAGTGTTATAATACTTTGTCAATATGGACTTTACCTCTCTGTTTGTAACCTCTACTTGGCCATTAAGCTGGGGATGGTATGGTGTAGATTTCCTTTTCCTAATTTCTTATTCACTAACCAAATCAGCAATCACATTAGCAGTAAAATGTATACCTTGGTCTGTAATAATATTCCTTAGGACTCCATATATGGTGAAGATGTTCTCATATAGGAATTTAGCTGCCTTTTCACTTTTCAAGTTTGGAAATAATTTTACCTCGGTCCACTTGGTTAGGTAATCTGTGTAGACCAGTATATACTCTTTCTGTTGAGATGGAGGATCTATAGGACCAAAAAACTCTAAGCCCCACTTATCAAAAGGTTGTAGACCCAACAAAGGTTATAATGGCATCTCATCAGATTTAGTGGGATGGCCCATTCTTTGACATTTGTCACATTTCTTAGAGTATAGTGTTTCATCCTTATGTAAAGTTGGCCATTAGTAGCCAGTAGTCAAAACCTTATGTGTTGTTATTTTTACAGCAAAATTCCCTCCACAAGGTTCATTCCGGTAGGCTTTGAGGACGTCACATATATCCTCATCATCTATACATCTTCTCATTACTTGATCTTGACCTATATAAAAGAGATGTCCAACTATCCAAGAAAAGGGTAAACTCTTTTCAACTAGATTCCTTTTCTCAAAAGATGAAAAATGTGAGGTGTTTTACCTGAGACCAAGTAGTTGGCTATGTCTATGTACCAGGGTGTTATTGAAGAAATAGAAAACAAGTTCTCATCTGGAAATGAATCATCAACTACTTGCTCTTCACTTTTGGTCTCCATTCTTGAGAGGAAATATGCCACCACGTTATCCTTTCCAGGATTATCTGCTATGGTGACATCAAATTGTTGCAAGAGGAGCAACAACCTTATGATTATGTCGCTTATAATTGGTTTTTTTACTAGATACTTAATTTCATCATGATTAGTGTCAATAAACACTGGATATACTATTATGTAATGTCTAAATTTGTTTATGGAGTATACTACCTCTAAGAACTCTTTTTCTATCACTGTGTAGTTCAATTTTGCATGCTACAAATTCTTACTGACATAATATTTTACATAATTTAGACTACCATATTTTTGACCTAGGACAACTCCAATAACATGATTTGATGCTTCTGTGTGGATGTGAAAAGGTAGGTTCCAGTTAGGTCCTCTCAACATAGGAATAGTGGTTAGCATCTTCTTTAAAGTTTGAAAAGCACTTCCACATCTCATAGTCCAAACAAAAGTAGAATCCTTTCCTAATAATACAAAAAGTGACACTGTAATTTTGTTGAAGTCTTGTATAAAACTTTTGTAATATCCAGCATGGCCTAAAAAGCTTCTAACATCTTTTTGTTTCCTTGGTGTGGATAGGTTGACTATGATAAGCAATTTTTCTAGATCTACTTGAATTCCTATTGAGGGAAGGTGGTGCCCCAACACTATACCCTCTGGCATCATCATATAACACTTCTCATTGCTCAAGGAAAAATTGTGATCCTTGCATCTTCTTAAGACCTTATCCAGATTTTACATAGCCTCCTCAGAAGTACTGCCATGAACAATGAAGTCAATTAGTCATCCATCTAGGCTTCCATGCATTCATTTGTCAAATCATAGAAGATACCTAGGACTTCCCTCTGAAATGTGGTGGGTGCATTATAAAGGTCAAATAGGAGAAAAAATAGGAAAATTTCCCCCATGTATATGTGAATGTAGTCTTATCTTGGTCCTCTGATGCACTCTGGTTTTTATTATAGCCATTATATCCATCAAGATTTGTACCAGCTAGGGTATCAAGCACTTGATCAATGAAGGGCAATGGGAATTGGTATTTCTTTGTGGCTAAATAAAGTTCTATGTAATCCACTTGGATTATCCATTTTCCATTATTCTTTGGTATAATTACCAGATGTGATACCCACCAGGTGTCTGATGCGGGGTATATGAATCCAGCATATAACAACTTTTGTAGTTCATCTTCCACAGTTTCTCTTACTACTAGGTTCATGCATCTGTGTGGTTATCTGATTGGTTTAAATTATTCTTTAATATAAATTATGTGAGTACAAAGCCTAGGATGAATCCCACACATATCACTATAATCCCAAACAAATGATATTTTACGTTCTTAAATAAGAGCAATCAATAATTTCTCATGTTGTCTATTCAGCATATTGCTTACATTTAGTGGCCTCCCTAGTGTTATTTCTAGTTGTTTGGAGAGTTATAGCATTGAACACATATTGCTACTAATAGAATTTAATATGCAGTCATGGGGAAAAAGTTGGTGAAAAATAGAATTCTTACCTAGAATACTCATGGTGCTTTGTTATGGTATGACTTGGTTTAAAGGGAAGCTCAATAACCTCAATCTGTCATCAAATTCTTCATTTCTTCCATATCTATTATGCAAAAAATTATAGAGAAAAACATATTCATCCCGATCTTCAATAGTGTAAGAATTTTCCAGCATCATCAGCTATTGAATAGAACATTGATCAATTTCTGATTCTTCAACCCAAGTTTTTTGATCTCCATCATTCAGTGGTTGGGCAGGAGAATAGAGTATAATTTTCTTGGAAGCATTTCCATTTGAGATGATCATGTTGCTAGACATACACCCTATAAATGCATTAGTAGTGGCCAACCATGGCCTTCCTAGTATAAGAGGGTAACCAACTAGAATTGCCTTTGGTTGTAGGATAATAAAATCAGCAGGGTATTCTGAAGAGTATACCACCACAAAATGTCCTCAAGGACTCCTTCAGGCCTTTTTGTTGATCTATCTACTAGTTGAAATACTGTAGTTGTTGGCCTTAGTCCTTCCAACTTTCGGTCATCCATGACTTTCTTAGTCATGATGTTTATTTTTTCCCCTAAGTTTATCAGGGTGTTCTTTATTATAGTTCCATTGATAGTAACATTCACCAAAGGACTCCTTGGATCTATGTACTTAGGTAATGCATAGTTTTTAATCATGATGTTAGCCAATTGTCCAATGAATTATATAACAGATGGATATTTTATTTTTCTTTCTGGCTTCTTAATACATAGATCCTTGATTACCTTGTTTGTAAATAGGGATGTAATTGATGGCTTGAATGAGTGGAATTTTTACATAAATATCCTTTAACTGATTGAAAAATTCAGAATCAGAATTTGATTTAGGGTAAGAATTTCATTCTTGCAATATTTATGGAATGGGGATACATTGAATTGCATTTTAATTTTTCTGGCATTTTGTTCATGTTATTGTGGATCAGCTTACAACGTCTTCTGGATTTGTTGCAGATCAACTTGCATCAATTGTGGTTCATCTACTATCTTTGTGATTGTGGGTTTATTTGGTGGCTCAAGTGATCTTCTTGAGAGGAGATGGATATTGTTGATATCAACTAAATAAGTAGAGTATTGGGTTGATTGAATGTTATAGGCTAGCTGAGTATCTTTATTATTGGGGTTTAATGTTTGTTGAGTTGGTAATTGAGTAGTTTTTGGTTGAGATCTAGGTTAGGGGTTTGACATCAAAGCTTGTTGTTGTGGGTAAGGAGGTTGATGGTAGGTTTTTTTATCATTAAGAGGTTGATTACTCCATTAATTCCCTCATCTCTAAGGTTGTTGCCATGAATAATGGGGTTACTACCATTGTGGTGCTAAGAACTAAGGTTTTCATGGATATTGGTACTAAATAGGGTAAGGAGACCATCCTTGCTAAGCATTAGCCAAAGGTGGAGGTTACATATATGCACTACTAGCCCAATTTTGAAAAGATGTCATAGGATCTTGTGTCACACCTCCTTTTCTTGGTGTCTATGGCTTCCTTTTAGAAACTTAGAAAACTTTCCCATGCTCCATTTCTATCATTTTGAACTCTGGTTCAGCCTCCTTTCCTTCTATAATGCTCGCTAGTCCCCTACATATGCAATCGGATTTATTTTTTAATTTAAGAAGAAAATAAATCTACAAGTGCTACCTCTAAATCCTCTCTCTTCTTATTTGCATGAAGAGCATCAAGCTGGGTGGCCATGTCATTAAATATTTCTTATTTCATGTTATTAAACATGTTTAAATTTTTTGATTTATATATTTCTTCAATTCCTTTGGCCATTGCTCCATCCTTTGATCTAGCACTTCTTATTATTTTCATGGTTGCTCTAGAATAGTTTCCTGTAGGCTTCAAAAATTTCCTCAAAATTGGCCTTGGAAATGTCTCCATCTCCTATTAAGTCCAAAACATCCATATCTTCCTCATCAAGTCCTTTTAATAAGAGTAACTTGAGAGACTCAAGAGGTAACCTTGTGTGTCTTAACTTTTGAATGTAAAATAGGAATCTCTCCAGGTAATATTCTAGTCGCTCATCTTCTTTCTCAGCCATCTTGAACATTTCATATCCTCTTTTCCTACTTTTCCTACAATAGTCTTGGTACTTGGTCTAAAACATGTCCTTCATCTGCTTCCAGGTAGTATAACATATCTTCCTAGGCCCATAAATAGTCTCAAGGCCATATCCTTGAATATAATAGGGAACAAGTTTAGCTTGTGTGAATCATTTGTGTATTCATAACTATTGCATAAGATATCATACTCAAACAAGAAAGTTTCTAGGTCTTCAGTCATAGATCCATAAAAGTGAGGAAGAGTTGATAGAGAGATGTTCCTCATTTGAGCAGCCTAATTATTATTAGAGATACAAAACTCAAATTTTATTGGTTCCCCATCTTCCACGTTTTGATTCACCTCATCTTCCATGTTTGGCTGCTGAAGAATAGATTTGGAGATCTCACTTGGGAGGGGGTGTTCTATCAACAAACCATGTATAGAAGAGGATGTTTGTTCTTCAGAATTAGAAGTAATTTATACTATTTAAGGATTGCGTAGGAATCTACCATAGGAATCTCTATGATGGTGCATACATCAATTGACTCAACTCAATCAATATTCATTAGTGGGGGGGGGGGTGGTTTGAAGGTGGAATTTATACAAACTAGTATGTTCTAATAAATTCAGAAATGCAAAACCTCACAATAATTCTATAACTTGGTAGTATCCTATAAAATGATGCCAAAAATGGTAATGAAAATCAACTTGCATCAATTAATATGCTTTACATTGATTTAAATTTATTTAATTATCAAAGAAGGGAGCGTAGAATTGAAATAATGTTGGTGATGTACATAGATTTATAGTTCATCTAAGAGGTTGGATATGAAATAACTTGTCACATAAAATTTTGGAAGTAAAATAAAAATTAGACTTGGAAATAAATGACTGCTAAATGTTTATCACTGAAATAAAGTTTACATATTCAGAAAGAGAATTTCTCCTAAGTAAATATGCATAAAAAAAAAAATCGAGGGCTTTTAGTGGAACTTAAGTGGGCCCTGACTTGGGTGCTAATCCATTCCTAATTTTGTGATTAAAAACTAAATAACAAAACTCATATTTCTTTATTGAATTGCAGAAAACATTACATCTAAGAACAAAAGATCATAGCGATCTATTTTCTTCATCTGACTATTGACTCTCCTCTATTAACTTCTCTACTTTTCTTACTACCTGCTACAAGGAACCAGTCCTTTCCTTTATATCCTATTATTTCTAACACATGAGAGAAATAAGAATACAAAAACGTGTCTTCAATAGAATGAGTGAAAGATTCAAGACATGTTTGAAACACATAACAGGTGTTTCAACTAACAAAATCATAACAAGTGTTTAACTAATCGATTAGTTCTCCACAAAACAAGTGTTAATCTAACAATCATTTATTCACTAGTTTTAATCAATGACCAAATCTAAGACTAATTTGTTTCCCAGTTTTCCACGTTCTAATTGTAACTACTTCTCTAATGGCGCATAAGGACTTGAGTGTCATAACTCCATGTTTCAAAAGATATCCATAAATGTAGGCTCTTTGCTGTGAATAATTTCTTATGCCGCTAATGATTTTTTGTAGACAAGTTCTTTGGATGCAGATGAGTTTTTACGGATAGGTTTCTTTGCTGCATATGATAAATTAATTAAAACCAAGATTGAAATCAGCACATATAATCATCTAAACAATTTATTGGAATAACAATAATAAATACACACATAATATCATGAAATGAAGACAATTAGACATAACTATATTAATTAATCATTATGCTAAAAGTTCATTGTTGGGATAGTGATGTTTAATAATGTTCCGTGGAACTACATAGACATGGTTACAATAGCCTTATCAAAATACAAATGATGAGTTGTCATGAAAGCAATTCATATAACTTATCACCTTCCTATGCAGTGTATGTAGAAAATGCAATACCTTGTCTCTTGAATGGATGCTAGATGAATTTATTTAGTGCTCTTAGATGCCTTTTAATGCAAGATTAGGTGATGATAATATACTTTTAGAGGTTGTTCCCTTATTTTGGTCACATATCTTTACATTTATATGATTCCCTTAGTTGAATTTCATAATTGACAACTGGAAGGATGACCCATAAGAAAATAATATTCCCAAAAGATAAAAGAAACCCAAAAAGAGTGAGTAAGGTGGAAATATTAGAGGGGACAAAGGTGCATGGGTGCTAGCTAATTGGCTAGGCACAGATGTCAGAGGTCATGAAAGATAATAAAGTAAATTACCAACTAGGCTGTAGGGTGTACAAGACCAGAAAGAACACAAGAAACAAAGAAAAGAAGCCAAAGATAGTTTTCAATTACTATTTTTCTCACCCAGGGATCATATGAATACAAGTATGTTGTTAGGACGTACAAACGTACCCAAGTGCGTGATTTTATGTTTACACAGTGATAGCGGGATGCCCCTGCCTATACATAGGTGAGATAGGTTTATTTAGATTTGTGTTTCTCTTATTATGTTATTTTGTGTGTGTGTGTGTGTGTGTGTGTGTGTGTGTGTGTGTGTGTGTGTGTGTGTGTGTGTGTGTGTGTGTGTGTGTGTGTGATGTTTAATAAATTTTCCACAAGATGGTGTTTCACTCTATTATGCCTAATAGATAAGCCACTAATATACTTAATTTTGTGAGATTCTAGTGTTCTTGTTTGCATTATTTATAATTTTTCCAACATAATATAATTCCCCCAGTATGAGCCAATTATCGACATGTAAATTGTTAGTACATTTTACTTGATAAATCTATTAAAATTTTTCACCTTTTTGGTCAAATCGGTGAAAATTGCCCCTTTTCGAATTTCAACTTATGAGAAAGGTTTCAAGAGTATCAGAGTCTTTTAGGAGCATATATTATAGTAAAAATAAAGGTCTAAAAGTTTTCTCTGTGATAATATGATTTATAAGATATTATGGAGGATTTGGAGTAGTCTTGGGAAAGGTTTCTCTTTAGACACTTTTTAGGGAAAAAGGGTGTGTGTGCATTATTGAATATCCAACTTCCTATAAAGGTTTCAAGAACTTTGGGTGGTGTTGGGATCTCATATCCAAGTCATTGTAAATATTATGGAGTTTACTACATAATGGGATATGCAAGATGAAGTTTTGGAAGCATAAAAACGAGAAACCCTTCTAACACTGGAGCACAGTAGCCTTTATGGATAAAAAATCTACAATAAATATTTTAGGTATCTCAAGCGGAATTGGGATCCTAAAAAAAGTTAAAACTGAATCACATTAAACCCCATTAATGATACAAGTTATGGTTTGGTTCATATGTTTTCTAAACTCTTCTGGAAACTCATCTCACTAGCACACCTTCCTAGGAAATAATGGAGGTATGAGAAAAAACTCATGAATAAGTGATTTTCATACTTCTTAAGTGTTTTCATTTAATGTGTTGGCACATTTACATATAAAATAATATATCATATGATCCAAATTGGTTAATTATGGACCTCGAAGCGGAAAGGATGCTCCATGTTCTAATCTTGCATTGTGCAGATGATGTCATCATATACGCCTAGAAAACTTTGAAAGGGCAGCATCCTTTTGAGGTGAGTTTGGACCTTGAACTTTACACTTTTCATCCCCACTTGAAAAAGTGTCCCTCCCTATGAATGACCCATTCAAACTCAATGGAAAAACATAGCTAGAGAGAACATAAAGTTAGTGTTTTATGCAAGTGGCCTCCACTTTTTCCACCTTGGTGAACATTGAAGGGTTGATTGCACCAAGGTGCACTATGGAGGTGCAATTTTACCCAAAAAGTGCACCAAGCTATGTAGTGGAGGCATAATTTTCCCCTTGTCATTTACATTTTGGGTGGAAAATTGTAAAGTGTATTCTCCACCACCAAGTGCGTTTGGATTTTAAAATTTGACTTCCCTCTAATAGAAAAGGGACTCAAAAAGACATAAAGTGAATCCATGAAACCAATTTTAAAGTTGGGTTTTCCACCTCCATGCCATTAAAACCATCTTTGTGCCCTAGATTAATTAAATATTGTTTTTCTCATATCTTGAGTTCCTACAGCCAAAACTCGGAATTTCGATCACCTCTTCCTCTCCAGAATACCTTTGTTTAGAGCTATTAATTGGGGGATGTAATAACATAGTTTTTTTATAAGAAATAATTTTCCAACCACAAAATATAATTTTTTCCCAAAACAACTGAAAATTATTTTGCATTTTCCCAGTGACTCAGTGAGCCAAATTGTTTATTATTTGGAGAAAATGTTCCTTATAAAACCATATTTTGTTTGAGCCATTTCTTTCATGATAAGGTGTATTATTTTTTGATATATGGAGGACTTCATTTTATCTTAGTATTCTACCCACTTCATTGAAGTTTACACTATCTCGTTGATCCATACAAGAGATCTTTTACCAAATTTGGAGCATCTATTCTCCTTCCCAATACATTCCTAACAAAATGAAAACCACTCTGTTTGGATGAGAAACACTGCCAAAATGGACTAATTTTTTATAGATTCTCTATTGAATCTATTTTTCAATATTTCCCCCTTTCCCATAAATTATTTTTTCATTTTCCATTGATTACGATGAAGGATTTTCGACAAATTTGGAGCATCTCCTCATCTTGAGAATAGATTTCCAATGAATTGAGTAGACTTGAATTTGGATTTTATTTTCTCTCAGTTTGGCCTAAAAAACAAATTTAGCTTCTTGTACCATTATAATCCATTCAAATTTATGATTTTTTGAAAACCGTTGTGAAATCTTGTTTCACTTGCACAATTTAATCCTTGCATCATTCTATGTCCTGTGAAACCATAAAACCACACAATAAAGTTCCTTTACTACATATATGAGCCCTTTCAGTTATGGTGTCTAAGTACTTAGAAATTAGAGAAAGAAACGTGGATCATATGTATTTCAATGATCTAAAGTGGAGGATTGAAGAAGGAAAATTCATTCGCTAACTTGATTCAAAGAACACAAGAGGATTTTTATCATGAATCATCTAGTTGAATCATTTGAAGAATTTCATGATGGGGACCATGGTTGTAATGTATTCTCTATCTCCTAACTATTCTCCACTCAAGATGCATTGCATTAAGTTCTCATATCCTTGAAGAGGACATGGTTCATTCATTTGTTTCTTGTTTTCATATCATAAAAAGAAAGTGTTTTAATTTCAGAGGATTGCTATATTTCTTCTAAGGATTCTCATGAATCTTTGACACTGTCAAATCCAAGATATCTTGTGGTTACCAAGTTTAGGGCATGTATGGTGTGAGTTACTTCATCATTATGATTGCAAGAGGAGTTTTCACTCATATAAGAGACAAGAGACCATTTTCTTGACAAGGAGTTGATTTGTGCATCCTAAATTTGTTATAAAGATGAAAAGTTAAAATAGAGTTTTCCAAGAATTACCAAAGATGATCAATCAGGAGAAGCTACAGAACATCATTTCTCAGCCCCAAATTGGAAACAACTTGATCAAAAAATCATACGAGGGATATTATACTCAATTATAACATTCATCTCCACAATGAAGGAAAATTAGAACTTCATCCTTGATCATCTTCTTTTGAACACACTTTATTTGTCATCTCTTCTCTCTCTAGCATTCTATTTCTCTGTTGAGGAGAAATTTTTGTAAAAGTTACTTAAGTCACTTAAAGTTTATATTTATTCATTAAGAATGCACTTTAATTTTAAATGTCACCGAGGAATGTGAAGAGCCATTGTTTCAACTATAAATTATAATGCTCTCTCTATTCCAAAGGATCCATTTTTCCCTGTCTAGTAAGTTGTATTCTTATATCCCCTACATAAGTAATTTTCCTCCATTATCATCCTTTCTCTCCACCGAGCACATGCTAGAATTTATTATTAATTTGAAGGACTTTGTGCCTCATTTTCGAAATGAATATATCTTGATAAAGATTTGTATTTATCTTACAATATCTATTTCACTATCTTGTTATGATGTGGTGTTGTGCTTTCTTTTTTCTTCTAATTGAAATTTTGATCACCTCTAAATAATAGTTGATGAAATATGTGTTCAACTCATCAATATTATTATCCTTATCTTTATCTCTCCTTACCCCCTTGTATACAAGTATCCTTCTCTGTCAAATATCATTGTAGTCACAACAAGGATATTTTTGCACATTCTATGGTCTCTGGCCACCACGGAGTTAGAAATAATGTATATATTTTCCAAATTTCTATAAAAAGGAAGTTGCCTCATCTTGAAGCAAAGGGACTCAGTCCTGTGAGAATTGATGAAGCTCATATTTTTTCCTTGAATTTTTTTTTTCAACAAAGTCTTATGGTTATTGTTATCAAAATTTCCCCCCCAGGGTAAATTTCGATAACATGCATCAAAGGTGGTAGAAAGGCAAATAGGTTGATTCAGAAAAAAGTGAAAAAATTGGCTAAGTCCTGCTAAAGGGAGCAACTGGGACATTTGGGACGTCAAGGCGCGGATCGGCCGAAAAGCCTCCAGGCGGCCCAAATTGCATTTGGGACAATCGGGCCAGAAGTACGCGAAAGGCGCGAAAAGCCGATCCGGTCAAAGGAGGAGGAAGAAATTGGCTAAGTGTTAGAGGGAGCTCAGGACGTTTGGGACAGAAAGGCCCGAACCGGCCGAAACCGAGCGAAATAAGCACAAAGGGCCCAAAAACAAAGTGGGACAAGTGGTACAAATAAGCCTGAACCGGCCAAACCAGGTGAAATTGTCCCAAGCGGTCCAAAAGGAAAATGGAACAATCGGGCCAGAGGTACGTGAACCAGTCGAATCGGCCAAAATTGTCACAAAGGGTCCAAAATCAAATGGGACATCCGAGACAGATGGACGCGAAGTACGCGGAAGACCCGGCAGGCCCGAGAACCAACCAAAAGACGCCACGTGTCTCAAGGAGAAAGGTTAAAAAGTCAAAGGGGCAAGGTTTGAAGCGCTGGCCTGAGCCAATAGGAATTGGACACGTGTCCAATAGAGCAGTAAAGCGCGGAGCTCGGGAGGAAGTTAGAGAATTTGGTTGAGTTCCCCAAAAAGGATAAGAGTAAAGGAAGCCCTGCGCCCTGTCCTCTAACAAGATCACGCCACGTGTCTTCCAAATGGCGGGAGCGCGGGAAAGGGGTGAAAAAGTCCCAAAATCATCAAAAAGTCAAAATTTCGAAGGACAGTCCACCGAAAAGACGGAGGAGAGAGAATTGTTCATCCTATCAGAGTATGCCACGTGTCATCCAAGTGGCAGAGCGCGGGAAGAAATTCAAAAATCCATTTTCACCTGTTCCGTGCCCTAAAACTTCAGATCGACATAACTTTCGAGCCAGAGCTCAGATTTGTGCGTTCTTTATATCAACGGAAAGCTTGTGAGATTCTCTACACGTTTCCAGGGTCAATCTTGCATTTTGGTTTTGTTTGAAGAAATAAAATCAGAAGACACCTCTGGCACAAAATAATAAGTAGAAGTGATGCTCAACTAACAACTTTAATGCAGCAGACAGTTCGTCGCCTCTGCTAGATAGCTCACCGTTTTGCCAAGATCCGCCGCTTCCATCATTATGAGATGAGTTAAGTGCATTCTGGAGGTGGTTGGGACAGATTTTGAATTCCTCTCTCTTTTCTCTCTCATTCTTCCTATAAATTGTAAGGAGGGGCTTCTTTCTAATGTTGGACATTCTTGTTTTGCAACCCCTCACTTCTCTCCTGCTTGTAAGAGAATTCATGGAGTTTTCAAGCCTCCCACATAGACTGTAATGCCATTGTGCCTTTTGGCCATTGCAATGTATCGAATTGATCCTTTGAGCAATATATATGTCTGTGATTGAATTTAAATCCTCTCATGTATTCATTGTTTTCATTCTGATCTCTCATTGCACTTCGGTTACCTGTGCATGGTGTGGTATTGCATCTATATGATCTGTGTTTATGTTGCAAAGCTTATGTTCTTCATTCCTCAGTGCATCACCTCTATTAGCTTAGATTTATTTTATGCATCTTCTTACCTTGTCTCCTTGGCAGATTAGATTATATTTTGAGAAAACCCTCTGCATATTTCGTGTGCACCTGAATAGAGGAATAGGAACCAGCCTTTCTCTGGAGAATTCTTTCTCATTTTTCAAGTTGCCACACTTGGAGAAAGGATTCAATGTTATGCAATCACACTGGACGCATGAGCATCAACCTAAAGATCTGATGTGCAACCAGGGGTGCTGTGATTTTGCATCAACAGTTAAGGCACGCCGGGTGGGACCTAGAGGTCTCATTTTTATTGCAGCAAAGTTGATATGCATCTGTTGCAATTTTCTTGCTTAAAAAGAGCTATTATTTGCATATCTGGCGACTCCAAGGGGAAGAATCAACTGGTTTCAGCAGTACAGGCCTAAAATCTTATGAGAAGAATCACAAGGTCAAAAGTTGGAGAAGAGGAAGTGCTGTTTGAATATCTGCAATTATCTCCAAGAAGAAGGCAAAGAGGAAGAAGGATTCAAAGGTCTCCATCTCCACCAAACAGAACTCTCTCAACTCCTCCACGTGAGTGGCCTTTCTTTCAGTATACAAGGGTTTTAAGACCAATTAGAATGGCGCAACCAGTAAACCCCTATGTCAACTTCACAGGCAGCAGCCCACTTGCTCTCAATGCACAAAATCCAATCCCAGTAGCAGCATTGAAGAACATTCCATATTTTACTGGAGAAAATCAGACCACTCCTGGTGATCATGTCAAGGACATTGCTAACATTTGTGCAATCCATGAGATTAATGAGATGCACGTAGCTGTCAAATTGCTGGCGTCTTCATTCAAGGGAAAAGCATTGCAATGGTTTAGGAGCCTTGAAGCTGGCTCTATCACAAACTTGAATCAGCTATGTATTGCACTTCATGATCAATTTGGGGAGAAGGGAGACAACTTGTCTCTTTTGGAGCAGCTGACAACCATCAAGAGAGCTCCCAATGAGCAGCTAACCGACTTCAACTTCAGATTTCAAAGATCTTGGGATAGAATTCCGGTGGCAGTCAGGCCAACAGCAGAAGGTGCTTTTCTATACTACCTTAAAGCTTTAAATTCTGATATTTCTATGTTAGTTCAATCTATGGGAGGCACAACTATCCCTGCTGCTTATAGTATTACCATTAGAGCTGAAAATTGTCTGATTCAAGCCGACAAGCTAGCTCCTAGGCCTCCAATGCCATTATATCCAAGTTTAGAGAGCCCAAGTACTAGTCAAGCACCTGTCTTAGCTCCTATTCCCACTCCTAGGAATCAGAGTTCAAATGAAGCTTCCACTTCATCTCCAAGTGCCCCAAATGAGCTTCAAGAAGTCATGAAGCAGCTGCAAAATTTAGGTAATGAGCTGGTCACACTTAAGAGACAACAAACTCAAGGTTTTAGACCTTCGTATCAGCCTCAAGCTCAACCTAATAGGCAGCCATATCAGCCTCAAAGGCCACCCAATCCAGCTGCAAATATGAATCAAACGAGGCCTCCTGCCAATAGACCATTCCAGCCCTATAATCCAAATGCCATATCTGCCTCTAAGGCATTAGTACCAGCACAAAACAACATTGCCCAGGAGTATGAATGGTGTTTTCCATGTAATGAACCCCATAATCAATCCATGTGCTTCAATGGTGCTTTGACCCAAGCTTTAATGGTAACAACTACTGGTGTGGAGGGTGAAAGCAATCAAGAAAACAACCAACAACAAGAAACATTCCAACAGCAATCTGCCCCAAATGACACCACATTGGTAAATTGGCAAGCAGAGGATTTCTGTGGCATGAATCAGGCAGTTTCTCAAGGTGTTGCTGCCAACACAAGGTCAAAAAGGAGAAATTTGGGTGAAGAACAGCCATTAGCCCCAGCCAATCCACAACCTTCCACAGCTCCACAAATGATTGGCAAGCAAAACCCAGTTTCAAATGCACAAGGGCAGCCAGGAACAGCCCCTAGGCCAACTCAAATGCCAGCTGTTGCTGCCCACATACAAGGGGCAAATGTGTAGACCAAGGGACAACAGAGAGATCCTTCATCACCATTTAGTATCATTGACCAGATGAAGAAGACAAATGTCAATATATCTATGTGGGAATCCCTATCCATCCCAGGCCAAAGAGATTTACTGAAAGCTGCTATGAAGGATTGGCCAAATTCGAATCGGCAGATCCAAATGTAGGAGAAGGTACTCACAAATGCTTCCCAGCCTCAAGGAAAACATGCAGCACAACAAGGTAGAATGCTAAAGCCTCCCCCCTTTTATGTTTCGTTAATCATTGGAAATTAGCTAGTGCATAATTGCATGATAGATTCCGGGGCAAGTAGCTCAGTAATGCCTAAACAGATAGCTGATCAGTTAGGGCTCCAGTATGAAATAACATCTAAGGGAGTAGTGCAGCTGGATGGGACAACAATAGCAACAGTTGGAGTGATTAGAAATTTGAGCCTTACCTTGCATGCATGTCCAAATGTTGTTGTCTTACAAGATATATCAGTCATAGACCTTCCACCACTCTTTGCCCTCTGTTTGTCAAGGGACTTTACTGCCAAGATTGGGGGATATTTGTCCGCTGATTGGTCACACATGCTGTTCAGAATGAGGTATGGAACTAAAGCTACAATTAGGTCAGAACCTATTGCAGATTTCCACATTGAGCCCTATACTCCAAGTCATATTAATACCAATTGCTCAGCATTTGATCAAGAAGATCACCTTGGCACTGATGAAGCCGACACTAAGGTTGGAAGTATCCCAGATTTGACTCTTGATGAATGGGCAAGCAAGGTGCATGCTTTTGATCCTTATCAAGAAGTAGAAGAATCTGAGCTAGGGGTCTATTGTATACATGAAGAAAGTCAACCTATTCCTAGCATCACCAAGCCAAGCCACAAGGATGACAACGAGGTATGGCAACTGTTTTTTGATGGATCAAGGAGTAGACAAGGCGCAGGAGGTGGAGCCATGCTTATTTCACCGCAAGGAATAAAGTATTATTCAGCTTTTAGATTTCAATTTGCATGCTCCAATAACACTGCTGAATATGAAGCCTTTGTGCAAGGGATGCATTGGGCAATAAAGAGAAAAATAAAAAACTTGCAAGTTTTTGGGGACAGTGAGCTGATTGTAAATCAGGTCAAGGGACAGCATGCCGCCAAAAATAACCTACTCAGGTGCTACAAGAACAGGGTATGGGACCTCATGGAAGATTTTGAGGGTTTCGGCATCAAGGCCATTCCCAGGAAAGAGAATCAAGCTGCTGACAGGCTTGTAGTAGTAGGGGCAGCCTTTGACATTATAGAAAACATTCAACAAGAAAAGGTACAGCCAAACATCCACGTGATTGTAAGGCCTTCAGTGCCGGATAACGATGTCAATTGGTAAGTATTCGAGAATGACCAGCAAATCATCCACTTCTTGTAGAAGAAGCTGAGTTCTCAGCTAAGAATCAAGAGAAGTTGGAACAACAATATGGTGACCAGGTGATACAGCTGAGAACTGACAAGCTGCCCAAGGGACTTGTCACTTTGGAGTCCATTTTTAACCCCAATGATCAGTTTAGAAAGGAGAAAGCAAACATTCAGGCCAAGAGAGAAGATTCGGCATCCATCTTGGTAGAAGAGAACAAGCCACTACAAATTGGAAAGATGACAACTGAACAGGAAAGGTATGAGTTCATACAGCTATGTCAAGAATTCCCTGACGTATTTGCTTGGAGCTATGAAGACTTGAAAGGGTTCAACCCCAACTTAGCTCAGCATACAATTGAGTTGGATCCAAATACTAAGCCTGTCAGGCAGAAACAGAGACCAGTCAATCCACACATGGAGCCTCTCATGAGGAAGGAGCTGGACAAGCTGATTGAGTCATCAATTATATTCCCTATCAAGCATTCAAGCTGGGTTGCGAACTTGGTTCCGGTCAGAAAGAAGAGTGGAGAGATCAGGCTGTGTGTTGACTTCAGAGATTTGAATAGAGCCTCTCTCAAGGACCATTATCCACTCCCCTCCATAGAGCAAATATTGCAGGTCGTAGCTGGTTCAGAAAGGTTTTCACTACTTGATGGATACTCAGGCTTCAATCAAATTATGGTAAAGGAGGAAGACCAGTTTAAGACAGCCTTCACAACCAAATGGGGCACATATGCTTACAAGAAGATGCCATTTGGACTGTCGAACGCCGGAGCAACATTCCAGCGAGCTATGGATATGGCATTCAAAGGCTTGATCAACAAGATAGTGCTGATATACCTAGATGATATCACTGTCTTCTCAAAGAATGCTGCAGACCATCTCTTTCACCTCAGGCAAGTGTTTCAGAGGTGTAGAAAGTTTGGAGGGTCTTTGAATCCTAAGAAGTGCATCTTTCTTGCACATGAAGGGAAACTCCTTGGCCATATTGTTTCAAAGGAGGGATTAGCAATTGATCCAGAGAGGGTTGAAGCCATAAGAGCTCTACCATTACCAAGTCACAAGAAAGCCCTTCAGAGTTTCCTGGGAAGGATAAACTTTGTTCAGAGGTTTGTCCCAAACTTTGCAGCCCTTGTCAAGCCCATCACCAAAATGTTAAGGAAAAGCATGGCTTTCAAATGGATGGTAGAAGGCAAGGAGATTTTTGAAGCAATCAAAGAAGCCATCTCCCAGGCACCCACTCTCATCAACCCAGACTTTTCCAAGGATTTCATCCTCTATGCATTTGGAGGTGATGACACTATTTCTGCCATTCTGGTACAACAGAACAAAGATAATGAGGAGTAGCCGATTGCTTTCTTCAGCCAGAGCCTAAATGACTGCGAGGTGAGGTACTCTTTTATTGAAAAGCATGTGCTTGCAGTAATCAGAAGCTTGAAGAAATTCAAGCATTTAGTCTCAAACAACAAGGTCCAGTTATTGGTCTCACATGCTGGGGTTAAGGACTTCCTCCTCAACAAGGATTTGAATGAGAAAAGGGCAGGATGGATCACCCGTGTCATGGAGTATGAAATTGAGATCAAGATCACCAAGCTGGTAAGAGGCAAAGGTTTGTGTGAGCAGCTCGCTTCCAAACAACCAGACAGCCCAGAAGATGAAGAAGACGCTGTCCTGCTATTACAAGAAGATCAAAAACAGGAAAATGATGATGTGTCCACTCCCTGTTGGACTCAGAATATGATAAATTTCCTACAAACGGGCATGTGCCCTCCAGAAATGAGCAAAGTGAAAAGAAGGTACTTCAGATTACAAGCAGTTCCTTATGTGCTTGTTGATAATGTTTTGTTTAAAAGGGACATCAACGTTGTTCTATTGAGATGTATCGGGACAGGTCAGATTGAGAGGATCTTACAGGAGTTCCATGACGGAGAGGCAGGAGGCCATTTCACCCCACGAGTAACAGCTCTCAAAATCATGAAAGCTGGTTACTATTGGCCTACTGTATTCAATGATTGCTACTCATGGGTTAAGAAATGCAAGAAATGTGCATTCTTCACAGGGAAAGGAAGGTTAGCACCACTTCCCCTTCGTCCAATTTCAGTAGATCATCCATTCATGAAATGGGGATTGGACTTCATTGGAGTGATCATTCCCAATTCAAGTCAAGGCCACAAGTGGATTCTTATAGCGACAGACTATTTCACCAAATGGACCGAAGCAGTAGCACTCAAAGAGGCAAGTGAGTCTAGCATACTAGACTTTTATGAAGGGATAGTAACTAGGTTCGGTGTGCCGGCCAGCATCATATCAGATAATGCATTAGCATTCATAGGTTCAAAAATTACAGAATGGGCTGTCAAGAATGGAATCTATTTGAGCACCTGTTCAAATTATTACCCGCAGGGTAATGGACAGGCAGAGTCCACAAACAAGAATTTGCTAAAAATCATCAGAAGAACTCTGGATGAAAATCAAAGAACATGGCATACAAGGCTAAAATCAGCGTTATGGGCTGACAGAATAACACCAAAGAGGTCTACAGGTAATTCTCCCTACAAGTTGGTCTATGGGAAGGAGGTAGTATTGCCTATATCATTAGAATTGCCAGCCTTGGAGCTCATGAAGCAGCTTGAGTTATCTGAGTTCGAACCAATGGAGGTCAGGTATGTGGAATTGATGGAATTAGAAGAAATCAGAGAACATGCAGTTTAGATGATTGAAAAGGATCAGGCCATAGTAAAAAGATGGTTTGATAAGAGAGCTAGAGCAAGAACCTTCCAGGAAGGGGACCTGGTTCTGAAATGGGATGCAGATCGGGCAAAACCGGGGAGACATTCCAAGTTTGATGCCATCTGGAGTGGTCCCTACTTGGTCACGGGATGCAAAAATAGTAATGCTTTCCAATTGTCTGCATTGGATGGAGAGGAACTTTAGATCCCGGTTAACGGAATCTATCTTAAACATTACTACTAAGAGAAACGTTTTGCCCTTGTAAATATTAGTTTAGAGTTTTCTTAATTCCTCTAAGTGCGTATGCACATTGTCCTGTTGTAGTTAGGTTTCTATTTCCCTAAGTGCTTTGGCAAAGGTTTTGCTACTCTCAGGTTGTTTTCTACAGTTCAGAGTGTTGCTGGAGGGGAAGTTGCAGTATCAGGTTTGTTTCAGGTTAGTGCTTAACTCCATGCCCAATGGACCGCTAAAAGGCCACTGATCTTCTACCTAGTGGGCAGGTGACCCCGCTAAGTCGTCAAAACTGTTATCAAAATTTCCCCCCAAGGGTAACTTTCGATAACATGCATCAAAGGTGGCAGAAAGGCAAATAGGTTGATTCAGAAAAAAGTGAAAAAATTGGCTAAGTCCTGCTAAAGGGAGCAACTGGGACATTTGGGACGTCAAGGCGCAGATCGGCCGAAAAGCCTCCAGGTGGCCCAAATTACATTTAGGACAATCGGGCCAGAAGTACGTGAAAGGCGTGAAAAGCTGATCCGGCCGAAGGAGGAGGAAGAAATTGGCTAAGTGTTGCTCAGGACGTTTGGGACAGAAAGGCTCGAACCGGCCGAACCGGGTGAAATAAGCACAAAGGGCCCAAAAACAAAGTGGGACAAGTGGTACAAATGGGCCCGAACCGGCCAAACTGGGTGAAATTGTCCCAAGCAGTCCAAAGGAAAATGGAACAATCGGGCCAGAGGTACACGAACCGGTCGAATCGGCCGAAATTGTCACAAAGGGTCCAAAATCAAATGGGACATCCAGGATAGATGGACGCGAAGTACGCGGAAGACCTGGCAGGCCCGAGAACCAACCAAAAGATGCCACGTGTCTCAAGGAGAAAGGTTAAAAAGTCAAAGGGGCAAGGTTTGACGCGCTGGCCCGAGCCAATAGGAATTGGACACGTGTCTAATAGAGCAGTAAAGCGCGGAGCTCGGGAGGAAGTTAGAGAATTTGGTTGAGTTCCCCAAAAAGGATAAAAGTAAAGGAAGCCCCGCACCCTGTCCTCCAACAAGATCACGCCACATGTCATCCAAATGGTGGGAGCGCGGGAAAGGGGTGAAAAAGTCCCAAAATCATCAAAAAGTCAAAATTTCAAAGGACAGTCTTCCGAAAAGACGAAGGAGAGAGAATTGTTCATCCTATCAGAGCATGCCACGTGTCATCCAAGTGGCAGAGCACAGGAAGAAATTCAAAAATCCATTTTCACCTGTTCCGTGCCCTAAAACTTCAGATCGACATAACTTTCGATCCAGAGCTCAGATTTGTGCGTTCTTTATATCAACAGAAAGCTTGTGAGATTCTCTACACGTTTCCAGGGTCAATCTTGCATTTTGGTTCAGTTTGAAGAAAGAAAATCAGAAGACGCCTCTGGCACGAAATAATAAGCAGAAGTGATGCTCAACTAACAACTTTAATGCAACAGACAGTTCGCCGCCTCTACTAGACAGCTCGCCGTTTTGCCAAGATCCGCCGCTTCCATCATTATGAGATGAGTTAAGTGCATTCTGGAGGTGGTTGGGACAGATTTCGAATTCCTCTCTCTTTTCTCTCTCATTCTTCCTATAAATTGTAAGGAGGGGCTTCTTTCTAATGTTGGACATTCTTGTTTTGCAACCCCTCCCTTCTCTCCTGCTTGTAAGAGAATTTGTGGAGTTTTCAAGCCTCCCACATAGACTGTAATGCCATTGTGCCTTTTGGCCATTGCAATGTATCGAATTGATCCTTTGAGCAATATATATGTCTGTGATTGAATTTAAATCCTCATGTATTCATTGTTGTCATTCTATCTCTCATTGCACTTCGGTTACCTGTGCATGGTGTGGTATTGCATCTATATGATCTGTGTTTATGTTGCAAAGCTTATGGTTCTTCATTCCTCGGTGCATCACCTCTATTAGCTTAGATTTATTTTATGCATCTTCTTACCTTGTCTCCTTGGCAGATTAGATTATATTTTGAGAAAACCCTCTGCATATTTCGTGTGCACCTGAATAGAGGAATAGGAACCAGCCTTTCTCTGGAGAATTCTTTCTCATTTTTTCAAGTCCCACACTTGGAGAAAGGATTCAATGTTATGCAATCACACTGGACGCAATGAGCATCAACCTAAAGATCTGATGTGCAACTAGGGGTGCTGTGATTTTGCATCAACAGTTATAATGGAGGTCTAAATGTACATTTCTCAATGGAAAAAAATAGGTCCACTGTGGAGTGATCATGTGATTTAAAGGGGATACATCCAAACATTTATTTAAACTTCCCTTCCTCATCAAAATGGAATTAATGCAAGTCAAATTTAGAACACATCATGGGAGGAGTTTGACCATGATTAATCCATTGATAATGCAAGCCCACACAAGTTTTAACATAAGTTAAATTAGTGGACACCCACAAGCTTCAATAACATAGGTAGAAAGAATTTTTGGGAGAAACCAATGAACAACCCATGAAGAAACCAAAGTAGGAGAGAAAGAAGAAAAAAATTAGTTACATATGGTTACTACTATTAATCTTGTCTATTATAAAATGTATTCATTAAATTTGTGAAGCCTTTTTCTATTTTTATTTAGATCCCACAAACTCATGATATACTACAAAACTTCTACATTCAAAGTATTCTATATAATATGATGAAGAACCCTATTACCATCATCCCTAAACTTAAACCATTGTATCATCCTTAGATAAATAAAAGGATAATGAAATCATTACAAAATTGATTTTTTATTATGGTCATTTCTCTCCATGTTTTATTTATTTCCTATACTAGTTCGGGGGAACGTCACCATCAGCCACCCAAAACTTAGACATATGATGTAAGGAGGAATAGTATCTCATTTACTCAAATTTCCCAACTTAGAGACGGATGTGGTAAACCATTCCAAAAATGTGAAAATGTATGTGTATTTACATAAGGCTTCAAATCACCACTTTTTCTAATGTATTTGGAAAATTAGGTGGTCCAACTATTGTTTCAAAATCTTTCTATGCCCATTATTTGTGTTGTGGATCTCTATTTTATATATTATAGTTGGGTAGTCTGAACAACCAATACCATACTTTTTAGAAGGTATAGGATTTTAGATGATTGACATGATCTCCATTTTTAGTGTTGTATCTGACTTCTATAATTTCTTCATCTATTCATATACAAAGCTCTAATACTAATCCGTGTAATTTATAGTCTCAACCCTTACAATATGATTTTTCCAACGCTGCGCTCCCATTTCCACTAGTATTCTCCATTCATCTCCATCGTTATTTACCTTGATATCATATTTTATATTTTTTTTTGGTCAATTCTTGTTGAATTTCATCATGTTATTTCTTTTCCTATTGGGTTGCAGCAGATCAAACCCATAAGTATGAAAAGTAGGATGTTGTGTTTCCAAATGTGGAAATTAACTCTTCTTCATGCGTCTATGTACTTTTTCTATTCACTATGAGTAAATTTATAGTTATCTATGGAATCATCAAAAAAATTCTTATATCATTGTTTATATGGATTCAAGTGGTGTAATAAATTTTCAAGACATTATTATAGTTTTTTTATTAATCAACCAAAGTCTCATTGGGTTCATATTATGGTCTTACCATTTGTATATCTACAATAAATATTTCCATTGCATCCTAAAATTTCACACATATCTTTATTTCAATATCTAGGCACACCTTCTTGAAGGATGACACTAAGGTGTGTTTTCTATGAGGGTGATAGTTCTGAAAAATATACAATCAAACATTTTTCTATTGTTTTGTACTACATCCTTAAGAAGACGGACCTAAACCACCATATTTCTCTAGGATGAAATGTGCTTTATTGTATCTAAGGTCATGATAGGGATCATAGATCTTGAAGGCGCCTATACTAACCTGATTTTAATTTGTTATTGAACTATGACCAGAATGTATTTTTTTGTCTTCTTCTTCCTTTTGCTTCGCCATTTTTTCTTTTAGTGCCCAAAATTTTTCTTCTTTTCTTAGCCACTTCCTTGGTGGTTTTCTCCTATTTTTTCCTTTTCCTTCATGGTCTTCTCCATTTTATATTTTATTATAAATCTTATATTTTATCCTTAGAGTGGGCCTCCATGGATATATTTCTTTTATTTTCTTCTTATTTATCCTATTCTTTCATCTTTTTCTAAACTTCCTGTTATCCATTTTCACCTCCTGGTGAAAATGGACAATGGGGGAACTTACACTAAGGTAGTTTCAATAAGAACACAAGGTAGGTTCTAGGGCATACATGAATTTTCTAGTGTTTATGGGACATCATCAAGGTCTCTAGGGAAAGTTGGAAACCATTAGAGGATTTTTTTCCTCTTCTTGGGTTTTCATCAAGTTCAAAGTCTTATTAAGATAGGAGAGGTAGAAACTGGGGCCCACATGCACAAAAAATGGCTAAAATGTGATAATCTTCCTAGGAGCATTCCAAAGCACCTCACACAACATCCCTCATGCATTAAAAAGAGCCAAAAGGTTTACAAAATATGAGGTGAGAGGAAAAAGGTGCAAATGATTTGTCTAATTCTCCTAAGTAGCTCACCGAGCCACTTTTCAGCTTGCCGATCTAGTAAGGGACTGAGTTATAAGATGGATGAAAGGGTGGTTTAGTTAGAGTGTTGAGATCACCAGTAAGTTCAATGGTGGAAGCATTGAGCTAAGTGGAGGCTAGGTTATTTTCATGCAAGGCTGAGTTGTCTAGCCCCATCGAGCTAGCTCCACGATGTATACTATGAACACACGGGGTTGAGAATTAGCTGTGCTTGGAAAGAAAATGGAGTGCTTCGTCACATGGAGGAAGGAGCTATGTCAATAAAACTCATCGAGGGTTTGGCTAAAATATTACAACGCAAAAGGGTGAGCTCAAGAAAACACAGCACAATCCTGCGGAGGGAAATCTTCATGAAGATCATCAAGCCCATTGGTTGCAGTGAAGCAAACTCTCGAATCAAGCTCTGAGGCATAGGGCTGAGTTAGTTTTCTAGAAGGATGAGCTTGTAGGTCACAAAAATATTGTATGATATTGAGTGGTTGAGAATTGTCCAGATGGAACGTACTTAGCTCGATTGGCGAGCTCTATGAATGGCAACCTAGACTTAGCTTGAGTAGCAAGCTCAAATATGCAATTCGGGTGAGGAACTTGGGGCAAAAAATAATGAAGGAAGGAGTTGGCTCAATGATTACACTCGTGATCTACGAGCTGGGGACATAGAGTTGTCACTGCGGCTTACATAGAGGTGAACAACATGAGCGACCCTAATGAATTTTGGACATGTGTGCAACAAAAACTTGAAATCATCACACAACAAGAGCTCAGAGGTAAAAGAATACTTTCTGGTCCCAAATGGCCCATGTGAACTTCGGCTTAGTGTGTCATGAAAATCTGAATTCGTCTGAATAATAAGGAGCAGAAGACACATCGCGGGTGAGAACTAAAGTACGGACTTGATGTGGGCTAGAGGAACCGAGCTCACCCAATGATATGGTTAACATGATTGCAGGGATCAAAGGGAATGTGGGTACAAGGCATCAAGATAGAATGGGTCCCATTAGATGGAGTTCCCTACATCAATCAATCCTTTGCATTACATGGATAACCTTGACAGAGCCGTTAGGGGTATGTTATGTGGAGCGAGGTAGGTTTGTGGACATTGAATCGACCAAGATACCAGGGCATGTGATGGGTGGTGCCAATTTGGAGGGATAAGGTGGGTCAGCGGGATAAGTTGTCGAGGTGAAAATGAATCCTGATGAAAAGTATAAGGTGGCTCCATGATGCATGTAGGATTCCAGATCAGTGAGTCATAAGCCAAGTTGGCCCAATCAAAAACTTAAAACACTGAACCCCTCTTAGATACAAAAGGTTATGAAAATGATTAAACCAATGGGCCCCCATATTTTTTAGATACACTCAACTATTCAAAATGATGCAAGACATTAGGAGGGAAAGAAAAAAAAGAAATTTCTTCCAGCTACTAAATTAATTCACTGTCCTATAAGAGAGAAGCGAAGCTTGACAAAGCACAAAATAGTTACAGTCACTCAGGAGGCCATATCTTTCATGTTTCTCAACCAAATTGTGAAATCTTATACTCGTTGGAATTGTGGATTTGAGATATACACACATGAATTAATAAATTGATGGATTTTAAGGGTTGAATTTTGTAGAAAACTATATTAGTTTAGAATGGACACTTCGAGGTGGTTGAGGGAGCAATTAATGAGCATGGGAAGCCATTTATCCTTTGATGCAAGTTATGGGACAACATGGGGAAGCTTTTGCAGGTCACCTATCATCATTTCCACCCACTTTTGGTACTTTTCAAGTAAGTGGAAGGAAAAATCAGAATTTGCAAACAACCTCTCTCTCTCTCTTCCTCCCCATTTTCTCATAAATTAAGGCACTCTCTCATTTGAGAGGGGGGATTTCTCTAGTAAAAAAACTCTATCATTTTGTTTTTTGGAACACCAATGTGTTGTAGGGAATTCATAGTAGACTTCTTGAATGTTGATTCATTCCTTATTCTTGCTTTGTAAATGAACTGTGCATATCAATGAAGTAATAAATGAAAAACTGTGCATATTTTTTTCCCTTGTCTGTGTTTATTAAATTCTTCTTGCCTCTTTATTGCATGTGCAAGTGCATTGTGTCTCTTTATTCACTTTACAGGGTCTATTATTGTTGGGGTTTCATGGAAATGATGTTGTGAGTACCACTTTTAGACTATGGAGAACTGTTCTCACCCTCTCTAATCAGCATGTTTTCTTTTCATTTTCACACATTGGAGAGTCTTTCCACACATCCTTTCTTTGTGAAATACCTTTTTTAGAGTAGGTTTCTTTCATTTTCATGCTCTTTCTCTCTCCTTAGTTACTTGGAAATTGTAGGATAGAGATATTCAATAGTTTTCATTAATTAGAGTAGTTGTTGCATTAGATTAGGAAGAGGAACCAACCTTCTCTAGAGGTATATCTTAAGTAGCAAGTCCCACAACTTGAGAGATAGTACCCATGTTAGCCAATCACATTGCTTATCTTAACACATCAACATGCTAGGAATTCAGAGGGTGCTGTGATTGGTGATAATAGTTTTTGAATGCCCGGTGGGACAAAAAAGAAGCTATTCATTTTTTATTTCAACAAGTTGGTGAGTTCTTGTTGAAATATCAGCCTTTGGAGGTACATACAAACACGTCTAGAAAATCCAAAAGGAATAATTCAGTGGCTTTGGAAGCCCAATGCTTGTTAAGTTTACGAGAAGAATTCAAACTCAGTCTAGAATAAGAGAAGAAGGTATTTTTGAATATTTATAGCTATCTATAGGAAGAGGAAGAAGGGGAAGAAAAAATTAGAGATCACCATCTCCACAAAATAGGACATTGTCAACACCTCCACCTGGTAGGCCTTTCATTCAATCAACTAGTGTTATCAAAACAATCATAATGGCTCATCAACAACCACCAACACAAGATCCTTTTGTGAATTTCACAGGAAGAATCCCACTTTTCCTTTAAGCACATAATCCTAATCCCAGTTGTAGCATTGAAGAACATTCCATAATTTATGGGGGAGAACCACACAACTCCAATTGATCACATTCAAGACATTGTAAATGTCTATGAAATCCACAAGGTTAATGAGATGGATGTGGCTATCAAATTATTGGCTTCTTCTTTTAGAGGAAATTCTCTACAATGGTTTAGAAGCCTGGAGAAGGATCAATTAATAATTGGGTTCAATTGTGCACAACTCTCTGTTTCCATTTTGGGGAGAAAGAAAACAACTTATCTTTGTTGGAGCAATTAAGTACAATCAAAAGGGCACCAAAGGAGAAATTTTTTGATTTCAACTTAAGATTTCAAAGGACATGGGATAGGATTCCAATTTCCAGTGAGACCATCAGTTGAAGGTTCTTTCTCTACTTCCTGAAAGCTTTAAGTTTTGATATAGCGATGATGATACAATATATGGGAGGTACAAATTTACCTGTAGCTTATAACATTGTTATTAGAGCTTAAAATTGTTTGATTCAAGCCAGTAAGCTTGCACCTAGGCCACTTATGCCCCTTTACCTAGAATTGGGGAATCCAAGATCCAATCAAGAACCTACATTAGCTCCCATCCATGCCCCCCAAAAATTAGAATTACACTAAATTTTCTAATCCTTCTAGCACTTCAAATGAGCTCTAAGAAGTCATGAAGAAATTTCAAAACTTACGCAATGAGTTGGTGACAATTAAGAGGTAAAAAGATCAAAATTTCATATCATATTAGCCTAAAGCCCAGTCTAATAGACCTCCATATCAACCAAATAGGCCACCTACTCAAGCTATTAATCAAAACCAAAGACAACCTCCTGCTAATATAAAATTCCAACCTTATAATCCTAATCCTACATCTACATCCAGAGCCTTAGTACCAGTTCAAAATAACATGACACAAGAGTATGAATGGTGTTTCCCATGCAATAAATCTCACAATGAGTCAAAAAAATTTAATAGTTCTCTAAATCAAGAATTGATGGTGATGAAGGTTGGTATGCCTCAATTGAAAAACCAAGAGAAAGATCAACAACAATAAGCTACTCAAGAAGCACCTACAAGTGAGACTACACTCATGAACTGACAAGCTGCATATTTTTATGGTATAAATCAAGTTCCATCTCAAGGTTTGGTAGATAATGCGAGGTCTAAGAAGAGGAATATATAAGAAGGAAAGTAATCTAATCCAAGTAATTATCACCCTTTTGTCACTCTACAAGGTGTTAGCAATCAAAGAACAACTCCAATTATGCAAAATCATCCTAAAAAACCTTCTAGACCAACTCATGTACCAGTTGTAGTAGCTCATGTGCAAGAGAAGATTGTGCAAAGAAAAGGAAGTAGAAAGATAGCTCATCTCCATTAAATATCATAGAGAAAATGAAGAAAACAAATGTAAACATCTAAATGTGGGAGTCATTAGCTATCCTGGGCCAAAGATATTTATTGCAAGAAGTCATGGAAAATTGTTCCACATCAAATGAACCATCCAAAGATCAAGAAAAGGTGATCACTAATACAACTCAGTAAGAAAGGACTCAAGGATGTCAATAAGGTAAGAACATAAAACCTCCTAAATTCTATATATATCTAATTATTGGAGGAAATCTTGTACACAATTACATGATTGATTCAAGAGCAATTAGTTCTGTAATGCCCAAATAAATAGCTGATTAATTGGGCCTGAAATATGAACCGATGTTAAAAGGAGTAGTATAATTATATAGGAAAGTCATGGGAACAGTTGGAATAATCAAAGGATTTAACCTCACATTGCATGTATGCACCAATGTCATGGTCTTGCAAGATGTATCAATCATTGACTTACCACCACTCTTTGCATTGTTCTTGTTAAGGGAATTCGTGGCTAAAATTGGCTGATACTTGTCAGTAGATTGGTAGGACATAATTTTCAAAACAAGGTATGGGGCTAAGGCTACAATCAGATCTGAGACTATTGCAAATTTCCATATTGAGCATCATATACTAAGCCCAATCAATGCAAATTGCTCATCTTTCGATAAATAATATTTTCCAAGAACTCAGGAAGTAGATACCAAGGTTGGAAACATTATAGACTTGATTCTGATGAATGTGAAAATAAGAAGCATGCATTTGATCCTTACAAGGAAATGGAAGAAACTGAGTCAGGAATCTATTACTTGCATGAAGAGAACCCACCTTTCCCAAGCATCACCACCAAATCAGATGACAACAGAAGTATGAAATCTATTCTTTGATGGTTCAAGAAGTAGACAAGGTGTTGGAGGAGAAGAAATTCTTATGTCACCTCAAGGTATAAAATACTACTCATCTTTTAACTTTTAGTTTTCTTGTTCTAATAATACAGCTGAGTATGAAGCTTTGATCCATGGATTACATTGGGAAAGGAAGAAAGGTATAGAAAAATTTCAAGTGTACAGGGATAGTGAGCTAACCATGAACCAAGTTAGAGGACACAACGCTGCTAAGAATGATCTTCTAAAGAACTACAAGAACTAGGTATGGGATCTTATCAAATATTTTGAGGCATCTAGCATGAGTTCCATTCCGAGGAATAATAATAAGGCTTCCAAAACTTGAGCCAACATTTAATGTTGTGGAAAGTATTAAGAAAAATAAAATCGGCCCCACATTAAAGTGGTTGTAAGAATGGTTATTCCAGATACCAATATAAGTTGGCAAGTTTATGATAACAATCAACAAATCATCAATTTTTAATAAGAAGTTGATTTCTCCACTAGAACCAAGATAAACTAGAACAACAGTATGATGATCATGTAATTTAAATGATAAAAAACAAATTACCAAAGGGTCTTGTGACTTTGGAATCAATCTTCAATACTAATGATCAATTCCAAAAAGAAAAAGAAAATATTCAGGTAAAGGTTGAAGACACAGAGCCTATTTCAGTGGGTGAAGGTAATGTGTTACAAATTAGTAAAGTAAGTAATTGGCAAGAAAAATCCAAATTTATCCATCTTTTTCAATATTTTCCATATGTATTTTCTTGGAATTATAAAGATTTGAAATACTTCAATCCAAAATTGGCACAACATACTATAGAATTGGATCTAGAATCCAAACCCATCAGGAAGAAGTAAAGGCCAGTGAATCCTCATATTGAACTTCACATGAGCACAAAGAACTGAATAAGATGATAGAGGTTGACATCATCTTTCCTATCAAACACTCAAGTTTGGTAGCAAACTTGGTGCCAGTAAGAAAGAGGAATGGAGAAATTAGGTTATGTGTGGACTTCAGGGATATAAATAGAGAATCAATCAAGGATAACTATCTATTCCCTTCCATGGAGCAAGTATTGCAAGTAGTGGCCAATTTAGAGAGATTCTTATTATTAGATGGCTACTCAGGCTATAATTAGATAATGGTGAAAGAATATGATCAGTTCAAAAAAACCTTTAGTACAAAGTGGGGCACATATGCTTATAGCAAGATGCTTTTGACAAGTTTTTCATAAAGCAGAGCTAAATTCTAGAGAGGGATGAATTTGGTATTGAAGTGGGATGTTGATCGAGTAACACGGATGGTGAAATCACTCTAAGTTCAATGCCATATGGATTGGTCACCGTACATGGTCACAGAGTGCAACATAGTAGACAATTCTCTTTCAACGTTAGCTAAGTGTTTTAAAGATGCAAAAGAATTACAGAGTGTCTTTGAGTCCAATGGAATGTTATTCTCAAACACCTACTAATAGAGTAACATCTCATCTGAGCCATATTATTGGAAAACTAATGATTGAGGCTTGACACTAAGAGAGTTGAATCCATAACAACTCTACCAAAGCTAAGTCACAAATAGGCTCTTCAGATGATGTCTAAGGGTAGACATCAAAGTCTTTGGGAAGGTTGTAAACTCACAAGCTTGAATTTTTTCCACTTTTGGGTTCTCATGAAGTTCAAAGTTTTATTCAAGGATGTTGAGACAAGATGCCTGGGGCCCACTTCACATGGTATAGCTTGAAGGAAAAATATGACATATGGCATGGGACACCCTCAAACAAGCCTTCACAATGACTCCCCAACACTGAGGAAACTCATATTTCTCAAAGAGACTTCAAACTTGGGGATGGCTTACAAAAGATTCAAGTAATAGAATGGGAGGCTAGAGTTGTGCATGGAGCTATCATAAGTGAATTGGTATGTTGTAGTAGCTCACTAATCCCATTGATTCAGAAAAATCAAGCTTAGTTATAGCTCATGTCATAAAAACTGAGCTACTCTATTTTATTGAACCATGGCCACCGAGTTGTTACATGTCGCCAAGTTGTTTTTAGAGCATCTAGCGATTTGGTTGAGGACCTCTAGGCCGTTATATGGGCGATACAATGCATTTGAGGACAAATTGTTAGATGTCTTATCCTAGGGGCCAAGTCATTCTTATAAAGCTCTAGCTAGTTGCTTAGGAAATTGAAAATGTGTGAATAAATTCAAGTTTGCAGAGGTGTATCAGACCAGCTCGTGCATCATACCATATCAAAGTACCAAAGCTAGTTCATGATTGCAAAGGATTGTGTGAATAGCTCCAAGTCATCAGTAAGTGAGTTGTGGGTTACAAATAACAATGCCAAGAATATGCTTGGGTCACCGAGCCATTTGGAGGGGTCAATGTTGGGAGGGGTTGAGCTATGAGCTAGGGCACAGGCCACTCGCAAAGAAAGACTGGTGAACAATTTCGTGGGTTGATCTATGGTAAGGGACTTGGTCGAGCTCTCGCGAATTCATGAGAATCCCCTGATGTAAAGGAATCAAAGAACATAAGGCTAGATTACAATCACAAGGTTCTTGGTGATGCACTCATGGTATGGTAGGAGATTCAGGATAGAGTGCATTGAGTTGAGGGAATGGTTGAATTCGGGCATAGCAGATGGACTGTTTAGATCAAAAAAACATGGTTGATGAACAATGCTAAATAGATGGCTCGACTCTACAGGAAAAGCAGTTGAGTTTCACTTTTGATTCCATCGATTTTATTTGGAGGGTGCTCAAGCTCATGAACTATGATGGTCAAGTTATTGGCCTAACTAGATGTTGAGTGACTACTGCACTTGGATCACGAAATGAAAAAAATATACCTTCTTTACATGAAAGGAAAAGCTAGCAGTGCTGCCCTTTCATTCAATCTCAGTGGATCAGCCTTTCATGCAATGGGGATTATACTTCATTGGGGTAATTAATCCAAATTCAAGCCAAGGCCATAAGTGGATTCTAATAACAACAGACTATTTCACTAAATTGACTGAAGAGGTGGCACTCAAAGAGGTGAATGAGTTTGATATATTATATTTCTATGAGGAGATAGTAACAAGGTTTGGTGTACCTACTACTATCATATCAGATAATGCATTGGGTTTTCTTGGCACAAAGATCACAAAATGGGCTGTCAAAAATGGGGTATATCTCAACACTCCATATAAATATTACCCCCAGGGTAATGGGAAAGCAGAGTCCACAAACAAGAACTTGTTAAGAATCATAAGGAATCTATATGAAAATCATAGAACCTGGCACATGAAGCTCAAATGAGCCTTGTGGTTTGATAGAATCACACTCAAGAGCTCTACATGTACGCTCTCTATACAAAGTGGTACACAGAAAAGAAGTATTAGTTACCATATCACTTGAGTTGTCAACATTAGAACTAATCAAGCAATTGGAATTAGTTGATTTTGAGCCTATGGAAATCAGGCATGTGAAACTCATGGAGTTGGAAGAGATGAGAGAGGATGCAACACAAACAATGGAGAAAGATCAAGCATTGATCAAAATGAACTTTGACAAGAAAGATAAAGTGTTGGGGTTAGCACACCGATTGTACAGATAATATATCAGATCTAAGCATACATGCAAATAAAAGTAGATATTCTACCAGAAGAATTATACAAAACAAGAGACATAATCAACACCAGATTTAACGTGGTTCACCTAGTGTGGGCTATGTCCACCAAGAAACAATCCAATCTATTATCCAAAGATTTGACAAGATATACAATGAAGATTTACAATCTTCCACACCTCTCAGATGTTCAGTACTTTCTTCCTTCAAGATTTTTTGCGTTCTTCACCAAGAATTCTCTCTTTCACAATTCAATCTTTCTAATTCTTGTTTATCAATTACTCCTCTAAACCCTAGCTTTATGCTTTAAATAGTTGTTTAAGACTTTAGGGCACTTAGCCATGCAATTACATTCATTAAATCTATCTTAATGCTTAAAATAGATATAAAACCCGAGAGTTAATTAAAAGCTCGTTGCACAGGTAACTGATGCGTCAGTTCTGCCTAACCGTTACTGGTTCCTAACTTTCCCTTGACCGATGCTGGTCAAAACCTAACCGATGCCGGTTATTGTCAACTTCCAGCAAGTTCTATTTGCATGCTAAAACATGAGTAATTTAGCTCCATACTCAACAATCTCCCACTTAGAGATTAATTACTGCACCATACCTGTACAAGTACCATTCTTGGATCCTCCTTGGCTTTGTTTCTTCCCCCTTGAGCCTCAAACTTGAAGACCAACAGAAGTGGAGTGTAGCTCCAACTTCTCCTTTGCTAATGGCTTCGTTAGCATATCCGCAGGGTTCTTACTCATATGAATCTTTTCCAGATTCAACTATCCATCCTCCAATACCTTCCGTATGAAGTAATACCTCAACTGAATGTGTTTCGTTCTCGAATGAAATGTTGAGTTCTTTGCCAAATGAATTACACTCTGACTATCACTGAACAATTTGCAATTACTCTTGCTCCTTTCCCAACTCTTCCATGGAACCTACTCATCCATATCATCTCCTTGCTAGCCTCTGTAGCTGCAACATACTCTTCCTCTGTAGTAGACAAAGCCACAACCTTCTGCAATCTCAAAATCCAGCTAACTGTTGTCCCACCTACTGTGAAAATATATCCAGTAGTGCTCCTCCTACCATCTAGATCTCCAGCCATATCCGAATCAACATAGCCATGTAATGAAATATCTGAACCTCCATAGCATAACTACATGCTAGATGTCCCTTTCAAATACCTGAGTATCCATTGGACTGATTTCCAATGCTCTTTACCTAGATTAGCCATATATATACTCACAACTCCCACTGCTTGTGCAATGTCTGGTCTTGTACAAACCATAGCATACATGAGACTTCCAACTACTGAAGCATATGGCACTCGTGTCATGTATTTGACCTCCTCTTGTGATGAAGGACACTGATCTTTACTCAATTTGAAGTGTCCAGCCATAGGTGTGTTAACAGGTTTTTCATTTTGCATGTTGAACCTTTCTAACACCTTATAGATATAATCCTCCTGAGACAAATACAATTTCTTGTTTTTCCTGTCTCTATGTATTTGCATGCCAAGGATTATTTTTATAGCTCCTAAATCCTTCATTGCAAATGTGTGAGCTAGCTTTCTCTTAAGCTCACCAATGTCCTGCATACTAGATCCTACAATAAGCATATCATCCACATACAGTAACAAAATAGTTTAGCTCCCATTTTCAAGCTTCTTGAAATAAACACAATGGTCAGATTCACATCTCAAGTAACCATGCTCATGCATAAAACTATCAAATCTCATGTACCATTTCCTTGGAGCTTGCTTGAGCCCATATAGGCTCTTTTTCAACCTGCACACTAATTTCTCCTTACCCTTGACTTCATACCCAAGCGGCTGCTGCATATAAATCTCTTCATCCAAATCACCATGAAGGAAATCCATCTTCACATCTAGTTTCTCTAAATGTAAATCTTCTACTGTAACTAAACTCAATACAATACGAATAGAAGTCATCTTAATAACAGGAGAAAATATTTCACCAAAGTCAATACCTGCCTTTTATGTAAATCCCTTTACTGACAAGCCTTTCCTTGTACCTTTTCTGTCCACCCTCTTCTTCCTTAATTCTGTAAACCCACGAGTTCTGCAATGTTCTCTTTCCTGTTGGAAATTTAACCAAATCCCAAGTCTAGTTTTGTTCCAAATAGTTCATCTCCTCATCCATGTCATGCTCCCACTGAACGTGAGTTTTATCTTGCATTGCTTCTTCAAAGTTTTCTGGTTCACCACTATCAGTCAATAATAGATAAAATACAGAAGGTGAAAATATTTCTGGAAGTTTACTTACCCTTTGTGACCTTCTCACAGGAGTTTGGGGTACCAAAGGCTCAATCTGGACCTCCTGGACATTAGTATCAACTTCTGACAGTGACTGATGCCAGTCACCTCTAACCAACGTCGGTTCGGCTAACCGACACCGGTTCTGATCCTCTGTAACCATCGGCGGTTCATCTAACCGATGCCGGTCAGGGCCTAATTGACCACGGTTACTGTGTATTTCTGTAGGTGTTTCTTTAAAACTCGAGAGTTCATTTTCATCAATAAACTTCTCAATTTTCTCATCCTTGGGTACCAAAATTTGATCCTTGTACATTCTCTTTTCATTCCATTCAACATCATGAATCCTAACAATTTTAGAATTCTCTAAATCCCAAAAATGAAAACTGAAATCACCAGATCCATAACCAATGAAAGTGCACCTCTTGGATTTTGCATCCAACTTTTTTCTCTTTTCTCTATCAACATGCACAAAAGCTTCTGAACCAAAAAAATTTAAGAAAAGAAAGATCTACCTCTTTTCCAGTCCATTCTTCCTTTGGTATTCCTCCATCTAGTGAACTTGAAGGGCCATGGTTAATCAAATAAACCATTGTATCAACTGCTTCTGCCCAAAACTGCAAGGGCAATCTAGAATGTATCCTCATACTTCTAGCACATTCCATGATTGTCCTGGTTCATTCTCTCTGCAACACCATTCTCCTATGGTGTTCTTGGAACCATTATTTCTCTACGTATTCCGTTCACTGAAAAATAATCATTAAAAGCCTTACTACAGTATTTACCACCATTGTCAGATCTAAGGCACTTTAACTTCGAATTTGATTCATTCTCAATAAGGGCTTTCCATCTTTTAAAAGTTTCAAAAACATCATATTTATGTTTAATACAATAAACCCATACCTTTCTTGTAGCATCATCAATGAAATTAACATAATATTGAGATCCACCATGAGAAGCTACCTAAGTTTTTCCCCACACATCTGAGTGTACAAGCTCCAATTTCTACTCCTTCTTAGTTGCCCCAAATTTGAGAAATCTCACTCTTTTTTGCTTTCCAAAGATATAATGCTCACAAAAATCAAGATCTAAATCTTTCAAATCTGATAACTTACCCTTAGCCTTTAAGATCTGCATTCATTTTTGACTCATATGACCCAATCGATTATGCCACATGCATGCATCTGAATCTGAAGTAGATAATGCAGAAAAGGAATCAGTAATACAGGTAGATAAATATAACATTCCTACCTTCTTACATCTTACCACAACAAAATTACCCTTGGTGACTTTCTAAGAGTCTCCTGTAAAATTAACCATGCAACCATATTCACCTAGTTTCCCTATAGAAATAAGATTCCTCCTGAGGCTTGGCACATGCCTTACATCTTTCAATACCCATGTATTTCCATTCTACAATTTTAGATGAACTTCCCCTTTACCAGTAATACTGCAAGGTTCATCATTGCCCAAATAAACATGCCCAAAATTTCTCTGGACATAGTTTCTGAAATAACCCTTATTAGGGGTTGCATGGAAAGAAGCTTCTGAATCTAAAACCCATGATTCAATTCTACTATCTAAAGAAAGAATAAGAGCATCTTGCATTACCTCTGATGCAACAAGATTTTCCTCTTTACCTTTGTCTGGTTGTTGATTCTCTTTATTCTTTGACCAACAATCTTTCTTTGCATGTCCTTTCTTTCCACATTTCCAACAAGTAATTCCCTTACTTATGGATTTAGATCTTCTATCCCTTGAATTTTATTTCCCATTACTCTTACTCTTAGATCTCTCCTTTTACTCTGCCCCTACTTTCTACATTCAAAGCATTTCCAGATGATGTTTCCTCTGTACTTTTCCTGCAAATTTCATCATTCAATATTATACTAACCACATCATCAAAATTCACAATATTATTAGCAGATGCTTTATTACTAACATCCATTACCAAGTTTTCCCAACTATCAGGAAAATAACATAAGAATAAAAGTGTTTTTACTTCATCATCAAATGGTATTGAAACCTATTTTAACTAATTTACAATAGATTGGAAATCATTCAAATGACTAGAGGAAAATTCACCTTCATGCATCTTAGAACTAAAAAGTTTCTTCATCAAATACACTTTATTTGAAGCACTAGGTTTTTCATATAAATTAGCAAGAGATTTCATTAAGTCTACTGTAGAATCTTCTTTTCTAATATTAGAAGCCATAGATGCTTCCAGGCTCAATATTATAGATCCCAAAACCTTTCTGTCAAGAATCTTCCATTCTTCATCAATCATCTTCATAGGTCTAGACTTCTCATCTAACGGTAAGTACAAATCTCTCTGATACAGATAATCCTGCAATCTGCATCTTCCATAATTGATAATTTCAGTCGTCAAACTTATCTACCTTGTATTTATTATCTTCTATCATTGTTGTAGCTCCCACTCAATCATAAAACCCTCTGTGAGTAAATCTATCAACACATAAAACCCTCAAACAAAGCTCTGATACCATTTGTTGGGGTTAACACACCGGTTGTACAGACAATATATCAGATCTAAGCATACATGCAAATAAAATTGGATATTCTACCAGAAGAATTATACAAAACAAGAGACATAAATCAACAACATATTTAACGTGGATTCACCCAGCGTGGGCTACGTCCACCAAGAAACAAGCCAATCTATTATACAAAGCTTTGACAAGATATACAATGAAGATTTACAATCTTCTACACCTCTTAGATGTTTAATACTTTCTTCCTTCAAGCTTTTTTGATTCTTCACCAAGAATACTCTCTCACATAATTATCTTGTAATTATGATCAATCCCTCATTCTAAACCCTAGCTTTATGCTTTAAATAGTCGTTTAAGACTTTAGGGCACTTAGCCATGAAATTATATTCATTAAATATATTCTAATGCTAAAAATAGAAATAAAACCCGAGAGTTAATTAAAACGTGTCACACAGGTAACTGATGTCGGTTCTGCCCAATGTCATTGGTTCCAACTTGCCTTGATCTGATTCCAGTCACACTCTAACCGATGTCGGTTATTGTCAACTTCCAGCAAGTTCTATTTGCATGCTAAAACATGAGTAATTTAGCTCCATACTCAACACTAAATTAAGAACATTGTGTGTGGTGTTGAAGTGGGATATTGTCAGGAAAAACCTAGGTTTCTCTTATGCCAGTCAAACTTTGTGATGTAGAGAACTAACTATGTGTAGAGGAATGTAATAGATCATGGTGGATGGAATAAAATAGAATACTCCCAAATATTGTGTAGAGAAATATGTCCTAGCCTTACCCTTGTGATGAAGCTATGTGGATGCAAGTGATCTCCAATGTACATAGATGAATGTAACTAATAGGTCAGATGAAGTTTTGACTAGTGCTTTTCTCCCTCATTAGTGGTCTCATAACTTTATATTTATGCCGTGGATCAAATTTTGTAATTAACCCCATAAATGGCTGTACCACCAAAAAGATAAGAACCTAAAATGGTTAGAAAGAGCCCAAAAAGTTGTAGGAAAGTTCAAAAAAGGATCAGGGCACTACATGGTAGGATCAAGGTGCCCATGGGTTCCCTAGTACTAGCTTGGTCACCCCAGTCAAGGCTGAAATAATGTGAAAGTGATAAAAGAGACTGGACACAGTGTGTGGATATAAGGAAGGAATGGAAAAATAAAATTAAGTGAGATGGCCAAAAGATGGGGCTTAACTAATACTTATTTCACTCAAAACCCCACTAGATATTAGTATGACACCAAGACAAAATAATGTCTAAAGTACCATGATTGTAGGTGTCTACATTTTCCCCCACTTAAACACAGTTGGTGAGCAGAAATCTCGGTAACATAAAGTTTTAGACAGAGATGTGTACCTGATGTCGATGTACAAGTGATAAAGAAGGCATTATTAAGGACTAGAAAAAAGTATGGAATGATACAAAGATGATGGAGCATGTTCAAAATAAACATAAAAATACACAAAAAAATTGATGAGAGTGAACCTAGGACTTCAGAAACGTGTGTGTTAATGCTGATTTTATAGTACTTGTCTCACATGCTTAGTATGCAGATGTAGCCTAGAATCTAATGTGAAAAACCCAAACATGCTAACACATCACTCATCCTGAAAAGATGAGGCACTCACCCAAAGCATTGCAAAGGTACTAGGCCCCTCTTTAGAGTTGCTTATGCAATATGTTTAGTGTGATGACATGATAATACATATTTAGAATCCATTAGAATAATTGTAAATATTTCACAATGCATAAACTAGATCTAGATCTTAGAGTATCATAAACTAAACAATGAAAATAATAAGGCTAATCATACATAACTAGATTCGCTTATGTCTAACATAATTATCCAGCCAATATACTCCATTTCTTTAAACACTATGAAAAAAGAGCTTGTATATCTAAAACTATAAAGTATCTCCATGAGTCATGTGTGTATTAAGATCAACAAGATCTACAATAATTTACTCACTAAACTACATAGTTCAATACATATTTATAGAGCTAGTAAGGGAGTTTCCCTTCACCTCCCATGCACTTCTCAAAATAGGTCGCAGTTGATGATGATATCCATGCACCTTTACAATAGACATGCACGAGTTACATGCAGAGTGTTCTAATAATAGATGTCCTATAGTCTAACTCTAAGAAGAAATCACGATGTATTCACTTGAACTACATGACGCTTATTAGCCAGGTTGTTCCCAAAATACTTCATTATAGTGTTGTGCAAGTCTTCATATCTATGTGTACTCCACACACTAGGTCTCGAAAATAGCCCTTACCCAGGAAAAATGGGTAATTCCTGAGCCAAAGTGTTATGGCACACGTTTCCTTAGAGGGAAATCTTCCCATGCCTTCAAATGTGCCATTGGTTCCTAGTGAAGCACATCCTCTGTGATTGATCTTCTCCTTATAGAAGCAAGTTATGTATGCTCAATATTACCCCACACTAAATTACACTACCATCCCGACAACCAGGGAATCATTTTTTATGTTCCCAGATAATGCAAGAATAAATAATGAAAGAATCTCGAATGTAACACTTTACAAAAGAATGAGATTTTCAGCTCTGCAGCACCCTCAAATTCTTCAAACTAGGAGGATTAGCTCTCAAGATTCATTTTCGATTTCAGCCTCCAATGTCTTCCATTCACTTAGTGTGCAGTCCATGATCTTCTTTAGAATATTTATGGCTGATGGCATCATAGAACCATCCTGAGTAATATTTTCTTTCTCATTCTGTATAAAATCCAGAAAACATTAGCGTATAACAAGAGCTGACATCATTCCTTTTAGGATGTCCATATTTTATGTTATGAGTTTCCCAATATCATCAATCCTCTCTCGGTGTGTGGAAAACCTTTATTGGCAACTACAAGGGCCTCGCACTTCTATTTCACCATTTCTAACCTGTATGTGCACTCGATGTGGGTTGGAACATCTTTCATCGCTATAGAACTTCATTATCTTTAACTAAAGAATTTTGGTCCTGTCATCACCAATCCGGCACTATGATAATTCTTCACTCGGGAACTCCTTCGTGCTATGATTATTTACTAATGCACAACTTTTAGTTTGGTGGATGTAATCTGGAAACACAACAACAAACATAACACAAGAATACCATAGACTATGATAAGAAGGAACAATGATAAATCTGAAATATCAATGTAAATTATAATATTAACATGAAATTGTTACAATCTCACCCATGAGGTTCTTCAAGTGTTACTAACTTCACTTGCCTTCCAACAATAACTATGGGAGAAACTTCACAATTACACCTCTTAATGGCTTCTTTAACACACCTTCAAAATGATGGCTTCCTTTACACACTTACTCATACAATATTTCTCACTACTTCCTTCTATGCTAAATGAGGGGGGGGTGGCCTCTTTATTTATAGGAATTCAGGCTTATCCACCTTATCTCTAAGATAGGATAAGAAATCTCACTCTGATGAATCATATTCCATACCTTAACTCTTATCTTTACATGTAAGCTTATCTTTTAAGATAAGATAAACCTTATCATTTCACATGGGTTCCACCTTTTTAGACTTTTTACAAATAAAATATACAAAATATTTATGACATCACTCCTTGTCCTTATTACCAATATAATATTTCTAATTCCTAATCATGTAGACCCTACTTCTCTACTTACCCCAACTTTGACATTTTAACATTACTGGACCACTTACGACAAATATTTACTTTTTACCACAACATTCCTATTGTACTTTGACTGTTACCGTACTCTACATTATTGGCGGCACCGTACTGACGGCGCCGTTATCTTCTATTGGACGCTACTACTAATTACACTTAACAACATCCTATTCCTAATACATACATTAATGAAATAGAAATTACGGAGGAAAATTTTAGTGTCGACATCTTCCCCCTTCCTAGCTTCTACTCCGTCCTCAAAGTAGACTCTATTCTGAAGTTGGTGCTTGGAAAATCTTTAACTTGTCGTGGTTGACCCATTTTGTAATGGGAGTGCCATCCAATTCCTCCAGTCGATATGTACCATTTTCATGCACAACTACTATTTTGTAGGGCCCCATCCATTTTGGAAGAAATTTTTCTGTCTTCTTTTTTTGTATCTTGAATCATATACTAGAACCAAGTCATTCACATGAAATGGAGACCAACGGATCTTTTGATCAAAGTATTCCTTCTGCTTCATTTTCTTCTTATAGCTTGTATCCTTCGCTATTTCCCTCATTTCCTCTAGCAAATGAAGATGTACCAACCTTTCTTTTACTGAATCACTTTCATCCATCCTTTCATTTTTCATAACTCTCATAGTGGGAATATCAAACTCAATAGGAAGAACTGGATCAATGCCATAAGCCAACTGAAATGGGGAGTATCCTGTTGCTGACTTTGATGTTGCCCTATATGCCCACAATGCTACATGAATCCTTTTATCCCACTTATGTACCTACAAGGCTGCATCTTTTGCTAGAATTTTATACAACACAAAATTTGTTCGTTCCACCTGTCCATTTGTGCTTGGCTTGTATGTTGTTGCCTTCCTGTGCTTAATAGAAAACTTGTTGACTAGGGCTTCTAATACCTCATTAATGAAGTGGCTTCCTTGATCTGTTACAATTTCTAATGGATAACCAAATCTGGTGACAATGCGTTCATATATGAACCTTGCCACTTCATCCATGGAAGTTGTTTTCAATGGCCTAGCTTCAACCCACTTGGTTAAATAATCTGTGGCAACTACAATATACTTATTTTGGCATGGGGTAGTTGGAAGTGGACCTACAATATCTATTCCCCACTTTTCAAAGGGACCAAGTGGAAGAATAGGGCATAATGGAGCTGATGAAGTCTTACGGTTACCATGTGTTTGACAAATATCACATGTCTTACAATAATTATAACAATCTCTAAAAAGAGTGGGCCAGTGATAACCTGCATCCAAGATCCTTCTTGCTGTAAGTTGTCCAGAGAAGTGTCCTCCACATGTACCATTGTGGAATTCTTCTATCAGCTCCTTCCCTTGATCACGTCCAACTGCCCTCTTGTACTGTCCATCAGGTCCTATTCGAAATAATACTCCATGCAGAATAGAATATGGACGACTGGCTTGAGTAATCTTCCTCTTAGTCTTTGCATTGGCACCATCAGGAAACTTGAATTCATTCAGATAATTCCAAATATCTATGTATTCACTAGGGATTGTGTCAAGGGATAACAATGCTGCATTTGGGAAATCATCATCATCACAAGATGAACCTAAACCATCATAGGCTCAAGAGAGTGCATCTGCATTGACATGCTTCTTTCCTAGCCTATCTATAATATCAAATTCAAATTCTTGTAGCAAAATTATCCATCTTGCTATCCTCCCTGATGGGTTAGGCTTATTTACAATATATTTTAGAGCCTGATGATCTGTTACAACTATAAATTTTTTCCCTAGCAAGTAATTTCTAAACTTCTTTACAACAAAAATGATAGCTAGAGCCTCTTTTTCAGTTACAGTATAATTTACCTCAACACCACTCATTTGTCTGCTCCCAAAGTAAACTGGATGATCATTCCCATTTTCATCCTTTTGGCTCAGAGTACTTCCTAGTGCTGCATCTGAGGCATCAGTATACACAATGAATGGCTTGCTCCAATCTAGACTCTTTAAACATAGGTGAAGACACCAGGGCTTCCTTCATTTGTTCAAAAGCTTCATGCACGTCTTATTTCCTAGTTCATAAGTAACATCCTTCTTCAAGAACTGGGTTAGTGGCTGTGCAATCTTTGAGAAATTCTTGATGAACCTTCTATAGTAACCCGCATGGCCTAAAAATGATCTCAACTTACTTCTATTAATAGGAAATGGTAACTCTTTGATTTTTGAAACTTTATCAGGATCAGTAACAATACCATCTTTGGATACAACATGCCCTAACAAAACACCTTTAGAACATCCAAAGACACACTTTGTAGGGTTTAGTGAGGCTTGTGCTTCATCTAACCTTTGAAATGTTGTCTCCATCTGGTGCAGGTGGTCCAACTTACTCCCATAGATGAAAAAATCATCTAGAAATACTCTGATGAAGGTCCCAATGTAGGGTTCGAACACCCTATTCATCAAATGCTGGAATGTTTCCGGAGCATTACACAACCCAAAAGGCATAACTCTATAAGCAAGCATTCCCCAAGGAGTGGTGAACATGGTCTTCAGCTGATCTTTCTCTGCTATACAAACTTGGTTGTATCCGCTTTATCCATCAGAAAAACTATAACACTCCTGGCCAGCTACTTCATCCAAGATCTGATCTGAGAATGGAAGAGGGTAATGATCCTTCTTTGTTGCCTTATTAAGCTTCCTGTAATCAACACAAATGCGTAGCTTCCCATTCTTTTTTATTGAAATCACAATGGGAGAAACCCATTCTGAATTCTCCACAACAAATATGAATCCTGCATCAAGTAACTTATCTATTTCTTCTTTTACAGTCTTGGAAAAATTAGGATTCATTCTATATGGCATTTGCTTTATGGGCTTAGCACCATCTACCAGCTCAATAGAATGTTCTACCCAACTTACTCGACGGTGTTCCTTGTAATCAAAAGTGAATGTGTATGTACCTTCGACAGAGTTGGAGGTAGGATTCCTTTTCACTCTCCATCACAGCATCACCAATCTTTATTTGTTGGAGACGATCATCAATTTCTTCTTCAGATAATTTTAATGGGGTCATGAGTCGGTGTGACTGGAAGGATATCCATGACTGACACATCAACCTCACTTTCTTCATCTTCGGTGTCCACTTCACTGGTACTAGAGTAATCAGAAGATGTTCAATCATCAGTTTCATCACTTGAATCGACAGGTTCTGCCTTATGATGCCGAGGGATCATGTTTATCTTCACCCTCTCTCTACCACGTTCAAGTGTCATGAAGCCTTCATTCCAGTAGTTTCTTGCATGAACTCTCCTTAGCCATAGTCTTCCCAACAACATTGGGTACGCAACAGTACCATTTTTCATCACCTGAAAGTTTACCACACATACAACACCCATAATAGATATTGCCACATTTGAAACTACACCTTCTGGTTTAGTTTTTCCCTTATTTAATGACCTTAACATAAGTGTTGAGGGGCGATCAATTTTTAAACCCAACATATTCGTTACAGACTCAATCATTACATTAACTGCAGCACCTCCATCCACTAAGACATCATGAATTGAAATACCATTACATAGTACCTCAGCTTGTGGAGCGTAGGGATCTGCCTCTACCTCCAAAACAGGGACCTCAACCTCCTTCCTTCATCGAGAATTGAGTCCACTTCGCAGCTCCCGCCTCTTCTTAGAAGACATAGCCAAGAGTTGACCATATCTAATATTTGTAGGCATTTTGGACATATCTTCTAAGATGGAGTATGGTCCTTGTCCCCGTGAAATTATAAAATCCTACACACCCAACTTTCTTCTCCTATGTTTCTTACTAGTTTCTCCTTTCATCTTCTTAGGATCATTTCCATCTTGGTTATCTTTTTCTTTCTTTCTTTTTGTTACAAACACATCTACTTCATTATTTATGCTCTTATCTACTACATCAAAAGAATTCACAGGTGCTTTTCCTTTATCATTATCTCTTGTACCAGATGTACAAGCTCTATCTGGACAATTATACTTATAATGACCCTTTTTATAACAACCATAACAAACAACTTCAGAAATATATTTTTTTGGACCTTTATCTCCTCCCTGAGAACTAAATTCCTTTCCTTGAAGAATATTAATAGTTAACTGACCCATCTTCTTGAGCATATCTTCATACTCAGTAGATGTACTAGGAGAAACATTTGTGCTCATCGAGAGTGGTTGGGGATTCTAAACCAAAGGTGCTAGTATAGGATCTACTTTAGCAACAATTTCTTTGGGCTCCTCTTCCATGCTTTCTTCTTGCCTTCTTGTAATCTCCTTTGCTTGTTCAATGGTAGCTAGGTGGTCATACTTCACTCGTTGTCTAATCTCTGGCTTCATCCCAATAATTAAGTGCTTATAGAGGAGATTATCCACACCATTCATCAACCCATCAGCTAATCCTTCCTTCCGAATCTAGGCATCGAGCTTCCTCCTTAGCTCTAGAACACGAGCATGATAATATATTATCTTCTCCTTCTCTCCTTGGGCTAGCTTTGTGATTTTGATCATGACATCTACATATTTCTGTTGTTCACCAAATTCTTCAAGAAAACTTTTAGTTAATAAATCCCATGAATTTTTCACATTTTCACCTAGTGTTTCAAACCACCTAAGTGCTGAACCATCCAAAAAGGTAGGAAAAAATTCAGTCCATTGTTCCCTTCTTACAAGGCCATTACAAATACAAGATCATTTAAAATCTTGAATGAAAGAGGAAGCATCTTCTATAGATTGGGCTGAAAAAACAAGAATCTTCCCCATTTCCAAAGTAACCACAGTGAATAACAACCCACAAGTACAATCAACAAGACCTAATGTTGCAACAAGTAATTAGAATCACTATAATAGAAAATAGAAATGACCACGGTAAATTAGGGTAAAAACTTGACTTACTGCAGTGAAAAACTGGACTTTACTGTGGTAAACACTAGTTCATAATAAAAAGTGAAGGTTACTGTGGTATGATTATTAACTATGCACGACTCTTAGTTTGGTGGATGTAATCTGGAAACACAAACAATATAACACAAGAATACCATAGACTATGATAAGAAGGAATAATGATAAATCTGAAATATCAATGTAAATTTAAATCTTGAATGAAAGAGGAAGCCTCTCATTAGATTGGGCTGAAAAAACAGGAATCTTCCCATTTCCAAAAGTAACCACAGTGAAATAACAACCCACAAGTACAATCAACAAGACCTATGTGCACAAGTAATTAGAATCACTATAATAGAAAATAGAATGACCACGGTAAATTATGTTAAAACTTGGACTTACTGCAGTAAAAACTGACTTTACTGTGGGTAAACCACTATTCATAATAAAAAGTGAAGTTACTGTGGTAAACACTATTCATAGTAAAAAGTGAAGTTAATGCGGTAAATACTATTCACGATAAAAAATGACTTTACTACAATAAATACTATTCACGGCAAAAAGTGACTTTACCATGGTAACTACTATGCACAGTAAAAACAAAGTTACCCTCCAAATGTTTTCTGACTAAGTGGGAATATTTCTCCACAAAATCCACCAACGAGGAATTGTCTTGGTAATGGAACCAAAATGTCAACACCAATCCGGCACTATGATAATTCTTCACCAGGAACTCCTCATACTATGATTATTAACTATGCACGACTCTTAGTTTGGTGGATGTAATCTGGAAACACAACAAATATAACACAAGAATACCATAGACTATGATAAGAAGGAATAATGATAAATCTGAAATATCAATGTAAATTATAATATCAACATGAAATTGTTACAATCTCACCCATGAGGTTCTTCAAGTGTTATTAACTTCACTTGCCTTCAAACAATAACTATGGGAGAAACTTCACAATTACACCTCTTAATGGCTTCTTTAACACACCTTTAAAATGATGGCTTCCTTTACACACTTACTCATACAATATTTCTCACTACTTCTCTCTATGCTAAATGAGGGGGGGTGGCCTCTTTATTTATAGGAATTCATGCTTATCCACCTTATCTCTAAGATAGGATAGGAAATCTCTTCCGGCCAATCATATATCATGCCTAAAATCTTGCCTTTACATGTAGGCTTATCTTCTAAGATAAGATAAACTTTATCATCTCACATGGGTTCCACCTTTTTAGACTTTTCTACAAATAAAATATAAAAAATATTTATGACATCACTCTTTGTCCTTATTACAAATATAATAAGTCTAATTCCTAATCATGTAGACCCTACTTCTCTACTTATCCCAACTTTGACATTTTAACATTACTGGACCACTTACGACAAATATTTATTTTTTACAACATTCCTATTGTACTTTGACTATTACCGTACTCTACATTATTGGCGGCGCCGTTATCTTCTATTGGACGCCACTACTAATTATTCTTAACAACATCCTATTCCTAATACATACATTAATAAAATAGAAATTACAGAGGAAAACTTTAATGTCGACAGTACCAAGCAACAAGATGTAATGTTCCACATCAGATTGAGTTCCCCGCATTAATCAATCCTTCATAATACATTGAGAACCTTGAACGAGCCGCTAAGGGTATGTTACATGGAGTGAGATAGGTCCCTGGATGTTGACTCGACCGATGGGCTAGGGCATGAGATGGGTGGCACCAAGATGGAGGGATAAGGTGGCTAGGAGGGATAAGGGGATGAGGTGCAAATGAAGCCCGACATGCACAAGCATAATTTGATGCACAGTATAAGGTGGTTCCACCATGCATGAGAATGGAAAACTATTTCTCCACTGATGCAGGTTATGGGACAACATGGGGAAGCTTTTTCAAATCACCTATCATCGTTTTCAGCCATTTTTGGTATTTTGTAAGCAAGTGGAAGGAAAAATCTGAATTTGCAAACAACCTCTTTCTCTCTCCCCATTTTCTTATAAATTGAGGTGCTCTCTCATTGTAGAGGGGGGATTTCTCTTGTAACAAAACTATGGCATTTTATTTTTTAGAACACCAATGTGCTACAGATCTTCATATTGGACTTCTTGCATGTTGATTCAAGTATTTCTATTGCTTTGTACATGAATTGTGAATATCAATGAAGAAGTAGATGTAAATTTGTGGATGTTTTCTTCCATTGTCTATGTTTATTACATTCTTCTTGAGTCTTTATTCCATTTTCAGGTGTATTGTTTCTCTTTACTCACTTTGTAGGATCTATTATTGTTGTGTTTTCATGGAAATGATGTTGTGAGTGCTTCTGATAGACTCTGGAGAACTTTTGTCACCCTCTCCAATCAACATTTCTTTTCATTTTGACACATTGGACAGTCTTTCCCACACCTACTTTTTTTTGTGCATCACCTCTTTTAGAGTAAGTTTCTTTCATTTTCATGCTCTTTCTCTCTCCCTGGTTCTTTGGAAATTGTAGGATAGAGATAGTCAGTAGTTTTCCTTCATTAGAGTAGTTTTTGCATTAGATTAGGAAGAGGAACTTGCCTTCTCTAGAGCTCTATCTCAAGTAGCAAGTCTCATAACTTGAGAGATATTGCCCATGTTACCCAGTCACACTGCTTGTCTTAACACATCTACATGCTAAGCAATCAGAGGGTACTGTGATTTGGTGATAACAATTCCTTCCTCTTGCTTCATCTCTTCCTCAAGTTTGTTTTGAGTATCTTTGGCTTGTTATTTATATTTATCTCCCTTAGTTAATTTTTCTCTTTTTACACCTATTTTTGGGTATTTAGGGTGGCATCCATAATCTTTACCTTATTATTTTCCTCCCACTCAATAGTTTTTCCAAGATGTTCCATTTTTGTCTAGGTATGTTCATCATCTAGTTTTAATTTTTCTTTAAAATTTTGTCGGTCAGGATATGATAGCTTCATGATATTATTTAGCTCAAATCTCCTTTTCATGTAATTAATTTACCTTTGTAACTTTTTTAGTATCTAGGTTAATTTAAGCCATTAATTTTTCTAACTTCATTTATTTCTATAGTTGGGATTCTTTTGCAGTGTCTCTATTTATAACCCTTATTATTTTTGTAATAGGAATTGGTACCACATATAGTATATCTTCTAAGGAATAGGGAGATTATTTTAGAATCCTTAATAATTTTCATTTTATTTGAGGAAGGGTTGGTATCAAATTTAATAGTTACTCTATGTTATCCTTTTCCTATTTTAGATTGTTTATAGAAAAGTACATGGTGGTTTAGTGGTGTCCACTTCCTGCTCATCATCTTTAAGCCACTATTGATCATGTGTATTTCCTTCCTCATCATAATGATTAATTTATTCTTCTTGTATCCCTTCAGGAATGGTTTCCATCTTGGCCACTTATGTTTTTTAATATGTTTTTGAAAGCCTATTTTGCTATCTATATTGGTCATGTTATTTTCTTTGTTTCTCCCACAAGGACAAACCTTTATGCTTTTTTATTTTTGCATGGATTGGAATACCTAACCAAAAACATTAGGTATTTAGTTTTCTTATACGATGGATGTTTTTGAATGTAATTGTTACCCATCCATTTTATTACTTTGTATTGAGAGTCAAACATCCAATTTTGTATCTTTGTCTCTGTGGTTGATCGCAAAACTTAAATTTCCCCATCTCAACTCATCTTTCGGGTCTTTTTAGAACAAAAGGTCCAACTCCTATAGATCATGTACATCTTCTTACTCCTCTATTAAAGGATCAAACTTAAAAGTCCACCCTCCATATTCCTTCTGTGTATCATCTATAATTTCATTGAGGTTAGGTGGATTTTTATTTCTTCGATCCATTGGAAAATTTTGAATAACCACCACTACATTATTAATGTTACACCCTTAATCATATATCTTACATTTGATGTATATAACTGACTTGTGGCTAGCATAACTTATTCTCATTAGTGGGTCAGCCTTGGTGATGGAAATAGCATAAGAATAGTATATATAGGGGTTAATAGGTAGTAGTTAATCATATATGGAGCATTTGAGTCTTATTTTATGATTTGGAGGTTGCCCCCCTCAAAGTGGATAAGATAATCTACTTGCATACTAAGATCATTTATCTGAAATAATGTGTTCATTGGTGTTCTATTTTGACTCATAATATGATTTACACAAGTAATTTCATTACAAGTGGTATCAAAGTCTGATCTCAGCCAATGTTGTGTCAAACCCTAATTTTGAAGGTTCACTTATATCTCAAAATAGGTGTCGATTTTTTCTACAATTATTTTTGGGGTGTGACGATATTAGTCAAGTAAGCTTCTCTCCAAATTTCAAGCATGTTTGAATATGTGTAAAAGTTATAGCGGTTTTATGTTTTTTCATAATTCGGCTCCATAGGGGTGTGATTTTTGGAATTTTTCCAAGTTTCATAAATTTTTGGAAATCTTTCCAAAAATTAGTTAGGGTTTCTTTTTAATGATTTCCTCTATTCAGCTAGTTAATTTTTGAAACCCCAAAACCTAATTTTTTTCCCCTATTTCATCTACCCTGAGTCCCAAACCCTACATCATGACTGGTAGATCTACCCGAGGCCAAGGGAAATTTCAAGAAACTCTAGGAATGAACCCAAATAAGGAATATATGGATTTAGAGTCTTCTGGTTTGGGATTATTTGAGGTAGTCATATAACTTCAGGAAAGGGTAAATAATATGGTAAGGATGACCTTCATATTGAGCTTCTTTATTTGAAAGGTAGCCTTAGGGGGGAACTTCAGATGTATTTTTAACGCAATGAAGCAGTTGCTATTAGTTGTTATTTCAAACACCACTCCCAATTCTAGTCTTATGGGTTCCTTTAGAAATACTTACACAGGTCCAAACCAATCCAATCAAGGAGGCTCCTTTACTCATTTAGGTGGATGTCCTCACCAATAGAGGGGCATTATTCCAAAAATGGAAATGTGTAAATTTAATGGAAAGGATCCACTCAATTGGATTACCAAAATGGAATATTTATTTTATCTCCATCAGATCCCAGTGGGACAAAAGGTAACTGTGGTATCATTATACCTAGAACCTGACCAACTTGTTTGGTATTGTTGGTTATGTGCTTAAAGGCTGAAGAATGGTCTAAATGTCACATGGAAATTTTTCATTGAAGAGCTTCAGTTACACTATAGTTCTAGTGTTTCATAGAATTACTTCATCCAATTCGCAAAAGTATGACAAACAGGTTTAGTTAAGGAGTATGTCCATCAATTCCAAAAAATTTCCTTGTGTGTTGAGGAGATTACAGAAGATTATTTGAATGAACTATTTCTTGGGGGTCTTAAGGACCACATTGAGCATGACTTGCGCATGTTTAAACCACTCAAGGTTTCATATTCTATTATCATGGCACGTAGGGGAAGAGGAATTTTTTTTTTCCAGTAGAAGATAGTCCTTCTCCAATATAAAAGATCATAAAACCTTGCCTCCATCGTACCCTCAACCAATTCAACTCCCACCTCAAAAAATTGAAGAAAACAGAGTGAAAGGGTTATGTTTTAACTGTGATAGAAAATATGGACCAAATCATAAATGTTACGAGAAACAATTTTTCTACATTGAAGGGACTAGTGATGAGAAAGAATATGAGGAAACATCAAGTGAAAAAAGTGGAAAAATAAGAGGAAGAATATGAAAAATCCCCAAAACTACTATCTCATGTCATGCTCTATCAGGTATTAGTACTCCACAAATCCCTTCAGGTTGTGGGCTATCTTAATAAATATAAGGTGAAAATATTGATTGATTCGGGGAGCACACATAATTTCATCAATCATAAGTTGGCAACAAGACTAAATTGTTTCATATACCTAACACCTAAATTTTAAGTAATGGTTAGAGATGGTAGCACAGTCCAATGTTAAGGTAAATACCATAAAATTATACTTACGATGGGTGATTACACATTTGAACCTATGATGCTTTCTATTCCCATGGGTGGAGCTGATATTGTCTTAGGTGGTCAGTGGCTCACAACTTTGGGCACCATAGAGATAAATTTCCAAGAATTGTTAATGCACTTTCATTCAAAGGGTAAACAGTTTGATCTTTAAGGACTACAAGGAAAAAGTCCTCAGGTGGTGAGTTATCGCCAAATGCAAAATATTATTAAAAAAGGGGTTTGAAGGTTTTGTAACATGATCTTTCTCCATAGACATTCAACTGCCATTGATGGTAGTGCATCCTGATCTTCAAAAGGTTATTTATAAACATGAAATTGTCTTCAAGGATCCTACAGGATTTCTCCTTGAAAGAGAGCATGATCATGTCATTTAGTAGGAAGATGTTTACCAATATGTGTAAAATATTGAGATTGAGAAGATGGTGGAGGAAATTTCAAAAATGGGTATTATTCGTCACATTCAAAGTGTTAATTCTACTCCAGTGGTGATGGTACGCTGCAAGGATGGAAGATGGAACATGTTTCCAAAATACTGATAACTCAACAATTACAATATCAAAGATAAGTTTCCTGTTCATGTCATTGATGATTTATTAGATGAGTTGCATGGCACAATTTATTTTACAAAACTAGATCTGCATTCTAGGTATCACAAAATTAGAGTTTAAAGAAACAAGATATTAATAAGACAACCTTCAGAACTCATCAAAGGCATTATGAATTCCTAGTGATGCCTTTTTGTTTTACTAATGTACCCTCCACATTTTAGAGTCTGATTAATTCAATATTTAGACCAATCCTAAGGAATTTTTCCTTACTATTTTTTGATGATATCTTCATCTATAGAAAATCATGGGAGAAACATTTACAACATGTCAATACAATTTTTGAAGTCTTAGAGAAACATCAACTATATGCCAAGCCTTTAAAGTTTTCTTTTGGGGTACAAGAAGTGGAATACTTGGGCCATATTGTTTCTCATGAAGGTGTTAAGGTGGACAGATCCATGCCATGGTGGAATGGGAAGTCCTAATAACCCTCATGGTATTATCGCAGATTTGTATAAAACTATAGCAGTATAGTAGTACCACTTGCAAAATTATTGAAGAAAGACTCCTTTTAATGGAATGAGGAAGCTTCTAGGGAATTTGAAATATTGAAGGTGGAAATGTGCACCACTCCAGTATTGGAAACTACGGATTTCTCCAAGACCTTCATAGTTGAATTTGATGCTTCAGGAAATGGGATCAACACATTACTTATGCAAGAAGGAAATCCCATAACATTTGAGAGTCGGAAGCTAAAAGGAAATAATTTTTTCAAGCTCACATATGAGAAGGAAATGATGGCAATATTACACGTAGTCAAACAATGGAGACCATACTTTATGGGTAGACACTTTACAGTAAAAAAATGATCATGATAGTTTAAAGTACTTCTTAGAGCAATGAATATCTTTAGAAGAACAACAAAAATGGGTCACTAAGATGTTGGGGTATGAATTTGAAATTGTTTATAATAAAGGGAAGTAAAATGTTGTTGTTGATGCTCTATCTAGGTGGGATGAGTCCATAGAAGCATTGTTATGTTCCATATCTATACTAAATGTAGATTGGGTAGATCAAGAAAGGGAAAAATGGAAAAAAGATGTAGCAACACATACTCTCATTCATAATCTCTAAGAAGATCCATCCATATCAGAACAATTTATATGGAAAGGGGATACATTACATGGTATAAAGATAGGTTATATCTATGTAAGAATTTTACACTTAAACACCTCGTTATTTAAGAGCTCCATTCTTCTCCACTAGGTGGCCATTCTGAGTTCTTGAAAACTTATCATAGAGTTAAGCAGGATTTATGTTGGGAGGGGTTGAAAAGAGATGTTCAAAAATTTGTGGCAGAACGTTTGTTGTGTCAATAAAAAAGGGTGAGACCATTAAGACATAAGGTCTCCTCCAACATTTGTCTACTCCTAGTGAGATATGGGAAGAGGTATCGATGGATTCCATCAAAGGATTACCTAAATCACAAGGGAAAAATTTCATCATGGTCATGGTGGATGGAATTACCAAGTAAAGCTCATTTTGTTCCTTGGCTCATCCTTTCACAAGTACAGTTGCCATCGCATTGATGGACACAATTCAAAAGATCCATGACGCACCCAAAATTATAGTAAGTGATCATGATTAAATAGTTACAAGCAATTTTTGGATTGATTTGTTCTCTTGTTTGGGTAAAAAGATGGCCCAGAGTTCCTCTTATCATCCTCAATGAGATGGGAAAAATGAGGTGGTAAATAAAGTTTTAGAGGGATATCTTCGATGTTTTACTTTAGATAAACAAGAACGTTGGGTGCAATGGTTGCCACTTGTAGAATGGTGGTACAATACTTCATTTCATACCTCCTCCGAAATGTATCCATTTTTGGCACTTTACAGGTACCATACTCTATGACTAATATATAGCTTGAAGGTCAAACCAAAGTTTAGAGCAATCTAAGATCACATTCAACACCAACACAAGGTACTCTCTAATATTAGAGATAATTTGGAAAGGGAACAAAACCACATGAAACAACAGGCTGATCAACATCATAGTGAGAGAGACATTAAAGAGGGCAACTTTGTTTTTATAGGGTTGTAGCCATATAAGCAGTTATAATTAAAATAACAGAAGAAGGATAATAAGCTTGCTCCTAAATACTATGGTCCTTACCAAGTGTTGCATAAAATTGGTAGTGTGACATATAATTTAGAGCTCCCTCTAGGATGTAAAATACATCCATTCTTCCATGTTTCTTTCTTGAAGAAAGTTATTAGGCAATAGATTTCCACCCAGTAAGTGCTTCTGGAATTGGATGAGGAAGGAAGGATAATATTGGAACCTAAATTTATTCTTCAGACACACACCAAAAGACTAAGGACTAGAGTCATTACTGAGTACCTGATCAAGTGGAAGAATATGAATATTGAGTATGCATCATGGAAGGATGAAACATTTGTGTAGAAGCATCCAGTGCTTCCCAAACGATGGGGACAATGTTGCTTTTAAGGGGAGGGGCATGCTACACCCTTAATATCATATCTTATATTGGATGTATATAGCTGACTTATGGATAACATAACTGTTATTCAATTTTTCCCCTTAGGAAAAATTGCACAAACATGACCTTGCACAGAGAAAAAAATGAGGGATCATTTCAGCCATGTGATCTCACACTTAAGGATTGGCCGAATAGGTTGAAGAGGTCCGAGAAAATTGAATAGGAGTTCAGGAAATGAGGAAGCTTTGAATTCCAAAATTTAGACTTCAGAGGTGTGGTCGTTCGGAGGTAGGCTGAAGAAAAATTTGGGGACTCGGCAGAAAGAAGCACAAAAAAGGAGCGAAAGGTCCGAAAACCCGAAGTTTGAAATTTAGACTTCAGGGTTTCAGAGTTTTGGATTTTTCGTGAGCTCAGAGTGATAAACAATGCCACATGCAGGAGGGGAAAAGGTCCAAAAATCCAATGTTTGAAATTTAGACTTTGGAGTTTCGGAGTTTCGGAAATAGGAGATCACCGGATGAGTGAAGAAATCTTGAAACATGAAACTCTGAAAACCGAAAACCCCCGAAATATCGAAACCTAAAACCCCTGAAATCTCGAAACCTGATACCTCGATACCCTGAAACCCCTGAAATGTCGATACTTGAAACCCCTTAAATACCAAAACCTAAACCCCCAAAATCTTGAAACTTGAAACCCCAAAAAGAAAATGTCCGAAACCCAAAGTCTGAATTTTGGACTTCAGAGTTTCGACATTTCATAACTCTCAAGCCAACTTGAGTGATGAACAGTAACCTGAACTCTGAAATAAAATATCCCGAAGTCCAGAATCTCGAAATTCTGAAATTTTAGAGTTCAAAGGTTGCGACGCAAGTTCGAAGTCAAAAAAATAGAGCCAACCACTCACATTTATTACATTATGGCACCCTCATCTTCAGATGGCCATAACAATTTACTGGGAGCTTAGATTTGCACAAAATCATACTTTTACTTCCATTTATTAACTTTCTCTCTCATTTACTTTCTTCATTTCCCATTTTAATTTCTAGCATCTAATGGTACTTGAAAATAGTAATAAACCTTGTTTAGATCTAACATCATGGTATATTTCAGAACTTTAGTCATCAAGACATGGTAGATTTGTGCTCGAAAATTAGGAAAATATATATATCCTAATTAAAGGTCATACATAACCATCACTTGAGAATCCAAATCAAAAGACCCTAATTATAAAAATGAAGATTTTCTGAAATGATTTACAGGAGTCAAATAGATTTGGTTGCATGGAAACCTCGATGCTTTACTCCTACAAAAGCACAAACACCTTCATAAAGACAAAAAAAAAACACTGAAAGGTCTTCCTAATTTCCAAATGCATAGGAATTCATCATAGTAAATTCAAATTAGGATGGAAATGTTCAAAATAAAGGTAGTTCTATTTGTAAATGCTCAAGAAACATCTGTAAATTTTTCAGTGTTTGTTCTGAAAAAAGGAAATGCAGAGGGAAAACAAAATGAAAAAACATGCTCCAACACGTTTTTTTTTTGTTGGGGGGTGGGGGGGGGGAGAATCATGAAAAAGTACAACAAAACATATTTCAAAACTACTCTTACACATAACTTCATGCTTCCTGAATACAACTTTGTTTATGAGCTATATCCCAAAATCTTTTGAAATATAATATTTTTAAAACAACAAATCTAAACCAAAAGCTTCCATGGGACAAAATTGATGCTTCAAGATTAAAATATTCATTAAAATAAGAACAAACATTGTTCCATCACAACAACCTGGTGAAATAAAACCACGCCACTGTATTGACATCCAACTATGGCACAAAATTTAGACAACCAACCTACCATGGAAAATATGTTGGGTGCAAATTCTTGGCACAAACGAAACACATAATTTTTCTTTTTTAGCACAACAGAAACCCAAAAATAACCAACCTATCAGGGACAATATGTTGGGTGAAAATTCACAGCACAAATGACACTCACCATGATTTTTATCGTTTAGCACAACAGAAACCCAAAAATAGAGAAAAAGCATAACAATACGCAAATGGTTGTCCCACAATCCAAAGCCACCAAGAAAGAGAACAAGGTGGCAACGTTCGACCATTTCTTTCCGAAGCAAACACTACCATGAGCTCCATCCTATTTGCAAAATTTAGAAAAACAATCACAATAGGGCAAGATGTATATAGAGGCTCCACAACACGAAACAAAAAAGCATTTAATATGATTGCAACTAGAGAAACCCACTTTTGTAGGCTCAAAACAACATATGAATCCAAACTAGAGAAAAAGAAAGACAACATGTGCAAATAGAAACCAAATAAACCCACTTTCACAGGTTTAATGGAATGGAGCGAGTTTTTTAAAAACTAGCTCTGTGGGAATGTGATAGGAAAGTTCATGGGTTTTTCACAACTAATGGCCATCATGGTTTGCGAAGATTTGCATCTGATTTCCAACACCACACAAACCAATCCCACCAAGCTTATGGTTGCAGGAAACATCGCATCCACAAAAAGCAAAAAAAATAATATAGTCTGTTATGAATACTGTGCAAGTCTTTGAAATAGACCAGTAAGTACCATTGTTTTAACATTTCACTTACGAGGATCATCTGTCTTTTTTAGGTAAAGTTTATATTTACATGTTGGACTTTTTTCCATTCAAAGAATCATTTCACATTTGTTTGAGTTATGACTGCCCCACATTTAGTGTATGTGCGAGGAAAAATGCTTGAAAGGGAAAGCCTTATTCAACACGCACAAAGTGCTACTCATGCTGTCTGAGAAGAAACGAAAAACTTTTTTGGGTAGTGGTCAACATGGTATAGTTTAAAATAAATTGCGGTCGATACACTTCTATATAGTGGGCGCATGTGGAGTGATGGGGATGCTGCAGTTAAAACAAATAGGTCCCAGGGTCAAATCCCAGCTGGGAACCTACATTAAATTTTGGTCTTCGAATTTCGACCTCAGGTAATCGACCCTTCATTCTTTCGTACAGAGCTTCACCATAGCCTGAAGTGCAGCTTGGGTCCCTTCACATTTATGTCAAATCAGTATTTTAAATATTGATTCAATCAGTCATAAATTGCCATATGTGAATATTATGGTTTGGGCTTTGATTTTCCGATTGAATCAATATTTTTGATTCAATCGGTCATAAATTGACATATGTGAATATTATGGTTTGGGCTTTGATTTTCCCGAATCAGTATTTTTAATATTGATTCAACTAGTCATAAATTGCCATATGTGAATATTATGATTTGGGATTTGATTTTCCCAACTGTTATATGTGCCAAACAAGGGAAATAGTCTTACTGACATAAAAACTACGTGTTGTTACGCTTAGCTGCTTGAAGTGTCGTGACATTTTTCTTGTACTGCGCATATAAAAGCAGTTATGTTGTTGGTGTTTGATATTGTAGTTTCTGCAAATTGTGCAATTTGTTAGGCTATGCACATGGAGGGAAAAATCACACTTTAGTGTGCTTCAAGCCCTCCATAGCTCTTCTGTACAAATCTTCACCACAACTTGTAGTTCAGCACAGGTCCCTTCACATTTATGTCAAATTAGTCTTTTTAATATTAGTCATAAATTGACATATGTGAATATTATGTTTTGGGCTTTGATTTTACCAACTGTTATGTGTGCCAAATACGGTAAATAGTCTTAATGACGTAAGCAAAGCAGTCTTCGTCCCAGTGATTTGTTTTACTTATGTGCGCAGGCTATGTATAGTTGTTATGACAATACTTACTCCTATAAATTCTTGGGAGTCTACCTATATCAACTATAAATGTAAAAGGAAAGTCGTTCCACCTAAATAAATTCTTGTCAGGGCAACTGTAAGCCTGCCCACATGCAATGAAAATGCGTGCATTTTTCAGCAATTAGAACGCCCCTGGGTTCTCTGTATGCTCTCACTAAACAACAAGAATTGTTGCTTAAGCACGCCACCGAAAGCTAAACTCCAAATAAAATGCGCCTTTATAGATCATCACATCTATCTAAATCCATTCAATTCAAATTTTCTCTAACTTATTTGACAGAGGTTTTTAAAAAAAAAAAATTATTTGTATTGATTGAGTTGTAAGTTCCACGGCTGGAATTTCAAATTACCTCCGCTTGTTAAATCAAAATTTGTTGACGGTTTAGTTCATTCATATACTTGTAAATTCCAAATTTGTCTCTCTATATATATGAGGATTCTTGCTATAAATTTGTATAGTTTCATATATTTATAGAGGACTACTAAAAATATTTGACGGTTTTGTAAATTTTCAACCTTTCATTCTTGACAGCTACCAAATTTGTTTACCAGTAATATAGGACGAAAATCACAAAAAAAGCCCACAACAGGTCAATTTCCAGGCTGTGCCTAAATCAGTGCTGAATGCCCATTGACTGCCTGTTGGGCTGCAGCCTGCGGCTCACTGCGCCCTCCATGTCTGCATGTGCGCGGGCAACTACACCTCACATGCTGTCCTGACATAAAATTTAAAACGATAGTTGACGGCTTTTACAGCTGTTAGAAACACGAAATAGCAGATCATTTCATACATACTCAATTTCCAAATCATTTCAATTTGTAAATCTCCATAACCTTTTTCAAGATGATGAATGGTATTGAGAAACCTCACGTAGTGGCAGTGCCATTCACCTGCGTCACCACGCCTGCTAACGTTCCCCGTCTGCAACATCAACTCGCTTCTGCTCTTTCCTCCAGCCTCGATATACGTCTCCTTGTCCTTCCAACGCCGCTTGTGGAAGGTTTAGCAGAGGGATTGGAGAGCTTCGAACAAGTTCCCACGGAGCAATGCGGACCGCGGTCTTATTTATGATCTGGTCGTTAAGCTTGAATACCCCTTCAACAGCTGGCTTGAGGGACAACTAGAAAAACAATGTGGATCTCCTGTCTGCATAATGCATGATGTCCTTTTGGGATGGACTATGGAAGTACCCGATAAGCATAATATCGCCAGGGTGGTGTTCAACACATACGGCGCATTCTCACTCACTCTTCTCAATTCTGCACGGCTTTCCGCCACGAACAGCGCGTTACAGGAAAAAAGGGACAGCGTTGTGCTAAGCTCGAATCTGCCCCGTCCTTTGAAATTTCATAAAGACAAAATAGACCCCATCTTATTCAAGCCCGTCGTGATGAAGTTTTTGGAGCGGTTCCAGTCGATTAATCAAGGATGGGGATTGCTTATCAATACGTTTGAACAGCTGGAGGCAGAGCATGTCCAACACTTGAAAAATATGACAGGGAAGAAGGTGTGGTCGATAGGCCCAGTGCTTCCATCCATTTGTTTAGGCGGCGCTCGAGGCAAAATGGCGGACATCAGCGAAGAACACCTGATACAATGGTTGGATTCTCAAATTTCTTCTTCAGTTCTGTACATTTCATTTGGAAGCCAGACATTCCTAACGCAAGAGCAAATTATAGCCCTTGCTGCTTGTCTGGAAGCCGGCGAGCAGCCATTCATTTGGGCTATCAAAGTGTCCCCCACAGATCGAACCCATGACATCCGAAACACCAACAGATCTCACTCTAACTTATCTTCCCGAGGGCTTCCACGAGCGAACAAAGAAGAGAGGGCTGGTCATATGGGGTTGGGTGCCACAGCTCGTTATTCTCTCCCACCCATCTGTGGGTACCTTCATGAGTCACTGCGGGTGGAATTCTATGCTTGAAAGCATAACTCAGGGAGTCCCATTAATCACGTGGCCCATGTATGCAGATCAACACTTCAATTCCAGGCTAGCAGTGCAGTTGGGCATTGGAATCCAAGTCTGCGAACATAGATCTGGAATTCCAGACGGGCATCGAGTGAAGGATGGTGTAACATTTGTTTTGAGTAAAGAGGATGGGAGCCAGATGAAAAGAGATGCAGAAAGGTTGAAGGAGATGGCGAGAAAGGCTGTTGCGTATGGAGGATCTTCGACCACAAACTTACGAGATTTTGTGAATGAGATTCATAAGTTGAAGTGGACAAGAAAGGCTGTCGTTGCCTCATGGGGAAAATCATTACAAAATCAAACACCAGATGATTTTGTGAGGTAAACGTTTCCGGAAATATGTGAAGCTTTAAAAGTTTGCCAGGTAAGGATTATTGTTTGTGGAGGTCACAGTAAAATAGAACATCAGAGACAAATACTCCCGTGGTCCCTGTTTTAGTTATAGATTACCTCTTGTAACGACCCAAAAATCACACACACGAACAACACAATAAAAGACAGGATAAAAAATTTTTCGACTTGCTTCGACACATAACATGACACAACATGTCGTCACAAAGTTACAACCAACTCTAGGAACCACTTGTTATAGGGATGACCATAAGGTCAGCATGGAAACGTTCACACCCAAAAGGATAATACACTTTTCTTTTTTTGACAAGACAACACAGAAGTCCAACCACAGAACACTCTAACAAATAGGGCCAACCACAATGAGATATTCTTGAGGGTTATTTATCTTAAAAAGACATCTTGCAATTATTAGCTTACGTTTTCAAGGAGGCTCAAGATATGATTCATACAATTCATCTTACCAAGCTAAGTTTATTCTTTTGACACTGAGTAATCATCCTTAAATCTTCTCTATTCTGACATTTATTTGCTTAATTCGTTTATTTAGAGAAAGGGGTAATTTTAATTCCACAAGGCCATCTATTTACACTTACACTACTAGAACTTGTTCATGCCCATATGACAACATGGGTTTGCGTTCAACATACTTAAGAGAAGAAAGACAAGGCACCTTGGAAAAAGGTTAGAGGAAGAAGGTTGAGTTGAAATCATCTTCAAGGCCTCATTAGCTATTACCAAGATATAATTGATACTTGCAAACTTAACCAGAAATATTAAAAGTTTACTTAGGGTTTACTAAATGAGTTTTATAAAAAAAATAAAACAATTTACCTTCCAATGGCTGAGAGATAGATTGCGTGGTTTCTAAATTGTTTTCTCCTGCTTAATAAATCTTATTATCTTCCAGAACTAACCATAGATTTCCCTTAAGTTCGTTTAAGAATTTCACCATGAAAGGGATAGTGTTCACTAGTGTAGCTAGGGATATCAAGTTATATAATGTTACTTAACAAAGGATAGTTTCATCTTTGATCACTTATGGAATTACATGCTCTCAAGTTGGTCACCTCTACACTAATCTATTTGCAATATAAATTTTAGTTTAACTTCCATAAGTATTAAACAACCCATTTTATTTTACTTATAATACACTATTACTTAGTCTTAGAAAGATTTAGCTCAACATTTAATTGTAGGGATAAATTTTAACAATATTCATTTACAAAAACAAAAATAAGGTTGCTCAACAAGCGGTAAACAAATTTTCTTATAATTTCAAAGATAGTCAAACAATTCAAGGTTCCAGAGTTAAGACGACATAATCCACGATACAAAATACTAAGACATTGATCCTCTTCTAAAATTTCCACTAGATGTTATCAATAGTTGAACAATATAAAAAGGATTCATGCAAAAGAACTTCTCAACTGGGGTTGATGTAAAAATCTACAAGTCTATCCCTCATCTACTCGCAAAATCCATCTGCAACAAATTTTTTCACAAGAGTCAGTTCACGAGAACTGAGCAAGATAAGGCTACACAAAACCACCATAACTATTATCTAACAATACCACAAAAAGGAAGCACTTTATTACAAGAATTGGGTCAAACCTCAAAACACTATCAACACATCAAGTTATAATAAAGTCTCCATCATGCCAATCAAAGAAGGAGAAGACCTTGTACTTCAGTTAGGAGTAAAAGCAACGAAAGTATAGCAATCGTATGAGAATGGCCCTTGGCCCTATAAGGAGAAAATAAACAATCTAGTAAAAACATAATTCCCATCAAGTAAGTAATTAAACAATAATTACCAGATTGAGATTTGATATATAGACCAACCACCTAGGAATTTATCAAAGGTACCAAACACATAGGCTAAAATAATATATTTCTAAAAGAACAAGAGTTGATCGACCCAAGAAAGGGGAACCATGGGTTTCAAAAATTAACACAAAAGCCATGTATAATTGAGTTTCAAACCGGAAATCAAATAGAGTATACACACAACATAAGTTTCGAAGCAAAGGCAAAGTATACTAGTTTTGACCATTAACTACAAAGATTTTCCAATCATTCAAGAAGGGCCAATATCTTACAGGCTAGTAGCAAACACGCGAGAGAAGAAGGGAGTTCCGTCAAACAAGAGTATACACAAATGTCATCAACAAATTTTATAACAATAAAGATTTGCAGACCTCCACAACAATTCTAATGTTTGGTTAATTTAAAATAAATTACCTATTTCCCAAAACAACAATACTTTAAGGCAACCCTTGGTAACACAGTCAACCGTCACACATAGATACAAGCATAATTTCTAAGTGACATTATCAAAACAAAACCTTCCGCTATGAATCCATAAGACTATCAAATGAAAGATGAGTTTTTCCCGAAGATTGATCACATTTAAGGAAATTTCCATCACAAAACATTAAGGTAATTACGTGCATAAAAACCGACCAATGTTAATTAATAGCGTTAACATTACAAAGGAGAAATAATGCAAGTTAGGAAATAAATAGAAGAGCGCCATCAATAACAATTCTGAGAGGGGGATTAGACCCAAAACTATTCTAGTGTCAACGAGGTACTGGATTCACACAATGAAACCTCGAGCTTAGCTGATCCGAAAAGCTAGTTATGGTTCAAGTTGATAGGGATGGTCAAGGTACTTCTTGAGGATGGCCTTAAAAGCCTAGAAACAAGATGAAAGATAATATAAGAGTCTAAACACGCGAGACGGATAACACATAGCACACAAACCTTTTCATTCTATAAGTTTTAATACCAAAACTCTAAGCTGGCTAGCCCACGCATTGCTCACACTAATCCTACAACCTTTCTTTCTCGATGCCAAAAGGTTATCAAAGGGACTAGCGAAGGAACTAACAAAAAAATGTCAAAGACAAACTTGGGTGCTAGGGAGGAGCTTCATAGTTACCGTAAACTTACTTCCATGATATCGAAAATACTAGTTTGATCAACATAATAACTTGCAACTCAATCGTAGAGAAGAATTAATACATAAACAAACAGACGAAGGTCTATCACTCGAGCAAGAAACATAACACCTAGAGGAGAGGGCACACGCATCCTTTCGACCAACATACTGACAACGATAAAAGCTAAAACAAGAAGAAACAAGCAGAAAGGGGAAATCTCCCATCATGATATCCAACTGACAAATCAATTCAAGGAAAAAGTGGTTCGATTTCACAATAATTTTAAATAATATAACAGTAGAAAGGTGTAGAAATATCTTGCCTTTTTTCTCTAGATTCAATAGGTTACATGGACACCGCTCGGACCGACAACAACAACTCAAGCCTAATTCCATTTTCTTCAAGCTCGTTGGGCACCCAAACATCGACCATCTTCACGTTGGCACAGGTAGGAGTTCACGGCCAGGGTGGGTGGTCTAAAATACTTGCCAACATCCTCCCAACGTGTGTCAAAAGGGAAAGTTACAACGGAACATGAAAATCCATCCAGCATAATGGAAAATCCACTTTTGGAGCCCATTTAAGAAGTTGGAAATAAAATCTGGTCTCTTATTTATCACTGCAGACCTGGCACAGTGCGCCTTGTTATAGTGCCAGACTATGTCTGCAGATTGCTTCACCTGGCATTACCAATAATCTCTACAAGAACATTTTCCTTTTTTTTTTTAAATTGATGGAACCGCTTTGCATCTCTCACAACAATTTGCTTTGCAACAATCTTGGACAAAACTTGGTGCAGTGTGGCAGTCAACACATACATTAAGGTTCTTGACAACTCTGAGAGTTGTCCCATGGGGAAGGCTTAACAATCCAAATGCAATTTCCATCTTCTCACTATGGTGGCAGAGGAATACTTTTACTTTCCCGTTCACTCAGTACATGTTTTGAATCTAAAAGATATCCTGCTACCTTCATCTCCCAAGACATTTTCTCCAACATTGCATAGATCTCCTGTGCCTGTGGGTGTGATCTGTCACCTACACAAAAAGCATGCACCATTTTATTGCCTTTAATCCAACTACATCCAAGTTTCTTTTTAATTCCTCTATCCTTCATCGATCTCCTAATAAGTTCATAATTGCAAGGCCAAATTGTGCTTCATGAATACTCTGATATGAAATAGATCCGCCTCTATGAGATCCTCTTCCACGAGTTACATCGAAAAACAAGTAGAAAGGTTTCAATAGAGAATCTTTGCAATAAACTTCATCAGGTCTCCTGGTAACACTCTCACTGTCACATAGTCGATTTTGATAAAAATATCTTGAAGGAGAAACCTGAATATGAGGATGCATCTGTTACAGAACAGAAAACAACATAGTTGGACAACCTGCCTGTTGGAAGCTCGCTCTAAAAGGCCTTTACTATTCTGCAACCTGTCTGCTGCCTGGCTAAAAACTGTTGTGGGTTCGCTGCTGCGGATCCCTGATAAGAACACACCTCACAGCACTCAAAGAAAGTGGAGGTAACACACCTACTACGCTAGCTGGTAGTTGTGCGTGGCCAAAAAAAGGAAACAACGCTCCTTTATCACCCCAAAACGCCTCAAGAAACAACAAACAAAAACCACGTCCATCCGAACTCAGGAGTAGCACACACAGGTGAAAACCATTTTCTTTAGCTTGTAGCTTCATCTAACCATCATGTCAAACCCATACTACTCCACCTATACGCATTGAAAAAAAAGAATCAAAATGAGATCCATGGTGAAGGAAGGCATAGGACTCCACCGACTCCCATCTTCCTCATGCAAGGTAAAAACATAATGGCCATTACAGAAAATAGAAGGCAGATAACAATGGTTCAAGGGAGGTAGACTAATGTCATCCACTTGCAATGAATGACCTACGAATGGAAGTGGTCGGCCAACCTGGCAAGTGGAGGGTAGGTTCAAGCTACACCAAGCAGGATGCAGGTTTTTTTTTAATGCAACTGCGCAGGTGGCTATTAAAGCCACCCACCTCCAGCCAATTTAATGGAAACAAAGTCAAAAGACATTAACGGGTCCCTTCCCCACGCCAAACGGTTAATCACCTTCACAATGGATAATACATTTCCTTTTATTTTATTTTTGGAGAGACAAGGTAGGTTGGGGACAGGCTAAAAATCCATATTTAGAAATTAGGCTAATTTAAAACAATTCTAAGATTAAGGGATCGGTCGACCCAATTAGGAGAACGGGGTTGAGTCAACATTAAATAAAATATTTACGTGAACACCACCCCCAAACCGTGGCGCCACACACAATCATACTCTTCCTCATTTGCGCAACGAGGCTCGATCAGCGGGAGCGACAAGCAATTTACAACATGATAGATTAACGATAACAGAGGATGATATCGATAACAATCGATATAAAGAAAATAATAATAAAATAAAATCGTTGATCGATAATACAATCATAATGTCATTATTATTATTATTATTATCATTATTACTAGCAACCAACAGTTAAACTCGACAAGGCGAAACACTAACGTTTCAAAGGAAAAGCAACAATGTTCAACTCTAAGAAGCACGGTCGTCGCAGAAGGAAAGGAGCAACGATGAACGGGGCATTACACCTCTCGTGGTTGTCTTAGCAATTGTTATTCTTTTCTACTTCTAAATCTTCGGCATCAAAATCCATTAGTGAAAATGGGTGCCATATAATTTCATGAAATGGAGCATTGATTTGTTTCTATCGAAGAATAAAGGCCATTGAAAACATATATGGAGTTATTTATTTTTGAACAAGTATACAACGTGTAAATGTGGAAATTAGTGGTATTACATTAATAATATTACGTGTAATCACTAAATTAGTTAGATGTAATAGAATTTCAATTTAATCTATTGAAAAATCTAAAATAATTTTTAAAAAATTAGATTATTTACATTATATGAAAATTTAAAAATATTTAAAATAATTTAAATGTTTTAATTGTTATTAGATATACTACTGGTAAGAATAATACTTAATTTATTGTAAACATGGAAATAGTCATTAGAAAAATAAATAAAATAAAATAAAAAATGATATGACTAGACATTAAGATGAGTTGATCTCTAAAAAAAGAGGATGTATGACTCATATGGCCACTTCCATATAGGTACAAAAATAGATATGTAAGAACAATAGGATCATGGAAATGGCTCCCTTTGATAAATTTAAAATTTTGATCTAGAAAATATGATAAAAATGGTTGTAGACTTCATCAACATCACTTTCTCTTGTTGGTGTCATTGCAATTCACTAGAATAATACTCTCTTTACTACAATACATTGCAAGAACTGTAAAAAATCAAGGATGTTAATGTGATCATATGTTCTATGTTAAAGTTGATAGCTTTCACAAGAAATTGGTAATAGTTAAAAGGTGCTTTAAGGGGATCTGTTTTAGCACACAACGATTGTAAGCTTTTATTAGCAGAGGGAGGAATGATAAAATTTAATTCCCCACTTTAGACTTCTCACCCTCTAGTCTCTTTCCGCATTGGTGAAGATTCTGGTGGATTTAGCACCTAATAAATCACCCTAGTCTCCCCATTAGTACTAATGTGAGATTAACTCCCCAATTACAATCCAATCATATATAATAGAGGGATCTTGTGTTATTTCTCCATTATTAGTGCGCCCCTTATGCCCTAAACAATATAGAAAGCAACACTTGACTCATGCCAAGTGACAATCTAGTGTATACAAGTGTCTCAACCCTTACCTTTCACTACATGCAAAATATCTTATAAATGTTAGAATTCTCTCCAAATGCTATAATTCTTATTTTTTTCATGGGAGTGCTCTTGGAAAAATATGATCCTATAATCTTAATATCATTCAATTCTATTTAAATTGAATATCTTGTCCCTCATAAAACAAAAAGAATTTCCCATTAGAAAACTTCACTCAACAAATTATGGCATTCATGTGGAGTATATTATAATGTTTCTATAAAAACCCTAGTTAAAATGATAGAGTGAATTATATATACTTATATTGATTTTGGATGATGTGTAGTTAGTATGAATTAGGTCAACATAGTAGCCTCTATCCCCTTATATGGCACCTAGGTGGTAACATAGTAGCCTCTATCCCAGAATAAGTAAATGGAAGCCTCAAATCGACTAAAAATTGCCACTTCAAACGCCCATGATTTTTTTGTCAAATAATCCAATGAAAATGTAAGCTTCCACAAGGATGTGATACTTCATAGATATACACATTTATAGCCTTATATAGTAAGAAAAAAAGGTACAACAAAAGTAACCATACATATTTCTTAAGATTTATGTACAAAATGTATATGCAAATAAATATATTTACTATTCTAGTTCAATATCTTTCATCTATTTCACTCAATAGTAAGTATTTTTCACATTCTTACAATACATCAAGATCTTCTTACATAGCAATATACTTTAAATGCATTCGGATACATCTAATTGGTATTAGTGGGGCCTTCTTGAATGTTCCACTAAATTTTTTATAGAGAATTTGAGCCTCTTAGTCATATTATGAGAACCATCAGACTACTATGGATCCATTTGAAAAGAGATCATATGAGAACGATATTTGCACAATGATTAAGAACACAATATAAAAATAACTTATGAATAGAATAATAAATTTGTATCCATCTAGTTTGGATAAATCCTAAAAACATATAGGTTCCATAAAATTCATCATCATGCATAAATATATTATTGGTTGAGTCCCCCTTTTTTTAATGAGATCTAAATATTTCTGTGTTTTAAGAAAAATAAATGTAGATGTGGTAGAAAACTAGTTAGAGAAGGGAGAATTATTATTTTATTAAGGAATTTTGAGATGAAGAATAGATCAAGATTGTACTTATAAAGAATTCTTCACCTGTCATGAAGTGGTACAAAGTGCACAACCTTTGGAAATGATACTTGATAGCAAAGAGATAGGATCCAACATAGGACACTATGATGCCAAATCATTTAGGTATCAAGTTATATTTTAAAAAACAATGAGGTGAAAAGGATTGGAAGATATTGCATAAACCATACTCCATGCATGAACTAACCGATTAATGGAGTTGATAAATGAATTAAATAACATGAAATTAAAATATCCATTCCCATCGAGTTCATTGGATGCTTTCAATAAGTGGCCATGGGGACACCTTGAGGTAGGGGTTGAACTTCTCTATATGCACCAAGTGGAAAAATAGCAGGGAACTCCGAATGTGGATCACTCGGCAGACATTAAGGACCCAAGCCCACCCCCATGTCTCACTTAGAGAAAGTGCTTCTCCACCACTCCATTTCATAGCTCTAGTATAATCAAAGCATTTACCATCCAAAGTTTACACACGGAGTCAGAAGAGGAGAGCTTGTGGGCTTCAAAGCTCTTCAGGAAACAACTGAAGAAATTGTTGCAGAGGCTTGATCCTGAATGGAAAGCAAGATTATCCATGGCTGAAGGTTCCATATATGGTTCTAGAAAAATCCTTTGGTAGGTACAACTTTTCCTTGATGGGGTTTTTCGCTGGAATTAGGTAAAATATCAATCAAGTAAGGAGTTAGACTAGGAAGAAATGGAAGATCTTGGGGGCAAGGTAACACTTTTTCCCTATTTGAGAAAAGCTTCCTATTCGTGACTAAAACCCACATTCTGATTGTGTGTCCTATTTGGGTAAGGATTCTTGGACTGTCCCTGGAGTTCGGGGAGGTGGATGTGTTAGCAGGATTAGCTAAATCGATGGGGAATCTAATTGATTTGGATCCAACCATATCAGCCAGGTCCAAACATGTTGCAGAAAGAATGTTAAATAATGTCTCTATTGGTTATTCACCTCTGGAGGTCATAAAATTGGAGTTTGGATGTAAAATATCATCTATGAGGATTCCCATGTGTTCTACAACAAATGTGAGAGAGTGGGTCATGGATTTTATGGTTGCAAGGAAGAACGAAAGTCACCACCGCAACATACGGGTGAACAAATAATGTTGGAACAGCCCCAGGTAGTTGACCATGAGCTTGGTGAGGAGACTAGTTTGGCACCTGTGTGCAGGAGGATGGAGTCCCCTATTTGCCATGGCCTCACTGTCCCCTGTGAACGTTATACGTGAGATGGTCATGGAAATGATTGAGGATGGAGAGTTTGTGACTAAGATGGAGTAGAATGAGGTTGGGGAGTCTGCGGATCTGGACATGCTGACCCCTGCAATTTAAGCATGTGACATGGAACCTAGTTCAAATTTGGAGTAGACGGAATTTCTAGTGAATACTCGGTAAAAGGAGTTGGTGGTGGAGATGAATGAAATCATCCCTAAAGTAATTTCAAACTTACCACTTAGAAAGGATCGTGGAGATGTTTTAGTTGGTGGTTGTGAGGGGTTTAATGTTACCAAAATGTGGCTCAACATTGGTAAGCACGTACTCAAAGAAGATATGAATTTTGTTCAAAAAAATTATTTGGTGGAACCAGATATTAATGGCTACACATTAAAGAAGCCCAATAAATATTTGGTTGGAATGACAATGAAAGAAGATCCGCTTCCTAAGTTGGGTAGAAATGTAATATCAATGATATCCAAAAATTTGGGTAAAGTACAGATCTCATTTAGCAAAGGAGGGGAAGAAGGTTGGATGAGTGTAAAAAATAAAATCTTCACCCCATGAGAGTGACTAGGAGTCATGATACTAATGCAAAAACCTATCTGCCTTTTGTTTTTTTTTCTAGTCCAGGTTTTCCTACGATTTTATTTTGGTTTTTGGTCGTCCCTAGACTGATTGTTTCAGTTGTTTTGTTTTTGGTCCCTTGTTGTTTCTTGAAATTATAATCACTATATCAGGATGGTAGATCTTTGTGTGTAATAGAGTAGAGACCCTGTCAAAACCCTCCTTTTACCAATTATAAAAAAATTCATAATAAAGGGTAATATTCATTTTCCTTAATTTAATTTAGTCATTTCTTAATTTTAAATTATTTAAATAGTTTTTAGTATATCTTAAACCTCACTAGATTACCCTTATCTAAAAAATTGATAAAAAGGATTTCTTTGTAACTTATATTACCCATATATTTAATTTATATACTCTATTATAGTTTATCAATTTATATACTTTATTATAATTTATCTTAGCCATGTCTAAACACAAAAAAGATAATCTTCCTTAATCCTTATGTTGATTTAAATTTTACCCCCCCTTACATGGAAAATGGACATATGGAAGATGTTTTATGGCATAAGGATATATAATAATTATTTTCATAAAAAGAACTCAACCTTCCCATCTTTGTTGTCAACCTTAAAATGTAATCCAAAGTCACTGGTTTATTTTAACATAAATCTTCCCTAAGCATTTTATGGGAGAGGTCCATGCTACTTTTTCTTTATTTGGGATCTCAAAATTTGTCTCCCTTTTACTTTTTTAGATGGAAGCTAAGGAATTATTTAGAGAGGGCAAGAGTAGGATAACTTTGTGTCCTCACCGCCTCCAACATTTCTTCCTTTTTTGATAGATGCAATACTTTTTGTTAGTTTTATTTGATTGTTGTCTCTCTTATTTTTTAAATCAAAATTGTATGCTTTTTCTCATGTCCACCATAGTTCTATTTCAAATTTCAAATTTTATTTTAATTAATTTTTTTTCAATATATTTATTTATATTTTTCACTTCTTTCGTAGATAAACTGTCTCAATTTTTTTTAATGTTAACTTAAACTTGCAGATCACGAGATTAAGATTTAGTTGGGTATAAGTGGGGAAATTCTATTCCTTCTGAGGCTGCATCATTTAAGGAACAACCCAATGTAAAATAAAAAGATCTTGAAGGATGCCATATTAGTAGCTCCAACCCCTTATTATAATTCTCTGAACCCCATTGTCAAACTACCAAGATTGACGTCTATGGTTTGTTATATATTTTCCTTGTATTTTTATTTCTATTTTCCTCTCCTTATAATTTATCCTTAAATATTTATATTGTTATTTTTTGTTTGTGTTCTCATCTAAATAAGGAATAGGAAATTGTAAATATTTATCACATATATGCCTAAATAGGAACAATAAATAGAAATTTATATTCATTCGGATCTTGTTCATATGTATGTATTTGTGTCTTGTTGCAAAGTTATGACTATTTATTTCAAACTAAAAATGTAAGTTCTTTGTTACAAATATATTTTATATTTCCTACCTAGTATTTTTACAATAATAATAATAATAATAATAATGGTTTTTACAGTCCACGATGCCGGGCGGCTTGTTTTTGGGTCTACAAGCGGCTTATAGCATATGGGACTACCTTGTACTCACATGCGGGAGGCAACTAACTTTGCTACAAACAAGGCGTACATACCCTACCCCCTGCAGGATTTGAACAAGGCGTACAATGAAATGTTAAAGTAATTATTAAATGTAAATACTTTCAAATAACAGATTTAAAATAGAAGATAACAATGACAGAATTTATTTCCACTTAATTCATGAGTAAACATGAAATGTAGAATCAATTACATAGATTCCCAATCTCACTAATCACTTTTTTCTAACAGATTTAGAGGAAAGTGTATCTCCTTCTAACATTAAATTAATTGAAACTATTTGAAAATAAATCATGCTTCCTTTCACTAAATGAGAATCAACCTATCTTTCTTTGGAGTTGTGGTGTAATAGATATACCAATGAAAGAACATTTAAACTTGGACATTATGCAATACTCCATCCTCTGCTCCCATGATTCCTATAACTCTGCGACAAGACTAAAAGGGGAAAAATGGTCTCCTCATTCAGACCTGTGGCTTCATCAATCCCTAGGTGTCCTAGCACAACCATGAATCACACCAACCCCTAAGCTTAAGGTGTTTCCAAATTGACCCATTATATCGGCCCAGAAAAAGTGAAAAAATAAAGGTAACATACCACAAAAAAGACTTGAGATTATTGAAAAACTCTAGATCTTGTAGTTGTAGGACATATAATCATTTAGTGTAACACATAAGATAATATCAGTTAAGAGTAGGCGAGGGATGAAAGACTGCAGATGAGGGGCGAGATACTTCAGACAATAGAAAAAGGAATCTCATGGGTATCCAAGCTGTTTAGAAAGTAGCAGATAGAGTCACTAGAAAAGCTCGAACCGAAATGAAAGCAAGATTCACCATGGCTGCAAGTATCAGATTCAGTGGTGGATAGAGCTTACGATAGATTTAATTTTAACTTAATATGATGTTTTACAGGTATCAGGACAAATATTGATCAGGTTAGAATTTGGGTAAGGAGGAACTGGAATACTTTGGGGCAGGTTAACACCTTTTCCCTGTCTGAAAGAACCTTTTATGTTTGTATTCACTTTGGAAGAAGATCTAGTCCAAGTTGTGTAGGGTGGCTCATGCCACAATTGTATGGGAGAATTATTCTCTCCATTGTGAGATGGAGGCCAAGAGAAAAAATTCACACCCCATCTATGAATCCTTTCTGGGTTAGGCTTCTAGGAATTCCCTTGAAGTTCTGCGAAGTCGATATGCTAACTGGGATAGAAAAAGAAATTAGAGATTTGATTTCCCATTGATCCGACCACATCCCCCAGACTCTAGGTTTAAAACAGTGAGAATATGTGTTAATTCATCTATTGGCTCTTCTCCCCTGGCGGATATCAACCTGGTGTCTAGAAATGGGGTTTGGAAACAAAATTTGTTATATGAAAATTCACTAGTGTTCTGTGGTAACTGTGGGAAAGTGTGCCATAGGGCTTATGGATGTAAGGATAATAAAAAATAGTCACAGAAGACCCAAGAAATGATTGTCAGGAAAATTAGAAAATCTGAATGAGTGAGAGAGGGGAAAAGAGAACCCAATACAGGAGAAGGGCGTCTCAGCAAGGAGAGTTCATCGTTTACCTAGGAAGCAAAGGTGGGATGCCTGCATCAGAATGTTTGATTGATTTTCAGACATCATTGGATGATATGGCCTCCAAAACCCTTGCGCATGTGTCCGATCAGACTGAGGACGTGACACATGTTTTGAATGCAAAGAAAGCTGGAGAAAATTTGAACTGCTATCAGGAGGCATTAAATGTGGTGGTAGAAATCCCACTCACTACCCTCTCAAAATATGTACCTCCACCAGTGGACACGGCTAACGAAAACTATGGAAGAACAATTGGTGGAGAGGAGGAGAAGTATTATAGTCATAGAAACTTTTCCAAGATGCCATAAGAGTAGGCATAACCGACTTTATTTGGGGTAATCACGTGAAGGAGACTTGCATTTTCATTTATCTAAACCACCATAGAGGAGGAGAGGAGAAGGCTGACGAAGCAACATATTCATCCCGTAACCAATCAACCATTATGTTAGTAAGGGGGACTACTTCCATGGTAGTACAACCCCTATTGGCATAAGGATCATGGTGTGTTGGGACTTATATGCTACCGTGGACCAAGCCAATCAACCAATGTGGGATATTACTAAGGAGAGGAGAAGAGTTAAATGAAAAATCTGAAATGAATCTTGTGGAGTAGGTTGAACTACCCCTAATCGATTTGGCAGTAAAGGAAGTGTGTCCCCATACGATTGGCAAGGTAATTTTGGGGATAGCTAAATCATTAGGGATGGTGGAAATAAAAAAGGTCAATGATGGATGGACCAAGGTAAAATAGAAAATTACACTCGCCATTTTTCACCCTGTCATGACTAGGAGTTGCAAGGTCCCAATATGAAATTCTAGACATCTAGCTTGTTCGGCTTTGGTTTTCTGCTGATCTAGCCCAGACATCTTGCTGGTTTTTTCCTGGGTTTTAGGCCGCTCTTGGACTGATCATTGTTATTTCTGATTCTCATTTCTTGGAATGCTCAAATCTATATCTAGATTGCATAGATCGTGTGTTGTAAAAAGGAAGGGACCATGAACAAAACCCTCTGTTTACCAATTATAAAAAAACACATATAATAATTTATGGCATGCATATGAGGGTACAAGGTATGAAATAGTTGGAAAAATTTGAGCTCGGGAAGAGTGCTGAAAGATCGGTCTCTATTTTTTTCCTTACATATCATGAGATCTATTACAAGGAATACAAAAAATGAATTTTATATTCATGGTAAAACTACATAATAAATAAAATCCCACTTCAATATTGAATTAAATTAATTTTTTTTACTATACAGAATAGGGCCACTTTTTAACAATAAAATTAAGCCATCCACATTTGCACAAGCCTTCCCAAGTCAAAGACCCACATAATCATTATTGTTAAATACATTTAGAGAACATTCATAGATACACTAGAGTTTTCAAGCATAAGATAACAAAATGTTTGATTCCTACCTCAAATTTGTAATTTTTGAAATTATGAAAATTGAGCTTCTCTAAATATTTTTCCTTCAACCTCCTTACTTACTTTAGCTAGAATTTTAGAAAATTGCAAGGAAAAAGTGCATATCAAGAATGTGTTTGCATCTTGCTAGCTTTTGCTTTCCATTATCTTGTTGACATGTATCCATTTACAATCATGAACTCTCTTTGTTATCCCTAATAGGGAGTCAAAAAAAAATGTTTGGGATTTATCAAAACATCATTTATATTCTCAACTTTAAGCTTCTTAAAATTTATCCAATTGAGTGCATTTTGGGTCCTGTTTATATGATGTAAAATATTGGAAGTGATCCTAGGAGTGTTGAACATTTTGAAATTTTCATTCATGGGAATGCAATGGTATGTTTTAGAAGGTAATGTCTAGGAGTGTCTTCTCAAGGTGTCAAAATTCTTTCCATTTCCTTAGGAGTTGTCAAATCCTAGGAATATTTTTTCTTAGCCTAAGAAGATGCATGGCGAAACCCAAAATTGACATCACATCCCCATTGTATAAGAGATTACTTCCTCCTAGATGTCACTAGAATAGATGTGGATACTAGGTTTGTAAAAGTACTATATCATCCCATGTTGTGGCGTTTCTCATATTACCTATCCCATTGCACTCTATCCATGTCTATGTCTTGTCCTCAAGTGTCAATACTCCACTTCTTTAGTATCATAAAAGGATGCAGGGAAGCTTTTTTCCTCCACCACCTATAAAGTAATCCAATCCAAAACATGTGACATGCCATGGACTATACAATCTAAGAAAAGAAAATGTGAAATATGTCAAATATTCAAGACAAATTAGGTGGCAAGGTAAGTTTATAAGCTACAAATCTAATTTTCTCTAGAATCTAGAATAGTCCAATGAACCAGGAGTAATCTTAAAAACATTTCTGTAATGGATAGGTCTCTTATGTTGATCCATTCTCAAAAATACCATGTCGCAAACCTACATAGAAGTGGAATACAAATTCTTAGAATTTACATACCATTTATGTCATTCTTATGCCCTTTTGAAGGAGCCCATGAATGGTTACTACCTAACTCACCATATATTGTAAAAACACAAGGCCAATGGATATTTGAACCTCAAAGTGATCCCAATTGAGTGGGTTTCAACACTCTCTTCCATGCAAATCATTGTACGTTGTCATGCTAATGGAGCTATGGTAACCATTGTTCTATGAAAGCTCCACTAAGTCGATATAATCCTCCCAACAACTATGTTGGTCCATAATCCAATATTTGATCAACCTACTCAGTATTTCCATTTGTCTCATGGTCATAGGATGTATTGAAATTGTGTAATTTTCCTAATGATGCCTCAAGACTCTTCCAAAAGTGTCGACGTGCACAAGGGTCTCTGTTAGAAATTATTTTCTATGGTGTTCACAAATTTTTTGAAAAAACACATCCAAGGTAAACAATAACTATTCACAATTTTTTGAAAAAATCAGCACTCTCAGGACCAATGCCCACTGAATTCTCAAGCATATGTTGTCAAGGAAAACCCTTACCATCCAACTCCTTATCAAAAGGATTAGTTAAGACCATCTCCATATCCATTTTCTCTTACTCATGTAAAGTAGCCACCTCCAAGTCTTATGCCTCCAAGTTAGAAATCAAAGAAAATTCTATATTATCATCCATTATTAGGTGACCCAAAAAGGCATCCTTCCACCACGAAACCTTTCTACTTTGCTTGCATTTCACACTTAGGAATGTGAAATCCAAATGACCTAGGGGAAAAACATTTTCTTCATCAAAAAGGAATACCTTCATAACCAGGTGGTTGAGTCCATATTATATCTTGAACCCTAAGTTTCATTATTTTTGATAGATTAGATGAGGTGTCCAACTCCATTGAAATGTGGGGAAAACATAGTTTGGGTATTTAGTTCAATTTTAGGATCAATTTCTAGAATTATACCATGAACATTTCCAATAGAAAACAAACATTTTCACTCAAAAATTACACTGGGAGGGACAAAGTAATATTACCCAGACCAGCTTGATAGAAATTTTTTCAATTATTGGGTTAAGGGAATAAATTCAAGGTTTCATAAGAAATTCATGGTTATAGAGTTCCCAATTAGAGTTCCAAAATTTTGGTAAAAAATAATATCTCTGTCGTGAATTATAGCGAAGACAACAATAAAAATACCTCTCCCTTAGGGTAATATTTCTTCTTTACCATCCATTAGAAGCCACTAATTTGAAGACATCCATGAGTATATAAGTGGGAGACCATGCCAAAAGATGTCAAAATGATAGACCCAACCTTTAATCTTGAAATAATTTATTTATTTTATCACCTTCTTCTCGAAAAGTCATAAAAGGAGAGGTTTTAGCATGCTCTATGGGTCTAACCACCTAAAAAAATGGAGAAGAAATCACATCCACGTCCAAGAAGGATATTTTTTACCCTCATCAGGTTTGGCACGAAAACCCCTACCCACTATTTTTTCTGACACCTATCTTCCCTAGGTCAAAACCTAGAATAGGGGAGTACACAACATCATAGTCTCTACCTTGAATAAGAGTATTTGAGAACCTTAAGCCATACCTTATTAGCACATCTTTACACAAATCACTTCTAAGAAAACTACCGTGAAAATTTCAGAAAGTAGCATAGGGAATAAGCATAGGTGAAAAAAACTAGGGTAGGGGATTTGTTTCCCTCATCTACACAACCTAAACAACCAACCACCCCCCAAATCCCATCATCACCGAGTAGACCTTTTGGATTAATTTCGAATGTTTTGCCTCCATGGTAAGTGTGTGAGGTTGAACACTTGGTATAGCCACCATTGCTTTAGGCCAAGTTCAGTTTGAGAGTTATGAAAAGTAGATGGAGAGGGAACATTTTTAAACATTAAATATCAACATAGTGATACAAAAATTATTAACAACTAGGGCACAAATAACTAAGTAAAAATGCCTTCTTCAAATTGTGGGATGGGTGGTATATAGTATATAAAATATTCAACTTCATTTTGTTATATATATATCATTTTAATATAATTCATGTTTATATGTGTTAGATATGAATATTTTCAAATTTAAAGTAATGTCAAAACCTATATTTGAAGCAATTAAGTAGATTTCATTTTTATTTTAAATTTCATAATGTTTGTTAAAAAAAATCCGCCTGTTCAAAGTTTATGTCTATCTTTTAAAATAAAATTATATATAAAAAATAAAATAGATTTTGTACTCAATAAAAATATCAGAAAAATGAACACCCTAAAGTATTTGTTAGTAAGTGGTGGAATCATAAATGTAATCTAAAAATTTGGAATTCTTTTCATCTAGCCATTTTATTGATTAGTAAAGTATTTTAGAGAATGTATATCTTATTTATCACTCTTTTCTCACAATTATTACCCATGGAAAATTAACTGATTATAATTCAATTATGCATTTATCAAAATTTAAAGGATTTCATGATAAATTTTAATTATATTATCATGTTTTTCCCATATATAATAATGTGTTTAATTCATATCATGATGATCGCCACAAGTAATCATTAATTTACTTTTATTATTCCTCATATATGTTTCATCATGATTTCAAGTAAAAGGACAAACTTAACATGATAACAATTTTTTAATCACTAGATGGGAGGGAATGGTGAATTATGACCATTGATTTTAGCTTCACAACCATTTGAATATTATATTTTTATTGATTGATGTTTACGAATAATAGATAATGATAAAAATTAACAAAAAAAGAATACCTTTATTTTCACATATGATGTTTCAAGAACTTTGATTTGTAAATCAATATAATTGCAAATTTACTTTTCTTTGTAAATCAATATAAAATGAGTCTTATAACCATTGGGGAAGATCCTTGTAATTGAATATGCTATGAAACTCATCTCTCATCCTATGTTTTCCTAGTTTTCTTGTAGAAATGGAAACCTCTCAGGTCCTCCCAACCAGCATTGTTGTTAAGATTCAAGATAAATCATGGACTCAACTAATTGACTATGAAGGGATTCCCTTCAAATGTCAAATATGTTTTAATCATGGACATCTTAATTCAGATTGTGAATGCCTAAAACGTAGTAAGATGGGCATAATGTCATGGTGGTGGGAAGCTCTTCCTAAACACCAGGGTATGTGGAGAGGTGCCCTCATCCAAGGCATCAAAGTCAAAGGAGGAAATTATGGCTACAAAATATCATTCAGAGGATTGTGTGGATCCTAAAATTCTTAATACTATAGAGACAATCATCCTGAGAAATGTAGATGTGCGCGATAAAAGATGGATATTTAGGATAATAACTTTGTGGCCACCATGGATTATGGAGATGCCTGATCCCATATTGAAATGAAAATTGTGATCCCAGTGACTCTAAATGAAGAAGATTCAAATAATTTGGTGGTGGGTAAGAAAATAAATCAACACGATAAAAGAAAAAAATGAGCAGGCCAAAATGTGGCTTCATTCTCAAAAAATGGGGTGATAGTTGTAGATGATCATTTGATATTATTATTTATATTTGTTGTTTTTTTAATGCTCCCCATAATTTCAAGTTTATCATGGATTTAAGGGAGTTGTATGTGGAAGGATGGATGTTATACTATAGTGTTTTAGATGGTTGTCTGTTTGATTAAATTGGGATTTAAAAGTTATACCTTTTTGTGTTGATAGGGTTTTGATTTTTTTTACCGTTGTTGTGTGTTGGTTGTCTTTTTGTCTTCCATTTGGCTTAACTTCTAGTCAAGTTTGGGTGGCACAAAATAAATTTTAGGTGGTTTTAGTTTTGTCTTTATTTTCTCATCATAATACATCATTGAGTATCTTTCATTTTTGTAATGGCCCTTGGAGCCTTTTCCAATTATTACCACTAAAAAAATAAATTATTAATTTTAATGGTATATTATTATTTAGTTTTAGTTCCTACCTATAGTAGGGTTACTATACTTTTTTCATCAATCAAATAGTTATTATTAGTTACGCTTTCAACGAATTTAAATTTTGAATGATTTCACTTTCTTATTTTCAATGTCTTAAGCTTTGGATGTGCATATAATCTACCCAAAAAAGAATAGAAATACACTCATCTAATTTGTGATTGGATAAAAATGTTTATCCTTATCTGCACCTTACTATAGATTGGGGCCTAAATATGTCATGATACTTATTATAGTTTTCATTTCATCTTTTCACAAGTTACATTTTTTTTAATTTCTAAAACTCATACACACATATTCACAACATAAATTTTTTAAATCAATTTAATTATAATTGTTTTGAAAATAATTTAATGCTAATTAATTATACCAAGAGGGATACCTTATAATGGTAGAAGGGGGGTAGAGATTCTAATGCCAGGCCTGTGATGAAAAAATTCTACAAAACATTGTTTAATTCATATTTAACAATGTAAATCAGCACATTATTTAGAAACAAAACTAAAAACATAGAAAGAATTTTGAATAACTTGCAAAGAGAAAATAACATTAAGCCATATTTGAGAAACACTTAAATTATCTTGAAGTTATATTTTTGCATTTGTAAAATACAATATCTTCACAATCAATTTCTACCCATACAAATTCCATAGCCTAAGGCTCTATCCCAAACAAATTTGAAGAAATCTTGTCCCACCAGAATACCGATACAAATAAGGTATTACTATTTTATGAATTATAAATTAATGAAGAATAACATATAATATTTCAATAATTTATCATAGGATGGCTTAGTTTAATGTCTTTTGTTGCTGACTAGTTGATATTTTTAAAAAATTTCCATGCATTATTTTTGGAATTATTTTTCTATGATACCTATTTATATCTTTTCTTGGGCTCTTGGATTTTTTAGAATTTTTCATACTAGTTTGTTTTGAGGTTGTATCCTCCATATTTTGGGCACATTTTACATTATTAATTACTACATTTTTTATGACACTAGTTGTGTAGTTTGACAAATTAGTTATGTTGGCACCTATATACATGCAATATTGCATATTATCATGAATACATGACTATGAATTAGTCCGTATCATTTGAGAGGTTCAAGATTTATATATTAAAATATTATTAAAAAATATGTTCAAGATTTATATATCAAAATATTACTACATGAGTCATTTAGGATTTAGATATTACTTTAGTTAGATATTTCTCACCTCCCACGGTCAATTCTTTCGATGTATATAAATTTTATTATAGGTAATATATGATATATATGGATGATATTATATAAATTGATAGACCATAATATTAGTGTTTTCTACCTAATCTATGATTAATTTATAGCAATATACCTATCTTATATAAATTTTTGTAAAAGATGACAAGAGGTATCAATCTCGAAGCACCTATATTAGAATTGAGACATTAGTGAAATCTGCACCTCTAAAATTATACATGTTGGTGTATTTTACATAGATTTATCCAAGAAAGGTTTTATATTTTAAAGTAATTCAATAATTCAATATTATGATAGGGATTGGTTGCATTTTTACTCTTGTTAGAATTAAAATTCATAAATAATGATAGTGTAAAATTGACTTCTAGATGTTTCATATTCGATGTAGAAGCATCTAGGTTCACATAAAATCATGTATTAAGAAAAAATTGTTGAAGAATTAAGTCAATTTTGTTTACATTTTGTGAAGCATTATTTAGGTCATGCATTAATGCATTGTATTGATGACAAGCCATAGAGTAAAATTTATTATTCTATTGAGTATGCAACTCCATTATGTATTGTTTGTTGAGTATACAATCTTACTGCCAAATGTATCATCTACTGCACAATCATCAATTATATAACATTGTTTGTACAATATTGTTATCATGATGAACATGGTTCAATTGAATATTTCAAGGGCCATGTGTAAGAGATTATTGATTGGTTATGCTTTAGGTCATAAGTTAGGTCCTTTGGGCCTTTCATTCGAATTCTACAAGTTTAAGAGCTTTAAAATATGGCATGCATGGATATATAAGTATAAACATATTTCCTTAGGAGAGTGGTTCAAGTTCTGGTAGCTCATTCAAGTGTTTTTAAGGAAAGAACATGGATGCGAGCCTAAGGATGCAAGCATGGAGTTGGGCACCAAATTGTGGACAAAAAAGTGATTTTAATAAAAATGCCCACACTTATTATTATTTACATTTATTTATTTATTATACTTTAAATTTATTTTAGTAGATATAAGAAATTAGGGTCACTCTTCACCTTATGGAGCTATTCTAACAACTCCATGAAAAATAGTTTAGGAGATAGTTTTTCATAATATAATCTAGTCAGTGCATAGGTATTTTTCAGGATTTTTGCATTCAGCCTAAAATTGTTAAGGTATAAATTATATAATTGATGTCTAATTTGGGAAATAATATAGCCATTGATTAGGTTTTGGGGCCTTTGGATTGTTTGCTGATATTTGTAGGAGTGTTAGATGTGTCAAAATTCTATTTTATAAACATCATAACTCCCAATGGTAGAAAAAAGTGATCGAATGTATGGATTCATGATTTTTCCCATGAGCATGGAGCTGAATCCATAATTTCATCTTGGAATCATGGTAGAATCATATTATGGATGAGTTCCTACTTTGAAAGCTTAGTGCATGCATCCTTTAGAGTACCTCTTGAGAAATCCTCACAATCAACAATGTAGGGGAGAGACCTTGGTTCCCATGTTGGCACATATATAATCCTTTAAGCCTTATAATATAGATTAGCTATTGTAATATTTTCAAAAGAAGAAGAGATATTTAAGGACCCCATAATATATTCATTTATTCAATAGAAGAACATGAGGTAACTTGAATATTTGGACGCTAAAAAACTACATTACATCAATATCTTTATAACACTCAACAAAATTAGAAAAATCTTCCACACATTCATTTAATTTCCATGGAGAAAGAAACTCAAGTCTTTCATCAAGATTTATACTAAGAAAAGTAGTTACATTCTCATCTTAATGTAGGATGAGTAGGAAAGTTGATTTAAGTGCCACATACTTCATAAACAATCAGATCTACATCAACATTACCATATATTATTTTCAGATATTCTTTTTGTGTTGTTTCCAAGACACCATTAAAATAATTTTATGTAGTGAAAAAAAGTTTTCTTTGCAAGTGGTAAGAGGGAGATGGTAAATGATGTTGTACTATTGTAGACATAAAATCTATGCACTTGAGTACATTTCTACATCCTAGAGCATACCAATATATACATGATTCCTAAGAAAGAAAAATAATGATTGAAAACATCTTTTGGGCCTTTTTATTTGTTTCTTATACTTTAATTGTCCTTATAAACCCTACAATCATGTTGGTATTTGATTGATTTATCTTTTATGGTCTTGGACACCAGCACCCATTTAGGATAGAACTTCTTAGGTGCTCTTGTCCCTTCTGGGTAATCATGACCTTATTTTATTTCTTCTTACTCTTTTGGGTCTGTTTTAATTTTAGGTCATCTTTTACAACTTTGGGTTGTCCTTTTAGTTGTAAATTACAAAATTAAAACAAGGGAATGACACACACACACACACACACACACACACACACACACACACACACACACACACACACACACACACACACACACACATAGTTATATCTCCCAAATGAAGGGAAAAGCACTAAGCATTACTTATCATCACCTAAGATTGCATTCAAACAAACAAGATAACTTAGAAGGGATTCATCTAGCACACTTATACAAGGGACAAGGGATGCATCATTTTGCATACACAACATAGAAGGGGGAAGTTCATTTTATTCCATCACACACATTTTATACATTGCTACATTCTAGATCTAACTCGTTATCACATTGTAAATTTGCACAAGGGCATCCTAGGGAACCATTACACACACATTCATCACAAAAATACATGGAATCTAAAATTTAGTGTAAGTTCTCAGTACTGAAGTTCACTCTTCGGGTGACCACTAGGGTCACTCTCAACTCCACGTTTTGCATCTTTATTTATTAGATTTGATGTGGTTTGTGGGCATGTGCAACTAGGTATCTCTCTTTGAATTTTACTGGTAGGAATCATCAACTGTATATAGAAACCAGAGTTAGATAAAAGGAAGTTAGCAATGAATCTCCTCCTACACTGAAAAAGGACAAAACCTTAGCACTTGACTAGACACTAGTTCACCAAATTAGTCGACTAGCACCTCATGTGCTCCTGTCCTCCCTATGGGTAGATTCTATCCTACACATTTATGAGTTATATAATATTCATTGCGAGCCTTGACGATATTGCTTACATTCTATTTCAACAGTTATCCTCTGCCCAAATCATATCCAGATTGTGTGATAATCAGATAAGTCACTCTCTCTATCTTTCTCTCTCTCTCTCTCTCTTGTCTTAGGGTTTCATATTGTTTATTTCTTATTGCTTGTGTATCACTATATATTATCACTTGTACATTAATCATTTACAATAGCATTCATCTAACATTCAAGATTACTAATAAAATTAAGATTTAATAATTTGGTGAACCCATCCTGTTTGAACCCTACCTTCTTAACATGCATTCAGATTCTCTCTCCTTCCTTCTAAATTTATGGACCAATACTCTTATCCTTCAAATGCACCCACTAGGGTTCCTAGCACAATTGACTAACATCCCTACTGATTTTATGTAGGTCCATAGTACCCAACACCTTCCCCACTTCAACCCTCCAATGACTGACCCAACTATTAATGTGGTCTCCACTTGCATTGCAATAAGACAACCCACAAACTCTATATGTTTCTATTCCACCACCCATTACCTCTACTATTCCTATTACTGACACATCCAAAGGCTGTGATATTATTGAACAACTAAAGAATACAGACTGCCAAAATATCCCTTTATGATCTTTTATGCACTACACCATAATTTTGATCATACATTAGAGGCTGCCTTATGTTTCATTCACATCATCAGTGATAATTACCTCTATTGCTTTCACACACCTCATTCACTCCCTAAAAAAGCTACCACATGCCCTATCATTTAGTAATGAAGACATCCCTCTTACCAACTGTTGTTGATCCTTTAGACAAATTTGCTTATCACCACTATTATTAGATTGCTATTATATTAAGTGACATATTAGTTGATAATGAATCTGCTAGTCAATTTATGTTCTCTCTCATTAATCACACAGTTGCAAATTCTCTCATAGTCAGATCTCCAAATTCATCTACTATTGTCTATGTGGTTATGATTCTACTACCCTGCACATGTATTGGAACTATCACCTTACCTTTATAAGTTGGGCCTAAAACCCTTCCAACTTTGTTCTATACCATTGATATATCATTTTAGTTCAATTACTTACTCGGTCACCAATGGCTGCCGTAATATGCATCTTATCCCTTCTACAGGTTCATCGGTGCGTAAAATTCTTACATGATGGATACAAACATACCATTTTCCACTGAACCTAACCCATTCAAAAAATTGTCAAATAGAACCTAGTTCACTACCATGCCTATACCCCCAATTAATCCAATTCCATACCACAATATTGATAGATATAATGTCAACAAATCCAACACTCCCATTACTTCTCCTTTTTCCTCCACATCCACCCCTTCCATCCCTACACACACCACTGATATTTTTTCTCCTACCATAACCCCCTCTACTACTCCCACTAATCTACCTGTTATTGATCCTCCTTGTTCTTACATCCGATTGTTACTCCTACTTAACATCCTTGATAATGCTACCCAATATGATAATGTTATCAGCTGATGATTCCGATGATGAATTTGATGTTTTAGAGACTTACCGATGAAAATTTTCACAACTCTTAATTTTTCCTCGACATGACGTAGATGATTCCTACTTCCAAGACACCCTTTGTTGCTACTAGCCCCACATGAATATCAATTCAAGAAACTTCTTCCCTCTACTACATCCATGATCCCTTTCCAAGAAACTATACATACATTAGACCTCATTCCATCTCCTCTGGTTACATCTGTACCCTGTATCATGATCCCTTCACATACACCTTATTCATACATGGATATTATTATCCTCACATTCCATTCAATCCCACTTTCCTCTGAACATATTTTGCACACATTAAGTCTTAACAAAATTAGGCTTCCACACTCGATGATCTCCTCACCCCATATCACTTCCCCTCACCTATATCATGGATATGTTATCATTATTACTACTTATGGTCATCTCATGTCTTCCAGTTGTCAGGTTTTTATTACACGTACACCCCATTCCTCTCCAATCACCCTCTAGAAAATCTTGGATCGACTATATTGGGGGAACTCTTTGACCCCACCATATTGATATTACCTTTCCCATGCCTTTTTGCTACATCACCATTTACAATGATTCCTTCCATATGGATACACCTCAAACCTAACTCGCTGGTACGCGTATGACTGTTCTTTAACCCCCCTTTACTGACATGAAGAATATTCTATGGGTATGTATAATCTATGCCACAATGGATCTATTTCTATGATCAATCTTTCACTATTTCTTATTGATGTATTTGATCCAAATCCCTATCGGTTATGACCTTGACCATTGATGATCTCCTTAGATGAATTTACTTGATTGGTCACTTGCAACACTTGGGGGGCATTACACTTATCCCCCCAATCTCTACATCACCATTTGATGTCTCCATTTTCTACTCCTAGTTCACTTGCTACATCTCCCATACTCTATGCTTCATGATCACACTCTTCTAGCATCTATTCTCAGCACACTTACTATCCATTATCACTACCTAATGACGTACTCTAGTTCCATAGTTCATACTTGGACTTTTGAGGGTCTGACTTCGTAAATGAACCTTACATCACATAATTTTTCTTCACTTCATGCTCAGTGCTTCACGATACTTCCTTCCTAGCATCTACTACTCTCTCGCTCCGCGCCTCATGACTATCTTTCCAAAGTATCACCACATATATGGTTAGCATACTTCATCATCATTACCCAATGACACACTCTAGTTACATGGTTCATACTTGACTATTGAGGGGAAAATTATTAAATGAACCTCACATCCTTTACTCCTAAGCTTAGTTTCTATATACTTTGTGCTCCACTATAAATAGTTTTAAAAATTATCAAATAAATTATAGTATACACATTGTACCATCATTTACCGATGATGCACTCTTGTGCTATAATTCACAATTGAATTTTGAGGGCATAGTTCATCAATGAACCCAAAATCATATACTCTTGCTACACTTCACACTCAGCGCTTCACGATACTTCTTTCTTAGCTTTTGCTACCATCTCTCTCTTAGTGCTTCATGGTTATCTTACCAAAGCATCACCACATTCCAAGTTCACATACTTCATGTTTATTACATGATGACACACTTTAGTTCCATGGTTCATACTCTACCGTTTAGGGGGAAATTCTTAAATGAACATCACATCCTTTAATCCTAAGATTCTTTGCTATATGCTCTTTGTTCCACAGTAAATATTTTTATCCATTTTTCTCACCTAGGAAAAATGGATGACAGAGACGAACAATACCTTGGAACCATAAAGGATTTCAAAGGACAATATGGGAATTACAGGTGAAAATCATCTTTTTGAGAGCATTTGGGAACATTTCAGGAGTTTTGAAATCACATTGACAATTTATTTCCTCTTATGGGTTTTGAAACACTTAGATTGACCTAAAAATGAAGAAATACGAGGCCCTACGATCCCACAACTAGCCAAAATGGGTGAAAGAATGGAAAAAGTTGAAAAATTGCTTCGTGGTCACATATTTTCCTCCCCTCATCCTTCTGGTTCTAGAAATTTCCTCAAAGATCCCAAAAAATTAGGAGGCCCGAGTCAAAAAAGCTCCAAGGGGGCATACGAGGGAATGAGTTGGAATCATCTCCGCAAGCTAGGGTAGTGAATGGTGGGTTGAGGAGCTATAGAGCTCAGTTGTAGCTTGGTTACATGATGAGCTCATCAGTTGAAAGTGGTTTGGAACTTTAGAGGAGTGAGTCAGGGAATGGCTCAATGAGCCAAACTTGTGGGTGAGCCAAAAGGGTTGTGGGAGTGAAAACATTGGAGGGCTCACCGAGTAGCTTGGTGAGCGAAGTTGATAGTGAATTGGCCACTTAGCTGGGAGAAAAATTCATAGCTCAATAGATGGATTGAGGTCTGTGGAAGATAGGAAGTTAGGGGTGGAAAGGAAAATCTCGCCATTGAGTTCATGAGAGATCGGGAATTGGATGGCATTGGCCAAGAAGCTTTTAGCGGGAACACATGAATGTGACTCATGCAGGAGAGATCGAGTGAACCGTGTAGGTAGCACTATGGAAATCATGGGCATTATAAAAGGGGATTTCTCAGTCGAGTTAGGCCAGAGACATGGTGGTCAATGGAAAAGATGCGAGGTCTAAAGGGAACTAGGTGAGCTATGGATAGCTAAACTTTGAGCTTGTAGAGTAGGATACAATGAACTCGTGAAGGATGTAATGAGATACTCGGTGTTAGGAAATAAGAGATAAAATATGTGGAATAATCCCTTACAGAATTGCAACAATAGAAACTAATATGTAGAAAATATTACAGATCTCAAATAAAAGTGCAGAATAAATAACACAACACAAAGAGATAGTATTTAATGTGGTTCACCCAATTTGGGCTACGTCCACTAAGAATCACTTGCTCAGATTTTATTACAAGCCTCTGCTCTCTCAATTCAATACCCAGATCCGTTTGGAGCTATGCTCAACAAAATCTACAGAATTCACACCCGAATTCAAAGCACATATGCAATGCATTTGCTTATATATTTATCATATGCATAATACCATATAAATAGACAATTGCTTAAGCAGTTTGATATAAAAACCATGGGCAAAAACCGTGGGTATTAAAACCATGGGCAAAAAACCGTGGGTATAAAAAAAATGGGTACCGAAAAACCATGGGCCCAAAAACAGCCCATAATGGTTACCCATTACCCATGGGTTAATAAACCACCCATGAAAATTTTCTTCAGGGGCTTCGCCCCTAAACCCCCATCGATCGAGGGGGCTTCACCCCCTTGAACCCCCTTGACCCGCTCACTGGCGAGCGGGACCGCCGTAAAAATACCCGAGTGTAACATATAGAAGGTGTACCACACTCTAACATGAAAATAGGCTCCACAAACATAACACTCGGGCTTGACGTTTGAAGAAAATAGGATGGTAGGGTACATGATCTTTGAGATATTTTAGAGTTTGAAGTACTTCCAACTTTGAGGAAATTGTAATTCAGAACTCGGTGAGGCATAACCTATCTCATTAAGCCAAAATTCTGAAAGCCCGAAAACCCTAAACCCAAAATTTGGGGTTTTTTAGGATCAACTTGGTGACAGTTTTCCAGGGTGACATGGCATTCAGAAATCTAGGAGCAAAAATTTCAGGTTCGATGGGCGAGAAAGCTAGAAATAGAGTGGGGAAGTTTTCTGAAAGAGAAATCTTCTAATTTCTGAAGCTGGGTCATATGGTAAATAAGGAGGGGTTTGGATTTCAGATGAGGGAGGTTTCATGAATGCCAAAGATCAATGCCCAAATCCTAGTGAGTTAAAACCCTGAAGCATAAAATCCCAAAAATCTGAAGCGATGTGTTTCGAACTCACTGAGCCGATGTGTTGGGCATTGATGTTGCTTAGGAAATAAGGTAGGTAGGTGAGGATATTGGGCACTGAGACATGTAGTGATCTAGTGGTGTGTTAGGGATGAGCTTCATTCATTGAGGAGCTTGGTAGGTGAGCTTGGAGTTAAAAATGGTGGCTTGAATTGAATCTAGCATATATTGAGATTTGTTGGCCAAATTTAAGAAAATTATACTTGATTGAAAGGTATTTTAGAGCTCAATAGCGTGGGATGGTACGAGGTAAAAAATTAATGAGTTATTTGGGAAAAAAATAATGATGAAGTTGTGGGATCTAGAGGCCATACCCAGGTGTAATCAGAGCCAATTTCTTCTTACACAAGGCAATGCCATTAATCAAGCATAGATTTTGGAGATCTCCCATACTCATTACAGGATAAAAAAATATTTTTGGTAGGTTTTGGATAAATGTTTGGAGTCTTTCTTCTCTCCTCTCTTAAAATTTTTTTCAATAGATTGTAAGGATGGGCTCATTAAAAAATGTTGTATACTTTGTGATCTCCCCTCCCTTCTTTCTTGTCTATGAGAAATCTCCAGAGTTTCAAACCTCCCCATTAAACACTGTAATACAAATTTGAGGACTTTAGCCCCTACTTTAATGTATTGTATCAACTTATTAGAGTAATAAAAATAGATTTGTGGATGTTTTGCAACCCTTCTTGTGTTTATTGCATCTTACCTGATATTTTCATACAATCAAAGGTGTTTGTGCATTATCCTATTGTCATTGCATGATCTCGATGGTGTTGTGTTTGTTGGAAAGTGGGATTGTAGCAGATGTTTGGATCTATAGTATTTGACCACCCTCCTCAATTTTCTTGTCTTCATTCTCATGCAGTGTAGGTTAACCAACATTCCTTCTTAGTGCATCACATTCCCTTAGAGTAGATTTTATTTTCATGCATACTTATATCTTTTTTCCCTTGAAAAAGCAGTCGAGTAGGTTTATAATTTCCATTCTATGAACTTTGGAGTAGTTGGCACTAGATTAGGAAAGGAATCCAACCTTCTCTAAAGAGCTATACCATGTCTGACAAATCACACTAACTTCCTAGTTAATCACTTACAAGGATTCAGGGGTGTTGTGATCTTTTATAAAGAGATTTGGCACGCTCGTTGGGATATGAGGTAATTTTTACAACTTTGGAGACATTTGTAAGGATTTTAGACTTTTGAGAAAGAAAATTTTGGATTTTGGATTTTCACTGTAGGGTCAAAGTTCCAAAATCAAATTTTGGAGGTTTTTCATGAGAAAAACAAGTCCAAATTTCACCAAAAGATAGATTGGGGGTTGAAGATCAAAAGGGTATTCTTAAAAATCCAAATTTATGATTTTTTGAATTTTTGAATTTCAGAACTTTCCAAATTTTAGAAAATTCACACTCTTTGGGATAGCTCCATGTCTGAGAAATCACACTAACTTCCCAGCTAATCACTTACAAGCATTCAGGGGTGCTGTGATTTTTTATAAAGAGATTTGGCACACTCGTTGGGATATGAGGTAATTTTTACAACTTTGGAGGCATTTGTAAGGATTTTAGACTTTTGAGAAAGCAAATTTTGGATTTTCACTATAGGGTCAGAGTTCCAAAATCAATTTTTGGTGGTTTTTCATGAGAAAAACAAGTCCAAATTTCACCAAAAGATAGATTGGGGTTGAAGATCAAAAGGGTATACTTAAAAATCCAAATTTATGATTTTTTGATTTTTATAATTTTAAAATTTTCCAAATTTCAGAATTTGGACCTTTCGAATTTTGGAGATTTTTCAATTTCAGAATTTCAGGTTTTAAGAATTCAATTTTTTTAGAATTTAGTCTTTTTAAGTTTTAAGTTTCGAAGTTCTCTGCATTTCAGACTTCGGAGACTGACAATTACAAAAACATGTTTTAACTTCCGAAAGCCATCTTCCAGGCCTTCCAAATTTTCCATTTTAATTTTTGTCAAGTTTAGATGTGTGACTTGGAAACATTTTAGCCTTTGGAGGCTCATTTGCAACACATTTGGTGACTCCTAGGGTTAGAACTTGGTGGTGTTGTTATGGAAAAATCACAACACCCTTAAATGCTCGCAAGTGAAAGATTGAGATAGTCCATGTGATTTGTCAAACATGGAGTTATCCCAAAGTGTGGGACTTTGAAATCTGGATAACCCTCTGGAGAAGGCCGGCTTCTTGTCCTATCCTAGTGCCAACTACTCTAAACTGCAGAGAGTTTTAGATCTAACCCTAATCTGATATTTCCAAGGAGTTAGAGATAGAGGAAATGCATGAAAAAAAAACCTACTCTAAGGGAAGGTGATACACCAATAAGGATGTTAAACAACCTGCATAATAAACACAACACTAATAGAACCCTGCAATGAAAAAAACAACAATACAAAATAACCTTGCATGCAATGAAAGATCAAAAAGATGAAATATAATATAGAATAGGGTGTAAAACATCCACATATGATTTTATTTCTCTCAAAGTTGATACAATACATCACATTTAGGGCTAAAGGAACATATTTTGCATTACAATGTCCAGTAGTGAGGTTTGAAATCTCAACAAATATCTTACTAACAAGAAAGAAGTGAGGGGCACATACAAGGTGTCCAACCTTTTGAAATGATCCCCGACTTGAAATATATAGGAAGAATGAGAGAAAGGGAGAGAGAAGGAATTCAAAATCTTACTTCAACAAAATTAAAATGCATTAAAATCACCTGTAACAATGACGGGTGCTATAGGAAATTCCATACCTCCATGTACCTTTCCTTGTTGGGGAAGAAAGGAAGCCCATACCTTCATCATTTTGGTAAGTGAGAAATCTGGAAACATTCCACTAAAGTGGAGGAATGTATTTTCTCATTTTAAACACTAAATCTCAGTGAAATTAAGAAAACTATTAGTTGTGTAAAGGACAGTGAGAGCTTTCCAAATAGTCCTATTTTGTGCAAATATGAGCTCCCAGTCAAAATTTATGGCCATCTAAAGATGAGGGTACAATACTACAATAAATACAAGTGGTTGATCTGCCTCTTCAGAGTTTTGATCCTGTGTCGTACCCTCCGAATTCAAAAATTTCAGACTTTTGAGATTTGGAGCTTTGGGTATATGTACTTTAGAGGTCGGTGTCACTATTTATCTGGTGAGTTAGCTCGAGGGTTCTGAAATGCCAAACCTCCAAAGTCTGAATTTTTGACTTCAGAGTTCAGACTCTGAGACCATATTGTGTGGAAATGTTCATTGCTTGAGTCACAATGTTCCAAAATGCTGAAACCCCAAAGTTTGAAATTCAGACTTTGGGTTTTAGACCTTGTGTTTTTAGGGTTTTGGGGGTTCAGGTTTTAGGGTTTTAGGAGTTTGGCTTTCAGGGTTTTGGGTACTTTTCATCCGAATTAGAGCCAAAATGTTCAGAAATGCCGAAACCCTGAAGTTCAAAATTCAGACTTCAGGTTTCAGACCTTTGTGTCTTTAGGCTCGTGGCATTGTTCATCTACATGGGTTCCTGAAACCTTTGAATCTTTGAAATCCTGAAATCCAAAATTTGGAGTTCAGGTTTCATACTTTCTTCTCCCCTTTTTGCGGTTCTTTATGCCAAGTTCCCAAATTTCACCGTGGCCTACCTTCGAAGGACCTCACATCCGAATTCTAAATTTTGGACTTTGGAGCTCCTTCATTCCCTCAACTATCTTGAACTCTCAAGTTCCTTAGTAATGTACTCGTCCCACTTCAACTTACTCAACACGAGCCCAAAATGTGAGCTCCCATGGCTGAGTCAATCCTCCTATTTTCTCTATGTGAGGTTATGTTTGTCAGATTTCACCCAAGGGGAAAAATAAGATAACAAGTGTAGTAGCCCAAGTTTCCCAATTTCATGAGAAGAGTTTGAACCAGATATGAGACAAGAAAAGAAGAAATATTTGTGTATTTGTAATTGTCTCCCAGAAGAGGAAGGAGAGGAAGAATATAGAAAAGATCACCATCTCCACCCAACAACACCTTGTCTACACCTCCACCTGGTAGACCTTTCATTAAATCAACTAGGGTTCTTAGACCGATTAGAATGGCTTAGCCACCACCACCAAATCCATTTTTCAACTTCACAGGTAGTATTCCACTTGCCCTAAATGTACATAATATCATCCTAGTTGCAGTGTTAAAAAACATCCCCTATCATTGGGGAGAATCATACCACCCCTATTGAAAATATTCAAGACATTGTAAATCTCTGTGAAATCCGCAAGACCAATTAAATGGATGTTATATATAAACTACTAGCTTCCTCTTTCAAGGACATGGATTTGCAATGGTTTAGTACCTTTACAACGGGGTCTATTACAAACTAGAATAGCCTGTGTATAACCTGTTAGGAAATATTATCGATAACATTATTAAGTGTGTAAATAATAAAATACAATCTCATATATTGAGTTGTATTTTATAGTTTTATGTGAGTTGTAGTACAACCTACTAGAGCTATTCTAGGTGAGATATATTGGGGATGAGTATGAGAAAATAAAGGTTGAGATATATGAGGAATATAAGACTTGACTCCTAGTTTATAGGATCAAGTATTTGTATAATAATATCACCAGGAAATGAATAAAATGTCCTGAGTTATTTTCTTATATGTTTAGTAGGTTTACAACAGGGTTTATTACAAACTAAAATAACCTGTGTACAACCCTCTGTGATTAGTTCAAAGAAAGGGTAGATAATCTTTCTTTATTGGAACAATTGAAAACAATCAAGAGAGATCGAAATGAGTAAATGGTGGATTTTTATTTATGGTTCCAAATAACTTGGGATAAAAGCATAGTGGCCATGAGACCAGCTGCCCAAGGTGCATTCCTCTACTTCTTGAAGGATCTAAATTCATATATAGCTATAATGATACAATTTATGAGAGGAACAACATTTCCAGGAGCCTACAACATAGCCATTAGGGCCGAGAACTATTTGATTCAAGTAGGTAAACTTGCACCTAGGCCACCTATGCCTCTATATCTAGAAAAGGGAAATCCTACAACTAGTCAAACACCTGAGTTGAATCCCATTCCGACCCTTAGAAATCAAAGAAATAGCAAGGCCTCCACTTATTTTAGAACTTCCAAAAAACTTCATGGGGTCATGAATAAGCTACAAAAAGTATTGAAGGGGCAACAAGATTTAGGGAATGAGGTAGTGACCATAAAAAAGTACGGGCTCAAGCCTTCAAACCATATTAGCCTCAAGCTCAATCAAATAGGTGTCCTTATAAATCAAATAGACTTTTTGCACAAGATGAAAATCAAAATTAGAACCAAGGCCAACTTCAAGCTGTCAGGCCATTTCAAATTTATAATCTGAATCCAGTTTCAACATTCAGGGCCTTGGTTCTAACCCAAAACAAACTTGCACATAATTATGAATGGTGCTTCCCATGCAATCAAACTCACAATTATGAAACATATTTAAATGGTACACTAAATTAGGCCTTATCGGTACAAACTATTAGTGTTTCCCAAGAGCCAACTGAAGAGGAGAATAAGTAGCAGTCAAGTCTGCAGGAAGCTTCTCTAATAGAAACCACATTGGTCAATTAGAAAACATAAGACTTTTGTGGTGTTACTCAGCCTCCTTAACCAACGTGTAGCTACCAAAACAAGGTCAAAGAAAAGGAACATTAGAGGAAGGGAAACCATCTAGTCAGATTTTTTCTCAACCTCCTACCATTCCACAAGGGGTTCACAATGTAATAACAACCCCATACCTGTAAAAGTCATCCCAAGGCACTTGTTGCAACAACACATGTGCCCATTCAATATTTGGAAATTTTTGTGTAAAGTAAGGGGTGATAAAAGGATAATCCACCCCCCCCCCTTCAAAATTATTGATCAAATGAACAAAAACACAAGTAAGCATTTCCATGTGAGAATCATTGGTGATTTTGGAAAACAAGATTCGTTGCAAGTTGTAATGGCCATTTGGTCCACCTTGAATGGGTCATCCAAAAAATTAGAAAAGTTTCTCACTAATGTAGTGTAGTAAGAATAAGAAGGATGTCAACTGAAAAAAATTGAATCCTCCACCATTATGTGTGACATTGATTTTCGGGAACAACTTGGTGCACAACTACATGATCAATTTAGGGGCAAGAAACTCAGTAATGCCGAAGCAAATAGCGGATCAACTTGGCATAAAGTATGAACTGTTCTCTAAAAGAGTGGTATTAATTATATGGGATGACAGTTGGGAATAGTTAGAGTCATCATAGGATTAAGTCTTATAGTACATGTTTGTCCCAATGTCACAATTTTGCATGATGTGTCTGTAATTGAATTTCCACCACTTCTTGCCTTGTGCTTGTCAAGGGATTTCACTACCAAGATTGGAGGCTAATTATATACAGATTGGCCACACATGTTTTTTAGAATAAGATATGGGGCCAAATCCACAATCAGGTCAGAAATGATTTCCAACTTCCACATTGAGCCTCATATGGCCAGTCTGATCAATGAAAATTGCTTAGCCTTTGATCAGAAAGATTTGTCAAACACTCCAGAAATGGGAATAAAGTTGAGGGTATTCCATATTTTATGTTAGATGAGTGGGAAAACAAAATATGTACTTTTTATCCTTACAAATAAATGGAAGAAGCTAAATTGGGCATATATTGCTTACATTAAGAAAATACACCTCTCCCTAGCATCACCAAACTAGAAGATAAGAATAAAAATGAAGTATGGTAGCTTTTTTTTTTATGGCTCAAGGAACAAACAAGTTTCTGGAGGGGTTTCCATGTTAGTTTCATGACAAAACATAAAATACTATTCAGCCTTCCAATTTTAGTTTCCTTGTTCAAACAACGCAACTGAGTACAAAGCTCTAATCCATGGACTTCATTGGGTTAGAAAAAAAGGTATTAAAAACTTGCAAGTGTTCAAAGAGAGTGCATTTGATTGTGAATCAAGTCAAAGGGAAGAATGCTGCCAAAAATGATCTCCTAAAGAGCTACAAAAATAGGGTATGAGATCTCATCGAAGATTTTGAGGCCTTTAATATCAATTCCATAGCAAGGAAAAATAACGAGATTGCAGACATACTTGCAGCGATTGGGGCAGCATTTAATGTGGTTCATAGTATTAAAAGGCATAAAATTAAGCCTCATATCAAGGTAATTACGGGGCTAGAATTTTCAGATAACAACACTAGCTCACAGGTGTTCGTGATTGATCAAAAGATCATCAATTTTCTATAGGAAGAAGCTGAATTCTCCACAAATAACCGAGATAAATTAGAGAAACAATATGGGGACCAAGTGGTTCAATTAAGGACAAACAATCTCCCAAAAGGCTTGGTGACATTGGAGTCAATATTAAACCCCAATGATCGATTCCAGAAGGAGAAGAAAAATATTCAAGTCAAAGGGGAAGATTCAGAACCCATTTCAATTAGAGAGCGTAAAGTACTCTAAATCGAAAAAGTGAGTACTCAACAGGAAAAATTTTATTTCATACAACTTTTTCAAGATTTCCTAGATGTCTTTTCTTAGAGCTATGAAGACTTGAGAAGTTTTATTCCAAAGTTAGCACAACACACTATTACACTGGATCCGGAAGTTAAGCCTATTAGAAAAAAGAAAAGACCTAGTCAACCCTCATATTGATCTTTTCATGAAGAAGGTGTTATCCAATTGTGCCCCTCAGGAAAAATTGAACAAACATGACCTCACATGGAGAAAATAGGAGGATCGATTTAGCAATGGGAGATCACATTTCGGGCTCGAGTTGAGTGAGTTAAAGTGGGCTGAACACATTATAAGGAAGCTTGGGAGTTTGAGCTGGTTCTGGGAATGAAAGAGCTTTGAAGTTTGAAATTCAAAATGTGGAGGTGAGGTCATTCAGAGGTAGGCCCAAGAGAAAAATGGTGAAACTCAGAGACAAGGAGTATAAAGATCTGTAATTTTGAGGTCAACGCATAAAAGGCAGGTCAATTTCAGGGTTTTAGAGTCTTTGGAGCTCACGGTGAACAATGCCATGCGGTGGGGAAAAGGTTTGAAACCCTAAAACAATGAAATTCTAAAATTGAAAGGGCTCAGGGGGTTTTCAGGGTCAACTCCCAATTTGGGGTCAACGATGCATGAATTTGGGAGCTTAGCATTGGATAAATCTGAATTTTTGAGCTCAAAAGGGCCTGAAATCTTAAAAACCCCGAAGTTCGAAAGGGTTTGGGGTTTTTAGAGGTCAACACCTTTTTAGGGTCAACCATTTGGGGTCATCTTCAGAGGTGCATTTTAGGAACTCAGTGGAATGGATCCCAAAAAGAAAAAGGTTCGAAACTCGTGTTAGGAAATAAGGTATAAAATATGTGGAATAATCCCTCACAGAATCGCAACAGTAGAAACTAATATGAAGAAATTATTACAGATCTCAAATAAAATTACAGAATAAAATAACACAACACAAAGAGAGTATTTAACAAGGTTCACCCAATTTGGGCTACGTCCACCAAGAATCACTTGCTCAGATTTTATTACAAGCTACCACTCTCTTAATACAATACCCAGATCCGTTTGGAGCTATGCTCAACAAACTCTACAGAATTCATAGCCGAATTCAAAACACATCTCCAATACATTTGCTTGTACATCTATCATATGCATAAGACCATATAAATAGACAACTGCTTAAGAAGTTTTACAAAAACCGTGGGTATCAAAACCATGGGAAAAACCTGTCCCATAAACCTATGGGTTAAAAAACTCACCCATATGAGAAAAGCACGTTTCCCGATATGTCGGGTGCATTTTTCGAGGCCAAAAAATTTTACCCCTGCTCGGAGCCCAGCCTGGCCACAAACCCCGGTGAGGATACATGAAAAGTGTACAGTACTCTTAGTGTATAGTCTTCAACACTTTCACACATGAAAAATAGGCTCCACAACCTAACAATCTCCCACTTGGAGACTAGTTTTCCTCTGAGCAAGCTTCTCAACCCTTCACTAGTTTCTGTGAAGACCAATCAAAGCTGAACACAACTTCATTTTTTCCCTTGTGACCACCTTGTTCATCATGTCTGCAGGATTCTGACTACTATGAATCTTCTCCAACTTCAACTTCTCTTCCTCCAAAGTTGTCCTGATGAAATGGTACCTTAATTGTATATGCTTTGTCTTAGAGTGGAAAGCAGAGTTCTTAGCTAGGTGTATAACACTCTGACTATCACTATGCAGCTTACATTCCTCCTGCTTATGCCCCAACTCCTCAAGAAATTGTTTGTAACCAAATCATCTCTTTTCTTGCCTCTGTGGCAGCAACATACTTAGCCTCTGTGGTTGACAAAGCCACCAACTTCTGTAGTCGTGAAATCCAGCTCACTGCTGTCCCACCTATAGTGTAAATATAACCTGTCGTGCTCCTCCTGCTGTCTACATCTCTAGCCATATCTGAATCTACATAACCATGTAAAGTGGTGTTTGATCCACTGTAGCACAAAACTGTTCCCATGGTCCCTCTCAAATACCGAAGGATCCACTTTACTGCTTGCCAATGCTCTTTACCTGGATCACTCATAAATCTACTCACAGCTCCCACTGCATGGGCAATATCAGGCCTAGTGCATACCATAGCATACATCAAACTGCCAACTTCTGATGAGTAAGGTACCTTGGACATTTGGTTTCTCTCCTGCTCTGTCTTGGGACACTGCTCCTTTGATAACTTGAAATGGCCTGCCAAAGGAGTCCCAACCGGTTTAGCATCTTGCATATTAAACCTCTCCAAGACCTTCTTAATGTACTCTTCTTGAGATAAAGTCAACTTCTGTTCCTTCGTATCTCAAGATATCCTCATACCAAGGATTTGTTTGGCTGCACCCAAATCCTTCATAGCAAATGATTCACTTAGCTGCTTCTTGAGTACTTTTATTTCCTGCATGTTTTTACCTGCAACCAGCATGTCATCAACATACAAACACAAGGATAATATAACTTCCATCCTCAAATTTCTTTGTATACACACAATGGTCAGAATGACATCTGATATAACCTTGCTCCATCATGAAGCTATCAAATTTCTTATACCATTGATGTGGAGCTTGTTTCAGGCCATACAAGCTCTTCTTCAGTTTGCACACCATCTCCTCTTTACCTTTGACTTCATATCCTTCTGGCTGCTGCGTATATAGCTCCTCCTCCAAATCACCATGGAGAAATGCAGTCTTTACATCTAACTATTCTAAGTGCAAGTCTTTTGCTACCACTATTCCAAGAACATTTCTGATAGAAGTTCATTTTTACTACAAGAGAAAAAATCTCATCAAAATCTATACCTTTTTTCTGTGCAAACCCCTTGACCACCAATCGGGCCTTGTATCTTTTCTTGCCTCCTTCTTCCTCTTTGACTCTAAACACCCATTTATTCTGTAATGGTCTTTTTCCTTCAGGTAGCTTTACCAAATCCCATGTTTGGTTCTCCATGAGAGCCTAATGCTCCTCATCCATGGCTTGCTCCCACTTCTTCCTGGCATCTACCTGCATTGCTTCATCAAAGCTCTCTATTTCTCCACTATCAGTGAGTAATAAATAATAAAGAGAAGGAGAAAAACGTTCAGGTTCTCTTCTTACCCTAGAATACCTCCTCAATATAGGAGTTTGGGGTTCCTATCGAGGGGGTTCCTGAACTAATTCATGTGTCACTTTCCCATCTGGAAGATCCTCTACCGCTGCATATTCTTTCTTGGATTCTTCCCTTTTTTCCTGCAACTGCTGCTTATACATGACTTTCTCATTAAATACCACATCCCTAGATCGAATGATTTTCTTGTCCTTAATACTCCAACATTTATATCCAAAGTCATCACCACCATAACCAATGAAAGTACATTTTTCTGATTTAGCCTCTAGCTTAGTCCTATCATCCTTGTCTATGTGAACAAACACCTCACATCCAAAGACTCTAAGAAATGAATAATCAACTTTCTTACCATACCAAGCCTCCTCAGGTATGCCTCCATCCAAGGCACTTGAGGGTACTCTGTTTATCAAGTACACAGATGTGCTCACCGCTTCTACCCAAAAAGAAAGAGGCAGTCCTGCATATAACCTCATGCTCCTAGCACGTTCCATTATTGTTCTGTTCATCCTTTCTGATACCCCATTCTGCTGTGGAGTTCCTGGAACCATCTTTTTCCTGCGGATTCCATTCTTAGAACAGTAATCATCAAAGTCATTGCTGTAATACTCCCCTCCATTATCTAACCTGAGACATTTTAGCTTAAGACCTGTTTCATTCTCTACCAAGGCCTTCCATTTGACAAAAGTGTCAAATACATCAGATTTGTTTCTAATACAATAAACCCAAACTTTCCTTGTTGCATCATCAATAAAAGTAACATAATAACTTGAACCCCCAAGAGATGATACCTGAGCTGACCCCCACACATCAGAATGCACTAGCTCTAACTTACTCTCTTTCTTTGTAGTTCTAACCTTGAGAAACCTTACTCACTTCTGTTTCCCATATATGTAGTTCTCACAGAAATCGAAACCTATTTCTATATATCCAGGTAAATTCTTCTTTACGATGTTCATGCCCTTATGGCTCATATGACCGAGCCTATAGTGCCATAATGTTGTATCTGCATCTGAAGCCACAAGATTACAATCATTAGTACTATCAATGGTTAAATACAAGGTTCCAACCTTCTTACCTCTTGCCACCACAAGAGCACCCTTGGTAACCTTCCAAGAGTCTTCTGTAAATATCACAGTACAACCATCACTTCCCAACTTCCCTGCCGATATCAAATTTCATCTTAATGTAGGCACATGTCTGACATCCTTCAATAGCCAAGTATTCCCATTCTGCATCTTAACCTAAACAGAACCTTTTCCAACTATGCTACAAGTCTCATCATCACCAAGAAAAACATGCCCAAAATCTCCTTGAACATAATCAACAAAATAATGCCTATGTGGAGAAGCATGGAAAGAAGCCCCTGAATCTAAAACCCAAGATTCAGTAATATTGTGCAAAGAAAGAATCAAAGTATCCTGACATACTTTTCCCGTTGCCACATTTGCCTCCTTGTTTTCTTCTTGTTGTTTCTTCTTATCCCAAAGCTCCCAACAGTCCTTCTTTGCATGCCCAGGCTTTCCACAATTCCAGCATACAATCTTGTTCTTAGATTTTGACCTTGTCCCGATCTTTTGATTTTCCACGGTTTCCTCTATTCTTCTGTCTCCCTCTAGTTTCCACTGTCAAAGCATTCCCTGAAGTAGAAGATTCCCTATAGCTTTTTCTTCGCATTTCCTCACTTAGAATCACCCCTACAACATCCTCAAAGTTCAACTTCGAGTTAGCTGGAACCGAGTTACTTACCACCATTGCCAGGCTATTCCAACTCTCAGGTAAAGAGCACAAAATTAATAAAGCCCTAACTTCTTCATCAAATTCTATTGTAACCAAAGCTAGCATATTCACTACCGTATTGAAATCATTTAAATGATCTACTACTGAACTATTCTCAGACATCTTCATATTAAACAACTTTTTCATTAAAAATATCTTATTAGAGGCAAAGGGTTTTTCATACAACTTCCCTAATGCATCCATTAGATCTTTTGTAGTCTTTTCCTTTGAAACATTAAATAATACCGAAGATGCAAGACTCAGCCGGATCATTCCAAGTGCCTTACGATCCAACAAATCCCATTCCGCATTTGTCATACTCGAGGGTTTGTTCACCTTCTCAGACAACGGAGTATAAAGATCCTTCTGATAAAGGTAATCTTCCATCTGCCTCTTCCAAAGACTGAAATTCTACCCATTGAATTTATCAACCCTAGATCTTCCTTCATCTACCATAGCTCCCACTCAAGCTAAAAAATTTCCCTATGATTCAACACTTCAGTAAAACAAACCAGGCTCTGATACCAATTGTTAGGAAATAAGGGATAAAATATGCGGAATAATCCCTCACAGAATCACAACCGTAGAAACTAATATCCAAAAATTATTATAGATCTCAAATAAAATTGTAGAATAAAATAACACAACACAAAGAGAGTATTTGACGTGGTTCACCCAATTTGGGCTACGTCCACCAAGAATCACTTGCTCAGATTTTATTACAAGCCACCGCTCTCTCAATACAATACCCAGATCCGTTTAGAGCTATGCTCAACAAACTCTACAGAATTCACAGCCGAATTCAAAACACATCTGCAATACATTTGCTTGTACATCTATCATATGCATAAGACCATATAAATAGACAAATGCTTAAGAAGTTTTTTTACAAAACCATGGGCAAAACCTGTCCCATAAACCTATGGGTCAAAAAACTCGCCCATATGAGAAAAGCACGTTTCCCGATATGTCGCGTGCATTTTTCGAGGCCAAAAAATTTTACGCCTAAATTTTTTTTTTTCGGGGGCTGTGCCCCTGAACCCCTGTGTACCGGGGGTTGCCACCCTTGGACCCCCAATTAGGGCCTGGCCCGGCCTCGAACCCTTTTGGGTGAGGATACATGAAAAGTGTACAGTACTCTTAGTGTACAATCTTCAACACTTTCACACATTAAAAATAGGTTCCACAGCCTAACAACTCTAACACCAAATTTTGGAGTTCAGGATTTTAGAGGTTCAGAGGTTTCTGTATACGTGGGTAGGTGAATTGTGCCACAAGCCCAAAAAGTAAAAGGTCCAAAACCCAAAGTTTTAATTTCAGACTTTGGGGTTTTGGAAATTCAAAGAACATTCCAGGGCTTGGGTGGATGAACAATGCCACATGCGACATGATTTTGGAGTCTAAAATCCGAAGTCCAAATTTCAAACTGCAAAGGTTTGGTATTTCAGAAATTTCAAGCTAGCTTGAACAATGAATAGTGCATCAATCTCTAACGTGGAAAATCCTAAAATTTTGAAATTCCAGATTTCGGAGGGTGTGATGCTCTTTTGCAGTCTGAAAAGACAGAGCCAACCATCAACATTTATTACAGAATAGCACCCTCATCTTTAGATGGCCATAACTTTTGACTAAGAGCTCAGATTTGTAAAAAATCAAATTTTTGGAAAGCTCTCAGTGTCGTCTACACAAAAATTCCTATTTTTCTTAATTTCAATGAGATTAAGTGTTTAAAAATGAGAAAATAAGTCTTCCACTTTAGAGGAATGTTTCCATATTTCTCACCTACCAACATGATGCACGGTAAGACCCAAAATACAAAGATTTCTTCCCCAGAGGAAAGAAAGGAACCATTGAGATAAATACAGACACACACATGGCGCCTCAACATTGTTGCAAGTAGACTAAAAATGGCAATAACACCAATCAAGCTCAATGACAGGGAAGGAGATAATGAATTCAGAGGCTGTCGATCTCCTAAATTTTCTTAGGGCTACAAATTGTAAGGGGTGAGAAAATTTTTGTAGCACCAACAGATTGATCATACTCAAATCTCCCATGCAAAGCATTTCGGCTAGGGGATCAAATCCTGATGATTTTATAGACACTGTCAATGGATTTAAGCCATATCGAGGACAGAAGAATGTAGGCTATGCATACTTCTTTAGCAATAAAATTTCATGTAACATTTGATAGTTATTGGAAAATATGAAAAAAGATAATGTGTAGCAACATATTACATGTCATTACAACAGGCCAGTTGTACCAGAAAATAATACAAGCTAGAAGTTATTTGAGAATGATCAACAAATCATTAATTTCCTTCATGAGGAATGCCTAGATTATCGATTAAAATTCAAGAGAAGTTTGCAACAACAATATGGTGATCAAGTGGTTCAGCTGATGTGAAATAAGATGGAACTAAGGGGTTTATGTCCAACCTCCTTAGGAGTCAATCCTTTCAATCCATAATGATCAGGGTTCCAAAGGAAAGAGAGAACATTAACACTCAAAGGCAAGGATGTATCAGAGCTCATAGTTTCAGGTTTGAGTTAAGAAAAACTTTTTTCCAAATGGGAAAGGTAAGCATTGAGAAAAGGAAAAATACGTAATTTATACTTACCTTATCCAAGTAATTAGTGGCAAGATGTGTGTTCTTAGAGCTATGAAGACTGGCCTTCCCCGAAAGGATTTAATCCTAATTCGGAATGTCCCACACACATGATAGTTGAATCTTGATTCAATCATGATAAATTCCCCATCAGGTAAAATAAAAGGCTAGTCGAGGGGTCCTCATGATTACGAGCCTCTTATGAAAATAGAGACTGAAGAAAATGCATTGAAGCAAATAATCATCTATCCAATCAAGCACTCTTCAGTTGGGTAGTAAATCTAGTATCTGGTTAGGAAAATAGAACAGGAGAAATCAGGTTATGCGTGGAATTTATAAGACTTGAACATAGGCTTTCTTCAAGGACCACTATCCAACTTCCTAACATGGAGATAATCTTATAGGTGGTAGCCAGTTCATAATTATTTTCTCTCCTAGATGGATACTCAGGTTATAATCAAATTATGGTGAAAGAAGAAGACCAATTCAAAACAACCTTCACCACCAAATGGGGCACTTACGCCTATAGGAAAATACCATTCACGTTATCAAGCACTGGAGACACATTCTAGAGGGCTATGGACATGGAACGCAAGGGGTTGATAAACAAGATAGTTCTTGTGTACTTAGATGATATTATATTTTCCCAGAACACAACAAGTCACCTCTTCCACCTCAGGAAAGTATCCCAAAGATGCAGGAGGTTTGGAGTGTCCCTAAATTTAAAGAAGTGCATATTCTTAGCTCACAAAGGAAAAATCTTAGGCCACATTTGTCTATGGAGGGGTTGATAATTGATCCAGAAATGGTTGAATCCATTCGAGAATTGCCACTGCCAAGGTCACAAGAAGGATCTCCAAAGTTTCTTGGGGAGAATAATTTTTTTCTGCAAGTTTGTGCCAAATTTTGCCACTCTTTTCAAGCAAATAACTATGATGTTCAAGAAGATCATGGAATTTAAGTGGATAATAAAGGGAAATAATTTTTGAAGATATCAAGAATGCTATATCTCAATCTCTAACTCTCATCAATCCATAATTTTCCAACGACTTCATGCTTTATGCCTTCGGTGGTTCGGACATTATTTCTGCCATTCTAGTGCTAGTAAAATAAAGAGGGATCCGATAAATGGGTTTTCTTCTTCAGTCAAAGCTTGGAGGACTATGAAGTGAGGTACTCCTTCATTGAGAAACACATGTCTTTGCACTGTTATGAAGAGTTTGAAAAATTTCAAGAACCTAGTCTCAAATAACATGAATTCAACTATTGGTTTCCCATGTAGGAGTCCAAGATTTCCTTTTGAACATAAGGACTTAAATGAGAAAAGTAAGGATTGAATCACCCGGGTGTCATGGATTATGACATAGATATTAAAGTCACCAAATTAGTTAGTGGAAAGGGATTGTGTGAGAAGCTAGTATTCTAGTCCAACATGTTGAGGCAAGTGATGAAGAGGAATATGTTTTGGTGTTGTAAGATAATTAGGAAAAACATAATGATAGTTTTTTCCATTCCTTGTTGGACTCAGGATATGATACATTTCTTAAAAACAAGTTTATGCCCTTAGGAGATGATAAAAAAACAAAGAGGAGATATTTTAGACTCCAAGACATCCCATATGTGTTTGTTGAAAATGTTTTGTTCAAGAAACATGTTAATGGTGTCCTATTGAGGTACATCAGAAAATCAAATTGAAAAGGTTACTACATGAGTTTCATGATGGAGAGGCCAGAGGTCATTTTTCTCTACGGGTAACAAGATCTCAAAATAATGAAGGGGTTATTATTGGCCCACAATGATTAGTGACTGTTACACTTGGATCAAGAAGTACATAAAAATGTGCATTCTTCACAGGAAAGGAGAGGCTAGCAGCACTTCCATTGTACCTAATCTCAGTTGACCAACCATTCATGTAGTGGGGACTAAACTTCATTGGGTTATTAATCCAAATTCGATAAAAGGTCACAAATGGATTCTTGGTAACAAACTATTTCACCAAGTGGACTGAAGTGGTAACACTCAAGGAGGAGAATGAGTCTAGCATACTGGACTTCTATGAGGGGATAATTACAATATTCAGAGTCCCGAACCACTATAATGTTAGATAATGCTTTAGCAGTTCCTTGGAAAAAATATCATTGAATGGGCTGTTAGGAATGGAATTTATTTGAGAACCTCATTGAACTATTACCCCCAGTGTAATGGGAAAGTAGAATCCATGAACAACGAATTTTTAAGAATCATTAGAAGGAATCTATGGATGAAAATCAAAGGACATGGTATACCAATCTCAAATCATCCTTGTGGGCTGATAAGGTAATCACCATAAGAGGTCAACATGCGAATCTCCCTATAAGTTGGTCTATGGGAAATAAGTAGTGTTGCCCATATCACTTGATTTGCCTAGCATTGGAGCTCATGAAGAAGCTAGAGTTGTCTAGAGTTTCAAGCCTATGGAAGATAGGTATGTAGAGCTCATGGAATTGGAATAAATAAGAGAACATGTGATGCAAACCATGGAGAAAGATCATGGGCCTTAATCAAGAGGTCATTTGATAAAAATCCAAGGAGAGGAATTTCCAGGAAGGGGGACTTAGTTCTGAAATGGGATGTAGAATGGGGAAAGCCAGGAAAGCATTCAAAGTTTGATGCCATTTGGAGTGGCCCCTACATGGTGAAAGGATGTAAGAGTAGAAATACCTTTTAACTATCTAATTTAGACTAGAGAATGAACTTCTGATTCATAGTCAATGGAATCTATCTCAAACACTGACTACCGAAAGGAAGAATACTCACCATTGTACATATTAGCTTAGGAATTTTCAAATTGTCATAAGTGGATATACATATTGTCTCGTTGTAGATTAGGCTTCAGTTTCCCTAAGTGCCTTCGGCATAGGTTTCTTTTGCACCTTAGGATATATCATTGCATAATTCAGTGTGCCTTCTAAAGGAAGGAATGCTTTAACAGGAAGCTCAATAGTCATAAGAATTAGTTGCAAAATTCAAGAGAATCTCAAATGCAAAGAAAATAAAATTTGATCAATTATGAAGTTCCTATAAGTGTCAATTTTAAATCTCTAAGGATCAGTCACATAGTTAGAACTTCATAGCACCTCCACCAAATTAGAAAGTAACCTTAAACAAAATGTTTCAAGTGCAACATTCAGAAGAAGAAAAACATCAGAATTTAATAGAGTTCCATGATGTCCAAAACCATGATAGGGGTTTTACTGCTTAACTCTGTAGTATACTTAATTCTTGGCGAATATCAGGTTTCAGGATGGGTTCATAGATCCAATTTCATTCCTATAGATAAGGATTTATAGAAGGAAATGACTGAAAATCCCAGGATAAGACAATTTTTCCCTCTAGAAATTTTAATATTAAAAATTTTCTTATAAAATTTTGAATTGTGTAAATTATCTAAGCTTCAGATCATTCAACGATGTTTTGAGTGGTTTTCTTCAAAATTTTGGATCATTTGTAGGTTATCACTTATGAATTTTTGTCCAATGGACATGTCAAGGATATTAGTACCAAACATATAGTAAGAAAATGTTCCCATAAGTCTCTAAATTGTTATCCATTCCCCCCCAAAAAAATGGACAACAAGAGTAAGTGGGACCTAAGAGGCGAATCTAAGACACCTAAGGGTGAAATTGAGTTATAGGTGGATTTTAAAGCTTCACAGAGCACATTTAGTAATTTTGGGAGCCTTAAAAGCATAAGAAGGTTTTTTCCTCTTCTGGGTTTTGACCCTTAAGATTTTCCTAGAAATGAAAGAATTTTGGGACCCTGTAAGCCCATACCTAGCCTTAGGTGAAATAATGGAAAATTGTGAATAACGGCTTGTGGAGTCACCTATTGCTCCCCGTCAGCCTCCTAGTTCCAAGAAATTTCAAAAAGATCCCAAAACATTATGAAGGACCAGGTCAAAAATTCTAAAAAGGGGCCATGTGAGGGATCAAGTTAGAATCATCTCATCGAGTAGCTCAGTGAGCTATGGTTTTGACATTCCAGAAGGGTAATGTGTGGCAGCTTGAGGAGCTAGGGAGCTCGGTATGCATGGTGCAGCTCATCGGTTGAAACCTAGTGCAAAGCTTTGGAGGAAAAGAGTCAGGGAATGGTTTGGTGAGCCAAGCTCATCAGGTGAACTAGAACTTGGTCATTTGAGGTGCAAAGAGTGGAGGTGAGCTCTCACCCAGCAAATGATGTGATTTAAGTTGATAGTGAGCTTTAAGTGCTTGGCGGAGCATGCAATAGAGAGGAAATTCATAGCTTGATATATGACTTGAAGTCTGCAGTGAATAGGAAATTGTAAAAGTAAGGCTTGATATTTCCATTGAGTTTGCAGAGAGTCTTGGGCATTAGCATGGCAATGAGCCAAAAGGTGGTCGGAACACATATCAAGGGAGCCAAGTCATGGATTAATGCATCAGTGGGTGATGATGAAGTGGTTGAAAAGTCTGCGGAAGCATCACAAGCGTAGGTATATAAGGGGCTTAGCTCGGTCGAGCTAAGAGAATGCTAGCAACAAGGTGGTCGAAGGAAAATATGTAAGGTCTAGAGCTCAAGCATGTGAGTTATGGATAGCTATGATTTGACCTTGGTAGAGATGGATGTCGATGACCTTGTGAAGTAGTTTCACATGGGACAAGCTAGCAATGTAGAGCTCAAGAGTCAAGTGATCTAGGAAATCAAGATGGAAGCCTGTAAGATTGTCGAGAAATTTTGGACTTCAGGGGTACATTCAAATTTTAGGGAAATTACAATTCGGAACTCAATTGAGTGAAAATTGTCTAAAATCGAGCCCACATTTGGAAAATAAAAAACCTGGATAATCCCGAAATCATGGGGTTTTCGAAGTCAACTCTGTCGACAATGAGTCGATCGGTTGAAGTTGCTTCAGCATTTTTAGGAATCAGTGAGCATCAGAGTGTTTAGGGTTGTGAGCTAAAATAGTTTGAAAGTGTCAAAGAAAGAGAAATCTCTGAATGTATGGAAAGCTGGTTTGTATGGTGAGTTAGGTGGGGTATGGATTTAAGAGGATTTTAGTTTTGGAAATATCTGAAGCGTAGACAGGTTAAAAAGTACGATGAGTCTAAAGCCCATGAAGCACAGAATCCCAAAAAATTGAAGCGATGAGTTCCGATCTTACTAAGGTAAGGCGTTGAGGATGAGTCATTTGGCTCAGGATTTTAGAATTGGTTAGGTGAGTGCATTATGTGAGCAATCATGTCAATGCATTCATAGCCAGATGGCTTGTTTAAGAGACTGAGTTATATTCAATGGAGGAGCTCGGTAGGTGAGCTTGGAACCCAAAATTGTGGCCCAAACTGAATCTAGCATATCTTGAGCATTCCTTGTTCAAATTTAATAAAATTATACTTGATGGAAAGGTATTTCAGAGATATACAACATGGGATTGTTTGAGACAAAAAATTAATGAGTTAGGTTTGAGAAAAATCATGATGAAGGTGTAGGAGCTAGAGGTCATACCTAGGTGTAATCAGAGTCAATTTCTTCTTTCATAAGGTAGTGTCATTAATCAAGCATGGATTTTGTAGATCTCCCATACTTGTTATAGGATAAAAAATGATTTATGGTAGGTTTTGGAGAAATTTTAGGACTCTTTCCTTTCTCCTCTCTTCAAAATTTCTTCTATAAATTGGAAGGAGGGGCTCATTAAGAAAGTTTGGATACTTTTCAATTTCCCCTCCCTTAGTTCTTATCTATGAGAAATTCGAGGAGTTTCAAACCTCCCCATTAAATCTTGTTTTACAAATTTCATGCCTTTGGTTGTTATTATAACATATTGTATAAAATTATTGGAGCAATAAAATTTGAGTTGTGGATGTTTTGTAACCCTTCCTGTGTTTATTTCATCTTATCTTATATTTTGTTACAGTCATAGGTGTTTTTTAATTATCCTATTGTCATAGCAGGGTATTGATGGTGTTGTGTTTGTTGGAAATTGGGTTTATAGCAGGTGTTTGGATCTGTGGTGTTTGACCAACCTCCATAATTTTATAGTTTCCATTCTCATGTAGTGCAAGTTATCCAACATTCCTTCTTGGTGCATCACCTCCCCTTAGAGTAGATTTTATTTTCATGCATACTTCTATCCTTGTACCCTTGAAAAATCATTAGAGTAGTGTTAGAATTACCATTATCTACACTTTGGAGTATCTAGCACTAGGTTAGGAAAGGAATTTATCCTTATCTAGAGAGCTATCCCATTTAAAAAATTCTCACACTTCGGGAAATCTCTATGTTTGACAAATCACACTAATTACCTAGTTAATCACTTACATGCATTCAAGGGTTCTATGATTTTGCATAAACAAACATTTTAAATAATTCTGACATAACTTCTGGTAAAGACATTTTACTGCCATTTCCTAATGACACACTCTTGTTCTATGGTTCATACTTGATTGTTGAGGGATCATTCCTAAATGAATCTCATCTCATGTACAACTGCTGGGGGAAACATTGCTCCTATCATCTTTGGATCTTGCATATCACACCCCACCATAACTCTCAATTTTTTTATATATATTGGTTACATTCACTCTTGTTAGCTTATATAAATTACTTGTTGCACTTTTCTTACTATGCTAGTCAGATTCTTATTATGTCATTATCTTTATGAATACACACATGTGTATTCACTTGGTATCTAGAAGTAAATAAATATCTCTTACAGATTCATATAAAATGCATGATGCTAAAAAAATGCTCTTTACCAGTCCCACCAAGGCTCCTAGGGGCATCTACCTTTTCTACTCTCATGCTACACACTCAAGGTCCTATCGTTACAATATTTACTACCTCTTGTCACTTACTTCTCACTAATATATACATGCTTTGACATACTACTTATCTGTCTAACACGCTAATGGGTGTTTCATGTGTATCTTTTTCCTTGTGGGTTATATACAACCATGGCTATATGTCACATTTTATTTGCTTTTTTTTCCATCATTTGATATTTTTTGTGGGATATGCCCTATGTCTTGTGTGATCATTGTATTCTTTTTTTCACTTCGACCGTGATTGTCTTGTGACATTGTGAATGATGTCCCATGTATGAAACCATATTTTTGTGGTCCATTTTGTCTTCATAGTTACTAATTAAATTTTTTTACATGATAACTATTGTTAGACTAACACTTGTTTTTATCCTACATTGTTTACATGTGCCTTGGTTTCTACCATGCACATCCCCTACCCTTGTAGGTATCGAATATCTTATATGCATATCAATATCTGATCCTCTCATTTGGGATGCCTTCTCCTACTTTTGTCACATGTACCCCAAATGAGAGGACATCATTTGGGTGAGGAAATCACCCTTACAACATCAAAAAGTTTACATATCATATCAAGAAACTATGTCACAGAATGACCTAGAATCATACTTAGGTTACAAACATAGAGCAAACACTAACGCCATAATTAGACAGTAGTGGTGGATGCTTGTGTCCCACCCAAGTGCTTGTGTCCTAGGAAAAAAAAGATAATTTCTAAATTCACCATATTTTTAAGTAGTTCATAACATAGTTCTATAGTAGCAGTCACTTTACTCTAGTTTCATAATTTATTTGACATACAGTCATAAATAGTTACATAAAGTGTAGTGCCATATGCAGTGGAACTTATTTGGGAAATGTGATGGAAGGAGATTAAAACAAAAATCTCTTCTTTTGGCTTGAGATCATCTAAAAAAATCATTCTTGGCATGAGATCACCCAAAAAAATCACCCATTTGGAAAGAAATTCAATAATATCTCTAAGAAAATCAAGACAATTTATATATGTTTTACTCTCTTATACATCAGTGTTATGTTTGTGGAGCCTGTTTTCATGTTAGAGTGTGGTACACCTTCTATGTGTTACACTTGGGTATTTTTACGATGGCCTGATCGATGGGGGTTCGGGGGCGAAGCCCCCAAAGCAAATTTTCATGGGTGGTTTATTAACCCATGGGTAATGGGTAGCCATTATGGGTTGTTTTTGGGCGCATCGTTTTTCGGTACCCATTGTTTTGATACCCACAGTTTTTTCCCATTGTTTTTATACCCACGGTTTTGTATCAAACTAATTAAGAAATTGTCTATTTATATGGTCTTATGCATATGATAGATAGACAAGCAAATGTATTGCATATGTGCTTTGAATTTGGGTGTGAATTCTGTAGAGTTTGTTGAGCATAGCTCCAAATGTATCTGGGTATTGTGTTGAGAGAGTGGAGGCTTGTAATAAAATTTGAGAAAGTGATTCTTGGTGGATGTAGCCCAAATTGGGTGAACCACGTTAAATCTTGTCTCTCTGTGTTGTGTTATTTATTCTACACTTTTATTTGAGAACTATAATATTTTCTGCATATTAGTTTCTACTGCTGAGATTCTGTAAGGGATTATTCCACATATTTTATCTCTTATTTCCTAACAATTGGTATCAGAGCCTAGTTTTGGTTTGTTGAAGTGTTGAATCGTAGGGAAAGTTTTATCTTGAGTGGGAGCTATGGTAGATGATGGAAGATCTAAGGTTGATAAATTCAATGGGCAGAATTTCAGTCTTTGGAAGATGCAGATGGAAGATTACCTTTATCAGAAGGATCTTTATACTCTGCTATCTGAGAAGGTGAACAAACCCTCGAGTATGAAAGATGTGGAATGGGATTTGTTGGATCGGAAGGCACTTGGAATGATCTAGCTGTGTCTTGCATCTTTGGTATTATTTAATGTTTCAAAGGAAAAGACTACAAAAGAATAATGGATGCATTAGGGAAGTTGTATGAAAAACCCTCTGCCTCTAACAAAATATTTTTAATGAAAAATTTGTTTAATATGAAGATGTCTAAGAATAGTTCAGTAGAAAATCATTTAAATGATTCAATATGGTTGTAAATATGCTAGCTTTGGTTATAATAGAATTTGATGAAGAAGTTAGGGTTTTATTAATTCTGTGCTCTTTACCTGAAATTTGGAATAGCCTGGTAATGGCGGTAAGCAACTCGGTTCCAGCTAACTCGAAGTTGAAGTTTGAGGATGTTGTAGGGGTGATTCTAAGCGAGGAAATGTGAAGAAAAATATCTGGTGAATCTTCTACTTCAGGGAATGCTTTGACAGTGGAAACTAGAGGGAGACAGAAGAATAGAGGAAATCGTGGAAAATCAAAGGATCAGGCAAGGTCAAAATCCAAAAGCAAGATAGTATGTTGGCACTATGGAAAGTCTAGGCATGCAAAGAAGGAATGTTGGGAGCTTCAGGATAAGAAGAAACAACAGGAAGAAAACAAGGAGGAAAATGTGGCATTGGGTAATGTATGCCAAGATGATTTGATTCTTTCTTTGCATAATATTAATGAATCTCAGGTTTTAGATTGGGGCTTCTTTTCATGCTACTCCACATAGGCATTATTTTGTTGATTATGTTCAAGGGGATTTTGGGCAGGTTTTTCTTGGTGATGATGAGCCTTGCAGTATAGTTGGAAAAGGTTCTGTTCAGGTTAAGATGCAGAATGGGAATACATGGCTATTGAAGGATGTTAGACATGTGCCTACATTAAGGATAAATTTGATATCGGCAGGGTAATTGGGAAGTGATGGTTGTAATGTGATATTTACAGCTAACTCTTGGAAGGTCACCAAGAGTGCTCTTGTGGTGGCAAGAGGTAATAAGGTTGGAACCTTGTATTTAACCACTGATAGTACTAATGATTGTAATCTTGTGGCTTCAAATGCAGATACAACATTATGGCACTATAAGCTCGGTCATATGAGCCATAAGGGTATGGACATCATAAAGAAGAATTTTCCTTGATATACAGAAACAAGTTTGGATTTCTGTGAGAACTGCATATATGGGAAACAAAAGTGAGTAAGGTTTCTCAAGGTTGGACCTACGAAGAAAGAGATTAAGTTAGAGCTGGTACATTTTGATGTGTGGGGGCCGGCTCAGGTATCATATCTTGGGGGTTCATGTTATTATGTTACTTTTATTGATGATGCAACAAGGAAAGTTTGGGTTTATTGTATTAGAAACAAATATGATGTATTTGATACTTTTGTTAAATGGAAATCCTTGGTAGAGAATGAAACATGCCTTAAGTTAAAATGTCTCAGGTCAGACAATGGAGGGGAGTATTGCAACAATGAATTTGATGATTATTGTTCTAAGAATGGAATCCGCAGGTAAAATACGGTTCCAAGAACCCCGCAACAGAATGGGGTGTAAAAAAGGATGAACAGAACAATAATGGAATGTGCTAGGAGCATGAGGATACATGCAAGACTTCCTTTTTATTTTTGGGTAGAAGTGGTGAGCACATTTATGTACTTGATAAACAAAGGACCCTCAAGTGCCTTGGATGGAGGCATACATGAGGAGGCTTGGTACGGTAAGAAAGTTGATTACTCATTTCTTAGAGTCTTTGGATGTGAGGTGTTTGTTCATATTGACAAGGATGATAGGACCAAGCTAGAGGCTAAATAAAAAAAATGCACTTTTATTGGTTATGGTGGTGATGACTTTGGATAATGTTGCAGTATTAAAGACAAGAAAATAATTCGGTCTAGGGATGTGGTCTTTAATGAGAAAGTCATGTATAAGAAACAATTGCAAGAAAATAGAGAAGAATCCAAGAAAGAATATGCAGTGATAGAGGATCTTCCATATGGGAAAGTGACCCATGAATCAGTTCAGGAACCTACTCAATAGGAACCCCAAACTCCTACAGTGAGGAGGTCTTTTAGGGTAAGTAAAGAACCTGAATGTTTTTCTCCTTCTCTTTATTATTTATTACTCACTTATAGTGGAGAGCCAGAGAGATTTGTTGAAGCAATGCAGGTAGATGCTAGTAATAAGTGGGAGCAATCCATGGATGAGGAGCATAAGTCTCTCATGGAGAACCAGACTTAGGATTTAGTGAAGCTACCAGAAGGAAAAAGAGCATTACAGAACAAGTGGGTGTACAATGTTAAAGATGAAGGAGGAAAGAAAAGATATAAGTCCCGGTTGGTGGTCAAGAGGTTTGTACAGAAACAAGGTATAGATTTTGATGAGATTTTTTCTCCTGTAGTCAAAATGACTTCTATCAGAACTGTTCTTGGAATAGTGGCATCAAAAGACTTGCACTTAGAATAATTAGATGTAAAGACTACATTTATCCATGGTGATTTGGAGGAGGAGCTATCTATGCAACAGCCAGAAGGATATGAAGTCAAAGGTAAAGAGGAGATGGTGTGTAAAATGAAGAAGAGCTTGTATGGCCTGAAAGAAGCTCCACGTCAATGGTATAAGAAGTTTGATAGATTCATGATGGAGCAAGGTTATATTAGATGTCATTATGACCATTGCATGTATACAAATAAATTTGAGGATGGAAGTTGTATTATCCTATGTTTATATGTTGATGACATGTTGGTTGCAGGTAAAAAGATGTAGGAAATAAAATTACTCAAGAAAAAACTAAGTGAATCCTTTGATATGAAGGATTTGGGGGTAGCTAGATAAATCCTTGGTATGAGGATAACTCGAGATAGGAAGGAATGGAAGCTGACTTTATCTCAGGAAGAGTACATTAAGAAGGTATTGGATAGGTTTAACATGTAGGATGATAAACTGGTTGGGACTCCCTTGGCAAGCCATTTTAAGTTATCAAAGGAGGAGTGTCCCAAGATAGAGCAAGAAAGAAATTGGATGTCCAAGGTACCTTACTCATCAGCGGTTAGCAATTTGATGTATGCTATGGTGTGCACTAGGCCTGATATAGCTACATAGTGATAGTTAGAGTGTTATACACCGAGCAAAGAACTCTGCTTTCCACTCTAGGATGAAGCATATACACTTGAGATATCACTTCATCAGGACAACTTTGGAAGAAGATAAGTTGAAGTTGGAGAAGATTCATACCAGTTAGAATCCTGTAGACATGATGACCAAGGTGGTCACAAGGGATAAACTAAAGCTATGTTCAGCTTTGGTTGGCCTTTGCGGATGACAGTGAAGGGCTGAGAAGCTTACTCAGTGGAAATCAGTCTCCAAGTGGGAGATTGTTATGTCTGCTGAGCCTATTTTCATGTTAGAGTGTGGTACACCTTCTATGTGTTACACTCGGGTATTTTTATGGCGGCCGATCGATGGAGGTTTGGGGGTGAAGTCCTCGAAGCAAATTTTCATGGGTGGTTTATTAACCCATGGGTAATGGGTAACCGTTATGGGCTGTTTTTGGGCCCATGGTTTTTCGGTACCCATTGTTTTGATACCCATGATTTTTGCCCATTGTTTTGATACCCACAGTTTTGTATCAAACTGCTTAAGAAATTGTCTATTTATATGGTCTGATGCATATGATAGATAGAAAACAAAATGTATTGCAGATGTGCTTTGAATTCGGGTGTGAATTCTTTAGAGTTTGTTGAGCATAGCTCCAAATGGATCTGGGTATTGTATTGAGAGAGTGGAGGCTTGTAATAAAATATGAGAAAGTGATTCTTGGTGGATGTAGCCCAAATTGGGTGAACCACGCTAAATCTTGTCTCTCTGTGTTGTGTTATTTATTCTGCACTTTTATTTGAGATCTGTAATATTTTTTGCATATTATTTTCGACTTTTGTGATTCCGTAAGGGATTATTCCGCATATTTTATCTCTTATTTCCTAACAATCAGGTGCACACTTTTCTTTTACACACTTTTACTTACTTATGCACATGTTACTTTGATTTTTTTCATATACAGAACTTTGACTAATATTTTTCTCTTCTTTTGTAGGTCTGTCCTTATACATAATAAGAATCATCTCACATCAAAAAACACAAGCTCTAACAACACAATACTAGTGCATACACTTGACTCCTAGGGTCTACCTCCCATTCCTAGTTTCCATGCTTCACATTACGATCACTTCACGCTTCACTTATCCACTTGGCATGGTATAGGCTACAGTCGTCTCTACAGGATCACAAGGTACACATCTTCTATCTATTTTATGCTATCAAGTATTTAATCAACATCATAAAGTGGGGGGAAAATGTAGACACAAAATCTATACACTTCGGTACATTTCTAGGTCCTAGAGAAAACTAATTTATACATGATTCCTAAGAAATAAAACTAGTGATTGACAATGTCTTTTGGGCCTTTTAATTTGTTTCTTATACATTTATTGAACTTACAAACCCTATAACCATGTTGGTATTTAACTGATTTATCTTTTATGGTCTTGGACATTAGCACCCATTTATTACAGATATGCCAAGGTGTTCCTATCTCTTTTGGGTGCTCTTGACATTATTTTATTTCTTCTTACTCTTTTTGTTCTCTTTTACATTTCGGTCATCTTTTACAACTTTGGGTTGACCTTTTAGTTGTTAATTATGAAATTCAAACGAGGGAATGATATAAATACATAGTTATAGCTCCCAAATGATAGGCCAAGCACTAAGCATTACCTATCATCACCTAAACTTGCATTTAAAGGCATAAGTGAAATTCAAAGGCATTCATCTAGCACACTCATATAAGGGAAAATGGATGCATCATTCAGAATACACAACATAGGAGGGGAAGTTTATTTTATTCCATTACACACATTATATACATTTCTACATTCCATATCTAGCCCTCTATCACTGTAAAACTTGCACAAGGGAAACCTAAGGCATTATTACACACACATACTTACTAAAATACATGGGGTCTGAAATGTAGTGTAGTGCTCTGGTACTAAGTTCACAATTCGAGTGACTACCGAGGTCAATCTGACTCCACAGTGTACATATTTTTAAATTAGTTTTGATGTGGTTTATGGACATGTGAAGGTAGAAAATTGTTTTGAAGGTTACAGGTACAATCAACTGTCTAGGAGTGAAACTAAAGTGAAAAAGGGAAACTAATAACAAATCTCCTCATGCACATAAATGGACAGAACCTTAGCACTTGATTAGACATTACTACCCATATGAGTCACTAGTGCCCAAGAATTCCTATCCTCTCATGGGAACTTCTTTCCTACACATCTCTAAGTTAAAGAACCTCCCGTGAGCCTTGATGACACTACTTATAGTGTGTTTCAACATTTCTCCTACCTAGATCATCTCCAAATTGCATGAAATCAGCTAAGTCACCCTCTTAATTAATCTTTCTTAGGGTTTCGTATTATTGCTCAATTATTTCTTGTGTCTTACAGTAAATTATCACTTGTATATCATTCATTACAGTAGTTGCTCTATAATTAAATATTTAATTCAATTTATATTAAATCAACTATTAAACTAATATAGATATCATAAATACATTTATCTTAAATACGAGGGCACCTATCTAACTATGCAAGTGTAATATAAGTATACCAAAAAATATAACAATTAAAAATAAAAATAAAATCATAATTATATTATAATAAATGTATCTCTATGAAATACATCAAAACATATCAATTTCAAGGTTCTTAGGTTTGATTTTTTACATACCTCTTTAATTAACAACTTCATTAAATTCTCTATCAATTTCCCGTTGATTTGTAGAAATTGGAATATATTCAAGAAAAAAAGACCCAAACATTATTACATGGCCAAGATATTACTATTTTTTATCAACCTCTCTAAGAAAAAAGAAACAAAATTATTTAAGCGACATTCTAAGAGAAGTCAAATTTATGACTGAACTATCACATCATGGTCAAATGAATATAAATTTTAATGTTAAAAATAAAAGTGAACAACACACTCCATTACACCCTTTCCTTCCATTGTAAGACACCTCTCAGCGTAGTTATCATCATTATCTTTAAGAAGATTAAAATCCAAGACTCATGGGAACTTTCCCTTTAGAAGAAATTAAGAAAGACTTGACTATGAATAGGAAAATAGGATAATGGACCTATGATCATGAATATTACCACAATAATAGTTATTTCACTCAATCTAATGACTACACCCTAATCTAATGATTTTATATGACATGGTCTACTTGTATACTCCCAAATAATAGTGATTTCACTCAATTTACCCCAAATAGAGTCTTGCACGTGACTATACAAGATGTCAGAGATATGAAACAAGGAGAATTTTACACACATATAATAACTTTATTTTATTTTGTCCTCCTTACTAAATGTTTAAAAACCATTCTTATCATAAAATTCCCTTTCTACACAGGGACACCAAAAATTCTCACAATATAATTCTAGGACTAAGCCTTATGGTAGAACAAAGATTCATAATATATTTTTAACAAAAAAAATAGATTCTTGGAGTATTCTAAATTAACATATACATGATCCAAACCATCCTAAACTTCATCTACACTTCTACATACCCATAACAAGAGTAAGGATGTTAATTTGATTATATGGTTACTATATCCAAGATTTGATTATTCTCATGAAAATGATATAGAGTTAGGTAAATTACCAGGTTGAGATGAGTATTAATCTACCTTGGAACTATGAGGAAACTTCATTCCATTGTTAAGATAGGATTAATAAATCATTAACAACACAACTCTATGAAATTATTTTCTATATTATTCTAGCGTTGAATATAAACCTTGAAAATATTATTCTTACATTTCCCACTGCATTAAAGACTCCATTTATTTGAATAAAATATCCCCCATTCTCTCTCCATTATCATTTAAATTTATTTAGATAAAAAAACACATTTTTGATTTCCTAACCCAAGGTGTTACCAAGATGTTTTGCATAAGCATTTATGGGTTGAATAAGCTGATCTTCCATCCAAAATGTTCATCTAAGTTTCCATTCTATTTCATTGAATGACCAAGAAAAATTAAAGAGATAACTCTAAAGGAAAACACCTATTATAAAGAATAGGAATTCAAATTATTAAAATATTAGGTATTAGTAGGAAAACAAATTTGAAAATCTATGATACAAGGAGATAACAAAAAACAACTAGAAGACAATAATTTTCTCCCAAAATGAGGTCTAAGACCTCAACACACCAAACTTTCTCTATATACCTCGTAATTTCCCTTGCGTCATTTGATCCCTAAAAACTTAAAATTTATGACTATATAATATGTTTTGTCCCTAATTGCATTAAACATTGAAAATTTGGTTGGTTGGCTCAAGGATAGATGTAGTTTACCCTATTTGAGTCATACGAACTTAATTATGATGATGTGATGAGATCGAGGGAATAATTGGTGTTAGTAACATCATGCAAAATAAATAAAAAGTGATTATATAATGTGTTTTTTTTTTTTGTTTTATGGACCCTGAATACATTATTCTCTAAAATAATTAGTTGTATGGGTGAAGAGGGAACTCAACTAGAGGTACATGGTTGTGCACAAAAATGTTGCAATGAGGAAGGAGGTTGTCATGAAGGAGGAGATGGTCACTATAGACCATCAACACATATGAGATTACATGAATCCATAGGATTAGGAGGTAGACAAAAGAAAATATAAGGGAGAAAATATTAGGTAGCTAAAGAACAAAGGGTGTGCAAAAAATATCCCACCAAATGAATAGAGTGAAAAAATATTATCATGGAACTACACTAATAAGTGCACAAAAGAGGATATCCTTAAGGAAATTTGAGAGAGTGTAAAGGAGTGTACAAGAAGAGAAGAATCCAAGCCAAAGACTTGAGGAGTGTGAAGATTAAGGAACACATGAAAATGTGTGAGAGTAGAAGCCAACTAAGAGATTATTTTCATTTCTAGGAAATTAGAGTCAAGTAGAGAGAATAACCATTGTAGGATAGTTCCCTATTAAGAACAAAAAGATTCTGTAAAATATCTAGAAGAGAGTTCCAAGCTGCATAGAGATTTTTTGCATGTAGATAGGTCATAATGGCCATGGAGTGAATGAGAAGAAACCATTTTGTATAATTCCATTGGGGTAACTATATAAATTTTTTCAAGTGGTCACAACCTTTCATGTCGTCATTAGTCAATTTTTTCTACTAAAGATATAATTTAGGTTAATTTGAGACCCTAATCATTATACTTACTATGTGATGTTATTTTTGACTCAATTGGGCCCCCTAATTATATCATGTATTACAAAATTAGTTGATTGGTTCAAGAACAAAATTAATATTTATTAAATTGAGCCATGTGAAATTTATTTAAACTTTATTATGTGATTTTTACCTCATCTAGGGTGAATTAAAACTCTAGGAATGAATCAATCAGTCAATTCGATTGAAATTTAAGATGCAATTTGTGATACAGGGGTATCACAATGGAATTTAATTCTTACATAAGTTTTATAATATTAGTTATGTATGGGAACACACAAGGATGGTGAGAAGGATAATGGAGAAAGGAAAGTGCAACAAAAATTTGGGTGATGGTGATGATTATGAGGGCTTCTATGAATGCTTTTTGTAACAATTGAATTGTAGAATGTGTATTGATTACACAAGTGAAAGAGCACAATGTGTGCATAAAGTGAGTGAATTCTACCATTCGAGCAGCTAGGGTGGAAAACAATAGAGAGAAGAGATGAGTCGCACGGAACAAGTGAAACTTTTTAAGGGTCATGAGGAAACTTGAATGTAATAGTTTTAGGATTTTTGTTGATTTTTGTAACAGTCCCAATACTGGGAGTATTATGTTTATATTTTGTCAAGGATTTTTAAATTAATAAAAACATGCACATGTGTTTTGGTTTTTTATTTATTATAAGTCATTTCATGACTCCATATATTTAAGCAAATGTTGTTATCTTTGAGAGTTGTGAGGTTTGTAAAATATAATTGTGACACATCTAAAACTTCTAAAAATGTTAGAAACCAATCCAAATTTCCTCAAAACCTATGAAAATGATCATATTCTTTCCCAAAGTGGACAACGATTGTATAATCTAAACCCAAAAATATTTAGACTGAATGTTGAAATCCTGATACATACCTATGTAATGACCATATTAGATTATGAAAAATTATATCCTCAACCACAAATCATGGAGCTATGAGACTAATTCCATAAGGTGCAAACTGACCCTTATTTCTTATATTTACTCAACCAATTATTTTTAACAATATGTAGCTTCCACAAACACTTATATTATACCATATAAAACAATATTCTAAATATAAGGAATGCGAACAAACTATAAAATGTATGCACTATAACACGTACATGCTATAATGCATCCATGCTAGAACACATAAAAAAATATAGTGTGTGTGTATTCCTTTAATTATGCACACAAAACAAACTCTACTAGGCTTGGAAATGCTTTGTTTTCCTGACCCCGAGCCCTATAATCACAACAACCTAAGTATTTTTGGCTAAAAAATGAATAAATTCATCTTTCACTATGATAAATCCTACAAAAAAGATTCAAATATTTATTAAATGTATGCCTACACAATAAATAAAACTATCCTATTTCTATATATACAATTTTTTTTACTATTTTAAGGCTTTCATTTATATTTATTTCAAACTGTGTTTTATACCTCTATTTTTAGTAATTGTAAATTTCTATCTTTTGTCATGTATATTTTATTTCACTTTTCCAAATTAAATAAAAAATTATATAGTCCCAAACTAGGACTAATTCTATATATATTCTAAAAATAATCTAAGTTTTGATATTTTTTGAGGTAGTTAGGGTGTGTGAGGGGAAGAGAACGGTCATATATCCATTATTTTTCAAATTTAAATTATTTTTACTTGGAAAATCAGAAAAAAATAATACTCAATAAAAATATTTGAAAAATTCTATCCCAAATTAGATAATCCTATATATCTTTCCACCAAAGGATTTTAGAAAAGAATAAATAGTGCTTAAAAATGAGGGGGCACAAGACCGACTATCTATTTTGTTTTTTGTAAAAATAGGAACACATATACTTAACCCACTTACACTTAACAATTTAAAAAATAAACAATTTATAAACTAGACTCAATATTCTATAATTAATGTTCTAATAACATCAAATTTCTAGTGTAACTATATAAAATAACTCGTACAAGTTGACATTTGTTATTTTTCAGAAAATAGTGTCCACTTAAGACCCGCTTTTGGCACCCCTTTTCCATGCACTTACATGCACAAATAATTTTTCATAGGAGAGGAGATAAAATATATGACTTATATTATATGAGGCTACATCATTGCTGATTTGTATGATGATGCTATTTATCTAAAACAGATACACTAGAGTTTTTTTTGTTTAAATATGTTTTCATTTAATCAATGTGTTGGTGCATGTTTTCTTGCAATTGAAATAATTATTTGTGCATATTATAAAGGTAGAGAGGTAAAACATGGGTCTTCATTGATCAACATTACCCATCTAATCATTTGGTATCAGAGAGAGGATATATGTCCTTGCAATTAGAAGCATGATAGATCATTTTTTACACATTATTAATGTGGGTAGAAAATTATTTTGTACATATTATATTGGATAGTTATTAGTTAGGAGGTGTGAGAGAGTGACACATTAATATTTTTGGATTTAAAAGAGTGAGTTGTGGGTAGAATCTTGTTACAAGAACCTTACAACAATAGGGTTATTGAGTAGAAGATTTCCAAGATTGTGGTCTTGAATTTTAGAGAAAAAAAAGAAAATAACACACTAGAGAAATGTCAATGTAGGATGCTAAAATTAGGGTGCAAGAGTTGAACTTGGCGAATGTGATGGGAACTCTAAAATCTCACTTAGAAACTATGGAAGACACACAACACTGAGGTGTTTTTGTTCAAGATAATAGTGATGATAAAGACAAAGCTACACTATAGGGAGTCCATGGTACAAACATGAAAATGTGAACACAAATGCAAATGTAGAAAAAGGGGAAGTACATGATGATCTAGAAGAGATACTACTCTAGGAAATTCAAGGTGTAGGGAATAATCATATATTTTACACCCCTTGTTATATTGGTATTTTGGAACTAGCAGAGTGCGTGGATTAGATAAAAAATGATGGAAAAATACCTTTAGTATGAAAATATAGAATATCCCTAAAATTTCATGTTTTACGAATGTAGTCAGGGGTTACTTAAGGGTAGATCATTGATGTGATGTTAAGGCATAGTAAAGAATATAAATGTTGGTAAGTGGAGAATTTATTAATGCTATGCTATTTATCATGAGTATTAAAATATAATACATGTATAAATTCTCATATGATAGGAGATAATTGTATGAATTATGATGTGTGATGTTGTGTTATTTTCAAATAGTTTGATGTTGTGATTTCATTAAAGAAGATATCCCAATTCTTTATTTTTGTTTAACTATGTGTTCACTTGATATAGTTGTAGATGCGTGTTATTTTTGTTGATGTAATTTTCTATGCATATTTTTAGAGTTGTAAGGTGTAAGGCATATCTTCATTAAGCACCATGACCTAATAAAGGTCATTTGGTATTAGAGTGGCTCTTCAAGATTTCATTAAAAAAATTTAAAGGTCATGCATCACTTTTATTGGAGCATATCTAGACCAATTGAGCACATCATGGAAATCAAGAGATTAAGACATGTGACAAGATAGTGGCAAAGGTTAAGGGAAAGTTTCTACCTATATATAACAAGCTTCGTTTGTTTAAAATATTTCAAGGTTTGTGATAGAGAGATCTAAATATTGAATTAAAACTAGTTTAAACATGTTAATATATTTACTTTATAGTATATAAACTATGTAAAGTAAAAAAAAATATTATTTTTTATCATAATTAAAATAAGGGCGTGCTTATTAGAGTTAACAAAGAGAGGTAAAAGGAGATAAATATTGAACTAAGCATATAAATTAATGGCCACATACATGAAAGTAGTTATTCTCTACATAATATGCATCTATGCACATGCATGTCATATGTGTAGTCGCTAAATCACACACTTTGAGTCAATATTTAGTGTCGGTCTCATATTACTATTCATATGGTTTTTGAGTGAAAAAATTACTAATTAACCCATATCCTTTGGAATTTTTATTTTGCTTTCTGTCATCGCTTCTAATCCTCTGACCATACTTGCCCAATATTTTTTTTCATTCTCCATTATTCCTATTCCTGATTGGGGCGCCCAGCCAGGACTGAGGATCCCTAGGCGCCTTGGTCCTCTTTCTACTTTGCCTGCATCTTTTGGGATATTTCTATCCATTTGAGATTTCCATAATTTTAGTTGTTGGCCTATTTGGGGCTAATTATGAAATTAGAACAAGATAACCATATAAATATAAAGTCATGAGACCATAATGAGGGACCAGGCACTAAACATCTACTATCACCATCTAGAGTTACATCCATCAAGACAACCTAAAGCTACATTTGCATACATCTAGCTCCATCACAAGGCACACAACGCTGGTTCATCTGCATCATATTTCATAGGAGGGGAGTCTATTATTTCTATGAACACATTTACTACATTCTACATCTAGTTACTTTCTCTCTACTTCAAAAAGTGTCACTGGCACAAGAACAAACTAGGGCACAATTTTACACACACACAACTAGAAATACATTGGAACTAAGATGTAGTGCGACACTCAATTAGTAATTCAACCAATGTGGCTGTTGAGGACAATATGACCCCTTCATATGCATTTTTTTTAGGGTTTTGATTTTTGTCTGGGATTTTGCAAGTGCTTTCTTCATCTCTTATTTACAGTGAAATCTAGTGTAATTCAACGAAATTCACATGACATGGCATGTAATCACTTAGTGACACCTCAGAGGAGGGTTTTAGGGCATTTCCACAGACAAGGTCACTCAAATCTCAGACTAGGGCACCCATATGTGCCCCTATCCCTTTCTAAGTGCCCCAGTGTTAGTCAGAGAGCTCAGATATGGACTTTATTGATTTTCTGTGTGGTTGTTTCCTCATCATGTTGACCTGGTTATCAATGTGACACAGTCCCACACCTTATTTGAATCAGGTAAGGACTCCCCAACCCTCTCTTGCATATTAGGGTTTCAAAGTTCTATTTAGTTTTTTGGGTCATTTTTTATTTATTTATTTAGATACTAGTTACCACGTTGCATAACATTAGATTAGGCTATAATATCACATTTTATTTTAATAATTTTTTGTAAACCCCATGCTCGACACCACCTTTCACTTAAGGATATTTTTCTTTTCTTCATTATGACTCAATCCTCTAAAGAATTTACCAAATCCCATCTTAAGGCCATAAATAATCATATCACTGAACATCCTGAAGATCTAGATATGCTTCTATATAATTCTCATGAGGAATATAGAAATCTTGTGGAGCTTAATGCTTCTACCATGGAGCTTAATGCTTCTACCACTATTCCCACCATCGATACTACCTACCTGATTATTTTTACTCTTCTACCCATCTCCACAGTTCCTATTTTTGTTCCTACTCCTAATAATCATTATAAGACATCCCTTATTTCACATACATCGCAACATATTTTTGTTGGCACTCATGGTCTAACCTCTATTTATCAATAAATTCAAGCAAAAATTCATTGATTACAGTAGGCTACTTCTCGTGTATCTCCATATTTGGATTCTACTTTGCTACGTCATACTCCATTTGCACCCACTATATCCACCTATTCCTTTCTGTCAAAAAAATTTCACCACTAAAATACCTATTTTTAATGGCCATGATGACCCTCAAGAGAATCCTTTAGCTTTCCATGTGGCTTGTCAAGATTTTTTTGAATGATCATCTCCTCTTAGCTAAGCTTTTTCCTCGTAGCTTACAATATTATGCGATGCAATTGTTTTACAACCTACCTTTTCATTTGGTAGCCTCCCTTATGCATATATCCGAATATTTTATCATTCACTTCTATATCAATATCAGCTCTAAGATCTCATATTCCCAACTTAAACATCTTAAACAAGGATCTAACAAACACTTAGCAAATTATGTTTTAAGATAAAAAAAAAAATTATCCAAGATGTGAAATGTTCTTGTAGACTCCGAGCTTTAGGATTTATTCATCCAAAGTCTACTACCACCTCTTCAGGAGAGTGGCCTCTTTGAGACCTCTCCTTCTTTAGATTAGTTTTTTGATAACTAAACACAATGACACAAAATTCACTGTTAATGCAGTAGCTATTACTAAATAAGTTCAGTAAAAAAACCTCACCAGACATTCACAAAATTTCCTATTGCTCCACATCTTATCCACAAAAACTTCTTGAAATCAATCTTATCACGCTTCCTCCACCACTTGAAATAGATCCATCATGAACAAAAGGAAGGAATTACAATGAGCAGTTCTGATGTGTTATCACCATTGTGTGGAGCACTCTACCAATAGGTGCTTCAAACTTTGAACTATCATATAAGATCTTATCGATAACAATAAGCTTGAATTTCCTAAGAATCTAGATTCTCCACTAGTTAATGAAAATCATAAGCTAATTTTTTTTGGTAACTCACCTCCACAACATGACAAGAAAATTGTTGGTCCCATCAGCTAATCATACTTATTGTGTAATGCCTCAACCTGAATTGGGGGCCCTTGAATTTTTGGTGGCTAATAATAAACATCACTTTGTCAGTCATCTCTTTCAATAATCATTAATATCATTCCACTTTCTCTTCAAATCACTTACATATCAAAATATTTATTGGATCTGTCTCTATCAATAATACTAAGGTTGACCCATCATGTCCTATTAGTGCATGTTCTTTCCCACTTATTGATGCTATTGGCTATTCGTGTTCACACATCTCATTTCTAATGAATAATTCCTATGGTGTGATCAAACGTCATGTTACAGTAGGACCTCTTATTATGCTTATACCTTTCCTTATTGGACAAGCCATAGATGGTTGCGACATTCTCCTAGGACTCAATTCGATTTGTAGGTATCACTCTATCATTTCTATGAATCATCTATGACTCAAGTTCATTCATAATAATCAAGTTGTTTCTATCAACGATGCACCACCATCTGCTCCAAGGTAATCATTTCCTTGAGCACTAGTTTATGCATCCCCTAATATTTTTACTACATCACAACCTATGTTAAATAAAGCACAATATACTCCTAGTTAACCTACTCGTACACCATCTATGTGGTCGCACCACTCTACTATTCCTACACATAGGTGTACGCCCATTCCTCGCATAGTTATTACATATCAATGTAGGTCACCACATCAATTTTTTCCATGTTGATGTCCATTACCTCCGCATTCACCTCCTCTTCACTCTCCATCGCCTACATATTTTATTTCACCCATGAACTGAACATATATTCACCCATTGCATGCACATAGACTTCACTCACCTGCGCAGTGACTATCTACTATTTCATCACTACTAGAACATGGACAAATGATTTCGCCACGATTAGCATCGGAAGAGGGACCTTCATCCTTCACTTTCATTGGTTAGATTCATTCACTCATAAACACTGGGGGGTATAACATTAACACATTCCCCCACCCATCTTATCATCAATACATGTCCTTTACTCACATTTATCAACCTCATAGTGTAATAATTTTTATCTACACTCTATCCATCATCATTACCCTATGATGCAGTCTTGTACTTTTGTCCACACTTGACTGTTGAGGTAATCGTCTACACATGGACGCCACACACTACAAAATTGTCAGTACGCATTAGGAATCACATATCATCATAGGATCCTCCATCATCTACATATCAAACACTACACCATAGGATATAACATTGTGATTCTTCATACATCCTACACTTTACATACTACATCTTGTCTTACATAAATCATACGCATAATACACATTAATTACACACTAAACCATAGCTATCACATGTTGCATGTTTTTCACACATCATACACATCATCTTAGATTCAATTTTACATCTGTTATACTATACATCCTAGGGCATGGATACATCATACATTACACATTTTTACATATTCACCTCTATGCGATGCACTAGCTACCCGATGACACACTCTAGTGTCACGGTCCATACTAGAATGTTGAGGGTATATATCTCAAATGGACACACATCATGATCACATGTTCATCAAACACTCTTCTTTTTTTCATGTGACATTCCTAGGATTAGTGATACAGGCCTTAGGCTATAGGGTCACTTGTCCTAGCATCATCTTGTTATAGTTTATATCACCACTTTCACTTACATTGTTTAGTGGTATACACTTTAGACTAATTCACCACCCCATTTCTATTCATTTAGTTGTGATATATGCTTAGGCTATAGAGTCACCCACACTTAATCTCTATGTCACATATCATCACAATGTACTACACACTATACATAGTTTGACCATTTCATGATGACACACTCTCATTTTTGGTTAATTCTTGACTACTGAGGGGGAATAATAAATGAAAATCACTACATAAAAATCCATTCACTCAAGGGGCACGTGGATCCTATCATCCACTTTGCATTCTATTTCATCCACCCATAATATATTACATTTTATGGTTGCATTTACTCTTTCTTGCACTTGTCTTTACATGTTCACTTTACTACACATGTTGGATAGATCTCTTGTACACCATTATCTTTACCATACACACATGCACGTTCATGTAATTTTTTCTATTTGTGATCACTGATATAGAGCTTTTACACATAGCATCGATGCTTGACACACTACCTATTGGGGAATCCACATTCATACGCTATAGGTGTTATTATTTCATTTTTGTTCATAGCACACTACTTTGGTTTATACACACTTGGACATACTTTCTATTTTTCTAATATTCTAACAATTGCTTCATGTGCATCATTTTTTATGCAGGGATATTTTCTTCCATACTTGTTTATTTCTTTTCTATTGATTCTCTTGTTTTTAGGCCTTGCCCTTTATTGTGTCTACATACATATTTTTTTGCGGCCATGACGACCTTGACTGTCTTGTTACATTGTGAGTGGTTTACAGTGTTTTCATCCTGCTTTGTGTGGTCTATGATTGTCTTTATGATTGTTTACATTATGTGTTTATATTATAGCTTATACATTGTTTGTTTAGTTTATAACGTTTCTCTACATGAATGTTGGTTTGTACTAACACTTGTTTTCCAACCACTTGTTTGTGTGTGCCTTGGTATTTACAAAGCACATTTCCTTCCCCCTGTAGGGCACAAGTTTTGTTTCAGCAGTTGGTCCTTTTTTGGGGCCACATTATCCTATTCGTGACATCAAATGCACCCCCAAAGAGGGGGGGATTCATATGGGGTTTATACATGGTAAAAATAAACTTTAGTCTATAGTTCAGTCTATAGTATAGTCTACAGTCGTCGTCCATGATAGAGTTTAGTCTACAATTTATGAGGGGGTTCAAACAACTCTATAAAAACCATACATTAATTTTACAGGGCATATTGTCCTTAACATTTTGGGGAGCAATTACAAGTTGGAGTATGCAGCATCAGATCACCTCGAAAACTACATAGTAAATAGATATCTTCACCAATCTTAGGGAAGTAATTTACAGGTTGGAGAATAAAACAACTTTCTCCCTATGCTTCTTCGTCAACACTGACATGAGTTCACCCAAAAAAATCACACTTCACTGACAGTTACAGGATATCCTTTCTACACCCTTTTGTCTCATCACGAATCAGGTGCACATGTTCCTTTTTCATTGGCATTTTCATACTATTTTTACACCGTTTCTTTACATTTTTACACATATATGCGTATTTGACTACTTGATTGTCTTCTCTTTTGTGGGTATGTTCATATGGGAAGCAAATTATCAATAAAAACACATACATGGTGAGTATATTACACATGTAGTACTAAACATGCAGGTACACTATACACATTGGAATCTACATGTGCACTTCCACCCTCGATTCACCCTCATTACTTTTAAATTTTTGCATCTTTAGTCTCCATGCTCCATATTTTTTTCACTCCACACTTTCTCTAGTCCTTCATCGTGTTTGCTACATCACTCTACATGGATATTAGGTACACATATCTATCTATTTTTATGTTAGCGAGCATTCTTCTCACCAACATAAAGTGGGGGAAAATTTAGTCACTAAATCACAAACTTAGAGTCAATATTTACTCCTGGTCTCATACTACTATGCATATGGTTTTTGAGTGAAGAAAGTACTAATTAACCCATGTCCTTTTTCCTTTTTACTTTGCTTTATATCGTCATTTATGATCCTTCGATTATAATTTCCCAGTCCATTTTTTCATTCTACATTATTCCTATTCATGACTAGGCCCCCCTGGTCCTCTTTGGGAGCCCTGATCCTATTTTTACCTTTCTTCCATCTTTTGGGCACTTTCTATTCATTTGATCTTTCCATATTTTAGTGGTTGTACTTTTCGGGGTTAATTACGAAATTAGAACAAGAGAATGGAATCTGTAAACCAGATTAAATTAGAAAAACAAGGTGAAGCTTGTTGTGATTTTATTAATATAAAATGAAGCATTACAACCAAAAGAGAGAGCTGCAATATTTATAGATATTTGACAACTTCTATCTCTTCCACAATACATGGAACAAATCTCCTAAACAAAGTAAATATGCAGAAATAGCATATTGCCCCTAAAAAGCTTCTACAGGAAATCATCCGAGAACAATATTCTAACTGAAGAACATCCTCCACAATCTAAGGGATGATAACAACACACTAAAAACTAAGCTAACTAAAGTAATTAAATAGTTACTTTATTATAATTACACATTAATCCACATATGGTGAATTAAGTGTTAGATTATTTCTAACATTCCCCCCTTTAATTCATCATATTCTGAAGTGAATAGGAGAGAAATACTCTGAATGCCTCAAATTTAGGACGTGCAAGAGATTTTGTGAAAATATCTGCATGCTGATGTTCTGTCGGGCAATGCTAAAGCTGAATGTTGTTGTTCTGAACTTGTTCATGAATGAAATGTACCTGCACCTCAATGTGTTTGGTGCGTTCATGAAAAACTAGATTTCAAACAAGTTTTATTACTCCTTCATTGTCTACATGTAGGATTGTTGGATGATCCTATGGAATTCCCAATCCTTCAAGCATCTGTCTAAGCCAAATCGCTTCACAGATAGCTCCTTCTACTGCATGATATTCTGCTTCTGTGGAAGACCTTGAAACACAATTTTGTTTCTTGCTCCCCCATGAAATAGGTCTAGATCCCAAAAAAAACACAAATCTTGAAGTGGATGTGTTAGGATCACTATCCAACTTAGCATCTCAAATTAGATTAGTATACCACTTAGGCATACATTTAGCTGTTCCTGTAGATGGAGGAGTTGAATTATCCTAATCATCATTATCTTCATCAAGAACATCTTCTATTTTCATAGTAGGATTGTTTGTGAGTTTATGGAAGGAGCATCTGCTTCTTTATTTTCAAAAAACTCAACATCTCTACTTGTGAAATTTTTTCTTGTTTTTGGATCGATTAACTTGTATCCCAAGGCTTCATCACTATATCCCAAGAATATAAGTTTTTATGATTTCACATCAAGTTTAATTATCTTTTTCTTAGGAATGTGCATACTTTCCTTGCATCCAAAAATTCTAAGGTGTTTTATAGATGGTTTGTTCCTTGACCAAGCTTCCTGTGGTGTTATTCCATCAAGCGCAGAAGTGGGAACTCTATTCAGTAGATAAATTGTTGTTTTTACTGCTTCTGCCCAATATGTTTTACTCAATCCTGAGTCGTTAATCATACACCTTACCATTTCCATTATAGTTCTATTCCATCTTTCAACAACACCATTTTTTTGTGGTGTATATGGAGGTTCCATTTTCCTATGAATTCCATGTGTTTCCAAAAAAGCTTTGAACTCATTACTGGTGTATTCACCCCCTCGATCTGAGAAGAGTGTTTTTATTTTCTTACTAGTTGAATTTTCACAAGCTACTTTGAATTTCTTGAAAGTTTCAAAGGCTTGATCTTTGGTGCGAATGCAGTATAACCACATTTTTCGTGAGTAATTATCAACAAAAATCATAAAATATTGAAACCCTAAATGACTAGGTCTCATAGGTATACATAGATCGGTATGCATCAGATCAAGCTTACCACGGGCCTTGAATGTACTTATTTTCTGAAAAAGAAGCTCTATGTTGTTTTCTTGCCAAACAATTCATGCACTTGTCTGTATTTTTCTTGAAATTTGGCAGTCCTCTTACGATATTATTTTTTTGAAGTGTTTCAAGATAGCCAAAAATTACATGGCCAAATCTTCGATGCCACAATTGTGCCGATGATGTATCCTTAGCTACAAGGGCCTAAATTTTGGTTTGAACAAAATCCAATTGAAACATACGACCTACACCAGAAGCTTGTGCAACAATGTTGGAGTTTTTAGACTTATCTTTGATTAAACACATCTTATTTCTATCTGTACAATCAAAATCAACTTTTAAGTTGTGCTCCAAAAGCTGACTTACTGAAAGTAGATTCTTTGTCAATCCAGGAACATATAGAACATCTCTTATTGTGCACTTTCTTGATCCAAGAGGTAAGGAGATATTTCCAATTCCTTGTACTTTGTACGATGAATCATCACCCAATGAAATAGAGTCTTTGTTAGGTGTATTCTTTAACTCTAAGAACCAATCATTTCTCTCGGTCATATGTGTTATTGCTCCTAAGTCAACATACCAAATTGCCTGTGGTGAATTGATTTCTTGAGTTTATTGTGTAACAAAGAGGAAGTCCTCATCTCGTGAGTTATCTTCTTCTTCAGTAATGTTTCTGTGCTGCGGTGTTTACTTTTTCCAGTTACTTTTCCTTTTTCCTTGTTTTTTGTTTTGATAACCCTGACTAGATTGTTGTAAATTTGGCTTCTTGCCACTAGATGAACCCTTCTGAAATGTGTTATACCAACAATATTTTAATTCATGTCATTTTCTGCCACAAATCTGACACTGCTTTTGCTGAGTGTTCCCTTTATTATTTTATTGAGAATGTTGCTTATGTTGCTTACCAGTTGTATGAATCTGTTTCTTCCCCTTGTGGAATGAAGAGAGGGCTTGTTCCTCATCTTCTACAGGTTTGTTCATGGACTCTACCTGTTGTAACATGTTCACTAACTCTTCAAAACTTGTAGTTGGACCCATAATGTTGAGAGTTATGACAAGTATTTTGTATGAGGCTGGTAAAGCTCTCAATACAATAGGGACAAGAGATTCATCAGTGACCTCTACTTCCAAAGCTTGGAGATATGATCTCAATATAGCAAAACACTTTAGAAAACTTTCAATAGACTCATTAGAATTCATTTTGAGACAATGTATTTGTGTTTGTAATTGCAAAATAACATTTTTGTTCTTAGCTTCATATAAATTTGCTAGTTTATCCCATGCTTCTTTTGCAGTTGGTGCTTAACGAATATGAGGTTGTACATCATTAGTTACACCAAACAGAATTATAATTTTTCCTTTTGATTAGCACGATCAAACACATGTTGTTGAGAAATATCATTTTCTGGTCTCGTTATCGAGCCATCAACTACACCAATTATGTCCTCAAATTCAAGTTGAGTTTTAATTTTCATTTTCCATGCAGCATACTTATCTCCTCGTAGGAGTTGTGGATCAGGAAAAAAGAATTTGGGTGCATTGTTAGCCATTTGTGCATGAAAGAAAAGAGAGATAGAGAATCAAACACGAAACAAATCCCCCCTCAAATCAGTACACACCCCCCCCCTAAAAAAAATGATTTTTATTGAGTGTGGGCTCCTTTTTGGCCTTTTACAATGATTTTTTGGCACTATTGGCCATTTTTACAAACATCTTGTAAATAGAAAAAGAAAATTGCACCCCCTTCTTGTTTACAAAAAATGAATATTTTTGTAATTTTTTAAATTTTTGGGCACTTTGGCCTCTTTTCCCTTACAAATTTAGTTTTGGGCTCTTTGGCCTCTTTGACTAGACCAAAGCGTAGAGCTCAAAAAAACATATACTTTAAAAAAAAATGGCAACTCAATCCGAGATACCGGTGGAAAGAAATGACAAATCCAAGTTTTGATTTTATGATCTTTCCGGACCCCTTTCCTAAAATGGAAATTTTTTCTGTCCTAATTTTTTCACAAAAAACAAAAAAGGAAAGTTTTTTTTAAAGAAGCGAATTTTGGAATTTTCTTATTATTTTTAATATACACAGCCCACTTAGGGCTTACCTGGCACATGCCGCCTTGGTTTCTCCGTCACATTCAACTATATCCACCTCTTATTCTATTCTCCTCCTCCCTTTTTGCTTTGCCTCTGCAATGCCTTTATTTGCTTCCATTTGTGCATGTAGGGTATGGAGATCTTCAGTGCATAGCTTCAAAATAATGATGGGTCGACTAGATCTGTGTGCTTTACAGGTTATGATGGAGTGTTTTGACACCTTTGGTTTGGATTTAGGGGTTGAAACTCGCGTACGACTTGAAACGAGGGTCGATCTACTCTCCTTTTTCTCAATTGGTTGAGGTGAGCATGCCAATGTACCAACACTTCCAAAAATAACTCACCAATACTCCCAACTTGGTTGTCAATGCAGCTCTACAACCCAAACTTGATGCTTGTATCTTGATGTATAGTAAAGCACACTCTTGCAACAGTCAATTTTTTTTAATTATTGTTGCTTCTACTACTTTCGGGTGTGTGGAGAAGGGGCAGGGGATGTGAAGAGGCTGGGGGCATCTATGGTTCCTCCTGGCTTAGGCTTCTAGTCCTCCTTCCTCAAATCTTCTAACACTTCCTCAACAATTATCTACAGCCTTAACTCACCTGCTCTAACACCAAATGAAAGTTGTAAACCAGATTAAATTGCAAAAACAAGGCGGATCTCGCTGTGATTTTATTAATATAAAATGAAGCATTACAACCAAAAGAGAGAGCTACAATATTTATAGATATTGGACAACTTCTATCTCTTCCACAATACATGGAACAAATCTCCTAAACAAAGCAAATATGCAAAATAGCATATTGCCCTTAAAAATCTTCTACAAGAAATCATCCAAGAACAATATTCTAACTGAAGAACATCCTCCACAATCTAAGGGATGATAACAACACACTAACAACTAAGCTAACTAAAGTAATTAAATAATTACTTTATTATAATTACACATTAATCCACATATGGTGAATTAAGTGTTAGATTATTTCTAATAGAGAACCATATAGATATAAAGTTATGAGACCATAATGAGGGACCAAGAACTAAGCATCTACTATCACTATCTAGATTTACATCCATCAAAGGCACCTAAAGCTACATTTGCATCCATCTAGATCTATCATAAGGAACACAAGGTTGGTTCATCTGCATGACACTTCATAGGAGGGGAGTCTATTGTTTCCATGCACACATTTACTACATTCTACATCTAGTTACTTTTTTGCTACTTCAAAAACTACAACTGACACAGGACTAACCTATGGAATGGTTTTGTCCACACACACACCTAGAACTACATTAGGTCTGAGATGTAGTGTAGCACTTAGTTAGTAAGTCCACCATTGTGGCTGCTAAGGATAGTCTGACCCCTTAATTTGTATCTTTCTTTTTTAGGTTCTTGATGCTTTGTCTAGGGTTGTACAAGTTCTTTCTTCATCTTTGATTTACAACGATATCCAATGTAGTTCAATGAAATTAATGTGATAGGCACCAAAGGAATGCAGTCAGTTAGTGACAAGTCAGAGGAGGGTTTTAGGCCATTTCCACAGACATGGGCACCCAAATCTCAGACTGGGGTGCTCGTATGTGACCCTATCCCTTTCCAAGAACCTCAATCTAGTTAGAGAGCTCATATATGCACTTTCTCGGGTTTCAATGTGTTTTTTTCCTCCTCATGTTCACCTGGTTTACACTACAACATAGTCACACACCTTCGTCGAATCAGCTAAGGAATCCTTAACTCTCTCTTACATATTAGGGTTTCACATTTCTATTTACTTTAGTTTCTTGGGTCATTTCCTTTATTTATTTAGCTATTATTTACTACTTTGCATATCATTAGACTAGGCTATAATATCACATTTTAGTTTAATCAATTTGCATTCTATAAATTTATTGCAAAAGTACTAGTATTTTATTCAAATTGTGTGTTTGTTATATTGAACGAAAATTAGCCTATTATCACGTTGAAAGCTTTACTTATTGGAGGAGACCATGCAAAGAAAATAAACATATAATTTATCATTTTTGGTTAAATTCATGTCATTCTTATTAGAGATAGTAGAGAGAGAACCTAAAGTAAATATTGAACTAAATATATTACTTAGTGATAATATACATATAAGTTTTTATTTTCTAGATGAATACACCTATATGCATACATGCAACATACATCCCATCTATTTCCGGATAAAATATTTAAATAAATACTAAACTAAACATATTACTTTGTGGCAACATACACAAAATATTGACAATCTAACAAATTATTATAATTTAAATTTAAAACCTTTACTTTGTAATGCACTCACCTACCAAAATTACTACATTGACAACCATATTACAAATGAATTTTATTAATTTTTATTAAAAAACAAATATTTTGAAAATTTTTACCCACAGTACATGGCATGCATGCATGTGTGTATAGTGCTATATGGATGTTCTCTCGATTTTGGGATATTCGCATTAAGAAATATGGTTTCCATCAAATATACCTCCAGGGCTAAATTAAGGGTTATAAGCACCATATGAAATACTCGAACTAACACCTTATAAAAATAAATGAAATCTATAATAGAAAAAAAATTAACCGTGACCAAATATCATAGTAATTAATATGTTATGCCTATACCATCCGAGAAACTAATTCCTAATATTGTTTTTATATTTACTATTGTCTAAAATCGCTAGTTAATTCTCTAACATATAATCTATTGTAATCCTCCTTTTCTCATATATTTCCTAGCTATTGTTTCCCATGCTCTTTACATATTTACCTTTCTTGATCTCTCCTTAAAAAAACTTCCAAGACTTCAAAACAATACGAAGTATGAAAGATGCATGAATATGAGTTAAATTTAAGAATCCTAAAACGAAGTCACTTGCATATATATTTGAGGGAATCATATTCTTAATACAATTATGTAATTTTAATTATATTTTGAATCAATTAAATTGAATTGGTGTGTAAGGATAGAAACTAAATTTTACTAGCACATATGGATCTAATAAATTGATCTACTCTTCATAAAAACCATAGTAAAATAAAATAAATTAATGCCCCCTAAATGTTAGTACCCTAGGAAGTTTCCTGGTTTTCCTAGATTATAATCCTCCTATGTATAGCTCTTTAATGTCTCAAGGGCGTGCCAGAGGGAATGTAGAGGTTCGACCAAGTACCCACCGAGTAATGTGGCCTTATTTTTATATGGTCCTTAAACTTGAGGGCCCATTTAACCATTGGCTCGAGGAACAACTCGTTGGGAACACAGTGCCTCCTCATGTCTGCATAATACATGATATTATTTTGGGAAGGACTATGGAAGTACCTGACAACAATAATATTGTTAGGGTGGTGTTCAAAACATATGGCACATTCACAACCAGTCTGCTGCATTCTGCATGGCTTTCTGTGTTGCAAAACATGTTAGAGAAAGAAGAAGACAATCATTTGTTGAGCTTGGAATTACCCACTCCGTTGAGATTACAAAAGTATTAGATAGACTCCATTTTGTTCCACTCTATAATGATGGATGTGTTAAGATGGTTGTAGTCACTCAATGAAGGATGGGGAATGTTTGTGAATACTTTTGAGCAACTAGAGCTTGAGTATCTATAACACTTGACAAAACTGACGGGGAAGAAAGTATGGCCCATAAGCCTAGTGCTTCCACTGGCTTGTTTTGGTAGCGGAGTAAAAATCAGCCCCAGAGGAAAAATGACGGATGTTAGCAAATACCAACTGCTACAATGGATTGATTCTCAAAGATCTAGTTCAATCTTGTATATATCGTTTGGAAGCCAATGAGCAGCCCTTCATATGGGCTATCAATAGGGCCAAATTAAGTTTTCGGAGTGCCATAGACAGTACTCAGAGTGTACGCCTGCTAACCCCGTTTAGGACTAACTACTGATCTCTGCATGTTTTTAAATAAATTATAGTATAACTTTTAACACATTCAATTAAAGCTATAAAGTATTTTTTCATTTAAAGCGACAAATTGCTTTTCCATTTAAAATCGAATAACAACAACATTGTTCACACTCTCACTATTCATGTCATTACTATGAAAAATAGTTCAATAAAATGTAATTATTTCCATTATAATATTTAGACAAAAAAATATAATACTATAAATATATTCACTATTAATAACTGATATATATATATATATATATATATATATATATATATATATATATATATATATATATATATATATATATATAATAAATTAAATTAAATAAATACAAACTAAAACCAAGAAGAATTGAAAAAAAAAGAAAAAAATCGATCCTAGTGAACAAAGAGATTATAAAAGTATTTTCTGTTTGTTCACAGTATATTTTTTCGACAGTGTATTGATTATTTTAAAATATAAAAATTATATTACAATTAAATATATGAAAAACATGTAAACAATTGTCATCTACAAAATACAACCACCTTGAAATAAAACATAAGTAGCTTATTTGATTCATAAAATAAATTGCAGTGCGAGAATAATATATTTACAAATTACCCGAGCCTGCTGCCTGCGTGTCCTATCAATTTTGAGAGTGGGAAAAACATGATATCCTCGTCACTCAGGCTGAGGAAAAATAATCCGTCACTCAGGCTCTGTGTTGTTGTGGCTCGCCTATCGAAATTTGGTCACAGTTTAGTCTTCAGAGGGCCAAGGCATTTTTTAGATATTTCTGTAACCATGTAACTTAAGGTATACCTTTAGGCTTTATAAGTTGTTTATATATGTGAATGGCCTATGGAAATCATGTCGGTTTGGGTTAATATTAATTTTTCTACAAATTTTACCTAAGGCAGAGCCAGAGCCAAAAACCTACGTGCAATTTTTTTTTTAAATCATGCCGCCCTCCCCATTGTATGCCCTAGGCAACTGCCTAGGGTAAGAAATGCCCCTGGCTATCAAATTCTCCCCAGGGATTGAACCTGTGACATCAAACATTGCGAGTTATATTTGTAGCACATATCTTCTAGAAGGTTTCCAAGAGAGAACAAAGGATAGAGGGATAGTCATATTTGGCTGGGTACCACAACTTGCTATTTTCTCACACGCATCTATGGGTGCCTTCATGAGTCACTACGGGTGGAATTCTATGCTTGAAATCATAACTCTGGGAGTCCCGTTTATCACGTCACCCATGCATGTAGATCAACACTTCAATTCCAAGCTAGCAATGAAGTAAGGAATTGGAATCCAAGATTACGAACATAGATCTAGGATTCTAGAAAAACAAAGAGCGATGGATGTAATAACTCTTGTTAACTATATTTTTTGAGAGAGATTCTTATGTTTGAGATGGCAACAATGGCTGCTTCTTGTCAAGAATATTAAAAATCTAACTCAAGCTAGGAAATTTCGGACTACGTCCATCTGCAATGTCTCTTATGTATTCAAACGCCTTACACTTGAAGAATAGATTTTTATAGTAATTGGGGAGTTTAGAATTTTCTTGAAAAGGGATTTTCTTTAAAGTTGTCGCATGTGATACCATAAAGTTTTAAATTTGGTTGAGTAATTTCTCCACTTACACATAATTATGGTGATAGGTGATCTATAATGGTAATTTAGTGTTGTATAATTTAGTGAGTTGTTCACTTTTATGTTTCTATTTAAATTTTATGTTTACTTGAACATGAAAATTTTAACCATAATTTCTACATCTATTTGACCAGTTCTTATAATTTTGTTCTTTTCACTTGAAGGAGTCAATTGAAAAATCATAATAGCATTTTCCCATAGTGGAAAAGCTCAACCCTCGGTGTTAATTATATTCCTCTCCATCATGTTGGAGAAATTGATTTGATAATGTTTGGTCCACCTGTGTGGAACCCAAAATTACTCACTTTATGTGGTGTGTTCTTCACCAAGGGCTTATAATTAGTGCTCGTTTGGTTCACCTTGGTGTTTCATCCCCCAAATTCCCCTTTTGTGGCCACTTGAAAACCTTTCATCAACTCTTTTGGTATTTTTGCAAAGCTCAGAAGGCTTAGAATTGGATTCATTCTTTCTTCCTCCCCTTCTAACCAGAATGCTTTACATGGTAGCATATTATTTAAGGAGACAATCCTTAGATTCCTCTTAAGATTTCCCATATTTTCCATGATTTTAGAGGGGAAATCCTTTTGTCTCTCTTGAAAGAAAGGAATTCAATTTTATTTTCTAATGTTGAAGCAGATTAACAATTCTCTATTTATAAAAAGTTGGTGGTTATCGTGAATGTATTATTGCAGATTCAATTTCAAGAAAACAATGTGGTGCTTGAGGTGGAGCATCTCAAAACTATCCTTCAGCACTGGGGAGACACCCCTTGTAACGTTACTCGTTAACCGTCATCTCCCTCCCACTGTTTCCTACCATAAGGTGGTGCTAACGAATGTCCCAGAGGTGGTGGTTTTTGGAGCCACTTGGATAGTTGGGCCCATCTGTCCCTGCGCAGTCACCCTCCGTAGAGGAGTTTCTCCCCTCCTCCTTTAGTTTGCCACCAAGGTTGTGACTCCACCTTGCCACCTAGCCAACTCAACTGGGGCTCGTCGGCTACCCATGAGCTGCACACTCATGACAGATGGGGCCTCCCACCTTTTCTTGAAAAATTTCTCAGGATGTCTCTTGCCATCTTGCCCACTTGGGCCATAGCTAAAGATACTAAAGAAGGAAGCCAACTTAGCTCTGATTGGGACATTCCAGACAGTGACAATGACCAGCCTAGTTTTGGATGGCATAATTAAGATCTTCCCCCTGTAGGACAACAATTCATAACAGTGCATTAACTTCCTTACTTCCTTACTTTTTGATGTTTTGTAATTGAGTATATTCCTAGGCTTTGTAGTTTCCTATTATGAAATTGTGGCTTTGGGGTGTGCTTCCATACCGCTTGATTTTTTTGAATTAGCTTGTATCATTTTACTAGATTAATATAATATAAGATCATTTTCATCAAAAAATCATAATAGCTAATTACATCGATCTAGGCATTATACAACTGCAATGGACTGTAGTGTAATGTAGTGAGTTGTTGAATTTTATGTTCCAGTATAAATTTGACATGTATTTGACTATCACATGAAAATTTTAAGTTTTTATTTTTGACATCCATTTGACCATTATTTAAAATTTTGTTCTTTTTTATTAGAGGAGCCAATCAAACAGTTATATTTTAGTTACATCGATAAGCATTATATAATAAAAAAGGGATTGATTCTTATGTAGTGAGTTAATTTTTATGTTCAATTTTAAATTTGAATTCCATTTTACTATCACACTATAATTTCAAGCTTAAATTTGTTGTCCATTTGACCATTTCTTAGAAGTTTTTTTTTCTTTTTTGGGATAATACAAATAGAAAATTATAATATATGGGCCATAAGGTGGTGTTTGGAGACCATGTTTTCTTACAAGAAGTTTTTTCATAGATCCAACACAGAGATAAATTTGTCACAAGTCATTTAAAATTCATGAAGAAGGTGATGGAATTAGGAATCAATAGGATATGTGAAAATTTTAAGAATATAACCTTTAGATTGATATCTCTTGGCTTATTTCAAATAAACATATTTAAATTATTTGTAGTAGTAATTTAAAAAAATTGAAATAATTTTCATCTTGTACATCTTAATATATTGTAAAAATTTATAGTAATTGGATTAAATAGTTTTTGTAATAAGATTTCAATGATTTCACATATAATGTCGTTTTTCATGAAAGGAACAAGAATATTGAGGTTGAATGTCACTACATTCAAGAGAAAGTCTTAAACAACCACATCTAGCTCTAGTACTACACAACAAATGCACAAATATCAAGCATTACGTATTTTATCTCAAATATTAACTTTTTAATTGATTGATGTTTATGATTAATGGATAATGATAGATATTAACAAAAAAATAATACATCTATTTTCACATAAAAATTTTCAATACTTTTCATTGTAAATACATACAATTAAAAAATTTACCTTTCTTTGTAAATCAATATAAATTGAGTCTTATAACCATCGAGTTAAAATTCAGGAAAATCCTTGTAATTGACTATGCTAGCAAACTCACCTCTCATCCTATGTTTTCCTAGTTTCTTGTATACATTGAAACCTCTTAGGTCCTCCCAACCAACATTGTTCTTAAGATTTAAGAATAATCCTAGACTCAATTGATTGATTATAAACGGATTCCCTTCAAATGTCAAAGATGTTTATTGGTCGTGGACGTCTAATTTAAGACTGTGAATATTTGAAATGTAGTAAGATGGGAATATTGCCATGGTGGTGGGAAGCTCTTCCTAAACACATGGGGTATAAGGAGAGGTTCCCTTATCTAAGGAATCAAAGGTAGAAGAGAAAATTATGGCTATGAAAGATCAATTGGAGGTTTGTGTGTATCCTATAAAGACTAGTACTTTATAGAGGAAATCAACCAAAGAAAAGTAGAGGTACCAAAAAAGATGGATATTCAAGACTTTAACTTTGTGGCCACGTGAATCATAGAGATTCCTAACCCAATATTGAAATGGAAATTGTGATCTGAGTGACTCAAGCTATGGAGGATTCAAACAAGCTGGTGGTGGGAAAGAAAATAATTTGATAATATAAAAGGATAACTGAACAAGACAAAATGTGTCTTCATTCTAAAAACATGGGGTGGCAGTTTTAGCTAATTATTGGATATTCTTCTTCCTATTTTTTAACTTTTTCTTGGTGCTTGTTGTCCATATTTTTCCCTCAGGAAAAATATTGGATCGGCCATGATCCCGTAGAGAAAGAACCTAATAAATAACGTTTAGATCCTACGAACAGGTAGCAGAAAGACTCAGAAATGGAGTGGCGGAGGCTGAGAGAGAAGAAACGATCCTATGCGAGAAGAAAATGACTCTGTCAAGTTGTTTCATGTCTTAAATCTATTTTGCAAGCTTCAGGTAGACTTAACAATGAAATTGAGTCTCTGATGTAGGAGTGGTTCCGTAGAGAGGCCAGGAGCAAGAAGGGGAAAAAATGGAAAGGCTTTTTTAGATACACACACACAAACACACACACACAAACATATACATTGGTTTAAAATTATAGGTCTCATTTCACAGACTAACACCTATCATTATGCCAAATGCTTGCAAATAATAATTATAAGTCTAACTACTATAATCAAATGTGTAGGGAGAGAACGTGTTTCAAAATGAAAGAACACTATCACTTTCAGATCTATATTTTGCATAGGGATTCTAAATTGCATTCAAGGTAAAAACATACATTTGAACTAATTTAATTCCAAAGAGAAGAATAAAGTAAGTAAAAGAATAGTTTCTTGAAACTAAGATAGAAACAAAGAAAGGAATCCATGATTCAAAGCATATCAATAGAGATGTTATTCCTTTAAATTGATTTTAGAATTTTTTTAACTGAGTACAAATAATAATTTCAAAATTTTTATAGAGTTTTAAGATAAATTCAAACTTCCCAAACAAGGCAGATTTCACACTATTTATAATGAAACAGTCCTTTCAATAATTACATGGATTACATTCCTTTCCAATCTGAAAATTCAAGTACATATAGACTAATTAATACTTAAGAGAATACAAATTTTACATTAATATTCAGTTTAGAGTCCTTCTAAGTACTTCAAGACATACAAAATTAACAATAATTTTAAATGTAATAAATTACAAGCTCTCCATCAAAATGGTTGAGAAACCATCACCATTTTTCCAAAATATAAACTTTGTAACTCCATTTAATTCCTGTAACTTCTTTATTTAACTCTAGCAAACACAAATAACTGAGGGGGTTAGGAAACGATCTCCTCCAGGCCATAAATCTAATGAAGGGATGAATTCAACCCCCTCATTGACCCCCGAGCTTGAACCATGAGACAATGAAACATATACCCAACCATTGGTAGCTTACAAAATAAGGCTTCGACATTACAAACATGAACATAAACATGATCTGCAACTCAAAACCATTCAAGATACAAAATTACAACATTTAATCATCACAAAGACTCATTTTTAGAGCCATATGAGACAAGAAACATGGGGAACCATCTTATAACTCTCAAGTAGGTAAGGGTTCCACCTTAATCCTCTAGATCAACTATCACACACAATATCTTATCCCTCCCTCAAAATCTTATCACTACCTCAAATTCTCTTATCACTCCCTCATGGAATTATACAAAGACAAATCAATTATTTTCTTTATTCCTTCGCAAGGTGGGCACCCTGCCCACAATCCCTCCATAACCTTATAAAAATCCATTATTCCTCCTCCTTGATCCCCATTTTATTTCTCCCCATACATTATTTATGGAAAACTACCCAAACCCAATACAAACATGTATTCAAATTCAACAATTCCATACACAATAAAACAAGAAAAAATGTGATAAATACCCTACCTTTCCATTGATGGGACCTTCATTTTTCCAAGAAATTCCCTTCAATTTCTCTCCTCAAGAAAGCACTCAAAATCAAATCCTTACCAATTCCTTTCCCAAAATCCCAAAGTAAGCAACCCCCAACAACATAAAGGAAATCATATAAATAGACAAGGAGTGAGAGGTGATGTGGCTCCATGTAGTATGCTAATTCATCTCCCTACACACCATATCACCTTTTTAACACAAATTTTTAAGTCTCATAATTAGGTGGTTGAGGATATGACACAACCAAATTTTCACACAAGATCATTTTACACATTTCAAGGTTCAATTTAGAGGATCAAAATGTGAGGATAGTAATTGTCTCTTTCCTCTAAAGGTTTTCATGATTAAGGGTCTAAATTGACCCCTTGGGTCATAAGTTAGGTTATCAGGGAAGTCTAAAGAGTGTGGGACAAGTAAAAATTGCCCCACAAGCTCTAAAAATTTGGCTCAAAGCCCAAATCCGAGATTAGGCTTAGAAATGGCACACATACCAATGCCAAAATTCAAAATTTAATTAAAAGAGGTGAAATTAATTAATTATATTCCAAGGAATCTCTACCCTTCCAAAGCCACATCATCACAGTAACCATTAACCCTTCTAATTAACATATTTAAGCCAAAGCAAAATTTAAACATAAGAAACATAAGAGGAAACATTAGCTCCTACTAAAATTTACATAATTACAAGGGGTAAACTAACCACATAGATCATAGGGCTACAAGGTACATTATAAATTTAAGAAAAATCACAACATCCACAAATAATTACAAAACATAACTACAATACAATATATAGGAATACATACACATATCTACCCATGGTCACATGTAAGGTTATCTCCTATGGAGACCTCCAAAATACAACAAAAAGAAGACAAAACATCACAAATATAAACAAGATAGCTGTCAAGGTGATCGTGTTGTGAACCACGTGACATTCCTTCATGGTTGGCCTTCCTAGTCCCTCCTTATTTTGTGTGATTTCATTTCCTGCAAACCAAAAAATAATACCACCTTTTTCCTCAAGGCCACATCAATACATCAAGGAAATATAAAAACATGTAAAAATCATTCATCATGCATCATAGTATGCAATTGTGTTTTAAATCAAACATTTATAATAGTCCATAATCACAATCTACATATTGATCACCTAACATCATCATGAAATCAATAAACCATAATATCAAGGTACACATGGTTAGATGATGCATCAAAACATAATTGCAACTGCTATGAATCCAAGATGTCAGTATATAGTAAATAATGGTAAATCACATGTGCTAAAATATCCACCAAAATAATCTAGGAATCCATATAATCCATGAAAAGAGTGAAATCACAATGATAATCAATGTCCATATAGTCTAATCACATGCTATCAAAATACTTTATAAATATCCATGTCTCTAGGTAGTTAATGTGCATCAACAAACCAAAAATAAAAAAAGGGGTTAAAGAGCAGTGGTCACTACATCTCTCATCTAGACATTCCCCTCAACTTTACAATCCTACACGAGATCCTATTTTTTCTTTCCCCAAGTCAGTATAGTGTTCTCTCTGTCCCAATGAATACAAAGCTGCCAAAATAATCAATTTCAGTTAGTGTTAGACTACCGAATGTGATATTTTATAACCAAACACTCAAGAAATCAAACATATAGTTCCTAACCATTTGGTTTTACCTAGTAGACACTAGGGGAAGTGTCATTTTTCTTCCCAATGATTCTGGCCCTTCTCGACTACATTGTTCTTGCGTATTCCATTAAGAGCTTCAAGAGGAAAAATAATATAACTTTGAGAGGTGATTTCTCAAACTACAGGACACTTAGAAACTAGTCTCATTTTTACCCAATACTAAAAATTAAGACCTTATAAGTAATATTTTCATGGTTTTTTCCTAGGGCAATATGGTTTTTCATTGTATGAGAAAATGCAACGGTGCCAAAATAAAAAATTTGAGTGAGTCTTAGTTTTTCCAAACATGATATTTTGTAACTAAAACTCGTAGAACCAAATTTTTTTTATTACATGTCCGGGTGGCCCTGGTAGATACTTGGGGAGGTTCATTTTTGTTCCCAATGATCTTAGTCCTTCTTAACTACATTTTTTGGGGTGTAGTCCCTTAAGATTCCTAATAGAAAAAATGGTATAACTTCAAAGGGTGATTTGTCAGACTCCATGGAACTTTCAAAGGTCTCATCAATACTTTTGGATCCATATGGAGACCATATGTGAAATCATATTGTGATTTTCCCTAGGTCAATATGGTTTTTGTGTTATCGTAATAAACGTAATAGTAGTAAAATATTTAATTTGATTTAATGTTAGGCTTTCCAAATGCAATTTTTTACAACCAGAAGCTTGCGGAACCAAAATGAAAACACTAATACATCTAAGTAGCCTGGTAGATGATAAGGAATGTGTTTTTTTTTGGTTCGCATTGATCCTAGTCCTTCCGGGATATATTGGTGGGGCATAGTCCCTTAAGAGTCGTAGGAGAAGAAGGGTATAACTTCGATGGGTGAGTTCTTAAACTCTGTTTACACTTTTAAATGTCTCTTTTAGACATATGCCCCCATGATAAGACCCAATAAAAATAATCTTATTGTTTTCGTGAAATCAATAGGGTTTTCTCGTTGTCGTAATGAATGAAAAGGTATCAAAATTTATAATTTTAGTTAGTGTTAGTGTGTGAACACATGATATTTTGCAGATGTAAGCTTATGATACCAATTTTTTTTTCCAAGAAATATTGGTGTCCTAGTAGATTATAAGAGAGGTATCATTTTGGTGCCTGACAATCCTGGTGCGTACCAGCTACATCGGTTGGTTGTAGTCCCATCCCCGAGATTTAAAAAGGGTATAACTTCAATGGGTGATTTATCAAGCTCCATGAAACTTTTAAAGGTCCCATAATGACCTATGCCTCTACATTGAGACCCTAAAAAAAATCATATCATGGTTTTCCCCCAAGTTAGTATGGTTTTCTTGTTGTCTTGGTGAATGAAAAGGTGGCAAAATATTCAATTTTAATTAGTGTTAGGATTCCAAAAGTGATATTATACAATTGGAAGCTCATGGCATCAAATGGACAATGTCAACCACATCTCGGTATCCTAGAATATGTTAGGGCAGGTATATTTTCTTCCCAATGATCTCAGTCCTTCTTGGACTATATGGGTCAGACATAGTTACTTAAGATCCCTGAGAGTAAAAAAGGATATAAATTCAACATATGATATAAATTCGACATAAGATATAAATTTAAAAAGGAAATTACAATTTTATAGGTCTAGTATAGACCTACCTCCTTTGCATTAATGCCCTCTATGAAATCATGTCATTTTTAAAACTAGATAAATAAGGTTTTCTCGTTGTGTGAGTGAATGGAACGATATCAAAATCTTCAATTTGAGTCAATGTTAGGATACCAAATGTGATAGTTTACAATTGAAATCTTGTGGAACCCAACGGATAGTTCCAAAATTTATGAATGCACTATTAGATACTAGGGGAAGTATCATTCCAATTCTCAATGATCATGGTACTTCGCATCTACTTTGGTGGGTCATAGTCCCTTAAGAGCCTTGAGAGAAAAATAAGGTCTAAATTTGATTGGTGAGTTATAGGACTCCGTATTACTTTCAAATGTCTTGTCTGCACCCAAAACTGTATGTTTATACCCTCAATGAAATCCTATCAAGGTTTTCCCTATGTCAATACAATTTTTTGGATGTCCCAATGAATACAATTATGCCAAACTATTCAATTTGAGTTAGTGTTAGGATGCCAATGTAATATTATATAACTGGAAGCTCATAGCACCAAATAGAAATCATTAACATATCCAAGTTGCTTGGTAGATGATATAAGAGGTATCATTTTTCTTCACAATAATCTGGTTCCTTCTATATTACATCGGTCAGGCCTAGTCCCTTAAGATCCCTAAGAGCTAAAAATGGTATAAATTTGATGGGTGATTTCTTAGACTCCATGAAAATTTGAAAGGTCACATCTAGACATGTGCCTCTTCATAGAGACCCTCTAGAAAATCATGTGATGCTTTGTTACAAGTCAAGATAATTTTCTCATTTTTCCCAGCGAATGAATCGGTGTTGAAATATTTAATTTGGGTTAGTGTTAGGTTGTGAAATGTAATATTTCACAATGGATTAAATTATTTTGACACCGAAAAGATAACTCCCACTTGTCCATATGGCCTATTAGTTGTTAGGGGAGGTTTTTTTTACTTGTGTAATGATCCATTTCCTTTCAAGCTACATTGATCAATTAAGTTTTGTTTACTATTAGCAATAATTCTTGCTTCCCTAATGCATATAGCTTTTGGAAACACATTTAGATCATTTTTTAGTATTTATAGAGTGTGTAACAATGTATGTCCTAAGTATCACAAGTATCTCCATAGTGTATAAATAGGTAAATCTTAAGTATAAAAGTTAGACTAAATAGAGTGTATACATAGATTGTTGCTAAATACTAAAAGTAGCTCCATTGTGTAAAGTAGCTCATGGGTTTTAAAAGTTGCTCTCGAGGGTGTAAAGTGATAGATTATATATTATCACAAATAGATCTTCAGTGTCTAAAAATTAGTTAATGAGTATCAAAACTAGCTCCAAAGTGTGACATAGCTATCCCCAGAGTATCACAAGTATTTCAGCTCCATAATTTTATTAAAAAAATTATTTTGGAAATGCATTCAACTCAATTTAATGTTTATGATTCTGAATTTTGATCATTTTTAGTGTCATATAACGTATCATGTTGAATCATTTACATTGATTTAAATTAATATTTGAGTAGCCATACGTGTCCTTTTGTCCAATTCTAGTATTTATTCATCTTCATATTCTATATGTAATGATAATTGAAATTCAAATTGAACTTCTAATACAAACTCATACTCATAATGAATGCATTCATGTTTATGGGGGACATCTACTTCAACCTCTTCAACTTGTTGAAGTTCTTAAACTTATTTGAACATCTTCAAATAGAAACAAATATTCATCTTCAGTCATATTGTATTCATCTTCATCTATGTTATTCTCATATCCTTCTCAGAATATATGTATTTACATTAGGTTGATGTGTATAAAAAATTCCAATCGATGCATCTATAAATTCGTAAAAAATAAAATCTTTATCACAATATTTCACCAATGCATAGGTATCATTATACTCTAACAAATAAAATAACAAAAAACATGTATAAAGAGATTAATGTGTATATTAGGTATTCTAGGAATGGAAAGAAAACCCACGGTGTCTAAATCCCATCACCAATCCAATAAAGGAGGGTGTTTTAAGCTTTAAATTCCTTTCATATGATTTTTCCAATGAAGGTTCCATAAATCTTGAAAGGATCCGTGGTGATAATTAAGGTGTGCAACCCTATATTATTCCAACATTTTTTTCTGTAAGGAGCACTAGAAGAAATGAAATGCCAAAGCATAATTTTCCAGGATTTTATACTTGAAAGAAATATCACCACCCATTTAGAACATAAAGCCACACTTTACCTATAAGCATAAATAATACTCGAGCCACCTTTAATATGGGGTAAATAACACACTTCCCAGGACACCTGGTGAAATTCAACTGAACTAGTTCTTCTACAACAAAGGTAGTATTGAAGCATCTTGGCATGTTTGGCGAAAGAAAATCGAGATGGGCACCAACATGAAGAATAGTAGACATGGGTGGCTACAAGAATATTATTCCAACATTTTGTTTCCGTAAGGATCACCGGAAGTAATGCAATACAAAAACATAATTTACCAGGCTTTACTACTGGAAAGAAATCTCACCACCCATTTAGAACATAAAGCCACACTTTACCTATAAACATCAATAATACCCAAGCCACCTTTATTGTGGGGTAACTAACACACTTCCCAGGATACCTTGTGAAAGTTAACTAAACTAGGAATCTCACAAAAAAGGAAGTATCGAAGCAGCTTGGCATGTTTGGTGAATGAAAATCTAGATGGGTACCAACACGAAGAATAGTAAACATGGGTGGATACAATAATATTGGTACACACATAGAATTTACCGGTTAAGGAAATGGATTTAGAAGACCACCAAGAAAATTTTTGTTTAACTCTGTAAATGAGATACTTATATAAAGTGGAAGAATCACTATCAAAGCTAAAAAGAATGCCCAATTTTTAAAATTATTGTCCACATCATATCCAATTCAATGGGTAAGCTTTCAAATAGTCAGACATAAGCCATCAACATTGCTAATTGCCCAATGAGTTAGATATAAAAGTGCTAGATCCCAAAACATGACAAAATATGTCAAGTGAATACAAACCAAGAACAATATTCTTCTTAGATTAAGAAAGGATAAGAAATGAATCATCAACAAAGTTCCTATTAATGAGTTGAGTCACATGATCTGATTAAAAATTCCTCAAATGTGGCCTTGATCAACATATCGAGTACTAAATATCTAATAACATTGACGATTATAACAAATAGGGAGGATACAAGAGGACACCCCTATGTGAAAGACTAGAAGAGACCAATTGAGGAAGACTTATTCCCATTGATAGTGAGGAAAGAGAAATCATTAGAGAACAAAGTTCAAACCCACCGAGGTAAAGTTTTTCCCAGAACCTAAGGCTATTAACATAACTAGAATAAATGGCCATTCAATACAATCATAAGACTTTTCAAATTCAATTTTGTGAAATACGGGTTGTTGTAGAAATAACAGAGCCCATTTTATTCCTTCCCTGAAGTCTATAAGATTATACAGAATGTAGCAACCTTTCAGAAATATTATCTGCTCGTGGATAATAATCTTTGGTAAAATATCAGCAATGTGAAGAGCTAGAGCCTTAGAATGAATTTTGTAGGAAACTTTCAAAAGTGTGATAGGCCTCCCACTAGTGAATTTATTTAGATCTCAAGATTTAGGAATGAAATTAATGTTTCCTTGATTGAAGAAACTCCCTGGATAATTGGATTAGAGAGATTCATTGTAATCTCAAATCGAATCTTGACCAAAAAAAGACCAAGTAATTTTTTAGTATTCTCAAGGAAAGTCATCCAGTCCCAAACATTTATCATCAGTTAGGCACAACAGAGAAATAAAAATATCATCCAAGGAAAGATGAGCATTTCATAGAGCACAATCCTTGGGAGAAATCTTGACTAGAACCACTGCAATACATTTATGAAAAGTGGCAGTTCACTCATTTCTATCCTCTTTTAGCTTGGAAGAATTACTGGTAATTCCAACAAAGGTGCTTGTGATCTTAGGAAAATCCGTGAACTATTGCTAAGAAACTATAATATCTTTGATCTTTTGCGAAGAATATGTGGCCTGAAGGGATTTAAAAAATTGATTAGATGATTGTTGTCCCACCTTAAGGTATTACAACCTCAACTAGATCTGTGTTCCATAGGCTGAATGATATTCCATCATCTTGAGCTTATGCTAAGTATCAACAGCCTATAACCCAAGGGGTATGCAAAAATGATTAGACTTGAGGAGAGAAAAGATCCTTCTAAATTCATTATGTAGAGCCAAGTTTGATCATTTATACACATGATCAACCTTCTTACCAAAATGGCAAAAAAATCAAGTAGTGCACTGAATCACCCGCTTCCCACCATTCATTCCATCTAACAGCAAAAGGAATACATGGCACTATAATCCAATTTTTCCCTTAAGGAAAAATTGATCGGACAAAACCTTGCATAGGTGAAATGGAAAGGTTGGTTCAGCCATGCAAGCTCATATTTGATTCCAAAAGATCAGGTTATAGGAAGGCTCGGAAATGGAAATGGAAGGTGGGAAAATGAATGGCCAATGAAATGTTGAAAAATACCAAAGATCAAGTGAAAAAATGGAGAAAGGCGTGAGGTTTTCGGTCTTCACATTTTCAGGGATCTAGGGAAATGAACGGTTGAAACAAAATGAAGAAAGCTAACTCGGTAAGTTGAAATCGATATCTAAGAGAGTTGACACAAAGAAAAGCAATCGAGCCCGAGAAAGTTGCACCAACCATTGAAAATCCTAAACATGGGAAGGATGCAGCAGAAGCCTCCACGTGCCTCATCGCCGTAACTTCAAAGTGTAAAATCAAAAGGAAGGTCCCCAAACGAGTGCAGGTCCTCCACATGGTCAGAGCCCAAGAAAGTTGTTACCGGCCATTGAAAAGTCTAAACGTGGGAAGAGGCCAACGGAATCCTCCACATGTCTCTTCAACGCAACTTTTGGTATGAAGCTCCAAAGGAGGGTCCCTAAATGTGCAGGCCCTCCACGTGGTCAGAGCCCGAGAAAGGTTGAACCGAGACCTGTTGAAAAGTATAAGCATGGGAAGGAGCCAGTGGAAGCCTCCATGTGTCTCATCAGCGCAACTTTAAAGGTAAAATCCAAAAAAGGTCCCCAAACAAGTGCACGCTCTCCACATGGTCAGAGCCTGAGAAAGGCATAACCGGCTATTAAAAATTCTAAGCAATGGGAAGAGCCAGCAGAACCCTCCATGTGTTCTCATTAGGCAACTTCAAAGGTAAAATCCAAAAGGAAGGTCCCAAACGAGCATAGGCCCTCCACGTGGTCTAGAGTCTAAAAAGGCAGAACCATCCAGAAAATTCCAAACATGGGAAGATAGTGGAAGCCTCCACATTTCCAAAACACAAAGGTAAGAATCCAACAAGTCTCGCATGACGCTTGCCAACGTGTCTAAGGTCACAAGTATTCAAGAGTAAAATGGAGGGACTTAGGTACCCACACAAAATCAGAGAAAGGCTTGTGCTATAGATGCTTCTAAAGTGTTAGCTAACTATTAAAGGTCCCACCTGAAAAAGTTTTGACATTATATATAGTGGGGCTTCCTTTACATCACCTAAGGGAATGAAGCAACATGTTGTTTGGAAAGTGTCAAGTGTTGGTCAATTGCATTCCTAGGAATATAAAAGGAAATCCCACTATTAATTTTCCACGTGGAATGCTTAGAATCCAAACCCAAATAGTTTTAAGATATGTGTGGATCTTGCGTAGAGATAGTCCAAACCTTGACCTTTTGAGATGATCATAACTTTCTGACTGGAAGCTTAGATTTGAGCAAGAGAGGAAGTTTTTGGAAATCTCTCGACGTCTGCTACTCAACTACGACTGGATATTTTAAGGTTGTTAGGCTTCTCACCTACCACCATAATGAAGTATGGGCTTCCTTTCTTTCCCAACAAGGAACAACACATGGAGGCATGGGTTTTGCAGTAGAACCCATCATTGTTGCAGGTGAATTCAATGCTCTTTCTTGGGTGGTTGAAGGAGGATTCAAATTCTCTTCTCTCCTTTCTCTCATATTCTTCCTATATATTGTAAGGAGGGGAATTTTTCTAAGGGTTGGTCATTTTTTCTCTCCTTGCCCCCTTTCTCTTTCTTCCCTAGGGTTGAATGTGGATTTTAAGCCTCCTCTCTTTGCTTTGTAATGGCATTTTCTTGCCTCTTGCCCACTGATGATGTACTGTGTGAACTCATGGAGAAATAAAATCTATTTTTTGTGATGCATTTTGTCCATCCTTTGCTTATTTTATTGTCTCTTCTTGCCTCTCACCATTGTAGGGTATACTGTGCATATTTTTAATGTCTATTACTAGAGTTTTGAGAGTTGTGTTTAATGGGTTTGAAGTGGTGTTCTATGTGAAATTTATCTTTGGCCTGTGATGCATCTTTTCCATCCTCTCCATTGCTCACCTCTCTCCATTTCAGGTAGTTGGATTTTTGATCAACAACCCCTTTTCTTGGTGTATCACCGCTTAGTACTGTAGGCTCTATTTTCATGCATTCTCTTCTCTCTCCCTGTCCCTTAGAAGGTTAGATTAGGATTAGATATTTTTCCTGTATTAGGAGTACATAGTCACATTTCCTGGCAGGTAGTTTTTAGGATTAGCTAGAGGAATTCAACCATTTCTCTGGAGGACCATCTCAAGTTTGCAAGTCCCACAGCTTGAGAGATGGTCCAATGTTATGTAGATTACACCGGATGTCCCCACTCAAATCTAAGCCATTTGGAGGGTGCTGTAATTTGCATCACCAAAATTTTGGCACACCCAGTGGGATAGGTTTGAAGCACCTTACCACTTCATCTTATCAAGTTGGTGTGTTCTTGTTAAGATTTAAGCCTTTAGAGGCACATGCAAAGCACATCTGGTGACTCCATCTGGTCAACAACCCATTCTTTGAAGTTACAGAATTTCTTTCCACTCCATTTCCCATTCTTCTTTCCACATATTTCACCTTCTATCATTCATGAAGTTGTTCAATCATGACTTCATTCCCATCTTGGAATTCACACCTAGCAACAGTAGTGCAAATCGAGTCCACCTCCAATGTAGTTTCTGAAACTCCTCCAGATTAACATTATGATCAGATTCAAAACCATTATGCTTACCCATATGAGAAAGTGTCAAAACTAGTTTGGCTATGGAGCTTATCAGGAGACAAGGGTATGCATACAATGATAAAAGTTATATGGAGAATGTTGATCTACTGGAGAAGATTCAAAGAATGGAGGCTAACATGGTTCAATCTAGGGCTACATCACAAATGAAATCTTTCAAAATTGGTTGCAGGGCACCTTGTCCATGGGAAGGCCCTTTTCCAAGACACTACAGCCCATTAGGAGAAGCTTGACTTCATGGTTGAAATGCTGCCTCAACTTGCACAATGGACTGAGGAGATTGAGGCATATGAGAAAAGATGCAAGAAAACCTTGTCAATGGGTAAGTCAGTCACCATCTCATAGCTTTTCATTTTCCTCTCTTCTCAAGCTTAATATCATTTCAGCAGTGTCAAGATCCAAGCCCATCTTCGCATATGCTTCCTCCAAAGAAACAAGAAAGTCCCCAATGATTTCCCTTCTCCATCTTCTAATCTTCCATCTCATCTCAATTCTTCTTCCCTTTTCCCTTCCAAATAGTCATTCCCTCTAAACAAACAAGAAATTCCATCTCCCTCCACCACAAAAAAATTGCAAAATATTGTTGAAGCCCCATCCACTCCTCCTCTTGCCTTCCCAATTCCATGTCGGGAAGAAATTCAAAAAACTAGTCAAGGAGAGTAGCAAGAAGGAGAGCCAAATAGAGAAGAAATGATCAAAATATTGGTAATATTGGCTCTCAGATTTGGGAATAAAAAAATCCCCTTGATGGTTAACCAATCAGAGGAGGTCAAAGGTCAGACCACAGTGGTGGAAGCTGATTTTGTAGCAGCAGTGAGAACAAGAAGAAGATCAACAATCTGTTTTCTCTAAATGTAGTGTCCATAATGGTCACTTTGTCTAAAGAGGATGTTGATCTAATCTAAACTACATAATCAGTCAGGAGGGAGGAAGAACAATCACTCTCCAAGTCCTATTAAAGAGGAGCAACTAGAAGAGATCAAATCAGAGTTGAAGCCACTTGATGAAGAAAGCATTATTGAAGATTTTTTCTTTCATTTGAAGGGCCTGATTTGATTGATGAATCCATGATGGAGGAGAGCTATCAAGAAGACCTTGCTTCCCCAAATAGTCCTCTAGAGCAGTGAATTGAAGATTTTGATTTGACAAATTTCATGCTAGAGGAAGAGGCTATCCAAGAGAAAGTCAGTCTTAAGAAACAACAATCCAGAGGAAGGAAAAGAGTAATGAAGATCCCATCTCTTCCACACCATCCACCCAGGAAGGAATTGCAAGAAGACATCCATTTTTGGAGAATATCATTATTGGGGTTGAGTTTTAAAGCAAAGGGCACATCCATCAGATCAGACCTTGCCCAATCAGGTACTTGGCTTCATTGGAGCCAAGAGAGAAGCCAACACCAGATCATGCTTCCATTCTAGGGCATGAGGATGATATTCAAAGCACCAAGGGTCACCATCAACACCTCTTCAGGAGTCCAAATGTAGAATCAACTTGAGGAGGTATATTTTTGATTGATGTTGATACTTTGGTTATTTGGGTGGAGGATCGGCCTCTTGTCAGTTTTTCACTCATAATAAAAGCCATGTTCAGATCCAAATCATATACATGGCTGACTATTTTGAGAAAGGGAAGTTACTTCTCCCTGCCAGTTGCAAGGATTTGTTTGAGTCCCCTTTGCTTCCGGTTAGCGTAGAGTAGGTAGGTTTTTTTCAGTAGAATAAGTGCTCATGCACACCCTACATGTCTTACTTAGGGCATGTATGATTTTCATCTTTTATACATTGCTTTTGTTTGTATTGCTTCAGTCAGTACAGTGCATCATGCCCTTCAGTTATTACAGCAAGAACCTCATATTTGCATGTGATCAGTTTCTAATTTCAAAAGAAAGCAAATGCAGAGAAACTAAAATCAGGTTTCGATAACAGTCCATTCCAGAAGAAGGTGAAGTCCTAGGTCATGAAAATTTTCTACTCTCAGAAATCTCATCTTCAAGATTTTCTTATGAAAATGGAGAGCACAAGCAGCGGGGCAGGTTCAGGATCAGAGAGTGCAAGCTTCGGGTTTAAGTTTCAAGCACAAGATCAATATCAGGGCTATCATTCATGACTCCATGCCCAATGGATGCAACAAGGAAACTGATCTTTCCACCTAGCAGGAAAGTGATCCCATGAGTCACCAAATTGTTATCCAATTTTTCCCCTCAAGGAAAAATTGATCAAGACAAAACCTTGCATAGGAGAAAATGGAAAGGTTGGTTCAGTCGTGTGAGCTCACATTTGATACGAAAAAAATCAGGTTACAAGGTAGGATCAGTAATGGAAATGGAATGTGGGAAAATGAATTTCCAAATAAATGTTGAAGAAGACCAAATATCAAGTGAAAAAATGGAGAAAGGCTTGAGTTGTTTTCAAAGCAAACTTAACATTTTTAGTGGATCTCAGGGGAAAGATGACTAACAAATTTTGAGGAAAATCTAACTCAGTAAGTCAAAAGTCAAGTCCCTAGAGCGAGTGCAATTGAAGCAAAGCAACAATAGCCTGAGAAAGATAGTGTCACTCGAGGCCATTGAAGGTGCACCATGTGCAAATGATCCAAGTGAAGCCTCCATGATGGTCTTCAACACAAAATGGAGCTCCCATGGTCCCCAAACAAGTGCAGGCTCTCCATGTGGATCTCAGAGGCCCTGAAAAAGTTTTCATTGCACCAAGGCATTGAAAATTCTAAGTATAAAAGAGGCTAGCGGAAGCCTCCACATGTCTTTCCTTAGGCACAATTTAAAGGTATGATGAATCAAAAGTTAGGTCCCCAAAATGAGCACAGGATCTCCATGTGGTCAGAGCCTGAGAAAGTTTGCACCGACCATTGAAAATTATAAGCATGGGAAGAGCCAAGCGGAAGCCTCCACGTGCCTCATCAGTGCACACTTTTTGGTACAATCTCAAAGTGGGGTCCCCAAATGAGTGCAGGACCTCCACATGGTCAGAGCCCGAGAAAGGAAGAACCGGCCGTTGAAAATTCTAAGCATGGGAAGAGTCCAACAGAAGCCTCCACATGTCTCATCAATGCGCAACTTCAAAGGTAAAATCCAAAGGAAGGTCCCCAAATGAGCATAGGCTCTCCACGTTGTCAGAGATCCAAAAAATGCTTAGAACTAAGGTCATTGAAAATTAAAAGCATGGGAAAGAGCCAGCAGAAGCTTCCATGTGTTATCTCTTCATGTAACTTCAAAGGTAAAATGCGTAAAATAGGTTCTCAAACGAGTGCAAGCCCTCCACATGTCTAGGGTCCGAACATAATTTCTTCTATAAAGGGACGTTTCCAAAACACAAAGAAAGTAGTCTTTAGGCTCGTGGATGATGCCAAGGGTCCAACTTTAGTAACTTCAAGTAGGAATCGATAAAGCATCTTCATAATGCATGAGAAGGCTCATGGATGGATGCCAAGTGTTCAGCAAGGTCCCAGGACCTAAAAGGGTAGCAAAAAATCTTAATAATGTGGGGCTTCCATGTTACTCACCCAAGGATAGACCTGAAACCCAAAGCAGTCTATAAAGGATTGGTGGGAGGCCAAGTGTCATTTGAAAGACGAATCATGAATTCACCAAGAACCCTAAAAGGTAGAAAAAATTTTAAGAATATTGTGGGGCTTCCACGATCTTGTGTGGATAGAATCCTGACCCAAATGACCTTCAAGATGATCATAACTTTTGACTGGAAGCTCAGATTTGAGCAAGAGAGGAATGTTTGGAAATCTCTCAATGTCTGCTACTCAACTACGACATAATTTTAAGCTTGTCAGGCTTCTCACCTACCACCATAATGAAGTATGGGATTCCTTTCTTTCCCAACAAGGAACAACACATGGAGGCATGGGTTTTGCAGTAGAACCCATCATTGTTGCAGGTGAATTCAATGCATTCTTCTTGGGTAGTTGAAGTAGGATTTCAAAATTCTCTTCCTCTCCTTTCTCTTTCATATTCTTCCTATATATTATAAGGAGGGGCATTTTTCTAAGGGTTGGTCATTTTTTATCTCCTGCCTCCCTCCCTCTTTCTTACCTCTAGGGTTGAATGTGGAGTTTAAGCCTCCTCTCTTTACTTTGTAATGGTGTTTTTCTTTGCCTCTTTCCCACTAATGATGTACTGTGTGAACTCATGGAGCAATAAAATATGTTTTATGATGCATTTTGTCCATCCTTTTCTTATTTTATTGTCTGTTCTTGCCTCTCACCATTGCAGGGTATACTGTGCATATTTCTGATGTCTATTGCAGGTTTTGAGAGCTGTGTTTAATGGGTTTGAAGTGGTGTTCTATGTGAATTTTATTTTTGGTTTTGTGATGCATCTTTTCCATCCTCTCCATTTCTCACCTCTCTCCATTTTAGGCAGTTGGATTTGTGATCAGAAACCTCCTTCTCTGGTGTATATCACCACTTTAGTGTAGGCTTTTTTTTCATGCATTTCTCTCTCTCTCTCCCTGGTCCCTTGGAAGGTTAGATTAGGATTAGATAGTTTTCTTGCATTAGAGTAGCTTGTGGCAGGTAGTTTAGGAAGAAGAATCAAGACTTTCTCTGGAGGTACCATCTCAAGTTTGCAAGGTCCCCATCAGCTTGAGAGATGGTCTAATGTTATGCAGTTTTCACTAGATGCCCCATTTAAAATCAGGCCATTCAGAGGGTGTTGTGATTTTTCATCAATAGGCACTATACATACCTAGAATTGTAGGGTACTTTCACCGTCAGAATAACATAACACGAGCCCCCAATGATGATATAGGTATCCTCGTAAGGTGTTCAGGATCCGAAAAGCTCCCCAAGCATGCGTTAATATCTTGCATGCCCCACTTATCCCTTGTGTGTTTTTTGTTCTCTTTTCCGCTCTTTTCTTTACATTTTGTTCTTTAGTTATGAAACCGCTGCCCTACCTGGGCGGTGGTCTCATGACTGCCACCCAGTCAGGGTGATGGTCCTATAACTGCTGCCCTGCTCAGGGTGGCAGTCCTTCATGTGTTTTCCAAAATGCTCTTTTAACATGACTCACGTAAATTTCAATGTTTACCAGCCTTTTTTCACCGCCTTTGGCTTACATTAATGATTTTGGTTCCCTGGAATAGTGTTTTGACATTGTTTATGGTTTAAGAGATCAATTTGGTTTTTACCTTTGGGTAATGGGAAATGCTATAAATAGTTGGCTTGTGCTCAAGCAAATGGCCCCTCAAATTTGCCTCTAAATTTCTCATAGCTTAGCATTTTAGTTTTGTTTAGGGTTCATAGTTTCATTTCTTAGATGCATAGTTAGCATTGTTTAGCTATCAGAAAGCAACATATTCTCCTTGTGCAAAGTACTGTTGTCATTTCATCCAAATCAATTGAAGTAGGATAGTTTTCATTTCAATAAGAAGCCATTAAAGTTACAGGTTTTGTTTACCAAATAGGATAGTTTCAGGTGCTGGACGTTTTATGTTGCATGACTAGCAATAAATCCCGCTAGGAATTACATAAGCCAAGCTATGTAATCTTGCACTATCCCTCTAGTATTCGCATTGTATTTAGTCTGCATCCTAAGCTACCTTTCTTCCAATATCTACTCCTATTGATGCTATCATTACACACTTTTTTGGATCCACGTGAGCATGAAAGAATGAGGAGATCACACTAAGGGGACAAGGTCACACACCATCGGATTCACCACTTTTCTGTAGAATCCAGGTTCTAGATTTCAAAGTTCTAGTTAAAAGCATATCAAATAGAGTAGTTAATCATTTCATTTCAGTTAAATTTTACTTTCGATATTGCCAGGGAAGATGTGGGGATTGATAGTTTCTAAGAAACTATGATTCATACCTCACTTCTGAGGTAGGATCAAGAGTCTTTCAAATAGAGTAGATCAGTTATCGAATTATTTAGAATAGATCTAAAAACTACACAGATAAGTAGCTATACTCTGTTGCTTTGTTTGTTTTAATTATGTTATTAGTTTAATTGTCAATTTTAGATATATTAGATAATTGCTCTTTAAATTCTATTTAGTTGTTTATCAATAACTATCAGATTTAGGAATATACTTAGACATATCTTACGCAGTTAAATTATTCTGTCATTAGTTAGATTTGTATCATTTCCTTTTGTATGAAAATCACGGGACCTAGAGAGCCCAGAGAATATGTATTCGAGCCAATCGTGCCTCAACCCAATCTTATTACGGAAATCACTGATATAGATCAGAACCTTAGAATCCAAGTCTTTCAAACAACAACAGACTTATAACAGATCAGCTCACAGTTAAGCGAGTTAAATATAGAAGACGACCAAGCTCACATATTTTTGTCAAATCAGCCAAACTACAGATTACCCTAGATAAATATATGCATGACTGTAGAAGGAATTGAAAGAGAGAAAACATTTGGTTGTGACCCTTTAGTCCCATAGCCAGACGCAAGAGACACCCTCACAGACATTGATACTAGCTTAAGTATTCAGGTTGTAGGAACGCCTGTGAGATACTCTGAGAAGATCGCACAATTGTTAATTCTGAATATAGAGGCCAAGAAGGCATATGACTATTGGATACTAGGGATTAGGGACTGATTCCACACATGACCATAGCAGGTCCACAACAACCATGAATCTACAGTTGTGACCCACAAATCCCACAACCCAACGAATCCACAGGTGAATCAGACATAGATGCTAGCTTACACACATTAGTATTTAGATCCACTCTACTTTCACCTACTATCATCACACAATTATCCTTGTTAGACATAGTAGCTAACAAAGCTAAATATTTTTAGACTAGACCAGAGAATTGACCATAGAATCTGCTATATATCCATCATCCATCATATGACCATGTCTAGAGACATACATGAAACCATCCCAGGTCATTTTCCACGTATCCCACAACCTATATATCAGAGCACGCCAGAGCTCGTTATTGATTGGAGCCTTCGAGTAGTCATCCTTGTTGACCGATCAATCATGCCAGTTCAGGTTAGGAGGGATTTCTTTGCCTTAGATTTGTAGATTCCATTAGTGTGTGTTGAAGATATAAGATTGCCTAACTAGTTTACCCTTACCCTACGCATAATCCATCCCCACCGGCTGTCTCGGCATGAACTTGAGAGGTTAGGTGTGAGGAAGAGTTACTTGTAGATTCCCACGGTCGCTTATCACTTTTCCATTGTACAAAATTGGTGAACGCAACGTGAAACAAACAACTGCAACATCTTCATTATCTCTCTCTTCCACCTTCCCTCCTTCCCATTATTCTAAAGGTATTCATATACCCCCGAATATGTCAGGATTTGATGCATATGGCACACCTCTCCTAGGTCTTGAGGCATATTACGCTCAACTAAATAAACAGTCATCACCCTCGCTCTCAGTATGGGGTGACAATTATTTAGTCAACCGGTTGTCATCGAAAACTCCACCTCCAAAGAATAGATATAGCTCATCTTTCCAAACAGAGGAGTTGGATTAGCTCACTTTGTTATGTTTGTGGAGCCTATTTTCATGTTTGAGTGTGGTACACCTTCTATCTGTTACACTCGGGTATTTTTACGGCGGTCCTGCTCACTGTTGAGCGGGTTTGGGGGTGAAGCCCCTGAAGAAAATTTTCATGGGTGGTTTATTAACCCATGGGTAATGGGTAACCGTTATGGGCTATTTTTGGGCCCATGGTTTTTTCTATCTTTTGCCCATTGTTTTGATACCCATTGTTTTTTGCCCTTGGTTTTTGATACCCACGGTTTTGTATCAAACTACTTAAGCAGTTGTCTATTTATATGGTCTTATGCATATGATAGATGCACAAGCAAATGTATTGCAGATGTGTTTTGAATTCGGCTGTGAATTCTTTAGAGTTTGTTGAGCATAGCTCCAAACGGATCTGGGTATTGTATTGAGAGAGAAGTGGTTTGTAATAAAATCTGAGCAAGTGATTCTTGGTGGACGTAGCCCAAATTGGGTGAACCACATTAAATATTGTCTCTTTGTGTTGTGTTATTTTATTCTATAATTTTATTTGAGATCTGTAATAATTTCTACATATTAGTTTATACTATTGCGATTCTGTGAGGGATTATTCCGCATATTTTTATCCCTTATTTCCTAACAATTGGTATCAGAGCCTGGTTTGGTTTGTTGAAGTGTTGAATCGCAGGGAAATTTTTATCTTGAGTGGGAGCTATGGCAGATGATGGAAAATCTAGGGTTGATAAATTCAACGGGCATAATTTTAGTCTTTGGAAGATGCAGATGGAAGATTACCTTTATCAAAAGGATATTTATACTCCGCTGTCTGAGAAGGTGAACAAACCCTTGAGTATGACAGATGCAGAATGGGATTTGTTTGATCGGAAGGCACTTGGAACAATTCGGTTGTGTCTTGCATGCTCGGTATTATTTAATGTTTTAAAGAAAAAGACTACAAAAGATCTAATGGATGCATTAGGGAAGTTGTATGAAAAACCCTCTACCTCTAATAAGATATTTTTAATGAAAAAGTTGTTTAATATGAAGATGTCTGAGAATAGTTCAGTAGCAGATCATTTAAATGATTTCAATACGGTTGTGAATATGCTAGCTTTGGTTACAATAGAATTTGATGAAGAAGTTAGGGCTTTATTAATTCCGTGCTCTTTACTTGAGAGTTGGAATAGCCTGGTAATGGCGGTAAGTAACTCAGTTCCAGCTAACTCGAAGTTAAAGCTTGAGGATGTTGTAGGGGTGATTCTAAGTGAGGAAATGTGAAGAAAAAGCTCCGGGGAACCTTCTACTTCAGGGAATTCTTTGACATTGGAAACTAGAGGGAGATAGAAGAATAGAGGAAACCGTGGAAAATCAAAAGATTGGGCAAGGTCAAAATCCAAGAACAAGATTGTATGCTGGAATTGTGGAAAGCCTGGGCATGCAAAGAAGGACTTTTGGGAGCTTCGGGATAAGAAGAAACAATAGGAAGAAAACAAGGAGGCAAATGTGGCATTGGGTAATGTATGTCAGGATTCTTTGATTCTTTCTTTTCATAATATTACTGAATCTTGGGTTTTAGATTCAGGGGCTTCTTTTCATGCTACTCCACATAGGCATTATTTTGTTGATTATGTTCAAGGGGATTTTGGGCATGTTTTTCTTGGTGATGATGAGCCTTGCAACATAGTTGGAAAACGTTCTGTTCAGGTTAAGATGCAGAATGGGAATACATGGCTATTGAAGGATGTCAGACATGTGCCTACATTAAGGAGAAATTTGATATCGACAGGGCAGTTGGGAAGTGATGGTTGTATTGTGATATTTACAGCAAACTCTTGGAAGGTTACCAAGAGTGCTCTTGTGGTGGCAAGAGGTAAGAAAGTTGGAACCTTGTATTTAACCACTGATAATACTAATGATTGTAATCTTGTGGCTTCAGATGTAGATACAACATTATGGCACTATAGGCTCGGTCATATGAGCCATAAGGGCATGAAGATCATAAAGAAGAATTTACCTAGATATACAGAAACAGGTTTGGATTTCTGTGAAAACTGCATATATGGGAAACAGAAGCGAGTAAGGTTTCTCAAGGTTATACCTACGAAGAAAGAGAGTAAGTTAGAGCTGGTACATTCTGATGTGTGGGGGCCGGCTCAGGTATCATCTCTTGGGGTTCAAGTTATTATGTTACTTTTATTGATGATGCAACAAGGAAATTTTGGATTTATTGTATTAGAAACAAATATGATGTATTTAACACTTTTGTTAAATGGAAAGCCTTGGTAGAGAATGAAACAAGTCTTAAGCTAAAATGTCTCAGGTCAGATAATGGAGGGGAGTATTGCAGCAATGAATTTAATGATTATTGTTCTAAGAATGGAATCTGTAGGAAAAAGATGGTTCCAGGAACTCCACAACAGAATAAGGTATCAGAAAGGATGAACAGAACAATAATGGAACATGCTAGGAGCATGAGGTTACATGCAGGACTGCCTCTTTCTTTTTGGGAAGAAGCGGTCAGCACAACTGTGTACTTGATAAACAGAGGACCCTCAAGTGCCTTGGATGGAGGCATACCTGAGGAGGCATGGTATGGTAAGAAAGTTGATTATTCATTTCTTAGAGTCTTTGGATGTGAAGTGTTTGTTCATATAGACAAGGATGATAGGACCAAGCTAGAGGCTAAATCAGAAAAATGTACTTTCATTGGTTATGGTGGTGATGACTTTGGGTTTAAATGTTGGAGTATTAAGGAAAAGAAAATCATTCGGTCTAGGGATGTGGTCTTTAATGAGAAAGTCATGTATAAGCAACAGTTGCAGGAAAATAGGGAAGAATCTAAGAAAGAATATGGAGTGGTAGAGTATCTTCTAGATGGGAAAGTGACCCATGAATTAGTTCAGGAACCTACTCAACAGGAACCCCAAACTCCTACAGTGAGGAGGTCTTCTAGGGTAAGAAAATAACCTGAACGGTTTTCTCCTTCTCTTTATTATTTATTACTCACTGATAGTGGAGAGCTTGAGAGCTTTAATGAAGTAATGCAGGTAGATGCCAGTAAGAAGTGGGAGTAAGCCATGGATGAGGAGCATAAGTCTCTCATGGAGAACCAGACTTGGGATTTGGTGAAGCTACCGGAAGGCAAAAGAGCATTGCAGAATAAGTGGGTGTACAGAGTTAAAGATGAAGAAGGAGGAAAGAAAAGATATAAGGCCCGGTTGGTGGTCAAGGGGTTTGCACAAAAACAAGGTATAGATTTTGATGAGATTTTTTCTCCTGTAGTAAAAATGACTTCTATCAGAACTATTCTTGGAATAGGGGCAGCAGAAGACTTGCACTTAGAATAGTTAGATGTAAAGAGTGCATTTATCCATGGTGATTTGGAGGAGGAGCTATATATGCAGCAGCTAGAAGGATATGAAGTCAAAGGTAAAGAGGAGATGGTGTGCAAACTGAAGAAGAGCTTGTATGGCCTGAAATAAGCTCCACGTCAATGGTATAATAATTTTTATAGCTTCATGATGGAGCAAGGTTATATTCGATGTCATTCTGACCATTGTGTGTATACAAAGAAATTTGAGGATGGAAGTTATATTATCCTGTGTTTGTATGTTGATGACATGTTGATTGCAGGTAAAAACATGCAGGAAATAAAATTACTCAATAAACAGCTAAGTGAATCCTTTGATATGAAGGATTTGGGGGTAGCCAGACAAATCCTTGGTATGAGGATAACTCGGGATAGGAAGGAATGGAAGTTGACTTTATCTCAGGAAGAGTACATTAAGAAGGTATTGGACAGGTTTAACATGCAGGATGCTAAACCGGTTGGGACTCCTTTGGTAGGCCATTTCAAGTTATCAAAGGAGTAGTGTCCCATGACAGAGCAGGAAAGAAACCAGATGTCCAAAGTACCTTACTCATCAGTAGTTGGCAGTTTGATGTATGCTATGGTGTGCACTAGGCCTGATATTGCCCATGTAGTGGGAGCTATGAGTAGATTTATGAGTGATCCAGGTAAAGAGCATTGGCAAGCAGTAAAGTGGATCCTTCGATATTTGAGAGGGACCATGGGGACATTTTTGTGCTATAATGGATCAGACACCACTTTACGTGGTTATGTAGATTTAGACATGGCTGGAGATGTAGACAGCAGGAGGAGCATGACAGGTTATATTTACACTGTAGGTGGGACAACAGTGAGTTAGATTTCACGACTACAGAAGCTAGTGGCTTTGTCAACCACGGAGGCTGAGTATGTTGCTGCCACAGAGGCAAGCAAAGAGATGATTTGGTTGCAACAATTACTTGAGGAGTTGGGGCATAAGCAGGAGGAATGTAAGCTGTATAGTGATAGTTAAAGTGCTATACACCTAGCTAAGAACTCTGCTTTCCACTCCAGGAAGAAGCATATACAGTTGAGATATCACTTCATCAGGACAGCTTTGGAGGAATATAAGTTGAAGTTGGAGAAGATTCATACCAGTCAGAATCCTGCAGACATGATGACCAAGGTGGTCACAAGGGATAAACTAAAGCTATGTTCAGCTTTGGTTGGCCTTCACGGATGATAGTGAACAGTTGAGAAGCTTGCTCAAAATGGAAATTAGTCTCCAAGTGGGAGATTGTTATGTTTGTGGAGCCTATTTTTCATGTTTGAGTGTGGTACACCTTCTATGTGTTACACTCGGGTATTTTTACGGCGGTCCTGCTTGCCGCTGAGCGGGTCAGGGCAGTTTAGGGGGGTGAAGCCCCCCTGATGGAAGGGGGTTCGGGGGCGAAGCCCCCGAAGAAAATTTTCATGGGTGGTTTATTAACCCATGGGTAATGGGTAACCATTATGTGCTGTTTTTGGGCCCATGGTTTTTTTGGTCTTTTGCCCATTGTTTTGATACCCATGGTTTTTTGCCCTTGGTTTTTGATACCCACGGTTTTGTATCAAACTGCTTAAGTAGTTGTCTATTTATATGGTCTTATGCATATGATAGATACACAAAAAAATGTATTGCAGATGTGTTTTGAATTCGACTTTGAATTCTATAGAGTTTGTTGAGCATAGCTCCAAATGGATCTGGGTATTGTATTAAGAGAGTAGTGGCTTGTAATAAAATCTGAGCAAGTGATTCTTGGTGGATTTAGCCCAAATTGGGTGAACCACGTTAAATATTGTCTCTTTGTGTTGTGTTATTTTATTCTGTAATTTTATTTGAGATCTGTAATAATTTCTACATATTAGTTTCTACTATTGCAATTCTGTGAGGGATTATTCTGCATATTTTTATCCCTTATTTCCTAACACACTCAAACACAACACACAGAGCCTTCAGGTTCGAACAATATGACATTCATAGGAGAATCTGGTTCATCTTCTCAGGTGCTGCTTAGACCAAAATGTAATAGACAATCAGACCCATACCTAGTTTTAGATGATGAACACTCAGTGCGTTATGCCAAAAATTAACAACGCTCTCGGGGTATGTAGGTCCACCCATAGGAAGTTTACAAACACAACCTGAGGTCTCTTTTCAAGAAAATACCTCCATACCAGTACATATAGGAAATTCCCTTGGGGAAACTTGGCAGGGAAACGATCAGTTCATAGCAGGGTATCACATGCCTATACAACACCAGGATATACAACAAATGCCACTAAGGAAAAATACCGTGACTTTACCAAACGAAGTCATTTTGACTCTAGTAGAAAAAGTTAGGGGGTTAGAAATTGCTCAGGCAAATCACCATTCTCAATTCATGCAGGCAGGAAATTCTAATCCTCTACACCATCCTAGCCAGCTAGACCTCATCATAGGAATAGGAACGTTAGGCATGACTCCCCAATATTCACAACAAACACCAACTAGAACCACCATTTCTAACACCATTCCGATACCTCCCCGTCTAGTACAAAATAATTCATTTCTAGACAATACCCCTTCATACTTAAACATGTACTCCAAATCACCACAAGGGGATATGTTCTTCTCTCCCGGCATGTTTTCTCAACCAAAAGGGTTTCCTTATGCCTCCACCAATGCATACGCTACGCCATATCAACAACCTGTCCCACCGCCGCCCCCTCAGCAGGCACCATCAATCGTCAAAACCTATGCGATAGGGACTTATTCTGAATATTTGAAAGAACCCTTAGACTTCACCATACAAAGCGTTATGCTTCCAAGACCTCTTCCTAATTTTCCCAAATACAAAGGCGAGGGAGATCCGAATGCACATATCAAGGCTTACGCCACAACCATTCGAGAACTGCTCCCTTGGGACAGGGTTGTTGCTAAAATATTCCCCAAAATTTTGGAAGGAATCACCCTCGATTGGTATTATAGAATACCTAAGGCTTCTATCCATTCATTTAAACAATTGATTTCAGAGTTCAATAAAGAATTTGACATGAACACACTATTAAGAATAGAAATAAGGGAATTCTTGCACATTAAGCAAGAACACAATGAATCTGTTGCTCATTTCATCCAGAGGTGGCGTACAGTTCTTTATTCTTCATCTAGTGCTCCAAACGTGGACCAAATGGAACTATGAGATTTATTCCTTCATTCTCTTGGTAGAGAAGTAAAGGAAGAAGTCCAGAAGTTCCCACTAAGGACTTACGATGAAGTACTTGAGAGCACTCTCCAAATAGATCAAGTGGAAATAGATAGCGGTCATAAGACTTATGGAGCAAACGAGAGATTAATCACCTCCAATCAGAATGTTACGAATTACCCTACTACCACAAATGTCAGTTAAGAACCTAAAGTCCTTAATAAAAATTGCGGAGTGACAACAGATGGAGTAACTGATTAGGCTAAAAGGGTAAATGTTGTGAATACTCCACCACTAATGAACAATCAACGAAACAACAACTTTACCCCAACAATCAATGCAGTGGATTTTAATCAACAACAAAAACAATGGAAAAACCCTACATAGGGTCCAAGCCAAAACTCAATTGAATATCAAAACCAAAAACAACAAATACAAAAATTTAATCCTAATAGGAAACAGTTTGATCAGAATTTTGGGCCACAATATACACCAAACCAACAAACTAGGAATTACAATCCTAACTCGCATTGTGGTTTCCACAAAATTTGAGGCCATGACACTAGAACTTGTTGTGACTACAATAAATTCATGCAACATTTTTCAGAGGAACAAAGACAACTCTTCATAGATATGTTCTTGGCAGATTCTACGTCACCGGCACCAAGTACTTTTATAGGGGTAGTTTCCCCTCAAAATTCTCCCCTCAAGATCTTTAATGACCCCCTACCAAATCACAATAACGATAGGTTAAATCCAAATGGGACAAATAAGGACATAATGACAGGAAACAATGATCATGAAGACTCGACTTCACTAAATCCATTAGTTGTGCCACAATTAGGAAGTCAGCCGCGACCCAAAATAGTCGGTTTAGTGGAGTTAGATGCTGAACTACCCGTGGAAGCTGTAACAAGAACACAAGAGCATTCCTCTCAGCCAAGTCCAAGTTACCTGCTAGAGACATATAACATCCAACAAATATTAGTAAAACCCGTAGGTGCCTATGATTTAATTAGTGATCTAACAAAAACCTTCTCGCACATTTCTTTTTTGGACTTATTGAAGAACTCTCCTACCCATAGGGCTGCTCTTTTACAGGCATTAGGTTTAGGTCATTTAATTAACATCACTCCACCTCCCGAAACACAGTTAAACCATATAGACTTTGATATCCACCCTCCTGGGCAGCCAGATAGGGATACCGAGTTTATATTCGAAATAAACAAAATAATAACAGATGCTGAGATTGCACGCAGAAGAGATCCGGCCTTATACTTGCAAGTGTGGGTTTATAACTATTATGTGAAACGCGCGATGATTGATGATGGAGCAACATTTAACATAGTCCCATTCTCTTTCCTTCAAAAAATAGGTTATGGAGGAATGAATTGTTCCACAACTAGAAATTCATTAAGAGGGTATGATAGCCTTAAAGCCACGTCGATTGGAACTATAATACTACTGGTCACCTTAGGACCCAAAACAATCTTGACTGAGTTTTATATTATAGATCAGGAAACCAACTATAATATGATCCTTGGCTGACCATGGATACACCGTATGAAGGCAATCCCTTCTACATTATTTCAAGAAGTAAGATTCTTGCATTTAGGAAAGGTGTTCATATCAAAAGGTGATCCAAAACCATTCGATGTATACCTAGCTGACTTAAAGAAAAGACCAGCCGTTCACTCGGAGTTTGAAATCCCAACAAACCAACTTAATAAACCCACCAACGTAAAACCAGAGGAGAAGTTGGTACCTACAACAGATCTTGAGACTATGAGCCTAATCAAGACTATCCCAGCCCTCAAAGATGAGGCTAACATTGTAGAAACAATATCATTAGGAACTACTGCAAAAATTGTCAAATTATTAGAACAGGATCTACCAATCTTCCTACCATTTGATTCTATAGGCATGGGATATACCTTAGGAGTTGGTTCTCTTCCAGCAGAGGATCTCTGCATGATAGAAGTAACTGAAGTAGAAGGCAATGACATAAAAAATGTCCCAACATCCATCTTCCCAACTAAATATTGGACTCTCCATTTTGATGGAGCTAGATGTCGTTACGGAGCTGGGGCAGGTGTAATCTTTACTTCTCCAGAAGGAAAAGTCCTACCATTTTCCTTTAAACTAAATTTCAAATGTACAAATAATGACGTTGAGTATAAATCCCTCCTCCTTGGTCTCATCTTAGCTAAGAGGATTGGTGTTAATAACATCAGGGTGTTAGGAGATTCACAATTGGTAGCAAACCAAGTCTCTGAGGTGTATGAAACCAAAGTTGATCACTTACAACTCTACAAAACAACTATATTGAATTTAAGCAAGGAGTTTGACTTCATATCAATTGAAGCAATCCCGTGAGAACAAAATATTCTTGCTGATTTGGTAGCAACCTCAGCATCACGCTTCACTCCAAACAGTGAGTTGGAAGATACCCGTTTCATGGTATCCCTTCGTACTGAACCATTGGTAAAAAAAATGTCAAACCCTCATTTTACAAACAGAGATGAGAACAAATCTACTATCATAGACCACATTGATAGTGATAAAACCACTCTTGATTACTTAAATGCCTATGCAGCGTTACATCTCACCCATCATGTGGTAGATTTATCCTTAATCCCACATTCATCCTCCGACTTCGGAAATCCCATGATAGAACTTCCCCCACTAAAGGAACTCAACATATACACAATAGAAAAAGGAGACGATATGGAATTACCTCCAGCCCCACCTGAGTTTAAAGAAGGTAACACTTCTTTAATCGAAGAAACAATTGATATTAACATCGGAACAGAGGATGAACTAAGGATATTGAAATTAGGATCCTCGTTAACTCCATTAGAAGTAGAAATACACACTCGAATCCTCAAGGAACATCATAAGGCTTTTTTATTTAATTATAAAGAAATGAAAGGGGTTGCACCACACATTACGGCACATAACCTCGTCACTAAATCAGATGCAAAGCTGATTAAACAAAAATCGAGACCAATGAAACCCAAGGTAGCTCTCATGGGGAAAGAAGAGGTAATAGAACTCCTCCAAGTAGGATTCATCAAACTAGTTGATTACTCTCAGTGGATATCTAATATAGTTCCCATTCTAAAAAAGAATGGGAAGATACACATCTACATAGACTTCCGAGACATTAACAAGGCATGTCCTAAGGATGACTTCCCGTTACCATCCATAGACATGATTATTGATGTAACATCTGGATTTGAGCTTTTGTCTCTCATGGATGGATTCTCAGGATACAATCAGATCAGAATATCCAAACAAGACCAAGCTAAAACCACGTTTATAACTCCTTGGGGAACCTATTGCTATGCTGTTATACCATTCAGTCTTAAGAACACTGGCGCTACATACCAGCAGGCTATGACATATATATTTCATGATCTTATTCATAAAATTGTAGAAACCTATGTAGACGACTTGTTGGCCAAAGCTAGGAGACGTTGTGATCACCCAGAAGTACTCTGTGTCATTCTTTCATGTCTAATAGAATACGGAGTCACGCTAAATCTAGAAAAATGCGTCTTTGGTGTGACAGGAGGGAATATCCTAGGTTACATTATATCATCATGAGGGATTGATGTAGAACCAACCAAAATTTGGGCTGTTCTTGAAATGATTCCACCTTCGGATGAATATGGAATCAAGTCATTTCTTGGAAAACGCAGTGCAATCCAGAGATTCATCCAGGACTTAAGTTTTTGCATTCATCCAATCAACAATCTACTCAAGAAATATTATAGTATTGATTGGACCAAAGACTACAACAAAGCTTTCGACACAGTTAAGCATTTCCTATTGTCACCACCCATGCTAATGCCAGCTAAGCCAGACCACCCTTTAATCTTATACTCACGAGCTACCAATGTCTCGCTAGCCTACATGCTAGCCCAAGAAGATGATGACAAATGAGAATGTGTGATCTCTTTTACTAGCTGAATGTTGCTCGAATATGAAACACGTTATACATAAGTAGAACAAGAATGACTTGCCATAATCTTTGCAACCAAACACTTAAGGCATTACATGCTAAATCAAGAAACAAGGGTCATTGTAAAAATAGACCATTTATGAACTTTCCTCACACAAGGGTCCTTGTCTAAAAAGGCTAGACGCTTTATAACCTTAATGGGGGAATTCAAATTAAAATTTGTAAATCAGACATCCATTAAAGGACAAATCATTGCGGATTGGTTAGTTGATAACCCACTAGATGGAGGTAATCTAGCAGATATGGAATTTCCCGATGAATGCATATACTACATCAAAACAAGACCTCCTATCTCTGAGTGTCCTTGGTATACTTATATTATTAATTATATCACGGACCATACGTATCCAAAAGGTGCTACACCATAGTGAATAAGGTGGTTACGCATTATCGTAGCTAAATATGTCATTATAGAGCAAGTGCTCTATCATAAAGTGTTTGATGGAATGCTTCTAAGATGTGTTGACACAAAAGAATCCAAGAATATTCTCCATGAATCTCACAGTGGAATATGTGGAGGCCACTTCGGTGGTCATGCCACTGCTCACAAAATACACCGGATGGGCTATTTCTAGCCCACTCTAGAACATGATGTAGTGGAGTTTGTACGAAGGTGTCGTAAGTGTTAAGAATTCTCCCATGAGATTCACATGCCAGCATAAGCTCTACAATCAATCGCTACTCCATGGCCCTTTTCTATGTGGGGCCTAGATTTGATAGGGAAATTATCTCCCTCGTCTATAGATGGCCATAACTTCATAATCACGGCCACTGAGTATTTTACCAAGTGGGTAGAAGTTATGCCTCTTACTACTGTACTCGGTTCTGTAATCACCAAGTTCATTTTGAACCAAATCATTTGCAAGTACAGTGTCCCGTAAATCATTATCTCAGATAATGGGACTTCTTTTAAGAATGACGAAGTTCATGAATTGTGCAATAAATTTAAAATAAGAAATCATACAGCCTCCCTGTATTACCCTCAAGCCAACAGACAGGCTGAAGCAACAAACAAAACATTAAAAGCCATTCTTCTTAAAATTGTGAAAGAAAATAAGCGAGATTGGCATTTTAAGTTATATCCAGCCTTGTGGGCCCATTGAACCTCAATAAGAACACCAACAGGAGAAACTCCTTTTTCATTGGTATTCAGGGCAGAAGCAGTTCTCCCGCTTGAGGTTGAAATACCCAGTCTCTGTATCTCAGTACAAGGGATTCTGGATGAAGATGCTTATAGAGAAGCACGTCTCTCCTAGCTAGAAAGCCTAGATGAGGCCAAGTTAAATGCTGAAAAACGGTATAGAGTCTATGCTGACTGGATGTGCTGGCAGTATAACAAGAAGGTCTATGAACGAGACATATATGAAGGTGATCTAGTTCTAAGGCTAGACAGCCGGATTGATAAAAAGACCGGTGAAGGAAGAAAGTTCTAGCCCAAATGGTTGGGCCCATACCAAGTCACGAAAGACTATGGAAATGGTGCATATCTCTTATGTACACTAGATGGTGAGGAATTTGGTGAAACAGTCAATTCCCTACACCTTAAATGATTCTACGCATAAGCGGCCAGCACTATTTATATAAATATATCTACATTTCATCTTTATATAGTTAGGTTCATTTTGTTCGCTTGTTTCATACAATTTTTTGATCAAGGAACTCATTCTCGAAGCAATTCATTACAAACTTCTGATGATATTGGCATAAACACTCTAATCATACTTCTTCATTTTATAATTTCATCACCTATTTCGGAATCATTTCATCAAATAAAGCTAGATATGACAAAGCCCTAACGGTAACCATACCAAGATCTGCATGCTTGTTCTCATCTTTGGTTTCTTCCTAGGATAGGTGTCTTGCCTATGGTCTGTTCTAGAAGCTTCATCGTGTCACATCTATCCCCTATGTATATCTCTTTGGAAATAAGAATACACTAACATTTTTCTCAAATAAATAATTCAAATATAGATCAAACATAAAATTTTAATTTTACACATTTCCTTGCCCCACCAACATTTGGTGATGAGATTGCGTCTCTTACTAGTGACATAGGGTTGGGAAAGGATGGGAATGCCCTTACTCACCTATACCTTGTCCATGGTGATAACCCCATGCTTCTTATTAGTAGCATGGGGCAAGGTATAGGGAGTCCTCTTGACAAATAAACATTGAAGGTAGTCAACAATCAAATTCAAATGAACCTTTGAAATTTTGAGTCAAAAAAAAATGAATCAGATGTCCAAAATTCCAAGAGAGTTCAAAACCCTGAAACCCAGATTTTTTCTACCATGTGGCCATCTACGGATCTAAGTTTAGATAAACTACAAAGCAAGTTGTCCCAAACTATGGAGTCACTCGAGTAGAGTAAGCTTGTAGTATCCTAATTTGGTTCCACCAAAGCTTTGTCTATCTCTCATCACTATCATTTCAACACATTTCATAACTTGTGCCCTTTCTAGTTCTCAGTGATGAGCCCTCGCATCTTACTAGTTACGTGGAGTTAGGAGTGGGGAAAATTTATCTGCTCATCATACCGGTTTATCATCACATTTTTTCAAAACAAATATGAAGTACCGAAAAATTTCCTATAAGAAGCTAGAGTTCAAAGTCACATTGTGTCCACATTATCATATATCAGCATCACGAAATACAAAAAGAAAGTAAACATTTGTATCATTTGTTCTCCATTGCATATATTCTGAGAAGCATATAAAAACAATATTATAATCTACATGCATAATCAAATCATAAGAACATTAATACCAAACGTATGATCCAAGAAAATTATATATATATATATATATATATATATATAAATAATCAAGTTTCCAGTACAATGCCATCATGCGCTAAGCATGGTCAAAATGCTCAAAGAGCCGAGGAGATACAAAATATATCATAAAAACAGTCCAAGAGAGCCAAGTGGTTTCTCAACCCCTATGAGATCCCTCTGAGGGTACACGCCCCCCGTCTAGGACTCTGGCTACGCCAGCGCTTTGAGTTCATGGAGGGCTCACGATCCTGAAGAGCAGTTGTGGTCTTGCCATGAGAATGACTCCTCATCAGGTGCTTTGCTGTCCTGTACCTTGACAGCTCGATATGGAGGGTAGACACCATCCTTGCCACATGCTAGATAGGGGCAAAGATGTCAGTGTGCCTACCAGCTGCTGAAGGCTCCCCTGCATCCACAGATAGCTTTACATGGGTCTTCTCCATAGGGATGATCAGGGTATCGGTGCATACCCGGTGAATCAAGTCTCACCACTCATTGGTAGTCTCTGTAAGAAAAGGTGAAAATCTAATTAGAAATGATCAAAAGATAAAAACAAATGTAAACAAAAGGAGAGGTAACAACTGAGGCAATCACAACTAGAAAACAAACGTTAAAAAGGAAGGATGATAACTCACTCAGATCATTGGGCCTCCAAGATGGATCTTTAGGATCAGCACCTACCACAAATGTCGTCGTTGATTAGTGTGCACTCCTCCAATGGTCGGGGAAACATAGTGTCCCGCTACGGACTCATCCTCTCCACCAAGGCCCTGAGAGAGTGGCTCCTTTGAAGCTAGTGTCACCCTCTTTGTACTCTGCTCCTCCCTCTCTACTTGTAAAATATCCTGAGTGTCATGTCACTCAGGATCGCTGTCCTCCTCTCCACTTGAATCACTAGCCTTAGCCTTGGTCTCCTCCTCCATCTCTCCCCCTGTGAACTCCTCCGACTCAGAGTCTATGTCAATAGGGTCATCGCTGCTATGAGTGGGACTGGCAGCAATTTGAAGTAAGGGTGGTTGAGGAGCACCAGATCTCCCTCGAGCTCGTACTACACACCTAGCCGTAATGGGGACTCTAGGATTAACAACTATCCAACCCCAGCCTCTATGACCTCCCCCTGACCTCTTGAACTAATCTATATACTGACACCACCAGGGGAAGCATACCCACGTAAGGCAGGCCAAACTGTTGAGGCACTCAACTGAAGGGATGTATCTCCACCCTCCCCACCCTGTCAACAAGCTGCCCTGTGGTGGAGCAGGAAATCAAAGTAAGATCCTCCTCGCCCCCATAACCCTACCATAGCCTAATATGGTGTGGTCTCCATGTCATCAATGGTCAGGGAAGTAACTAGCTGGTGAGGTGCTCTGAGCACCGACATGTCTATCCATCTGGCTGCCCTCATAGCTCCGGGATCTACCACCTCTACACCTCTCCCATAGGGGATGAAACACTCATAGACCCAGCTCATAACAAGGGTTGGATGGCTTAATGAATGCCCCTATAAACGGACCACCTTGTACAGATCATGGTAAGTAGTCCTAAGTATGTCGGCTCCCCAGGTGTAAATCCGACCATGTCCCTCAATCTGTACAATGATGGGGGACCAGTAATAGAGTAGAGTGTCTCCTCCCTTGTCCCCGATCAATCTCGAGGCAAGGATCCCCATAATGGCCTGATGAATCAAGGGGAAAGGTAGGCTAGGAATAGATCAGACCCTCACTCCCTTCTTTGAACCAGTGGAGATAACTGCATCTCCCATGTATGAGGCCCACTATGCTATCTGAGCCCGTGAACCTGTTGTCTCAAGAGTAAGTCGTCTCCCGATGATCGGGATCCCCAAGATATGGTAAACTTCCTCCAAAGTAATGGTCCACTCATCTCAGACCCTTGGTAATCAGAAAAGTATTCCGATCACCATCCCAATATGAACATAAGTCACAAAGTATGTGACTGGATGGTGCAACATGTGGAACCCGTGATATACACAATATACCAGCCCTCTGAAGAGTGTCCTACTTATCCTGAGAAAGGGCATCAAATCCCACCCCCCCCTGCCTAGGAGCCAATCACACTCTCTCTCTCTTGGCTCCATCGAATGTACTCCTCCCTCGCCTGCATACACCCAAAAAACACACAAAATAGAACAAGTTAGTATCCAAATGACATTGGAAAAATCATGAAAACACATAGGAATGCTAAAAAATGCAAAAGTAACTTCAAAAAGGTGTTGTTTGTGCATTCTGTGAAGGACCACTGCCTTGAGCAGGGTGGCGGTTCCGTAATTGCCCGCCTTAAAGGATGTGGTCTTGCAACTGCCACCCTGAACAGGATGACGGTTTTGTAACCTTCGCCCTATTTAGGGCAGCGGTCATGTCCTGAAAACCCACGTGGGTCATGTGCCCTTAAAAGGCCTAAAAAACATGAAAAATGACAATTTTTGACCAAAACAAAGCCTACCTAGTAGGCACCCCCCCCTAGATGAACCTATTAAAGCTAACATTTTCAAAAATTATCCCCCCATGACAAAGTTTTCAACATTTTAATATTTTGGGGATAAAAACGGTAAATTGAGAAAAAACTAACCTATGATCTCGTGGGTCAGTGTTCCGCTCGTGGAGGCATGATAATGATCTCAGCCCGGACGTTTTGACTATACTCTCGTGAGAAACCGTCACCATGGGTCCCAGAGCTCAAAATCAACCAAATCAACACGCGTAAATGAATAGGAAAATGGGCCCACTTTTACATATATAGCAACCTGACTTGTTTTGAATGCCCCTTTTTGTGGGTTTAGAGCGCCGATAGAGGTAATTTATTATCCCCACACAAATGGTACATCCTCATTTCATGATATTTTAGTATTTATTTTTTGATCTTTTTTGTCTATCCGCACTTGAGTTCTCTTTTCATTTTACAGGTAGCAAGAATTTCAGATGGCGTCATTCCGACACACGAACATATTAGGTATAACTTCTAACTTCCCATTTCAGGACCGCCATACTCGGACCCACCGTTTTATGCCTCTTCATGGCTAAAACAGTTCTCTGGAGGGGGCAATATGTACGTACCCAGAATTGTAGGGTACTGCACCTCCGGAATAACATAACACATGCCCCAATGATGATACAGGTCTCCTCGCAAGGTGTTCGGGATCTGAAAAAGCTCCCCAAGCATGCGTTAACATCCCACATGCCCCGCTTATCCCCTGCATGCTTTGTTTTTCTCTTTTCCTCTCTTTTATTTGCATTTTGTTCTTCAGTTACGAAACCATTGCCCTTCCTAGGTGGTGGTCTTGTGACCGCCACCTAGTCAGGGTGGTGGTCCTGTAACCATCACTCTACTCAGGGCGGCGGTCCTTCACGTGTTTTCTAGAATGCTCTTTTAACGTTACTCATGTAAATTTCAACATTTACCAACTTTTTTTCACCGCCTTTGGCTTGCATTAATGATTCTTGTTCCCTAGAATAGTGTTTTGGCATTGTTTATGGTTTAAGAGATCAATTTGGTTTTTACCTTTGGGTAATTGGAAATGCTATAAATATTTGGCTTGTGCTCAAGAAAATGGCCCCTCAAATTTTCCTCTGAATTTCTCATTTCAATAGCTTAGCCTTTTAGTTTTGTTTAGGATTCATAGTTTCATTTCTTAGATGCATAGTTAGCGATTGTTTAGCTGATAAAAAGCCACATATTCTCCTTGTGCAAAGTGTTGTTGTCATTTCATCCAAATCAATTGAAGTAGGATAGTTTTCATTTCAATAGGAAGCCATTAAAGTTGTAGGTTTTGTTCACCAAACAGGATAGTTTCAGGTGCTGGACATTTTATGTTGAATGACTCGCAATAAATCCCACTAGGAATTGCATAAGCCAAGCTATGTACTCTTGTGCTATCCCTCTCCTACTCACATTGTATTCAGTTTGCATCCTAAGCTACCTTTGTTCCAATATCTACTCCTATTGATGCTATCATTACACACTTTTTTGGATCCATGTGAGCATGAAAGAATGAGGAGATCACACTGAGGGGACAAGGTCACACACCATCGGATTCACCACTGTTATGCAGAATCCAGGTTCTAGCTTTCAAAGTTCTAGTTAAAAGCATATCAAATAGAGTAGTTAATCATTTCATTTCAGTTAAATTTTACTTTTGATATTTCTAGGGAAGCTGTGGGGATTGATAATTTCTGGGAAACTATGATTCATTCCTCACTTCTGAGGTAGGATCGAGAGTCTTTCAATTAGAGTAGATCAATTATCGAATTATTTAGAATAGATCTAAAAACTTCATAGAAAAGTAGCTATAGTCGGTTGCTTTGTTTGTTTTAATTGTGTTATTAGTTTAGTTGTCAATTTTAGATATATTAGATAATTCCTCTTTAAATTATGTTCAGTAGTTTATCAATAACTATCAAATTTAGGAACATACATAGACATATCTTACGCAGTTAAATTTATCTTTCATTAGTTAGATTTGTATCATTTCCTTTTGTATGACAATCACGGGACCTAGAGATCCCAGAGAATATGTATTCGAGCCAATCATGCCTTAACTTAATCTTATTATGGAAATCACTGATATAGATCAGAACCTTAGAATCCAAGTCTTCCGAACAACAACAGACTTACAATAGATCAGCTCATAATTAAGCGAGTTAAATATAGAAGACGACAAAGCACACACGTTTTTGTCAAATTAGCCAAACTACATATTAACCTAGATATATATCTGCATGATTGTAGAAGGACTTGAAAGAGAGAAAACGTTTGGTTGTGACCCTTTGGTCCCATGGCCAGATGCAAGAGACACCCTCACAGAAATACATACTAGCTGAAGAATTCAGGTTACAAGAATGCCTATGAGATACTTTAAGAAGATTACACAATTGTTAATTCTGAATATAGAGGCTAAGAAGGCATACAACTATTGGATACTAGGGATTAGGGACTGATTCCACACATGACCATAGCAGGTCCATAACAACAATGAATTTATGGTTGTGACCCACAAATCCCACAACCCAACGAATCCATAGGTGAATCAAACATAGATGCTGGCTTACGCACATTAGTATTTAGATCCACTCCACTTCCGCCTACCATCATCGCCCAATTATCCTTGTTAGACATAGCAGCTAACAAAGCTAAATATTTTTGGACTAGACCAGAGAATCGACCATAGAATCTGCTATATATCCATCATCCATCATATGACCCTATCTGGAGACATACATGAAACCATCCCAGGTCATTTTCCATGTATCCCAAAACCTATAGATCAGATCACGCTAGAGCTTGATATTGATTGGAGCCTTCAAGCAGTTATCCTTGCCGACCGATCTATCATGCCAGTTCAAGTTAAGAGGGCCTTCTTTGCCTTAGATTCACAGATTCCATTAGTGCACGTCGAAGATATAAGATTGCCTAACTAGTTTACCCTTACTCTGCACAAAATCCATCCCCACCGACTATTTTGGCACGACCTCAAGAGGTCGGGTGCGAAGGAAGAGTTACTTGTAGATTCCCACGCTCGCTTGTCACTTTTCCATTGTACATGCACCATATTTAAAACTTTATAAATAATCCAAATGAACTATAGCTGACTCAACAAAGAAACATTAAGAAGGAATTGATTAAATGGGACTTTGAATTGGGCCATGTGCTAAATATTCCTATAAGAAATCAAACAATGATCTAAAACAAGCACATCTAACCACACTGTGATAGGAGAGAGACCTTGGGTGTAAAAATTAAAAATAGGCTAATGAGAGAGAAGTACACGATCAATTATTTTAAAACATAATCACATCCTTATCTAGGATTGGTTCATGTATACCAAATTTGAGCCTTAACTTCCTTCCACTGTCTTAGGAAAGGATAAAAAATCCCTCAAATGATTTTAAAGAATTACTAATCCACACACTCACAAACACACCAACGCATAGGGAAGGTGCCGAGTTTACCAACTGGATGTTCTATCATATTAATGTCAAAAAAACTAGCCAATAATCTAAAGGTAATTTTTCACCTAACCATTTCCAAATTGTCATTCTTTCAAAGCCATAATTAGGAGCATAAACATTAAGAATACCAAAAGAAGGATCATTAATTTCCATAATCACCCATACACCTCAATTTGAAGGATCTTGGCCTAGGGAGGTGATTAAGGAGGATACATTTTGGGGCAATTGGAAATAATAGCATTGTATTTTACATCAATGCAATTAGTATGAAAATGTGAAAAACAAGGAACAATACAAGTTAGCGTATTCTGAAGTAAAAAAACTAGAAATTTTAATTTCCTGCAGAAAAACAATATCAAGGAAGATATTTAATCCTTACAGGGTTAATCGAGCATAGTCTTTTTGATAGGATTTTGTAAGGCCCTTAACATTCCATGTGATAAAATTTATGAAAATTCAAACACATCAAACACCCCCTACTTGTCTAGTATGCCATCCTCTGAACTAAGAATGGTAAAATTAGTAGCAATCATGATATTATTTGAATTAGAAATATAAACATGAATGGATCAGTTTATCACCTTTGGGCTTCGATGCCAAGGGTTGCACCACCACTTTCTTGAAATGTTCTAGAAGAGGATAGTGAAAAATGTGGTGGTCCAAGGCTTGATAGTAAAAGCATGTGTTGGGGAGGTTGAAATAAACCATCATTTGAAAGGTATTTAGAGACATAATTTAAATATCCAGGTAGTCCAATATATCTTTTGCAAGGTCAACTTCGACACATACTCACTTGTTGGGACGAGCATCTAAAAATGCTCTTGCTAATGGCATATCATCGTGTTAATGGGTTTAACTATTTTTGGAAGGAAAGACTAGAGATGGATGGGGAGTCCAGGAAGCTCAATCCAAACTAGGATTTTGATCAAAACTTGGCTAGTGGGGCTGAATTTGGGAGTCCACTTAAAAATCACTAGAAGTGTATTCTCTAAATACCAACAAGATGCCTTCAGGAGGGCTTGGAGCTGAGAAGTCTCATGAAATGAGAAGAGACAAAACCTTTTGGTGAGGTTACAAATATCTAATACTAGGATATTGTTGGACTATGAAAGGTACACTTATTTTGGTTAGAGATGTAAGCAAAACTAATACATGAATCACATTAACTATTACACAACATAATAACACTGGAATTAAAATGATTCCAAATTTTATTTATCCGGGATGTTTTATTCATTTCTTTGTGATATTCTTATACAAATAATTGATCCTATAAACTAGGATTCAAGTCTTATCTCCCTCATAGCTCTCATCCTTTATTTTCTCATACTCATCCCTGATATATATCACCTAGAATAGCTCTAGTAATTTATACTACAACTCACGTACAACTATAAAATACAACTCAATATGAGATTGTATTTTATTATTTACACACTTAATAATGATATCAATAACATTTCCTAACAAGTACTTTATCTAATGTTATAGGTAAGATTCTCGGGGAATGCATCCATAGAAATACCCAATAAGGAAATTGTTATAATACCATTTGATTACAAGTTCTAAACATTCATTAGAAATAACAACATCTGGGGAGGATTCAAAATCCATAACTCATTGTAGACCTTCAACACAAAATTTCGAGCATGTTTGGGAATCATTTCCACAACTAGTTGCAATAGTCGTTGCAATAGATAGAGAGTTATCCATTTATAGGTAGCTCATCACCTTAGCGATGAGAAAATAGGTGACTAACACTATGATAAGACCAAAGGGAAAATTTTAGAAAGGATAAAGTAGTACAATTTATACAACTGGATATCGTAAGCACAAGCATTAAACCCTAGAAAAGTCTAAGTTGAACCAAATATTTTTCACTTATAATGGCTAAACTATTTTGGTGAAATGGAACTACTATGCAATAGTTGTATGTCTTTCTTTTATTTTTCATGTTTTAGAATATGATAATATTTACCAGAAACTAACAATTTAATATTATTTTTCAAGTAAAGAAAAATGATTATTCTAGAATTTGTCTAACTATAATTAAAACATATTTTCACTATTTTTAATATTCAATATTCTTACTTGGCCTTGACATCCATGCAAAAATTTTAAAGCATCATTAGAAACACTTCTAGGGCTTGTGTCATTAACATATTCTAAATGTTTTCATATACAACTATGAGAATAAGTATTTGGCCATTTAATGCTTAGAATTCTTTTGTTGTTTGGTAACTTAATTTGATAATTTTATGGGTAATTGTTGACTTTAGGAGTATAAAAGATCCTAGATCATGACCAATGACACCAATCTTTCCGCTCAATATCTCACCACAGGGGTTTTTCTTCAAGCTTGTAAGGTAGTATAAAGTGCTAAATTATTTCCACTGCTATGAGCGAGATCATCTCATACATGAATATTAGAGCTATATGCACATAAATTCCAAGAAATCTTGTAGCTTTCCCATGCAATATTTTTGAGGTCTATAAACCAATACATTACTCTTAAGAAGATAATACACTAAGTATGCATGTGAAGAAAGACAATTATTAAATTGATACTTTAGGTGAATACAACTTACACCGTAAAACCATAAAAATACACTATATAATCATGTATGAAACTACTCATGCAATATAATAATGGCATCAAAACTTATAATCTATAATCACAATATCACTAAGTTAAAGGAAATAAAACTAAATATAAATAGAGATGTCTCTCAAACCAATACTCTCACAAAATATAATGGGTTCGTAGATATCATATTTATAATTAAATGAAATAGTTACTATATATTACAAATGCACTAAGGTAACTAGTAAAAAATATAGCTCTATTGTGTGCATGAATAATATGGTAACAATATTACCTAAATTCATGTCTCACCATACACTATTGTATTGATGTTATGATTGAGTTTAAAGACATTAGAGGTATCCACATCCTTTATGTAATAGTATGGTATTGGATGTGATAGCTCAACTCGATGCATAATCCATCAGTTTCAATGGATATAATTATGATTTAGGTAAAATCATGTCAGCATCCTCCTATAATATTAAAAATTTGAGTATCTAAAATTTATAAACTAGATTCCATCCTTGGGCATAAAATTTCACATTAGCTCCTCAATTGATATTCGAGTGACAAACATTATTAAGCTAATGTGATCCAATAGCTTCTATTATAGATTTTCGTTATTGATATGATATTACATTGGTAGTGTGAGACTTTAAAACTACTTCTCATGAAATATTATGGAAAGATATGGTATTTTTATACACAGAATAACATTTTTAGAAACATATGATAATGACCTACTAAAATATATACTTACATTATCTCGTTAATGATGTTATATACTCTAGAGGATATCACAGATAATTTTCAGTTCCTTTATATTTTCAACTATCATAAGACAAATAGTTATATTATTTTAAACTTTTTCTCATCTCTATTAAAAAGCTTCAAGTTCATATGTGCAATATAATGATATGAGAAAAAAAATGGATTTGAACATGTAGTGCCCAACGTAAAAAACAATACAAAAAACTTAAAATAAAATAATAACCATTTCAGATTTACATGGGATGTTGGGTGAAGGGTGATTAGTGGGGATGTGTAGGCAGGAAAAATGTTGGTGTCAAGAGGATACGTGTGGCAAGATCCATCAGCTGGAAAGGAGAGTGACTCATCCAAAAGAAATTCAAACCATGTAATTTTCCTTGCATAATAATTCAACCACTTTATTTATGATCTAATGCATGAAACCCAAGCTGCAAGTTTTAGTTAGTAAGGGGATACTTGCAGCGTATATAGAATGGATGGGGGGTTTTTTTCCATTGTCCTTCTGTAATTTTTTCGAGCCTCTATTTGGTTCTAAAATTCTGTGGAAGGATTTTCATAGGAAGGGGAATAAAGGGGACTAATGGAAGGATGTAGTATAAGTCACCTTCACATATATTTGAAGAAGACTTGTTATAACTAGTGTTTTAACAATGGTTGCCAAAGATAATTGTTTCCCCCATTTAAAGAGTGAAGTTTTTGATGCAAAACCAGGTAGATATACTCAAGAGGGGACACCTTATTCATCGCTATACTAGAAATGGTGATTGTTTCACAAGAGTTCTAAGAGAGAAGGGATTTTTTTTGTGCTAAAGAGGTAATTATGCTAATGTTATTAGGTATTTCCCAACCCAGGAATTCAACTTATCATTCAAGGACTCCTTCTAAGCTCTTTTTTATGCTACCCAAAGGAGAGAAATGGCCACATGAAGTGGCTTGCAAGGATTACGTTGGTCCTGAAAGGGCCATAGATGCAAGTACATCAAATTCTCTATATTACTTTGACTATGCATGCATGAGGCTTGGTATGGATGTAATAAATGGCTTGACGAGTAGGAAATGTCGTTATAAGGGATTGTTGGATGTCTACTACAAGAATCTTTCTATTGATGGCATTGTAGGCTTGTATAGGGGCTTTAATGCTTCAATTACTGGCATAACAATATATAGAGGATTATTCTTTGGAATTTATGACACATTGAAACCAATGGTTCTTTTTGGGTCCCTTAAGGCAATTATGGTTTTAGATAATCAAATTTGTATATCCATTAGACATTGCAGAATTAGGTCATTTTGGTTTTGATGTCTTTTCTTTTCAAGGGTTTTAGCATGAATATGTGTTTCCATGGTCCGAATAAAATGTACAACAACATGAGAGCAATATGAATCAACAAAATAGTGATTTGGGCATGCAATGTATTTCTCCTTCCCTCAGTGTATGTTTTGGTATTTTTAAGTTGTGGTGAAGAATATGTGCTAAAGAACACTTGGAACTCGTTGACATCTTTTTTGTGAACAATGGCTTTAGGATTTAATCTAAAGACTTACGTCTCTAACAGGCTTGTTTACAAGATAAGATGTAGTGATGTCAAGATCAGGGGGGCTCACTAGCCATTTCCAGAATCATTGCTTTCCCACACCCCAGTTGCAACCTTATATGAGAGTTTGGATGTCTAGACGTTTATAATGAATAAAGAATAACAGGTAAATTAGTCATTCATTTTTTTAAAAGATGTTTATGAATATGGTATATATACCCAACAATGTTGGGCATCCTTCAAATGAAGTAGAGGTAATTTTTCAAAATTGTAGTGGGAAGTGCCCTGACAGACATGTATGCATTACAGAGACTTGTCCCTGCAGTAAGTGTGAAAATAGTTTGATAAAAAATATATAAATAAATTCACTCCTAGGACATTAATGATTGCATTATGTGCACTCATCAAATTGTAATGGAAATTAACATTTTCAATATGTATTGAAAATTATGTGAAAAGGGGTCGAGAGCATACCAAATGCAAATGTTTTGTTGCAACAGTTCTATAGAATCTCATGTGGAGGCAATTGGGGGAGTATGATAGAAGCACGCAAACCATTTGATAGAATTCCTGGAAGAGGGTTGAATCCTGTGGAATGCAGGGTCAACCCACATAGAGAACCTCGTACACTACGAATGCTAGTATTGCAAGGCATGGTCTTCTTACCTTGTCTTCATAATTATTGTATAATTTGGTTCTTTATTGAAATGTAATAGAAATAATAAACAATGTGATAAGTGTACAATTAAGTATTTTAATTAGAATGTTAGTATAAAACAATAAAAATCTACCTAGTCATCTAAAAATAATAAACCATGATTTACAAATTGACCGTCAAATCATGTTGTTACCGACACCTTGTGTGTGCTAGACTCACAGTATCAAAATTAGGTGCACATATCCATTGGTTTTGGGCAAGAGCTAGATTAGTTAACACAAATAACCAGATAATCTTCATTGTAAAGTTAGAAAAAATGTGATTTCAAAAGACTTGCAACATAGCACTCTGAGCCCGTAAAAAGATATGTCAATCGTTGTATGTGTTACCTATTATGTAGAGAGTCACATCAAGAATTAGTTAAACCTTTTTATACCATTTGAGTTCTCTTTGTCACACCTCTAGGAGCCCTACTACCTTGGTTTGCACTTTTAGGAAGATTAAAATTGAAAAGTTGAGTTTCGTATTGGTTCACTATTTGGACAATGAATAACGAAATGCTTATCCACCTTAGTAAACCTCTAGTATTTTTACTAGAAAATTGTCTGGAATCTTCAGTTTGGGAAAATACCATCCCTGGTTAGTTTAGGAAAGGGGTTTCGTATGCCTCAAAGTGTTGTTTGACTAGGTCAAACTTGATCAATTATAGCCAGTTGCCCCTGGAAAAAAGTTCATCTATTTTCCACCGTTCATTAGTTCTGGACTCGGCCTATACCTATGTATTCTTGGTATATAGGTGGACACATAAGAATTACCCATCACAAATTTGCATATCAGAAGACCAGTTTTTGAACACACTTTCTTAGCCTCCAAGCGAAAATTGGACTTTTTTGCAACTAGCAGGTAAAGGTAAAAGAAATTTGTAGGACCATAGACGAGTTAAAAATCTATTAAGGAAAACTTATTAACACTTGTAAATAACTGTTTGAAACTATATCTTGTGACATGCTGTGTGAAATTTGAATTTTGGCAAAATAGTGTTATCTCTCTTTCTCTATATTCCTTATCTCTTTCTCTCTCCTATCTTTGTTAAGGAATGAAATGAATATATGCCCTAACCCTCTCTTGTTGTGTGTGTATTATTACTAAAATGTAAATGGAAAACCAATAATGTTAATTAAGCTAGATCTAAGTGGATGGTCATGTCAGTGATTCATCATTGATTTCATGCTCACATGGTTTTTGTAGGATGGAAGTAAGATGGCGAAATGACGTGGTTGTGATTATTTGTATATTATTGTAACTCATGTATGTTAATGGAAAGAAATTTTTATGTATTGATATGTCACAACAAAGGATTATCATTGAAATTTGGTAATATGAATGAGATGCTAGATTTAGGGGTGCTTGGGAAATGTGCATTTAATTATAGGTGTTCTTTTGGTAAAGAATTACATAGGGTAAAAAGAATTGGGTGGTTGGATATATATGTTAAGAGATATTATATAGGATAAGTTTAATATTTTTTAAGTATTAAAAGGTTTATTAATGAAGTTTTGTAATAGTTTTTAAGATGTTACTGTTTAAGGGAAACATTCATCTAAACATGGGTGTTATTTGATCCCCCAAAAAATATTGTATTGCAAAAGTGGGACAAATGTTGTTAAATGAAATTGACTTTAATATTTTATAGTGAAATTCTAGTGTGCAATTGATGATTAAATAATTGGTGTGTGGTCTTTCTTACTTTGAAAATGTAACAAATAAATCTAACCAAAACAGTTAGCCCTACTATAAAATTTGTGCATAACTACCCTTCCATTGTGTTTCCTTTCATCATAGAAAACTAAGACCTTAGAATGAACTTAATCTTTACACTCAATGGAATCTTCTATCTTAGGTAAAATAAGAGCTCAAGCATGATTTTTCATTCATATCCTATTTACTTAGTGATGTCGTTGTAAACCAGATCGTTAGGAATGACATGGTCAAAATTTATCTTGAGTATGTGGTCCCCTTCTAGGATTGGTAATCATGTTTGTAGTAAGGAGAATGTGTTATCTTAAGTAGTACTCCTTGAGAAACCTATATTAAAAAATAGTATAAGATCCTCTTAGACCAACATACATGTTGAGTGGCAAATATGGCCAACTAACCTTGAAAGTTTCTTTTAAGAGTTGGGATCATAAATGAACTGGATACACAATCTCTTTTTTTTTTTGGGTTCTATGGTGCTATACTAAGAAACTAATTGTAAAAGTTAACAACAATTTGTATGTATGATTAGTTTTGTGAAAATGTAACCATAAGGTAATGTGCTTGGAGAAAGGTGAAATTTAGGTAATTCTTAAATCGTGTATAAACCATCTTGTGGTGAGAAAACAAGACCCTTGTGGTGAGAAACAAGACCCTTGTGGTGAAAACTATAATGTGAACATTAGCTCCCTTAAAACCATGATCTACTCCTTCTGTGTCTCCCATTAGTACTATTAGGTAATAAAGTGTATGATGTGAAACTATGTGATCTTGTCCTTGTAGAAAAATAATCCTAAGAAAAGCTCTAGGGGTCTCATTGAGGATATAAATGCCTCTATTAAAAAATAGTCTACACAATTCATTACGAAATTATATAAACCTAGTTAGGGAGAAATAAAACCTCTTAAGTCTGACATAAAACAATAGTCAGAAAACCTAATCTAGAACAAAAAAATAAGGAAGTATGTCTCCATTGTTAGAGCCTTCAAACCCTTAACTAATTGTTGGAGCATAACTATAGTAAGCTTATAATCAATGGTTGGTCCTTGGGAAGTGTATTCGTGGGATGTTGTTCTATGGGAAAATGAAACATGACCTTCCTTGTAAAGTGTTTAAACTCAATTGCTATGCATGAAGAACCTAATTTCCTATAATCCTTATTGTGTACTAACTCAATTATCAATTTATAAATGAGTGAAAGAAACATGGACCCTAAGTACTTACACAACACAAAAATAGAACTTCACATTGTTCGAGCTTAAACTTGTTATGTTACATAATAGAGATACAATGTAAGATCAAGATGCACGCCCTTAGGGATGAATCCTAGGGATAATATCTAGTAGCTTTGTGTGCATGTAAATAGTCTTGTGTGTAAATAATTATCTTGCTAATGAATGAATGAGAGAAACCAGCAATTGAAATAATGTAGATGATCCTTTTTAATGAGATGAACTGCAAGTTAAATGTCAAATGGTATAAATGAAAGCTAACAAAAGGAAAGGAAATGTATGGTTTACATATTATGACTCTTTCTAGAATCTTATTTCAAAGATTGTAACATGATTATAATAAATGTGTAATCCATAAAATATCATGTCATGGGAAGACCCTATCTATAAGTTTGTATTGTGGTCATATCGTTGTGTTGAACCTTTTTATTTAAAAATATAAAGGGAACTTGTTGTGCAACATGTGTTTTTCACGTCTCTCTATGGGTTATTATTTGTACAAACATATATTGTGTTATGAATTTTCCTAATTGATCTCTTGTAGTGTCATATGTATCACAAAGTAAATAAAAATAAATAAATTCTTCCATTATTTTAGTATTTTATTTGTGTGTGTAAAATGTGGGGCATTACATTTTGGTATTAGAGTGGAGGTTTATGCTCTCAAACCTCTAGGATAGATTGGAGTATTGATGGCTTTGCATGGTGGTGGTGGAGATTGGAAGAGTAATGTGATATACGTTGTTATTTGACCAAATTTTTAATTATGATATTATAAACAAAAATGTGGTGCATGTCACTTAGTGTGTGTTTTATATCCTGTTGAATGTGTTTGTGATGAGATTATTTGATCTCCTTTCCGTGGATTAAATGAGTTCACATGTGATGTGATGCCATGGTATGTGTGAAAAGAATACTATTATGGATGGAGGAGTGTTGGAGCGTCTTATCATTTTGTGATATATAGGTGTGCTTATTTTTTTATATGACAACATTGGTGTATAGTGAATTTGATTGTATCATGAAGTCACCACTACTTGTGTTGAATCCTGGTGTTGTCACCATGTTATATTGCAATTAACCGTATGTTGTAATGTTTTTCATTGTGCTCACCTTATGTATATTTTTTTTAATATCTGATGGTTCATGTCATGAATTCAGGGCATATGGTAATCGTATGACCCATATTGTATAGTATTTGCACTTTGGGTGCATTATGTGGAAACATGATGTATTGTAACACGTGAAAGTAATGATTTTCTTATAACCTATTTATATACCATGTTAAGATAATTAATTATGCATTTTATAATTAATTATTTAACTATTGTTATTAATTAATTATTATTGTTATATGGTTTTTAAACCATATTTGTCATATTAGATAGTTTTACAATTATTTTTTGCATAGTTGCAACTTATCATTTTTTTGTATTTAATTAATTGTTTGCTTCCAGGATGTATTTTGGAAGCTGTTGTGATTTTAGTTGTACCTGTCCAAATTTTCATTTGTCTCCAAATGGGCTGTACAAGACCTATTACATATTACAGTCCATTCATTGTAGCTTGGTTTATTTCACATTAATAAAATACACAGGCTACCGTCCCTATTTTGTGAAACTACATTTGGTCACCAGCGCGAGAATCTGGACCTGTGAAGGTGTGGTGAGAGAGAACAATAGAGATAGAGGAGATTAGAGAAGCATTTGTAGAAATTGAAAGCCTTTGCAGCCTCTTGCAACCTCCCAACCCCATCCCTATCTCCTCACATCCTCCTGTTCATTCCAAGTGTTTGGAACACAATTTTTTTTTTACACTGGTGCACCCATCACTAGGAAAAATTTGCTGCAGGTATAGAATTTTTTTTTAAAAAATAGTTATTATTAATTGTTTTCCCATTAGGGGTTTTCTTTCTAATTTAGAGAAGCACCATAGTTTCCGCATGTGGGAAGAAACATTGTAGGTTGAACTCCTTTCTTCACTATGCACCGAGCTATGTTTTTTCATCCTTTGGCTGAGCTATGACTTCATTCAACAAAAGTTTCGAAAAGACCCAACCTATTGTTTTGCTAATCATTCAAACCCAAGCCTTTGGATAAATTAAAGGATTTACAACTAGTTTCTTTGAAGTTTTCTCAATCCTTACACAAGATTCAATGGAGCCATTATATGAAGACCGAGCCATGCATATTAGAGTATTATGTTGGTGAATCGTTGTTGAAGCCGAGCCATCCTGGTAGACCCATGGTCCGAGCTTGTATCTAAACACACCAGACTAATCTCCTCTCACACGTAAAAACACCATCCATGCTGAGCCATCCCCCTACACCTGTGAAGCATGTGACCTCCTCCTCTTAGCAACCCTGCAACAAGTGACATGGACCTATGACCTGCGACCCCTGCTCCACGAGCTCCACACGTCGAGCTCTACCTGCACAAAGAAAAAAAAGACCTGCAACACCAATCAAACTCCTCCACACATAACGACCTATACAAAAACAATAAAAACATTGAGAAATTCGAGCACTGTGGAGTTAACAAGATGAAATCATATAATCTGGAGTAATATAAAATCAAATCCATGGAAAATAATAACATGCAATAGGCGTTTCAAGGAAACATGCAGATCCAAGCAAGGTGAAAACCATAATCCTCCTCCAAATTCACAGTCCACCAGGATCTCCACCTCTGCCACATCATTTTGAAAGGTTAGTCATTTTTGAAGTTATATAAAATTCAATTGCTTCAATTTATAGGCATAGCGAATTGATTACCTCAGTGGATAGACCGAAAGCCTTGGGTGGGTGAGGTGCAAGGTTCAAATCCCATCCCCGACATAAACTTTTTGAATTTTGAAATTTAGCGGAAAAAACAGTGAAAAGCACAAAACTTGGAGGAGGATTTAGTTGGAAAAATGTGACTAAACAGTTTAGTCATAACTAAACAACCTACTAACTTTTTAGTGAGAAAAACCCTAATTTAGGGTAAATTTTTGTTTCTCATATTAGGCTTATTTTTTGATTTTGGACAACATTTTCCAAATGAAGACTATCTAAAAACCTCATTTTGAACTACTTTTTAATGTTTTTTGGCATAGAGGGTCATATTGGGCTCCGAAGGCCACCAGGGCCCGCAAAAAAAAATAAATATTTTTGCCTCCCATTCAATTTTCTCTAATTTTTTTAATGTAATTACATGCTTCAATATTTTTGTACTAATTTACAAGTTTGCATATTCAATCGAAAATATTGTAACTTCTCAGAAACTAGTAGAAATTTGTAATAAAAAATAGTAAAAATTTGGTTCTTAAACACTCACGAGATCCTAGATCTCATTAGGAGCTTTCGGTATATATAGTGACTCTGGGAAGCACTTACGGGTAAATTCATCTATGACTAATACTGCACTTAACGCCTAATATAGCTACAACAATGTTGTCTGGGGAAATAATCCTTTAAATCAATGGGGAGTAATAATGTCACAGTACATACACTATAAGCCATCCCATCCGTCTGTGAATGATTACATAACATAAATATGGATTGAGAAATTATCTGAGTATATAGTGAAGTTACACATGCGTATGAGGATATTTCTTTGATTCAGTGTCAATAATTGTATAGAACCCTTTTAGTACTATCTTGGTACCACGTATTTGAATTCCTTCACATACGTTTAATGCCTCTTTCACTTACCACCATGTATATAGAAAGGGCAAGCTTCTTCCATGTACTGCCCGGGTATAACGGAAGGGTGTGTAGAATGAAAGGTTCAGTATATCAAACTGACAGTATATACATTGGGAGACCATATAACTAGATTTATAAGAGCCAAACCCTGTCAGTGATTTCTACAAAATGGGCACCAATACCCCTAAATTATTTCTTCCAGATTCACAACTACTCAGAGGAAACAACTATGCTTGCATGGAAGACTAAAATTAAGACACAACTTGAGTTTGAAGAGACTTGGACTGCTGTGAAAGGTACTTTGACCAAATCAACTACTAATATAACACAACAATGGTAGTTTGATAAATCAGATCAGAAGGCCAAACTCATCATCTTGAACTTAGAGTTTCCGATGATGTACAACCCCACATTTGAAATGATAAAACAACTGAAGAAGCATGGGATAAATTTATGCACAATATATGAGTCCAAAAACAGGAATGTCATACTAAATTTCTAGATTCGGTTACATACACTGAAGTTCAAGAAAAATGAGAAAATCGAAGCTTTCTTAAGAAGATTTGCAGAGTTGAGGGATTCACTTCTAGCCCTGGGAGAAGTGGTCACAAATGATTGTCTTTTTCCCATTTTTCTAAGAGAACTCCCTTCTACTTACCACATTTTTACAACAACACTAAATGTGTCAAATACTACAGTTAGTTTTGACAAACTAGTAAACCTAAGTTGCAACAAGAGGAAGCCATGCATAATAAGGATGATGAAGAGGAGCAGGAACTTTCTTCACATCAAAAATAGAAAGGAAAAGGTATAGGAAAACCTAATTCCTATTAAAGTTCCCAACATTAGAATTAGTATCAACATCAAATGGACAAACAAGAGAAGAAGCAATGTCCAATTTGTAAAAGAGTAAATGACTAAAAGATTGTTGCTATAATACTTACAAGAAAGGTTCATCAAGAAACTCTAGACCTCAACATCGGTAATCTCACAAAGGACATACAAACTACAATCAAGTGTAGAAAACGGGGGTACTGGAAAAGAAGACCCCATCAGTAAGGAAATATTGTTGAGCAAGAAGAACATTCAGATAATGAATACTTCTTGTACACTACTCGATCAAGTGAACCATCTACGTCATCTAGTGATGTATGGTATGTAGATTCGAGATCCACTCGAAACATGACCAACCATAGAGACTTGTTTAACTCAATGAGGAACAGGCCTTTGAAAAACCATGTTTCATTGGGTGATGATTCTTCATATATAGTTAAGGGGATTGGGAACATTTTTCTACCCCTTGGTTCATGCAACTGCAGACTATCAAATGTCTTATATGTCCCTGGGTTGACAAAGCATCATCTTTTAGTCAGTCAACTCCTAGATCCCAAACTAAAAATTTAATTTAATACTCATTAGGCAAAAAAAACATGTTTGATTCGAGATAAATCACGAGGCTCGAAAATAGTTGCAAAATCCTCCAATGTAGGATGCATGTTATAGCTTGATTTTTTCCACAGAGATGATCAGGCACTTGTGGCTAAGAACTCTACTGCAACACAGTTGTGGCATCAGAGACCTGGTCATGCTAGTTTCAAGTATCTCAAGACACTTCACCGACATAATATGGTACATGGGATACCATCTCTTCAGAAGGATATAGAAAAGTTTCCTCACTTCTTAGCAAGAAAACAACATAGAGTGTCATATCAGAAGAGTACATATCAAGCTTTGTGATAATCTTGATCTGGTTCATACCTATCTTTGTGGTCTGATGTAACTGAGACATTATGGATTTCAGTACTTTATACTATGTGTTGACAAATATTCAAGGAAAATGTGGAATTTTTTTCTTCGCAAGAAAAGTGAAGCTTTTGAAACTTTCAAGAAGTTCAAAGTAGCAGTTGAAAAATGAAACTAGTTATCACATCAAAACTCTCTGCTCAGATTGAGGGGGGGAAATTCACCAGTAATGAGTTCAAATACTACCTAAAAACTCATGGGATTCATTGACAAATTCCTCCTCCACACACACCGTAGTAGAATGGTGTTGTTTGAGAGAAGAAATCATACTATCATTGAAATGGTGTGATGCATGATCAACAACTCTAGACTTGTAAAGACATTATGGCCAAAAGAAACAAAGACAACAATGTATTTTTTGAGCAGAGTGCCCATAGTTTCTCTTGAAGGATTTGCACCACAAAAAGCATGGTCAAAGTTGAAACCATCTACTGCACACCCTAGAGTATTCAGGTGCAAAGAAAGTATGCACATACCCAAGAAAAACATAAATAAATTTGACATGAAGTCATAGAAACTCATCTTGGTTGGGTATAGTGAAGAGAATCTTGGGTACAGATTGATGGATCCAAAGACACGAAAAGTCTACACCAGCAGAGATGTTGAGTTTTTTGAGAAGAAGGAACCAGAGTCTCCTCCTCTAGACTCACCTGATGTAGATTCTTCACGAGTTATAAAAATTGAACCTGATGTTCCCACATATGAGGAAAGTGATGATGGGTATAATGGTGTTGATCTGAAAGAACCATGACCCACGGGAATAGTTCAGCATATTCCCAAGTGGTGTACTAGCATAGTATGAGATGTAAGAATGGATGCTCCATCAGATACATCCACCCCTGGATCATAGACTCACAATAAAGAAAGAGAAGAAATTAACTTTGCTTTAATGAGCAGAGTTATTGAGTCTGATGAGCCCTCTATGAACAAGGAAGACTTACAGTCAAAACATTGGAAAGAGGCCATGGACTCTGAATATGAGTCAATAATGAAAAGTAACACTTGCCATATTATCGATCTTCCACCAGGGGAGAAACCCATTGGATGCACATGGATATTCAAAACAAAGTGCAGAGCAGATGGGGCATTGGAAAAGTACAAATCAAGACTTGTAGTAAAGGGGTATGCGTAAAAAGAAGGCATTGCCTATAAGGAGACATTTTCTCCCATAGCTAAGCTCAAGATGAGCTAGGATGATCTTTTCTCTAGCTGTATAGTTTGGTTGGAAATTCCATTAGATGGACATAAAAAGTTCCTTCCTGAATGGATATTTACAAAAAGAATTCTACATGACTCAACCTCAAGGATAAGTAGTACCTGGTCAAGAAGCAAAGGTATATTGACTCAGGAAATCTCTGTATGGCCTCAAATAGGCTCCCCAAGCATGGTACATCAAAATTGATGAGCATTTCGTATAACATGGCTTTTTTAGAAATCCATATGATCCGAATCTTTACCTAAAAAAGCAAGGGGGAATATTTTGATTGTCATTAACTATGTTGATGATCTAGTCATCACTGGTAGTTTAGTGAGGATGATCGATGTAACGAAGAAAGATCTTAATCGATTGTTTGACATGACTGATCTCAGGCTAATGCATTATTGTATTGGATTAGAAGTATGGTAGAAAGAGAATCACATTTTTGTTTCTCAGATGAAATATACCAAGACAACACTTGAGAAATTCAGGATGATGGATTGCCCACTAATTGCTACACCTATAGAGAACAAATTGTAGTTATCTCGTTCATATCCATCTCCTTAGGTAAGTGCTACTCTCTATTGGTAGTTGATTGGGAGTCCCATTTACCTAACTTACACTAGACCATATATCATCTTTACAGTGCGTTATTTATCCAGGTTCATACAGGAACCCAAAGTGCGTCATTGGAAAGTAGCAAGACACATCTTGAGGTATCTCAAAGGATCAATGGATCTTGGTCTAGAATACAAGAAGAATGGCAACTTCTTCTTGAAAGGATATTTGCATTTAGATCCTGCAAGCAATATTGATGACAAAAAATCCACTTCAGGATTTGTGTTCTTTATGGAATCTGGACCAATATCATGGGGATGCAAGAAACAAAACTTTGTTTCTCATTTTTCCATAGAAGCCAAGTATCATTTTGTAAGAGAATTTGTCTGTGAAGTGATTTGGCTATGTCGCATACTAGAAGGACTTAGAATACCATACGATAAACTGACTACCATCTATGTTGAAAATGAATGCGTTATCAAATTTTTTTGCAATCTAATTTTTCATGAGAGAACAAAGAACATCAAGGTACAAGTTCATTTTATATGTGAGCATGTGTTGAAGCACAACATCCAGCTTTAATTTTTTCCAATAGTTGAGCAACGATTAGATATCTTCACAAAGTCACTTGCACGCGACAAGTTCAAGTTGTTAAGAGAGTTCCTCTCCTCATCCCTTAAGACAATGCACAATTAAGGGGGGGAATGTTAGGATAATTAATTATAAATTTATAATTAATTATCTAACTATTTTTATTAATTAATTATTATTGTTATATGGATTTTAAACCATATTTTTCATATTACATAGTCATAGGATTTTTTGTTGCATAGTTATAACTTATCATTTGTTTGTATTTAATTAATTATTGCATCCCAGAAGTGTTTTGGAAGTTGTTATGATTTCAGTTGTACCTATGTAACTTTGCATTTGTCTGCACATGGCTGTATAATACCTATAAGTACTGCACTCCATCCATTGTAAGTTGATTTATTTCACATTAATAAAATACACATGCTATCATCCCTATTTTGTGAAACTACATACCATGTGTAAGACGTTATGGTTAATGTGTGTGAATCACCATTGTGTTAGGGATGTATTTATATTTTATGTAGTGAGCCTTATATTAGATGAACCTAATGGGAACAATCGTTAAGTGTGTATGTGTGGAGAGAGGAGGCATGGACTAGGTTTTCATAATCTTGAGCTGAGTACAAATGAGATATAACTGAAAACCCACTTGTATCTATTTAGTATGCTTCAATCTTATTCAGTATATTGTGGATGTACACCACCTTAGGATCAACCTATACAAATCAGCATCCCCTGCTCTTTCCTATTAGGTTTTCCATCAAACAACCATATGTGATTTTGACTATGCTGAGCCTTGTGGGAGTATGGAGGGATTATTCAGACAAAGATCATGATAGTTGTATTATTTTATATGTTATTTTGTGAGATGAGGCTTCAGGTTTGAGTGCCAACAACTCATTTAGTACCCATTTGGTGGCCTTCTAAGGCCACATAGTTATTGTGACATGTTATTTCTCTATGCATATTTTATTCATAAATTGAAGTTTTTCCTTTTTCTTTCTAGAACCAAAATTTTTCTTAATTAATGTGTTCTTATATTTTGGGCATTTAATTTGGTTTTTGGACTAACAAGCAAAGTTTTGCACTAACAATGGTTATTTGGCCTTTTTATTTACTTATATTTTAACTTGCTTTTCATGTTTAAAGGTTTTATATCCTAGCCCAAGGCTTTGGATGTCTAGCCATTTCGCATTTAAAACGGATTGTTATGTTGGTTCTAATGTGTTAATGTGTGGAATATGGTCATGGGATGCACCATGTAGTGGTTGAACCTATGGACCTGCTTCGTTGTATGGAGGTACGCCCCAATTAGTTACAGATAACTAGCGGGTTGTTGAACCACAAGTTATTATGTCACTTGGGTTAGGGGTTTCTAGACTCTATGTGCCTAGGGCTATAAGGTGACAGACCTCTTTGAGGGAGACATAAGAGATTTGAGGGAGGTACAAGAGACTTGACAGAGGTATAGGAGACTTGAGGGAGAGATAAGAGACTTGTTTCTGTCTGTGATTAGTGCACATGGAGTTATATTTTTATGTTTGTGATGCTTTGAGACTCATATGTAGTTTTTGGTGATGCTTTGGGAGGTATATGGAGTTTTTTTGTGATGTTTTGGGAGGTGTATGGTGTTGGTGTTATGATTTATGTGTACTCTTGTGAGTCTGGTTGTGTTTTGTGATGTTGAGGATTGATGCTCAACTTGTTGGTATGATGTTGTTTCCATCTTGACCCTATATAGCTACATTTATAGTTTTAAGTTGCATGAAACTCTTGTATTATGTACATGATGGGACTTCCATGTTGTTGTAGTATTCTTATGTTATGAGTACCTTTGTGTCAGAATCATGTGTGACAAGTACTTTTTTGTGAGGGCTATGTATGTTCTTTCCATTGTTAGGTTGAGTTCTTGTGATGTGATATATTCGTGAGGGTACATATCATGATGTCTTGTGAACCATTAGTTTTGTGTGTGAGCCTAATGTGGTATTGTTATGTTAGTTCTATTGGGCACCCATGAACATAAGACATCAAAAATATTAAACAATGAAATAATAAGAGTTGAGATTAATAAATACTTTAAAGGAAAAGACAAAGTAATAAAGTAAAATAGAATTGTTAATATTCATAGAACTCTAATGAATTATAAAAATTTCCTTATTCCTTGTGTTCATGTTTTTACAAAAAGTATTATTTTACTGGTGTTATGAGACGTTGATTTTTTCCTCCTTGTTCATGAGAACCTCTTCTAATCCTGGTATCATGTTGCATCGAGGAAGATGCTCTTATAAGCAGAGGGAAATGTAATGCCCAATGTACAAACCAATAAAAATAAGGTAACTGACAATAAAATAATAAAGAAATTATGTTTTCTTGGGATTTTTAGTGAAGGGTGACTAGTCGGGATGTGTAGGCAGGACAACTGTTGTTGTCAGGGGGTTACGTGTGGCAGGATCAATCAACTAAAAAGGATATAAACTCATCCAAAATAAATTCAAACCTTCCATTTTCCTTGCATAATAATTCAACCACTTTATTAATGATCTGATGCATGAAACCCAAGTTGACATTGTAAGCTTAGTAGTAAGGGGATAGTTGTAGCATACATAGAATCGATTGGGGGGTTGTCCATTATCTTTATTTAATTTTTTTGAGCCTCTATTTGGTTCTGAACTTCTGTGGAAGGATTTTCATAGGAAGGGGAATAAAGGGACTAATGGAAGGATGTAGTTTTGGTCACCTTCACATAGATTTGCAGCAAACTTGTCATAACAAGTGTTTCACTAGTGGTTTCTAAAACAACTATCGCCCCATTGAGAGACTGAAGTTGTTGATGTAAAACTAGGGAGATATACTCAAGAAGGGACACCTTATTCATCCCTATACTAGAAATGGCAATTTTTTCACAAGAGTTCTGAGAGAGGAGGGTTTTTTTTCCTTTTTGAAAGGAAGTTCTGCCAGTGTTATTAGATATTTCCCCACCTAGGAATTCAACTTTACATTCAGGGACTCCTGTTAGGATCTTTCCTTTTCTATCCAAAGGAGAGATATGGCCATGTGAAGTGGCTTGCAAGTAACATTTCTTGTGGAAGGGAAACGGGTGCAACTACATCCACTTTTATATATCACTTGGACTATGCATACATGAGGCTTGGTATGGATGGAAAAAATGTCTTGGTGAGTAGAAAATGTCATTACAAGGGATTGTTGGATGTCTACTACAATACTTTTGCTACTGATGGCATTGTAGGGATATATAGGGGCTTTAGTGCTTCAATTATTAGCATCAAAGTATATAGTGGATAATGTTTTGGCATTTATGACACATTGAAACCAATGGTTCTTGTTGTATCTCTTAAGGTAATTACGGTTTTAGATAATCAAATTTGAAAATCCATTAGAGATTGCAAAGTTTTTCACTTTGGTTTTGATATCATTTTTTTTCAAGGGTTTTTGCATGAATATGTGTTTCCATAGTCCCAATCAAATATACAGCAACATGGATGAATATGAATCAACACAATGGTGATGTGGGCATGCAATGTATTTCTCCTTCCCTTAGTGTATGTTTTGGTAGTGTTAAGTTGTGGTGAAGAATATTTTCTAAACACCATTTAGAACTCATTGGCATACTTTTGTGACCGATTGCTTCAAGTTTTATCCAAAGACTTACATATATGACAAGATTGTTTACAAGATAAGATGTAGCAATGTCATGAATAAGGGGCTCCATAGCCATTGCCAGAATCTTTACTCTCCCACACCCAGTTGCAAGCTTATGTGAGAGTTTGGATGTCTAGAAGTTTGTAATGAGTAAAAAATAATGGATAAAGAAGTTATTTCTTAAAAAATAAATTATGAATATGGTATACACCCAGCAGTTTTGGGCATCTTTCAAATGAAGTGGAGGTAGTTTTTCAAACTTGTAGTGGGAAGTTCCCTGAAAGACATGTATGCATTACAAAGACTTCCACTGCACTAAGTGTGAATTTTTTTTGATAAAAATATAGGAATAAATTGAATCATATGACAGTAAGTATTGCATTGTGTACCCATCAAATTGTAATGGAAATTAATATTTTCATATGTATGGAAAATTGTATGAAAAGGGGTAGGAGTATATGAAATGAAAATATTTTGTTGAAGTGCTTATATAGTCTCTCAACCAAAGGTAGTTGGGGGAGTATGATAGAAGTACAAAAACCATTTGATAGAATTCTTGGAAGAGGGATGAAGCTTGTGGAACATGGGTGAACCCACTTGGAGAACCTCGTACACTACGAATACTAGTATATCCAGGAATGGTCTCCTTACCTTGTCTTTTATAATTATTGTATAATTTGGTTCTTCATTGCAATGTAATAGAAATAATTAACCGTTGGATAAGTGTAAAATTGAGTATTTTAATATAAATATTAGTGTGAAATAATAAAACTCTACCTGGTCATCGATGTTATCGGTTTACAAATTGATGGTCAATCATGTTGTTACCACAACCTTGTACATGTTTGACTCACGGTATCAAAATTAGGTGCTCATATCCATTGGTTTTAGGTGATAGTTAGATGAGTTAACTAAAACCACCATTTTACCTTCATTGCAAAGTTAGAAAAAAATGCTATTTCCAGAGACTTGTAAACCAACACTCTGAGCCCAAAAAGAGATTTCAAATGTCGTATGTGTTTCTTGTTATGTAGATAGTCACATAAATCATTATATCAACATCATTATATCCTTTTCGTTCTCTTCGTCACTCCTCTAGGAGTCCTGTTGCCCCATTTTACAATTTTAGGAAGTTGTTAAAATTGAAAAGGTGAGTTTCATATTGGCTCGCAATTTGGACCCTGAACAATTAAATCCTTATCCACCTTTACAAACCTCTATTGTATTTACTATATAATTATCTATAACCTTTGGTTTGGGAAAATACCATCCCTGGTTAGTTTGACAAAGGGGTTTCATAGGCCTCTGGTCATTATTTGACTAGGTCAAACTTGATCGATTACAACTAGTGGCCTCTGAAAACCATTCACCTATTGTGCACCATTCACCAGTTATGGACTCCATCAATCCCTATGGATTCTTGGCATATAGGATGGACATGTAGGAATTCTCCTGTCGAGAATTTCCATATTGGAAGACAATTTTTGAATGCACTTTCTTAGTCTCCGTGCCAAAATTGGACATTTTTGCAACTAGTAGGAAATGGTAAAAGAAAGTTGTAGGACCATAGTCAAGTTGGAAAACTATCATGGAAAAATTAGTAACACTTGTAAATATGTGTTTTAATCTCTATCTTGTGACTTCGTGTGTGAAATTTGACTTTTGGCAAAAGAGTGTTCTCTATTTTCTCTCTCTTCCTTATCTATTTCTCTCTCCTCTTTTAGTTAAGGAATGAAATGAATATATGTCATAACCATCTCTTGTCGTGTGTGTATTATTACTAAAATGTAAATGGAAAACCAATAACGTTAATTATGTTAGATCTAGGTGGATTTCATTCCAGTGATTCATTGTTGATTTCACGCTCACATAATTTTTGTAGGATGCAAGTAAGATGACACAAGGACATGGTTGTGATTGTTTGTATATTATTGTAACTCATGTATGCTCATGGAAAGAAATTTTTATGTATTGATAGGCTGTAGTAAAGTCTTATCATTGAAATTTGGTGATATAAATGAGATGTTGGATCTAGGGGTGTTTGGGAAATGTGCATTTAACTATAGGTGTTGGTTTTATTTAGACTTACATAGGGTAACAAAAACGGGGGGTTGGATATATATGTAAAGAGATATTTTAAAGGATAATTTCAAATTTTTCTAAGTATTAAAAGGTTTATTAATGAAGTTTTGTAATGTTTTTTAGATGTTACTGTTTAAGGGAAACGTTCATCTAAACATGGGTGTTATTTGATCCCAAAAAGAAAAATTGTATTGTAGAAGTGGGTCAAATTCGTTAAATAAAATTGACTTTAATAGTTTATAGTTAAATTAAAGTGTGAAATTGATGATTGAATAATTGATGTGTGGTGTTTCTTACTTTGAAAATGTAATAAAGAAATCTAACCAAAATAGTTAGCCCTAGTATAAAATTTGTGCATAACTACCCTTCCTTTGTGTTTCCTTTCAGCATAGAAAACTAAGACCTTAGAATGAACTTAATATTTACACTCAATGGAAAATTTTGTCTTAGGTAAATAAGAGCTCGAGTATGAATTTTTTTCATAGCCTATTTTCTTAGCAACGTCATTGTAAACCCGACGGTTAGGAATGACATGGTAAAAATTTATCTTGAGTATGTGGTCCCCTTCTAGGATTGGTAATTGTGTTTGTAGTAAGGAGAATGTGTTCTCTTAAGTAGTACTCCTTGGGAAACCTACATTAAACATCGTATAAAATCCTCTTGGACCGACATACATGTTGAGTGGTGAAGATGGCCAACTAACCTTGAAAGTTCCTTTAAGAGTTGGGATCATAAACGAACTCGATACCCAATCTCTCTTCTTTTTTTGGGTTCTATGGTGCACTACTAAGAAGATAATTGTGAAACTTAACAAAATTTAATATGTATGGTTATTTTGTGAAAATGTAACCATAAGCTGAACGTTCTTCGAGAAAGGTAAAATTTAGGACATTCTTATATCATATATAAACCATCTTGTGGTGAGCTAAGAGACTCTTATGGTGAAAACTTTAATGTGAACCTTAACCCACTTAAAATGATGATCTAATCCATCTGGATCTCCCATTAGTCCTATTGGGTAGTAATTGTATGATGTGAAATTATGTGATCTTGTCCTTATTGAAAAATATCCTAACACAAGGTCTAGGGTTCTCATTGAGGATATAATTTCCTCTATTAATAAATAGTCTACACAATTCTTTACAAAAAATATATGAGCCTTGTTATGGAGAAATAAAACCTCTTAAGTCAGACGTAAAACAATACTCAGGAATCCTAATCTAGAAACAAGAAAATAAGGAAGTATGTTGCCATGGTTAGAGCCATTGAATCCTTAATTAATTGTTAGAGCATTACTATAGTAATCTTATAATTGATTCAGAGCCTTATGAAGTGTATTCATGGGATGTTATTCCACAGGAAAGTGAAACATGACCTTCCTTGTAGAGTGATTAAACCCGCTTGCTATGGATGAAGAACCTAACTTCCTATCATGCTTATTTTGTACTAACGCAATTATCAATTTATAATTGAGTGAAATAAACTCAACCCTAAGTCCTAAAAAGATAACTTCACATTCTTTGAACTTACACTTGTTCTGTTGCATAATAGAGGTATGATATAAGATCAAGATGCATGTCATTAGGGGTGATTCCTAGGTATAATACTTAGTAGCCTTGTGTGTATGTAAATATCGCTATGTGTAAATAATTATCCTGCTAACGAATGAATGAAAGAAAGAAGTAATTGAAATAATGTAGATGATCCTTTTTTAATTTGATGCACCATGAGTTAAATTTCAAATGGTATAAATGAAAGCTAAAACAAGGAAAGGAAATGTATGGTTCACATATTATTACCTTTTGTAAAATATTAAGTTCAAATATTGAAACATGATTATAATCAATGTGTAATCAAAAAAATATCGTGTCGTGGGAAGACCCTATCTATAAGTTTGTATTGTGGTCGTATCGTTATGTAGTACCTTGTTATTTTATAAAGAAAAAGTGACCTTGTTGAGCATCACGTGTTTTCACGTATCTGTGTGGGTTATTTTTTGTGCAAATATATCTTGTGTTGTGTGTTTTCCTAATTGATCTCCTGTAGTGTCATACGTACCACAAAGTAAGTCAACAAAAAATTATTCTGGTATTTTAGTGTTGTATTTGTGTGTGTAAATTGTGGGCATTACAAAACACTAAAAAATGTTGAAAAACATTACAAATGGCTTATCTACACTCATAGGATTTGGACTCACTTATAAAGATAAGTGTAAAAAAAAATCGAACAAAATAAAATAACCTATTCACAATAAAAAATTGTACAATGTTAGAATTAACTCATAATCCTATTACATCCCAATGAACAAGTTTAAAGGTCTTTCTAGATAAAATTAAAAAACTCTTGTGATGAAACAACTTAAAAATAACTACAAAAATTAATTTAAAAACATTGATCATCATCATCAATGTATAAGAGCATCAAGTTGTTAGAAAATATACAACACTTCTTGATAAATTTCCATCAAAATATCATTTTTTTCCTTACAAATACTTGTGTTATGAAAATTGGTGTTTAAAAATAAAATCATAATAACTATAAATATGATAAATTATTTTATCAATAATAATGAGAAACTAACTTCATATTTGATTCGGAATGTTGATATTGAAAAATCACATAATTCTTACATGCATTTTGATTTTCCATACCTTATTTTCAATCCATCATTAACATATTTGTACCTTTAATAATTTTAATTATTAAAAGATATGAAAAAAATTACTATTTCAATTGTAGATCAAATAAAAATTTAAAATAAATATTAAAAAATGTACTCAAAAATTAGAAACAACAATATTTAATAATGTTAACCTATATTGATGTATTGAGAAAAGATTGGCTTCCTATAAATTATGTTTTATTCTTTCATAGTAATTTTTGGCATGTCTTCATCATATTACTTACTTTCATCAAAGAAATAGATTCATTATTTAAAATGTCCACAATCTAAAGATAGTTTTTTCATATTTGATAATGAGGATGTTTTTAAAGGTCCCTAAATCCTTAAACAAACCCGCAAAAAAAAAAAGCTTTAACACCCACTTTACACAAAACCATGAATCAAGATCAAACAGATTTGATCCAACAACCGTGAAGGTATACTTTTTTCATTATAGGAAAACCTATCAAACCTATGTTTAGATCCATTCATCATCCATTATCTCTGATAGTAAAACATAATCATTATCTCTGATAGTAATCAAATATTATGTTTTTCTACTCTTTCCCCTTTTCCTAACCAAAATCCATGTCTCCTTTTTCAATGAGATAGGAATAAAAATTTCCACATCCCTCGTGATGACCCTCCTCTTTGTACTAAATGAGTAGCCTCATCATTCAAGGAAGCCTTCACATCAATTCATTTCTTTTCACCACACTTAGGAAAAACCCCTACTGAATTATGAAGTATTCGTTGTCAAGGAAAACCATTAGTAGCCAAATCCTATCAAAATGATTAGTTAATAATATCTCCATATCCATTTTCTTCAACTCCTCTAAATCATCCACCTTCATGTTTTATTCCTCTAAGTAATAACTCTAAGAACATTATTTATTACATTCTACTACTAGGTGACCTGAAATGGAATCCTTATAGCATGAGAATTTTCTACTTTTCTTGCATTTCACACTTAGGCACAGAATATCCAAATGACCCATATACAAAAGGAATACCTTCATAAACAAGGGGTTTATTACATATTCTACCATGAACTATACATTGGATTATTATAGGTTGATTTCTTGATGTGTCCAAATCCACCAAAATGTTGGAAAAAGTAGTGTGGGTATATAGTTCAGTTTTAGGATCAATTTCTAGAATTATACCGAGAACATTTCGAATAGAAATCAGATAGTTTTCAATCAAAAATTACATTAGTATGTGAAACAATCATACCCAGACAAGCTTGATAGATTTTTTTTTAATTGTTGGGTTAAAGAATGACACTCAAGGTTTTATAAGCAAGTCATGGTTATAGATTTCTAAAATTTTAGTAAAAATAACATATAATTATCCTAAATTGTATCAAAGACAACATTTAAAATACCTCTAGAATAGAGGAAGATGTCTTATTTACCATCCATGAGTTTGGAAGTGGGATACCATGCCAAAAGTTGTTAAATTATAGATCAAGTCTTGAATCTTGAAACAATTTACTTATTTTATCATCTTCTCCTCAAAATTCACAAAAGTAGAGGTTTTAGAATGCTTCATGGGTCTAACCATCTATCAAAATGGAGAAAATATCACATCCACATCTAAGAAGGATAATTTTAATCCCCACTAGGTTTGGCACAAAAAACCCCTAACCTTTTTTTTTTCTTAACATCTATCTGCCCCAAGTCGAAACCTAGAATAGGGTAATGCAAATAATAATAGTCTCTACCTTGAATAAGATTATTCGAGACCCCTGATCCATACCGTAGTTACACATATTCACAAAAATCACTTCCCAACAAACTACAATGATCATTTCAAAAAGTAACATAGGAAACAACTCTAGGTGACAACGCTAGGGTAGGGGATTTAAATCCCCCAAGTACATAACCTACAAAATAAACCCCCCCAATTCCATCATCAACTATTAGACATTTAGATCCACTAACGAATTTTTTTCCTCCATGTTAAAGTTGCGAGGTACAACATTTGGTATGGCCACCATCACTTTAGGAGAAGTTTAGTTTAGAGTTGTGAAAAGTAAATGGAGAGGGGACATTTTTTAATATTACATAACAATGTAGTGATAATAATTTATTAACATCCAAGGTTCATATAACTAAGTAAAATGTCTTCTTCAAATTTTGGGACGGGTGGTATATAGTATATAAAATGCTCAACTTCCTTTTGTTATATATTAGTTTGATATAATTCATGTTTCTATGTGGTATATATGAATATTTGGAAATTCTAAGTAATTTCAAAACCCAGAATTGAAGTAATTAATTATATTTCATTTGTATATAGATTGCATAATTTTTTCTTAAACAAATATTCCACCTCTTCAAATTTTACATCTATCTTTTAAAATAAAATAATTTAAAAATAAAATAGATTTTGTACTCAATAAAAACCTTCGCAAAAATCAACTCCCTAAAGTACTTTTAGTAAGTGTTGGAATAATAAATATAATCTACAAATTTGTAATTCTTGTCTTCTAGCCATTGTCTTGATTTGTAAAATATTTTAGATGATGTAATAAGTTATATATCACTCTTTTCTCAGAATTATTACCCATACACAATTAACCAATTATAATTGAATTGTGTATTTATCAAAAGTTAAAGGATTTCTTAATAATTTTTAATTATATGTCACGTTTTTCCCATATTTACTAATGTGTTTAATTAATCTCAAGATGATCACCATAAGCAATCACTAATATACTAATATTATTAGTCATATATTTTTCGTTATGATTTCATGTAAAAGGACCCACTTAACACGATAAATTTTTTTAATCACTAGATGGGAGGATTAGGGAATTATGTCCATTGATTTCAACTTCACAACCATATGAACATTATATTTTTATTGGTTGATGTTTTTGATTAATTGATAATGATAAAATGTAACAAACAAATAATATCTCTATTTTCACATATGATTTTTTGAATATTTTTCTTTGTAAATCAATATAAAAAAAGGTTTATAACCAGTAGGTTAGCATTGGGGAATATCCTTATAATTTACTATGCTACGAAACTCATCTCCATCCCATGTTTGTGTAGTTTCTTGTAGAAATGAAAACATCTCAAAACCTCCCAGCCAATACTTTTCTTAAGATTCAGAAAAAATACTAGACTCAACTAATTGACTATCAACGGTTTCCCTTCATATGTAAAAGATGTTTTTTTCATGCACAACTTATTTCATACTATAAATGTTTGAAATGTATTAAGATTAAAATAGTGTCATAGTGGTGGGAACCTCTTCCTAAACACCTAGGGGTAGGTGGAGACATTCTCCCATTTGACTCATGAGAGATAGAGGTGGAAAGTATTGCTATGAAAGATGATTTGAAGGATTTTGTGGATTCTAAAATGCCTACTACTATAGAGGATATCAGCCCAAGAAATGTAGAGGTGCCAATCAATATGGATACGTAGGACACTAATGTTGTCGCCACCATGGATCATGGAGATTCCTAACCAAATATTGAAATAGAAATTGTGATCCCACTAACTCTAGATGAGAAGTATTCAAACAAAGTAGAGGTGGCTAAAAAATAAAAAAATAATATAAAATGATAAATGAACAAGCCAAAAATTGGGTGAAAATTATAGATGATCACTCGATATTCTTCTTACGAATTGTTGATTTTTTGTTGTTCCGATGCTTTCATGGTCCACATGGTCTTAAGGATTTGTTGGTAGAAGGATGGATGTTATAATATAGTGTTTAGGTTGTTGTTTGTTTGATCGAATTGGGATTTAAATGTTCTATCTTTTGTGTTGTTATAGTATTGAAATTTGTATGCCCTTGTTGTGTTGGTTTTCATTTCATCTTCCCTTTGACTCAACTTCTAGTTGAGCTTGGATTGCACAAAAGACTTTTTGGGTCGTTTTAGTTTTTTCTTTATTTGTTCCTTATAATGCCTCATTGAATATCTATCATTTATAATGGACGTTGGAGCCTTTTCTAATTAATAACAATTGAAAAAATAATTTTTAAAATTTTGATAATATATTATTATTTAGTTTTAGTCCCTACCTAAGGTAGGGTTACTATACTTTTTCCACCACTCAACTTGTTATTATTAGTTATGCTTTCAATTAATTCAAATTTAGAATTATTTTACTTTTATAATTTCAATGTCTTAAAGTTTGGATGTGTATATATTTTATTTAAAAAAAGAATAAAGATACACTCATATAGTTGGTGATTGGATAAAAATGTTTTCCCTTATATGCACCTTACTATAAATTGAGGCCTGAATATGTCATGATACTAATTATAGTTTTCACTCCATCTTTTCGCAACTGACTAATTTTTTATTTTTAAAAATCATAGAAACATATTCACAACATAAATAATTTAAATCAATTTAATTATAATTTTTTGAAAATAATTTAGTGTTAATTAATTATGCCAAGAGGCATACCTTATAATGGCGGAAGAGATGTAGAGATTTTATGCCATTCCTGTGATGAAAAAAAATCTACAACACATTGTTTAATTCATATTTAACAATGTAAGACAACAAAATATTTAGAAATAACATATATATATATACCTAAAAATAATTAACAAATAGAAATCATTAAAATAAACATAACATAATTTTGCATAACTTGCAAACATATAATAGCATTAGCCATCTTTGAACAACACTTCAATTATCTTCAAGTTATATTTTTGCACTTGTAAAATACAATTTTTTTAGTATCAATTTCTACCAATACATATTCCATATCCTAAGGCTCTTTCCCAAACACCTTTTGAAGAAATCTTGTCGACCACACTACCCATAAAAATAAGGTATTACTATGTTATACATTATAAATTAATGAAGAGTCACATATAATGTTTCTGTAATTTATTGTAGGATGTCTTAGTTTAATATCTTTCGATGATGACCAACTCTTAGTTATTTATTTTCATGCATTATTTTATTGTTTTTCTACGATAATTATTTATCTCTTTTCTTGTTCTCTTGGATTTTTAACCCTTTTAGTGTAAAGTTTTGTTTTGAGGTTATATCTTCCATATCTTGAGCACCTTTTGGATAATTAATTACTATCCCATATATTCTATATATATTGTATGATATTAGTTTCGTAGTTTGACATATTAGCTATGTCAGCACGCATATACATGTAGTATTACATATTATCATGTATGCATGACTTTGACTGATTCCTTCCTCATTATTTGACAGGTTTAACATTTATATATGAAAATATTATTAAAATATCTCTTCAAGATTTATATATCAACATATTACTACATGGGTCATTTAGGATTGAGATATTACTTTAGTTAGATATTCCTCACCTCTCGTGGTCAATGATTTGGATGTATATAAATCTTATCATAGGTAAAATTTATATGGATGGTAATATATAAATTGATAGCGCATTATATTAATATTTGCCACCTAATATATAAGTCATTTATAGTAAGAAGCCTATCTTAGATTAGTTTATGTAAAAAAATTCTCCGCTTAGTTTCTAGCTAGGTTCTCTTTTTTATGAACCCTTTGATAGTGTTTCAATGGCTCTTGACTCGGTGAAAGGGTGTGGTTCATGGAGAAATAGTTGTGATGGAAAAAAACAAGGGTGATATAGTGAAAGTGAGGTTTTTAAAGATTCCACCCATGTGGTAGATCATGAGGTGGAGAAAAAAGTTGGGAATGATGACTTTGAAAGGTGTTTTGTTGACAGCCCTCAGGGAAAAATTTAAATTGTGTTAAACATTAAAAGAGATAATTTTCCTTCCAAAGATGCCAAATCTTTGAAAACTGTATCAATTAATTCCTATTGCAGACCTAAAGGTTTAAAAGTAATTGATTTCTAGGAGGGTTTGAGTTATAGGGAATATGTGAGGAACACGTTTGGCCCTTTGGATTGTAATGTAGAATATTTTGAGGGACAATTGGATGATGGATGGAGTCGTGTAGTGCCTACAAAATCTAGGCCTAAACTCTCATAGCTTTCTAGCTCTTCGAGACATCGCTTGTTTCTAGTCTAATGTTTTAGCCACTTTTGTTTTGTTCAATTGTTTTGATTCTGTTTTGATTTTTCTATGTGTGTTATCTATTTTTAAATCTAGATGTTTGATCCTTTTCTGTAACCATGGTAGGGTCCTTTAAAAAACCCTCTGGTTACCCTATATCTGAAAATTCAATGTAAAAGATGATAAGAGGTGTCGATCTCAAGAAGAGTTTATTAGAATTGAGACATTAGTGGAACATGCACCTCGAGACTGATATCAATTTGTGTCTTTTACATAAATTTATTTAAGAAAGGTGTGTTATTTTAAAGTAATTCAATGTTATCATAGGGATTGGTCACATTTTGAATCTTGTTAAAATTAACATTCATGAATAATGATAGTGCAAAATTGACTTCTAGATGTATCGTATTCGATGTAGAAACATCCAGTTTCATGTTAAATTGTGAGTTAAGAAAAAATGTTGAACTCTTCAATCAATTGTCTTTACATTTTGTGAAGCATTATTTGTGTCCAACATTAATCCATTGTTTTGATGAAAATCCATAGAGTAAAATGTATCATTATATTGAGTATGAAACTCCATTATGTATTGTTTCTTGAGTATATAATATTCCTACTAAACGTATAATCTATTGCAAAATTATCCATTATATATTATTATTTGTACAATTTTAATAGCACCATGAACATGAAGTAATTGAATGTTTCAAGGGCCATCTATAAGATATTGTTGATTGGTTATGCTTTTGATCATAGGTTAGGTCATTTGGTCCTTTAATTTTAATTCTACAAGTCTAGGAGCCTTAAAAGATGGAATGGATAGATATGTAAGGTGACACAGGAGCATAACTTACAGAGACAATAACTTTTCATCCGACTGTTGGATCGTATTGAAAGTTTACAGGGTGGTAGACATACATTAGTAATATGTTTGGGTAAAATTTTCTTGCAAGGTTGTGGCCATTTGGGAACATTTTCGGGCCTGGATTCTTTCTTCTAGTGCCCTAAAATTGGCTTCGAACATTTTTTTCACTTTTGAGTAGGTCTTAGAGCTTTAATAACTTTTGTTTTACTTGTTATAATAAGTAAAAATTTCACGTGAGCCCTAATTTATGAAGGAATATTTGGCATGCAAATTTTGGGGCCCATCAAAGTTATTTTACTAGTAGGTAATTTCTGGCATTTTAGGGTTTTTAGAGTAGACGTGAAATAAAAGAAGGATTGTAGTGATGTAAAATATTAGTTTGGACTACAGAATGACAAGAAATATATTGTGAAACTCTTGGTTTTTATTTGGAATTTTTTTAATGTGTTTTTTGGATGTATTTCAACCTCTTGCAGCTAGATTCACATCAATTGGTATCAAAGCCGGATTTTGATCTTGCGGAAATAGTTAAGGTAACATTTTACATTTTATCTATAATTTTTTTCCTCTATTTTATATAATCATGGCTAGACATGGGAGGGGAGGTTATGCCCAGAAGAATAAGTATATGCAGGAGCTACAGAGACAGGTTGCTGAGCTCACAGGAGAAGCTACCCTCACAAGATGAGTTGAGTATGCTCTGGATCCATAACATGGATGATGCCTATCAACTCGCATTTAAGGAAGAAGAAAAGAGAAAGAGGAATAATTTTAGAAGAGGTGTGAAAAAATTGCCATCATCATATCCAATGAGAGGTAGGGGTAGATTTGAATCTATAGAACATGAATCTTGTGATGTAGAAGTGTATGAAGATACTGGTCAAAGTCGTGGAAACTACCAAAGAGGAAGGGGGTTTTAGACGGGAAGTGGTTGTAATTGAGGATGTAGTTGGAATAGCCCCTAAAGGAAATATACATGTTCCAGATGTGGTGAAGAGGGTTACAGAGCCTTTGAGTGTCCACACTATCCTACACAAGATAGATGGCAAGGAGAACATCCACAAGTAAATTTGGTTGAAGCTGAAGAGGAAGAAGAAATGGAGGTTGTTGCAGAATTTAATGAAACCCTCACAATAAGGAGGAAAATTATTGTCCTAAGGAAGGGGGAAGAATAGGATGTTGCTTGTGCTTATTCATGGTTGCGACCAAATAAATTTTGAACAAGATGCACCTCTAGAGGAAAGGTATGTAAAATTATTTTTGATGGTGGTAGTTGTGAAAATAAGGTTTTGAGTGTGATGGTAGATAAAATCAATCTAAAATGTGAGAAGAACCCATATCCCTATCATATATCATGGTTCAAGAAATTAAATGAGGTAAGCATAGATAAAAAAATGCCTTATAAATTTTTCAATTGAGAATACCTACAAGGATGAGGTTTGGTGTGATGTTGTCCCAATGGATGCATGCCATATATTACTGGGGATGCCTTGGTAATATGATAGGAAGGTTAAAAATTATGGACGAAAAAATATGTATACCTTTTGGAAGGATGGTGTAAAGGTGGTCTTGTTACCCTTCAAGGAAGAAGAGAAGAGTGAGGGCTTATTGGATACAAAAGAGTTTTTTACGGAAATGGAAGAAGTTTGCTGGTGTTATGAATTGATGTCAAAGAAGGTGGAAATAGAGGACTTTATTATACCTTTCACTGTGAAAAAGATATTAAGAGAATAAAAATATATCATATAAGATGAGCTACTAGGCAGGTTATCTCCGAAGCGAGATATTCAACACCATATTGATTTTATCCTAGGATCGGCCCTTCGAAACCAAGCAACCTATTGGATGAGTCTGATATAGATCAATGAGTTGAATAGAAAAGTGAGAGATCTAAAACAAAAATGATTAGTGATAGAAAGCATGAGTCCATGTGTAACCCCATCTCTATTGACTCCCGAAAAAGATTGAGACTTAAGAATGTGTGTAGACAGTAGGGCCATAAATAAGATCACAATTAAGTATTGATTTCTGATTTCAAGATTGGATCATACGATGGACACGCTAGTAGGAGCCCGATATTTTAGCAAGATTGACATGTATAGTGGGTACTACTAGATCTGGATCCGTGAAGCAGATGAATTGAAAATGACTTTCAAAACAAAAGAATGGTTTTACGAGTGGATGGTGATGTCATTTGGGCTATCTAAAGAACCCAGTACATTCATGAGGTTGATCAATAGAGTACTCTAAGAGTTCAACGGTAAGTTTTTTGTTGTCTATTTTTGTTATATTGTGATATTCAATAAGATAGTGGAAGAACACTTATTACATATGAAATCTATGTTAGACTTGTTATGAAAAGAGAGTCTATATGCAAACTTAAAGAACTGTAGATTTTTTCAGATGAGACTTTTTTTTGGGGGTTTGCCGTATCAGAGGATGGAGTGAGGATGTATGAGGAAAACGTAAAGGTAATTTTGGAATGGCCTATTCCAAGGAATGTTACAGAGGTTTGTAGCTTTCAAAGATTGGGAAATTTTTATAGGAAGTTCATCAAGAATTTTAGTAGCATTTCTGCACCCATAACATAGTGTACAAAAGGGAGGGAGCATGTATGGAGTAAGGAAAAAAATATGCTTTTGAATTTTTGAAGAAGACAGTGTCAGAAGCACCTGTTTTGGTATTGCCATATTTTAGCAAGGTCTTTAACGTTGACTGTGATGCCTCACTTGTCGGGATTAGAGGTATACTGAGTCAAGAAGGATGACCTGTAGAATTCTTCAGTGAAAATATAAATGAAGTGAGGAGGAAATATTCTAATTATGATGTGGAATTTTATAATATTGTTTAGGCATTAAGGCACTGGAGACATTACTTGGTACCAAAGGAATTTGTACTCTTCGCTGGCCATGAAGCAATGAGGTATGTAAACACACAAAAGAAACTAAATAGTAGGAATGTAAAATGGGTTCCATTTTTTCAAGAATATACTTTTATCTTAAACAATAAGTCAGGTAAGTAGAATCAAGTTAATGATTCTCTGAGTCAGCATGTAGCACTTTCGAAAACAATGGAAAATGAAGTAGTAGGGGTTGAGGTAGTGAAGTAATTATATGAAGGTGATCCAAATTTTGATGATGTTGTGAGACAACTTAAGGATCCTTTATTAGGTATTGGTTCTTCTGATTATTTGATGTAGGATGGTTATTTATTTGGGGGGGAAACAGTTGTCCATCCTTACTGGTTGAAAGAGAGAAAACATTATAAGAGAATTGCATAGTGGGGGGTTAGCTGGACACTTTAGTATAAGTAAGAAAAATTCTCTTGTTGTAGAAAATTATTATTGTCCAAAGGTAAAAAGGGAGTTAATTAGGATTGTAGCAAGATGTAGTGTGTGCCAAATGGCTAAGGGACATACAAAGAATATTGGGTTGTATATGCCATTACCTGTCCCTACATGGCCATGGATTGATTTGAGTATGGATTTCATGTTAGGACTTCCTAACACACAACAAGAGATTGATTATATATTTGTTATGGTTGATAGATTCTCTAAGATGGCATATTTCATTTCTTGTAAAACAACTAATTATGCTTCTAGAGTTGTAAATTTGTTTTTTTACAAAAGTGGTTAGATTGCATGGAGTGCCAAGAACGATCGCTTTAGATTAGGAACACAAAGTTTTTGAGTCACTTTTCGAAGACTCTGTGGAGGAAAATAAGGACACAACTATAGTTCAGTAGTGCATATAACCCGAGAATGATGTGAAAATAGAAGTAGTGAACAAAATCTTTGGAAATGTCCAATGTTTCATAGTTAGAGAAAAGCCAAAACAATGGGATTTAGCTTTACCACAAGCTGAGTTTGCATATAATAGCTGTTAAAAAGGTCAACATGGAGGTCTCCTTTCCATATTTTATATGGTAGGAATCCCAAGGGGGTCCTAGATCTGATTGTGCTACTCAATGAAGATAAAAATATTGATGAGGCAAAAGCATTTGCAGAACACATTCTAGAGCTACAAGATGAAGTGAGGGGGAAGTTGAAAGTGAGTAATGCACAATATAAAGTATTTGCGATGCCACTAGGAGAGTAATTTTATTAGAAGAAGGAGATATGGTGATGGTTCATCTTAGAAAGGAGAGGTTTCCAATAGGGCTGTATAATAAACTCAAGTATAAGAAGATTGGGATGTGTAGGATTTTGAAGAAAATGAGTGATAATGCCTACAAGGTGGAGCTACCTAAAAAAAATTCTATCTCAAAATTTTTTAATGTTTATGAAATAATATGAGTCTCCAGGTCATGATGAAAATGTTGCAGAGGAGGAAGAAATAAACTAGGAGCAGTAGATGCCGAAGAAGAAAAAGGAAAGGATAACGTGTGACTTGGACCAAAATACAATCACTACTAGACATGGGAGCTACAGTAGATATTTGGTACAGTGGGAAGGTTTGTAGCAAGAACAAAATACTTGGATTCCTGAGTGGGAATTGAAGAATATTGACAGTGCAAAATTAGATGAATTTTGTCAACTGAATTTGTAGGAGCTGAATTATTTTCAACCAGGAGAGAATGATGCGGGAGCATAACTTGCGGAGACCATACCTTTTGATCTGACTGTTGGATCGTCATGAAATTTTATAGGGTGTTATATATATTAGTAATATGTTGGGGTCAATTTTTCTTACAAGATAGTTTCCATTTGGGCACATTTTCAGGCCTCAATTCCTTCATCTAATGGCCTAAAATTAGCTCGGAATGTTTTTTTGCTTTTGACTAGGTCTTATAACTTTAATAATTTTTGTTTTACTTGCATTTTAGGTTTTTTAGAGTAGGCATGAAATAAAAGGAGGATTGTAATGATGTAAAAGATTAGTGTAGATTATAGAATGAGAAGAAAGATATTTTAAAACTCCTAGTTTTTTTTTGCAAAGTTGTTTGTGTGTGTTTTTTAGGTATTTCGACCTCTTGCAGCTAGATTCACATCGTAAGTAGAGACCAAATTCCTTAAGAGAGTGGTTCAATTTTTCGGAGCTCATTCAAGTTTTTTTAATGGAAGAACATTGAATAAATCCTAAGTTTCAAGGAGAATAATTTTTTTTGTAGGTAGATAGTATCATAACTTATATGATGTGTGGCATGAGTATGGAAATATAATCCATAGAAAAATATGGACAAAAATGTGATATCAAGAAAAAAAAGTATGCTTATTATTAGTTATAATTAATTAATTATTTTACATTAAATTTATTTTAGTAAATATAAGAAATTGGTTCAGTCTTCACCTGATCGAACTAGTCTCATACATCCACGAGTCACAGTCTAGGAGATTGTTTTTCATAGTGTTTTTTGGTTAGATACATAGGTTATTTCAACGATTTCCTCATTTATCATAAATATTTTAGGGTTTAAATTCTAAAATCGATGTATATTTTAGGAAATAATATAGTCATTTATATTGATGGGCCTTTTGGATTATTTACTAAGATTTGTAAGAGTGTTAGATATGTCAAAATTATATTTTACAAACCTCATAACTCCCTATGGTAGCGATAAATGATCAAATATACTAACTCAATAATTATCCCATGAGCATGGATTTGAATCCCTAAGTTTGTCTTGGACTCATGGTAGCATCATACTATGGATGAGTTCCTACTTTATAAGCTTAGTGTATGAATATTTAAGAGGGCCACTTGAAAAATCCTCATAATCAACAATGTAAGGGTGTGACCTTGGTTACCATGTTGGGACATATGTAATCCTTTGAATCTTATAATATAGATAAAAAATTGTAAGGTTTGGACAATAATATGATCTATCTAAGGACCCCATAATATCTTCATTTGTTTAACATAAGAATAATAGCTAACTTGAACATTTGGAAGCTAAAAGAGTGCATCATATCAATATATTTATAAATCTCAAAAAAATTTAGGATAGGAGTAGGTGGAAAATGTGCAAAATATTCCAAATATTCATGTACTTTACATGGAGAAAGAATATTTGAAATATTGAACCAATATTTATCCTAATAAAATTAGTTGCATTATCAACTTAGTGTACGATAAGTAGGAAAGTTGTTTCAAGTGCCAAATACTTCGCAAAAAATAAAAACAACATCAAAATTAAGAGAAATTATTTAAAGATATCCTTTTACGTTCTTTCCAAGACACCATTGAAGTAATTTTGTGCATTGCAAAAAAGGAATTTAGTGAAAGTGGTAAGAGTTATATATAGTAAATGAGTGTTTACTAAAAAATTATCATCATTAGTTTCAAGAAGAGTAAAATCCATGCCTCATGAGAAATTTCCCTTTAGATGAGAAATAAGAAAGACTCGGTTATGAATAGGAAAATTGGATATTGGACCTATCATCATGAATACTTGCACACTAATAGTGATTTAACTCAATCTAGAGACTGCACACTAATCTAATAACTTTTATGACATGGTCTACTTGTATACTCCCAAATAATAGTGATTTGACTTAATTTACCTAGAATAGAGTCTTGCAGAAGACTATACAGGAGGTCAAAGATATCCTATAAGGATACTTTTACACACATATAATAACTTTAGTTTCATTATTCCTCTCTAGTAAAGGTTTTAAAAACCATTGTTCTCATAAATATCCTTTTCTACATGTGAACCCCAAATCTTATGACAATACAATTATATATATGACTAAGCCTTATTTTAGAACTAGAGATTCGTCAGAAATACACTAGCTCCTGTTAATTCATTATATGGGCTAAGACCGATTCATTGGATTACTTTCCTTATTATGTCAAAAAGGGGGAGTCATATGAGCTGGAAATCACATGTACAGTTTTTTATCGAAGATAATTTCAATTAAATGAACAACCATAACATATATCAACTCAATCCGAAGGGGTATATGCAGAAGCATTAAAAAATAATTAATCGATTCATAACAAGGTTTTATAAAAAAAACTAAAGCCTTGCAGTAATATAAACTAATGTATACATGATCCAAACCTTCCTAAACATCATATGCACATCTACATACCCATAAAAAGAGTAAGTATGTTAATTTGGTTATGGTTACTATATTTAGGATTTTATTATTATCATGAAAAAAATAGAGAGTTGGATAAATTACGGGGTTGAGATGAGTGTTTATATACCTTGAAAGTATGTAAAAGTGAATCGTCGAAAACACAACTCTATGAAACTTTTTTGTGTAATATTAAAACCTTGCATATAAAACAAAAAAATCTCTTTTTCCATTTCCCACTCCATTAAAAAATCATCTTCTTTCAATAAAAAATACCCCATCATCTCTCCCTTATCATTCAGTTAGAGAACAATAAACACATTTATTATTTCTCAACCTAACATGATTACCAAGATGTCTTGAAAAATAATTTATAAGTTGAATAAGCTAATATCCAATCCACAATGTGCATATAAAAGTTTTCATTCTATTTCCTTGAAGAATGAAGATCAAGAAATGAGAGAAGACTAAAGGAAAACACCTATTAGGAAAACTAGGAATTTGAATTCTTAAAATATTAGGTATTAGTGGGAAATCAATATTGAAAAGCTATATGATATAAGGAGATAACCAAAAAAAAAAAAAAAAAAAGACTTTATTCACCCAAAATGAGGTCTAAGACCTCAACATACCGAATTTCTCTCTATACCTCTTGACTTCCTTTACATCAGTTGAGCCCTACAAACTTAAAATTTATGACTATATAATATGTTTTTGTCCCCAAGTGCATTAAAAATTGAAAAATCAGTTGATTGGATCAAGGAGAGAGGTAGTTCACCCTATTTGAGTCATATGAACTTACGATAATGTGATGAGATTTAGGGATTATGTGATCTCAATAACATCATGCATAATAAATCAAATGTGACTATATGATGTGTTTTGAGGTTTTATGGACCATATATATATATCATTATATGAAATAATTATTTATATGGGTGAAGAGGGAAGTCGATCAAAGGTACATGGTTGTGTGATAAAATGTTACAATGAGGAAGGAGGTTGTCATGAAGGAGGAGAAGTTCAATATGGACCATCAATTTACATGATATTGCACAAATCCATAGGATGATGTGGTATAAAAAAGAAAATATAAGGGAGATAATATTAGGTACCTAAAGAATAGAAGGTATGCTAAAAGAAAATACCACCAAAATCACTAAAGTAAATATAATATTACCATGGCACTACAAAATTAAGTGTGAAAAAAAGGATACCCTACTAGAAATTTGAGAGAGCATAAAAGAGTGTAAAAAAAGAGAATAATCCAAGCCATGGAGTTGAGGAGTGTGAATTTAAAGGCATGCCTAACTATGTGAGACAGTAGTACCCAACTAAGAGTGCCTATTTCATTCTAGGCCATTAGAGCCAAGTAGAGAGGATAACCTCTCTAGGATAGTTCCTTAGGAAGAACAACAAAAGTCTGTAAAATCTCTAGAAGAAAGTTCCAAGCTCCATAGAGAGTGTTTGCATGTGGATAGGTCATAACAGATAATGAGTGAATGAGAATAAACCATTGAGTTTCATTCCACTTTTTTAACTCTACAAAATTTTTGAAGTGTTCACCACCTTTCTTATCATCATTAGTCAATTTGTTCAACTAAAGAGACAATTTAGGTAAAAATTAAGACCCTAATCGTAGTAGTTACTATGTGATGTGAATTTCAACAAAATTAGGCCCCATAATTATATCATGCATTACATATTTAGTCGATTGGTACAGTAAGAGAAGAAATATTGATTACATTTATACGTGTGAAACTTATTGGAACTTTATGATGTGATGTTTTACTTCGTCTAGGCATAATTAAAACTCTATGAATGAATTGATCAATCAATTTGATTGAAATTGAAGATGCAAGTTGTGATGTAGAACTATCAAGAGGGAATTGAATTTCTTACATAAGTTTTACAATATTAGGTAAATATGGGCACACATAAGGATTGTGAGAAAAATAATGAAGAAAGGAAAGTACAACACAAAAGTTAGGTGATGATGACGATTATGTAGGGATTTCATGAATGGTTTTTACAATAGTTTAATTGCATAATATCCATTTATTACACAATTTAAAGAGAACAATGTCTACACAAAGTGAGTCACATCAACCATTTTACGGGATAGAGTGAGAAAGAGTAGAGAGACGAGATGAATCATATCGAACAAGTCAAACTTTAAAGGGTCGTAAAGAAACTCCATTATAATAGCTTTAGGATTTTTGTTTAATTTTGTTACAGTCCTAATAGTTGGAGTAGTATTTTTAGATGTCGTCAAGGATTTTTGTATTAATAAAAGCATGTATATGTGTTTTGATTTGTTATGTATGATAAGGTATTTCATGAGTCCCTATAGTTTAGAAATTTTTGTTATATTTGAGATTGTTGAGGTTTATAAAATCTATTTTTGACATAATGTAAACTTCTAAAAATGTTAGTTCTAATCCAAACGGACATAAAAAATTTCAAAATGACCAAATGATTTCCCAAGTTAGAAATCTATTGTAGCATTTATACCCTGAAAGCTTTAGGTTGAATGCTGAAGTCCTAAAAAATAACTATGTAGCGACCATATTAGGTTATGATAAACTATCTCCTAAACTGTGACATGTGGAGCTATGGTACTAATTCGATAAGGTGCAGAGTGACATTAATTTTTTATATTTACTTAAACATTATATATGAAAATATGTACGGCTTCCACAAACACTTATATTACACTATACATAACAATATTCGACATATAAGGAACGTGTATGCACTACAACATGCACAAACTATAGCATATATGCATTCCTTTAATTATGTATAGAAACCTAACTCTACTAAGCTTGCAAATGTTTATTTTTCCCAATGCTAAGCCCCAGAACTATTAAATCATAGCAACATGTGATTTTATTAACGAAAATGCATAAATTTTTCTTTCACCATGATAAATCATAAAAGAACAATTGAAAGATTTCTTAAATATATGCCCACAACATAACATAAACTATCCTCTTTCACAATATATAGATCATATTTTTTTTACTATTGTAAGGTTTCCATTTATATTTATTTCAAGCTATGTCTTTTATACCTCTACTTTTAGTGATTGTAAAAATATATCTTTTTTTCATGTATCTTTTGTTTCACTTCTCCAAATTGAATAAAATTATACTATCCCAAACAAGGAATAATTCTATACATACTAAAAAAACTGATGTTTTAGAGGTAGTTATGATGGAGGGTGTGGAGTTCACTGTCAGCTATCAATAATTTCTTAATTTTAAAATGTTTTTTACTTCGAAAATCATAAAAAAAGACTAACTAAAAAATCTTTAAAAACCTCTATCCCAAATTAGATGATCCTATTTATCTTTCCACTAAATGAATTTTAAAAATAATAAATAATTCTCATAAAATGGGGGGGGGGGGGGGGGGGGGGGGGTGGGGGGCAAGACCGACTATCTATTATGTCTTTTTGCATAAATAGGAATACATATTTCCATTTTACCTCATTAACCCACTTACACTTAACAATTTAAAAAAAAATAGTTTAGAGATTAAACTCAAAATGTTAAAATTAATGTTCTTATAACATCTTCAAATTTCTTTTGTAACTATCTAAAATAACTCATCCAAGTTTAAGTTTATTATATTTTATAAAAAAACATCCACTTAAAGACCTGTGTTTGGCCCCCCATTTCCACACACTTAACCCCCCAAAAAATATTTCATGTATGAAAAGAGTTAAATGATATCACCTATATTATATGAGGTTACATAGTCGGTGATCGATATGATGATGTTATTCATCTAAATAAGATATACCAAAGCTTTTTTCCTATAAATATGTTTTCATTGAATCTATCTATTGGTGCATGTTTTCTTGCAATTGAAATGATTTTTTTTTACATATTTTAAGGGTTACGAGGTTTAATTTGGATTTTCATTTATCGCAATGACCCCTATACATCATTTAGTATTAGAGAGAGCATATATATCCTCGCACTTAAAATCATGATAGATCATTTTTTTTCCATATTGTGAATGTGGGTAGAAAATCAGTGTGGACATATTCTATTGGATAATTATTGGCTAGGAGTTGTGAGAGAGTTACACAATAATGTTATTTAGATTTAAAAGTGTGAGTTATGGATATAAGCTTATTGTAATAACCTTACAACCATAGGATTTTTGAGTAGAAGATTCCCAAGATTGTGAATTTGTGTTTTAGAGAAAGAAAATAAAAAATAGCACACCAGAGGATTGTCAATGTAGGATGCTAAAATTAGACTGTGAGAGTTAAACTTAGGCAATATGATGGGAAATATGAAATCTCACTTAGAAACTATTGAATCCACACAACATAGAGGTGTTTTTGTCGAAAATCATAATGATGATAAAGACAAAGATGCAATATGGGGAGTGCATGCTACAAATGAAAAGGTGAACACAAATGCAAATGTAGAAAAAGGGGAAGCATATGACGATCTAGAAGAGAGAGTACTTCAGGAAATTCATGGTGTGGGGAATAAGCATATATTGTACACCCCTTGTTATATTAGTATTTTTGAACCATAAGATGGTGTGGATTACATAACAAAGATGTTAAAATACCTCGAGTATGAAAATATGGAAGATCTGAAGAAGTTAATGTTTTACGAACACAATCAGGGTAGATCATTGATTTGATCTTAAGGCATACTAAAGAATATAAATGTTGGTAAGTAGGGCTTGCCTTATTGATCTTATATTTGTTATGATTATCAAAATATAGTAGATGGGTAAATTTTCATATGATAGGAGATAATTGTATGAATGATATCTTGTGATGTTATGTTGATGACAATCAGTTTGATGGTGTTATTTCTTTCAACAAGATTCCCATTCTTTTGTTTTATTGTTCAGCTTTGTTTCCTTCTCCAAATTGAATAAAATTATACTATCCCAAACAAGGAATAATTCTATACATACTAAAAAAACTGATGTTTTAGAGGTAGTTATGATGGAGGGTGTGGAGTTCACTGTCAGCTATCAATAATTTCTTAATTTTAAAATGTTTTTTACTTCGAAAATCATAAAAAAAGACTAACTAAAAAATCTTTAAAAACCGCTATCCCAATTAGAGATGATCCTCGTTATCTGTCCACTAAATGAAATTTTAAAATAATAAATAATTCTCATAAAATGGGGGGGGGGGGGGGGGGGGGGGGGGGGGTGGGGGCAAACCGCCTATCTATTATGTCTTTTTTGCTAAAATAGGACTCATTTTTCCATTTTACCCTCCTAACCCACTTAACACTTAACAATTTAAAAAAAATAGTTAGAGATTAAACTCACAAGGTTAAAATTAATGTTCTTATAACATCTTCAAATTTCTTTTGTAACTATCTAAAATAACTCATCCAAGTTTAAGTTTATTATATTTTATAAAAAAACATCCACTTAAAGACCTGTGTTTGGCCCCCCCATTTCCACACACTTAACCCCCCAAAAAATATTTCATGTATGAAAAGAGTTAAATGATATCACCTATATTATATGAGGTTACATAGTCGGTGATCGATATGATGATGTTATTCATCTAAATAAGATATACCAAAGCTTTTTTCCTATAAATATGTTTTCATTGAATCTATCTATTGGTGCATGTTTTCTTGCAATTGAAATGATTTTTTTTTTACATATTTTAAGGGTTACGAGGTTTAATTTGGATTTTCATTTATCGCAATGACCCCTATACATCATTTAGTATTAGAGAGAGCATATATATCCTCGCACTTAAAATCATGATAGATCATTTTTTTTCCATATTGTGAATGTGGGTAGAAAATCAGTGTGGACATATTCTATTGGATAATTATTGGCTAGGAGTTGTGAGAGAGTTACACAATAATGTTATTTAGATTTAAAAGTGTGAGTTATGGATATAAGCTTATTGTAATAACCTTACAACCATAGGATTTTTGAGTAGAAGATTCCCAAGATTGTGAATTTGTGTTTTAGAGAAAGAAAATAAAAAATAGCACACCAGAGGATTGTCAATGTAGGATGCTAAAATTAGACTGTGAGAGTTAAACTTAGGCAATATGATGGGAAATATGAAATCTCACTTAGAAACTATTGAATCCACACAACATAGAGGTGTTTTTGTCGAAAATCATAATGATGATAAAGACAAAGATGCAATATGGGGAGTGCATGCTACAAATGAAAAGGTGAACACAAATGCAAATGTAGAAAAAGGGGAAGCATATGACGATCTAGAAGAGAGAGTACTTCAGGAAATTCATGGTGTGGGGAATAAGCATATATTGTACACCCCTTGTTATATTAGTATTTTTGAACCATAAGATGGTGTGGATTACATAACAAAGATGTTAAAATACCTCGAGTATGAAAATATGGAAGATCTGAAGAAGTTAATGTTTTACGAACACAATCAGGGTAGATCATTGATTTGATCTTAAGGCATACTAAAGAATATAAATGTTGGTAAGTAGGGCTTGCCTTATTGATCTTATATTTGTTATGATTATCAAAATATAGTAGATGGGTAAATTTTCATATGATAGGAGATAATTGTATGAATGATATCTTGTGATGTTATGTTGATGACAATCAGTTTGATGGTGTTATTTCTTTCAACAAGATATCCCAATTCTTTGTTTTTGTTCAGCTATGTGTTTATTTGATATTTTTGTCAACTAATAACCACAAGAAAAAAATACCGAACCACTTTAATAAATGAATCCTTTTTGTCACATCCAAAAACTTAGCTTAATGATATGATTAGCTCACTTAATTAATACACATATACCAATTAATGACAAAAGGGAATTATATCACCAATTAAATCACATACAAAAAAATTAAATAAAAGAAAGGAAAAGAGCTACACACAAACCCCTTGGTCACAATTGGGGTCATCCCCCATGGGAATCCCCTACCAAAAAATAACAAGACAACAACATTACACAAGTTTCCATGGTGACCAGTTGCCAATACCCCACATTCTTTCGTTGTTGGTCTCCTATCCCCCATAGTTTGTTGTTGTGATATAGTTATTTGCAAAAATCACACAATACCCTTCTAGCCTCATAACCATATTAACGATGTCAAATAAATATAAAATATTTATCTATATATAAACTTTACATCAAATATCATAACTACTATTGCTAGGACCAAGTAATTCAACAATTATTCCAATTTTCAACATTGCGATTCTACTCATATATCAGTTGGCAACTAAGATCATAAACCAACCGAATCATCTAATTTAAGTGATACTTTAACTCGTTCACAATTTCACCCATCCTCCAGTATTAAAGAAAACAGAAAAATAACTTTAGACATTATAATAAAAATCAATACAAAAATGATTCGAAATATCGACATATATCTATCTAACAACACAACATTTTCTTCCATATTGAATGTCTACCAAAACTTAATCAATTTTTTTACAGTAATGGCTATCCTTAAAATTCCATATCACAATGTTTTTAATGTTGTTCGTCTATTAATATCTACTGGTAATAATGCATAATCGTGTCTATGTGTCCAGTCACAGAGATAAACTAACTACGACAACACAATATCAAAGAGTAATGCTATCACAATAAATTTATGACAATGCAACCATTCCAGCTAATTGGCTTATCCTTAAATGTCCATCAGGGTCCACAGTATGACATACAATCAAAATAATAATAACCAAAACACAATGGAGTCATGATGTCCCGCACATCTTATTAGCATGATAACTAGAATAAAGCAACAATGTTTGAGATTATAATCAACTCAAAATTTATAACATGGTTCATTTAGTGTCGAAGAGGAGTGGGCATTACAAGAAAAAATAAGCTAGTAATAGCTACGGGTATAACAAATAACCATTCAAAATATATTGTTATTTCAATAATATATATGACTAACTAACTTCCTAATATTTACAATAATAATAATTACCAATGTAATTATTAGTCACACACACACAAATGTGGAGCACTAAAATGTTGATTTCCTAACATATCCTCCATATATTGGGCACCTTTTGCATAATTAATTAGGATCCGATATATTCTTTGCATATTGTATGATATTAGTTGTGTAGATTGACATTATAGCTGTGTCAGCACCCATATACATGTAGTATTACATATTATCATGCATGCATGACTATGAATGATTCCTTCCCTATTATTGGAGAGGGTTAATATTTATAGATGAAAATGTTATTAAAAGATCTCTTCAAGATTTATATATCAAAACATTACTACATGGGTCATTTAGGATTGAGATATTACTTTAGTTAGATATTCCTCACCTCTCATGGTCAATTATTTGGATGCAATATATAAATATTATCATAGGTAAAATTTATATGGATGGTAATATATAAATTGATAATGCATTATATTTTTATTTTACACGTAATATATGATTCATTTATAGTAATAATCTAATCTTAGATTAGATTATGTAAAAATATTCTCCGCTTTGTTTCTAGTTGGGTGCTCTTTTCGATGACCCCTTTGATAGTGTTTCAGTGGCTCTTGACTTGGGTCAAGGGTGTGATTCATAGAGGCATAGTTGTGCTGGAAAAAACAAGGGTGATATAGTGAAAGTGAGGTTTTCAAAGATTCCACCCATCTAGTAGATCATGAGGTGGAGAAAAAAGTTGGGAATGATGACTCAGAAAGGTGCTTTGTTGACAGCCCTTAGGGAAAAATTTAAATTATGTTAAACATTAAAAGAGATAATTTTCCTGCCAAAGATGCCAAATCTTTAAAAACCATATCAATAATTTTCTCTTGCAAACCTTAAGGTTAAAAAGTACTTGATTTCTAGGAGAGTTTGAGTTATAGGGAATATGTGAGGAACTCGTTTGGCCCTTTGGATTGTGATGTGGAAGATTTGGAAGAGTAGGAAAGTTGTTTCAAGTGCCGCATACTTCGTAAAAAATCAAAGCAACATCAACATTAAGGTAAATTATTTTAAGATATCCTTTTGCCTTTTTTCCAAGACAACTTTGAAATAAATACATATATGGGAAAGACACCATTGAAGTAATTTTATAAATTGCAAAAAAGGAATATGGTGAAAGTGGTAAGATTTTTATATAGTAAATGAGAGTTTACTAAAAAAATATCATCATTAGTTTTAAGAAGAGTAAAATCCATGCCTCATGAGAAATTTTCCTTTAGATGAGAAATAAGAAAGACTCGGTTATGATTAGGAAAATAAGATATTGGACCTATAATCATGAATACTTGCAAACTAATAGTGATTTAACTCAATCTAGTGACTACACACTAATCTAATAAGTTTTATGACATGGTTTTCTTGTATATTCCCAAATAATAGTGATTTCACTTAATTTACCCAAACAAAGGTCTTGCACATGACTATACAAGAGGTGGAAGATATCTTATAAGAATAATTTTACACACATATAGTAACTTTAGTTTCATTCTTACTCTCTACTAAAGGTTTTAAAAACCATTGTTGTCATAAAAATCCATTTCTACATGGGAACCCGGAAAATTATCACAATACAATTTTATATATATGACTAAGTGTTATTGTAGACCTAGATATTCAACAGAAATACACTAACTCCTGTTAATTTATAATATGGGCTAAGACTAATTCATTGGCTTACTTTCCTTATTATGTAAAAAAGGTGGAGTTGTATGAGGTGAAAATCACATGTATAGTTGTTTAACGGAGATCATTTCAATTGAATGAATGACCGTAATAGATGTAAACTCAATCCGATGGGGAATATGTGAAAGTATTACAAAATTATTAATCGATTCATAACAGAGTTTTATAAAAGTAGAGTCTAATTGGAGTAATCTAAATTAATATATACATGATCCAAACCTTCCTAAACATCATATGCACATCTACATACCCATAAAAAGAGTAAGGATATTAATCTAGTTATGATTACTATATTTAGGATTTGATTATTCTCATGAAAAAATAGAGAGTTTGGTAAATTACCGAGTTGAGATGCATGTTTCTATACCTTGAAATTATGCAACAACTTCATTCCATTGTTTATATAAGATTAGTGAATCATTAAAAACACAAATATATGAAATTATTTGGTGTAATATTACAACCTTGCACATAAAACTAGAAAATATCTTTTTTCATTTCCTAATCCATTAAAAAATCCTTTTCTTTGAATAAAAAATCCCCCATCATCTCTCCCTTATCATTCAGTTAGATAAAAATAAACACCTTTTTTGTCTCCCAATGCAAGGTGATTACCAATATGGCTTGAAAAATAATTTATAAGATTAATAAGCTAATCTTCCATCCACAATGTGCCTATATGTTTCCATTCTATTTCCTTGAAGGATGAAGATAAAGAAATTAGAGAAGACTAAAGGAAAACACCTATTAGAAAAACTAGGAATTTGAATTCTAAAAATATTAGGTATTAGCAGGAAAGCAATATTGAAAAGCTATATGATATAAGAAGATAAAAAAAAACAAAAAAATACAAGACTTTATTCACCCAAAATGAGGTCTAAGACATCAACATACAAAATTTCTCTATATACCTCTTGACTTCCTTTGCATTAGTTGAGCCCTACAAACTTAAAATTTATTACCATATAATATGTTTTTGGCCCTAAATGCATTAAAGATTGAAAAAATTGCTGATTAGCTCAAGGAGAAAGGTAGTTTACCCTATTGGAGTCATATGAACTTACGTTAATGTGATGAGATTTAGGGATTACTTGTTCTCAATAACATCATGCCCAATAAATCTAATGTGACTATATGATGTGTTTTGGGGTTTTAAGGACCATATGTATATAATTATATGAAATAATTATTTATATGGGTGAAGAGGGAAGTGGACCAAACGTACATGGTTGTTCAATAAAATGTTACAATGAGGAAGGAGGTTGTCATGAAGGAGGAGACGGTCAATATGGACCATCAATGCACATGATATTGCACAAAGCCATAGGATGATGTGGTAGAAAAAAGAAAATATAAGGGAGAGAATATTATGTAGCTAAAGAGTAGAGGGTATGCAGAAAAAATACACTACCAAAACGACTAAAGTAAACATAATATTACCATGCCACTACACAATTAAGTGCACAAAAGAGGATACCCTATTGCAAATTTGAGAGAGCATAAAAGAGTTTACAAAAAGAGAATAATCCAAGCCATGGAGTTGAGGAGTGTGAATTTAAAGGAATGCTTTAATATGTGAGAGATTAGCAGCCAAATAAGAGAGGCTATGTCATTCTAGGCCATTAGATCAAAGTAGAGAGAATAAACTCTCTAGGATATTTCCCTAGGAAGAACAACAAGAGTATGTAAAATCTCTAGAAGAGAGTTCCAAGCTCTATAGAGATTTGTTGCATGTGGATTGGTCATAATGGAAAATGAGTGAATGAGAAGAAACCATTGAGTTTCATTCCACTTTGATAACCCTACAAACTTTTTCAAGTGGTCACCTCATTTTGTAATGCCCGTTAAAATCTCCCTCTTGAGACCCATGAACAACCTAGGTTTAGTTACAAAATTATGGAATAATTTTATTTTTTTAAAGTGTTAACGACCAAAGTATCAAGGACAATTAAATTCAACTGTTAACTTTTCCCATTATAATAATTACTAATTCCACATTATAAAGAAACAAGTGTAATAAGTCCACACCTAGGTCAAATCTCCTTTGGGATTAATTTAATCACGGATTACATTGACATTTCAGATAAATATTCCTTGATTAAAATTTTAGGGTTAAGGGACCAAAACAACTAAATACCCAAGGTATTTAATTCTGAAAGATCTAAGACAAGAGTAAGGTTTTATTACAGTGGGGGAAAAGAATACATATTAAAATCATCCGAGTTAATTCTTACTTACCCACTCCTAGAACTCAGTTAAAGATTCAATTTTATTTTTCACATGATTAACATAGTTAAAAATTCCTAAAAATATTCCCATTAGATAGGGAATTTCCTCACCTTTCCGGTGATATAAATAAGTCCTGGTAACTCCTCATATTAAGTTATGGGCTGGCAGAACTTGGGGTTAAAATTTTCCCCAACTCAGGCCTGCGGGCTTCAGAGAGAAAATTCATCAACAGGAGAGAACCGGACTGAGCGAGCGGGCAAGGAATTTAGAAAATTTGCCATTTTGGGACAAAGTGAATTTTATACCCGTACCTCTGTCAACGCCAAGGGAGACCACGTGGCAGCTCCTTATTGACTACGGGTCAGTGGGTCAACAGGGAACATTAGGAGAAATTTGACTATTAAAAATGAAGGAAAAAGAGGTCAAAAGGAATTCGCGCCTCCACCGATGCGAGAAGATTTCATGTGTCAGCCAACCATTAGCTGTGGTTTGGCGGGCCAGCAGGGATAATTTAGAAATTTTTCTCAAAAGTTTTCTAAAGCGTTAAGGCTTAAAAAGAACCACTCCTCCGTCGATGCCTCATGAAGCCATGTGGCAACACCTGATTACGTGCGGGATGGCGGGGCTGTGGGGAAAACTTACAATTTTTTTCAAATTTATTTGTGAAAGCGCTTAAGGTTAAAATCGATCCGAGTCCCCACCGATGCCCAATGAAGCTACGTGTCATTCAATGATTGGCTGTGGGGCAGCACGGCTGTGGAGGAAAAATTTCCAAATTAATGTTTTGAACTTAGATCATTTTTGAAAAATTGAAGGCTTGCGGATTAGTAGAGTGGCGGGAAACTCTATGACTTTGCAACTTTTGGAAAAGAAGCAAAAAAATAAAGTTTTAGCGTGCGGGTCCGCCCAAAAATATTTTAATAATTAAGTTTGACAGTTATAATATTTTTGAAGCCAAATGAAATAAAAACATCGGAAGGCCATAAATTTTGATTGGGAACTCAGTTTTTGAAAACAAGGACTTTTTTGAAATCTCTCGATGTCCTATTTGTAAAGAGATCTTAGGAATTTAATTTTGATAAAGTTTAAAGTGTCAATTTTGAGAAAACGTCTTTCTGTCACTTAGAAAGTGAGCTGGTATTCTAATTTGCAAGTAATTGTTCAAATCTTCCATTAATTATTTCTCCACATGTCAAACAGACATGGAGGATTTCACTTGGAAGAAATTATGATAGTTTTCAAGGGTTAAACCATTTGATTGAAGATCAATTTGAATTTTCCCAATTTAACAACAAAAACGAATGAGAAATTGCTCGAGCCTGATTTTGAAAGGTTCTATGAAAATTTCTTAAGTATTATAGTTTTTTTGGGTTCATTTTGATCTTTCTTAGCTTGTATTCTGCAGGGTCGTTCTGTGCATTTTTTGTGATTTTTGAAACATCTAATAGATATCTAATTCAAAAGAATCTATTTTCCATTTATCATCTTCTAATTATTAGAAATCATTCCAAATCCAATCTAATGCATAAAGTTGATTCAATTCAACGTATTCAAATGCCAAATTACGATTCTGATTTTAAAAACTTTCATTTCTAAAGAACAGAGCATTATGACATTTCCTCATTTCTAAGTTGTTTACATAGAGATATTAAGAATTTAATTTTGAGAAAGTTTCAAGTGTCAATTTTGAGAAAACATCTTTTTGTGAATTAGAAAGTAAGCTAGTATTCTAACTTGCAAATAATTGTTCAAATCTGCCATTAATTATTTATCCACATGTCAAATAGACATGGAGGATTTCAGTTGGAATAATTTAGGATAGTTTTCAAGGGTTAAATCATTTGATTGAAGATCAATTCAAATTTTCCCAATTTAATAGTAAAATTGACTCAGAAATTGCTTGAGCCCGATTTTGAAAGGTTCTACGAATATTTCCTAAGTATTATGGTTTGTTTGGGATCGTTTTTATCTTTCTTAGGTTGTATTCTGTAGGGTTGTTCTATGCATTTGATAAAACATTTGCCATTTTTGAAACATCTAATATAGATCTAATTCGAAAGAATCTATTTTTCATTTATCATCTTCTAAGTATTAGAAATCATTCCATATCCAATATAACTCATTAAGTTGATTCAAATCAACGTATTCAAATGCCAAATTATGAATCTAATTTTAAAAACTTTGATTTCTAAAGAACAAAGCATTATGACATTTCTTCATAAGTATTATTATTTTCATCTTTCCAACAAAGATTTCAAATTACATTCAACAATAAGAATTCCAAAGAAAGCAATATTATTTAAACAAAGTAACCACTTCTATTTATATATATCAAATACTTACAATCACAACTCTTTCTGATTACATTCATTTTTACAACAGAATACAAAGTATATTTCTTACACATTCAAAGGGAATTTCTTTTCCAAAACATAGTAACTCTTCAGCACAAAATTTATATTAAATTTTCATCCACATTAAGTGTAGAAATGGTTTACAAAAGTAGTTTTGCAAGGGACTGTCAAAACTTTATCTTCTCCCTCAATTACAATATACAGAATACAATTTCTTCAACATTTATTCAAAAATAGAGAAAAGAGTATATCTCTATCACAATTCAATTTACAACTTTCATAACCCATACAGACCATCTTTCTATCACAAATAATATACAAGATCATCCACTTCAAGTGGGAAAAGGTTACATTAAGAAATGATCTCAACAAGGACTGTAAAATTGTCTTCTTTCTTAGTTCCAGCACAGTAGTATGAATTTCCATCGTTCTCCTATTTGGTCACAATAGAATAGGGGAAAGACAATTCTCTCCACCCAACCAATACATCCAATGAAAAAGGAGAATCCATCCTTCTTCATTGGCCCCCGAGCCCTAACCACATTGCAATAATAAATGTTTCTCAACTCATGGCAACAACAAGCTTCAATAACATAGAATCAATCTTTTACATTTGACACACATTCCAAAACATAATGCAGTTTGCAACCACATGAAAAAAACAAACAAAACTCAAGCTTCATCATGCAATCCAAAGGAGCAAAAACTATGGGGGAAGCTACTTATGCCTCCCAAAGGGGAAATGGGTATCAACACCTAAAATCAAACCGCTAAAATATATATCATTTCAAATCCCTAACATGCCCTTATGCCTCCTCCTAGTACCCCTTATTCCTCACATTTCCTTATGCCTCCCAAACCTCTTATGGCACCCCATAATGAATAAAGAAATGCAAGCTATTTCTATGTAAGGTGGAACCCAAATCCTAACTCCCTCCACAGTTATACCTCCCCAAAGCGCTTATGCCTCCCCACAAGAATCCCCATAGTCTTCTCCTACACCATACCTAGGCCATCTACCCAACCAGCCAACAAGCAATATCAAAACATCCACAACATTAAAATATGCATAAATAAGAGGATCATTTTAAAGAGCCAAGATCCTACCTCTCCATGATGGAGTTTGTTCCAAAAATCTAAACAACAAGATTTCCAATGTAAAACAGTCCAAGATCAATAATCCATAAGCATTCAACCATCTCCAACTTTCTCCAAAAATTGCAAGAGCTCCCAAAACCAAAATAAGTCACCTAAAATGAAGCAATGCAAGGTGAAGTAATCCCCAAAACAAGCCAAGGAATTTGAATATATAGAATAGGAAAGAGAAGAGGATAAGGTGGATCCATATGGGATGCCCCATCACAAATCCTCAACTCCAAATCATACGTCATCTTCAATCTCCAAGGCATAATAAATAATCAAGTTAATAAGTGACAATTTACTTACACACACTAAAAGAATCCCACACCCCAACAGATAGAAATTAAAAGCATGTAATAAAAGTGCAATAAAAACATTCAACTTGACTTACAAAAATGAATAAAGAAGGGCTAAATTTAACTCTCCAACCATAGATAAGGTTGGTATATAAATTTTAGAGGCATGGGACAAGTTTAACTTGTCCCACAAGTCTCCAAAATCACCCTCCAAGGAAAATTTCAAATTTCAAACAAGATGGAGTGTTTCATACTCCAAAATCAACTTACACATCTCTTACACATCACTTACACATTTCTTACAACACTTTAATTTTAGGCCAACAACTCTAATAATTACTTTCTTATGACCCAATTTGATTAGTTAATTTTAAAAAAATATGATTACTCAAATTAATTAACACACCATTTAAAAATAAGGAAAGGGATCAAAGCACCACAAAATAAACACATGCAACATTAAACCAAGGAAAATAAATAAAAGAAACAGAAAACCCCTTGGTCACATTTGAAGGTGACCCTCCCCCATGGGAATCCCTAAAAACTATCAAACACACATAAACACATAAAGTTTCCATGGTGACCTTGTTGAATTCATCTAGAATTCCAATGTGGTTGGTCTCCAATCCCCCGATGTGTGTTTTGATACTTTAACCTGCAAAATACAAATACCTCCTTTGGCCTTGTGGCCATATCAGAACATCCAAATGAATATAATATAAATTTCAAATCATCAATATATATATGAATCACAACAACATCTAGACAATTAACAATATCAGTTACAATTTCATCAGCAACTATATAATCATCAATTTTAAATTCAATTTTCTTGGTCTACTCAATATATCCAAATATCACATGTCATAACAAATCCATAAATATATAGAACCATGTCCAACAGCATGTTAACATCTATATAAAATGTCTCTAACAATTACCATGCATCATATATGAATCAAAGTCAACAATAATCCATGATCTGACATCTAACACCATACTAAATCAAAACTATACTAATGTTCATAATATAGTCAACATTATCATGATTAGTATCAAAAGTGTTGAAGGGAAGTAGGCACTACATCCCCCTCCACTTAGAATCGACGTCCTCCTGGAAGTCACTAGAAAGAGAGATATGAACAAATGCAATAGAAAAAGGATCACTCCACTATGAGATTGCTTGTTTCAAACTAAGGTGGGTCTACAGAAGCTAAGTTTGGTCCAATGCTATTCAGCAAGAAGAAGGGATATTACAAGGGATGATTTCTAAACTTTCTGCATGCAAGGCTATGAATACTTAAATCTAGAGAGTAAATTTACACTATCAACCAAGATACCACACATAACAATATAACATGAACAATTCAAAAGAGTCTTAACAGTAACCACCAAGTAGAGGAATAATAAGAAGAATCCCATGAGTTTGAGAATGACCACATAGTTTCCCAAGGAATAAAACAAACTACAATAATAAAAGTTAAGGTTTCTACTAAGTTTAAGCCTTGATTTCAAGCGTAGTTGTCTAGATAAGGCTAGCAAAAACCAACTATGACAAAAATTGCTCGAGGAACAAGTCTACTCAAGGTCCCAAAATTTGAGGATCACACAGGATGAGGTTAATCAACAAGGACACCTAAAGCAGCAAAACATTTAAAATCAAGGAACTATTCAAGGAAAATACTTCTATAACTCCAGAGGGTACAATTTACTTATCATAGAAATACATGCGACGTCAAGACCACCAGATTTCCAAAAGGACCATAACTCACACTCGTCGAGCTATGGGACGATAAGGGTATGATGACCCAAAACTCCCACAAGAAAGGCAGATACATCTATGAATAATAAAGTACTAAGCAACTAGAACATATTGTTATCCACCAGGTTTTTCACAATTTCAGGTAGGCGACAGAACTACATGTTCAGCTAAACATTGCACTCAATACACATAAATCTTACTTACTTTATAACTCAACTAATTAAGTCAAAAGTTGTAGTTTCATTTTCTAAGCACATTCCTTTACGATTTTTCTTAATTAAAATATTCCTTTTTATTCTGATATCACATGTTTGCGTTTATAAGGAGCACCACTAAGGTGGCCATGATATCTCGCCATTATGTAAACGTGGAAAAGAGAAAAAGTATTTATTTTACTCCTAGGGGAGGTAGATGGAGAATTTTTTTCCCTTTCTGTTCTTCTACATGGTTTTTATTTCTTCTATTAATCTCCTAAGGTTAAAGCAAGGATCATTTTCTCTTTCTATGTTCCAATTTATTTATTCAGCTTCAAGGCCAAATCTATTCAATTATAGTTTTATGATGTTTGGGTGAGTATATTTGTCAATAAAATTTAATGAGAAGGAAAGGTTAACATATCACACTATTACTGTTATGGGAGAAAGAGGTAAATCAACACACCAAATTTTTAAGTCTAAGGAAACAATGGACATTCAACATAGAATACACATTATTAATTTGTAAGAACTAGGAAACAATCAACCAACATGTATAACAATAATATTTCAAGAGTTTTCCCCTAATTATAAGTATCATAAAACATTCCTAGTGGGTTTCTACAAGTTCTTAAAGGAAGTTACAAGGTAGACCCATTAAGGAAGAATAATTACTTTTACTGATCTAATACGTTTTAACAATGATTGTTGCTTTGGCGAAAACAATTTTACTCACATAATAAGACAAGTAAAGTTTTCAAATCTACACAAATATTACCACAAGATACCAACAAGCAAGCAATCAAAATAAAAAGGAAGGATTTTAACTATAAGAACACCACATACTCACTAGAATGTATCAATTGTAAGCATTCAATCAGCTATCTATTCAATACGGCTTTATGACCAAGAGTTACAGTTTCACAAGAAGAATCCCATTATAAGATACCATTGAGATTAATTCATCAAGGTGTAATTACACTAACATCACTACTGGCATGGTCCAAAAGACTCAAGGCATCCATAAGTGTCTCCACGTAATTTAAAATTAGTAGGTCATAGAAAGTTATTCATAATAACTAAAAGAAAATTTAAGGAAAGGGTGGACTTATTTATAGGTCAAGAGGGAAACCAAACACACTTAATTTACACACACAATACTCGTATGGGATTAGTTCTAACCATAATTATCAAGATGCATAAAATCCTCAAGTCACTACTCTATATAATGAAATAAGGAAATCCTGATAAAACTTAGCATGCCATCGAAAAGAAGCCACTACTAGACACACACTTTATTACTAACATCCAAATCCATCCAAAAGCAATCCGATCCTAACATAATTCATCAGCCCATAATTAAACACCTCTACTCCGACGAGGTTGAAGCTCTTACCATATTTTAAGAGAATCACCACCACCACTAAAGACTACCAAATAGAACGCTCAACACAACGAGCTGTTGTCATCACAAATTTAGCACTATGATAATTCTCCACCAGAAACTCCTTGTGCTATGATTATTCACAAATGCACAGCCTTTAGTTTGGTGGATGTAATCTGGAAACACAACAACAAACATAACACAAGAATATTATAGACTATGATGCAAAGGAATGATGACAAATATGAAATATAAATGTAAATTATAATATCAACATGAAATTGTTACAATCTCACCCATGAGGTACTCCAAGTGTTATTGAATTCACCTGCCTTCCAACAATAACTATGGGAGAAACTTCACAATGGATTCTTTAACACACCTTCAAAATGATGGCTTCCTTTACACTCTTACTCATACAATTTTTCTCGCTACTTTCTTCTATGCTAAATGAGGGGGGGGTGGCCTATTTTATATAGGAATTTAGGATTATCCACCCTATCTCTAAGATAGGATAGGAAATCTCTTCTGACCAATCATATTGCATGCCTAAACTCTTGCCTTTACATGTAGGTTTATCTTCTAAAATAAGATAAACCTTATCATCTCACATGGGTTCCACCTTTTTAGACTTTTCCACAAATAAAATACACAATATATTTATGACATCACTCTTTGTCTTTAATATAATATTTCTAATTCCTAATCATGTAGACCCTGCTTCTCTACTTACCCCAACTTTGACATTTTAACATTACTAGACCACTTACAATAAATATTTACCTTTTACCACAAAATTCCTATTGTACTTTGACTGTTACCATATTCTACTTTATTGGAAGCACTGTACTGATGGCACCATTATCTTCTATTGGACGCCACTACTAATTATACTTAACAACATCTTATTCCTAATACATACATTAATAAAATAGAAATTACGGAGGAAAATTTTAATGTCGACATTTTCCCCTTTCCTAGCTTCTACTCCATCCTCGGAGTAGACTCTTATGGAAATTTTGAAGCTGGTGCCTGGAAAATCTTTAACTTTTTATGGTTGACCCATTTCGTAATGGGGGTGCCATCCAATTCCTCCAGTCAGTATGTACCATTTTCATGCACAGCTACTATTTTGTAGGGCCCCATCCATTTGGGAAGAAATTTTCTCTGCCTTCTTTTTTTGTATCTGGAATCATATAGTAGAACCAAGTCATTCACATGAAATGGAGACCAACGGATCTTTTGATAAAAGTATTCCTTCTGCTTCATTTTCTTCTTATAGCTTGTATCCTTCACTATTTCCCTCATTTCCTTTAGCAAATGAAGATGCACCAACCTTTCTTTTACTGAATCACTTTCATCCATCCTTTCATTTTTCATAACTCTCACAGTGGTAATGTCAAACTCAATAGGAAGAAATGGATCAATGCCATAAGCCAACTAAAATGGGGAGTATCCTGTTGCTAACTTTGATGTTGCCCTATATGCCCACAATGCTGCATGAATCCTTTTATCCCACTTATGTATCTGCAAGGCTGCATCTTTTACTAGAATTTGACATAACACAAAAAAATTTTGTTCCACCTATCCATTTGTGCTTGGCTTTTATGTTGTTGCCTTCTTGTGCTTAATAGAAAACTTGTTGACTAGGGATTCTACCACCTCATTAACGAAGTGGCTTGCTTGATTTGTTACAATTTCTAATGGCAAACCAAATCTAGTGATAATGCGTTCATATATGAACCTTTCCACTTCATTCATGGAAGTTGTTTTCAATGGCATAGCTTCAACCCACTTGGTTAAATAATCTGTGGCAACTACAATATACTTATTTTGGCATGGGGTAGTTGGAAGTGGACCTACAATATCTATTCCCCACTTTTCAAAGGGACCAAGTGGAAGAATAGGGCATAATGGAGCTGATGAAGTCTTATGGTTACCATGTGTTTGACAAATATCACATGTCTTATAATAATTATAACAATCTCTAAAAAGAGTGGGCCAGTGATAACCTGCATCCAAAATCCTTCTTGTTGTAAGTTGTCCAGAGAAGTGTCCTCCACATGTACCATTGTGGAATTCTTCTATCAGCTCCTTCCCTTGATCACGTCTAACTACCCTCTTGTACTGTCCATCAGGTCCTATCCGAAATAATACTCCATGCAGAATAGAATATGGACGATTGACTTGAGTAATCTTCCTCTTAGTCTTTGCATTAGCACCATCAGGAAACTTGAATTCATTCAGATAATTCCAAATATCTATGTATTCACTAGGGATTGTGTTAAGGGATAACAATGTTGCATCTAGGAAATCTTCATCATCACAATATGAACATAAACCATCATAGGCTCAAGAGAGTGCATCTGCATTGACATGCTTCTTTCCTGGCCTATCTATAATATCAAATTCAAATTCTTGTAGCAAAATTATGCATGTATCTATCCTCCATGATGGGTTAGGCTTATTTACAATATATTTTAGAGCCTGATGATCTGTTATAACTATGAATTTCTGCCCTAGCAAGTAATTTCTAAACTTTTTTACAGCAAAAATGATAGCTAGAGCCTCTTTTTCTGTTACAGTATAATTTACCTCAGCACTGCTCATTTGTCTGCTCCCAAAGTAAACTGGATGATCATTCCCATTTTCATCCTTTTGGCTCAGAGTACTTCATAGTGCTACATCTAAGGCATTAGTATACATAATGAATGGCTTGCTCTAATCTGGATTCTTTAAAACAGGTGAAGACACCAGGGCTTCCTTTAGTTGTTCAAAAGCTTCATGCACCTTATTTCCTGGTTCATAAGTAACATCCTTCTTCAAGAACTGGGTTAGTGGCTTGTAATCTTTGAGAAATTCTTGATGAACCTTCTATAGTAACCCACATGGCCTAAAAATTATCTCAACTTACTTCTATTCATAGGAAATGGTAACTTTTTGATTTTTGAAACTTTATGAAGATTAGTACCAATACCATCTCTAGATACAACATGCCCTAACAAAACGCCTTTAGAATATCCAAAGACACTTTTTAGGGTTTAGTGAGGCTTTTGCTTCATCTAACCTTTGAAATTTTGTCTCCATCTGGTGAAGGTGGTCCATCTTGCTCCCATAGATGCAAAAATCATCCAGAAATACTCTTATGAAGTTCTCAATGTAGGGTTCAAACACCCTATTCATCAAGCACTAGAACATTGCCGGAGCATTACACAACCCAAAAGTCATAACTCTATAAGAAAACATTCCCCAAGGAGTGGTGAACGTGGTCTTTAGCTGATCTTTCTCCGCTATACGAACTTGGTTGTATCTGCTATATCCATCAGCAAAACTATAGCACTCATGGCCAGCTACTTCATCAAAGATCTGATCTGAGAATGGAAGAGGGTAATTATCCTTCTTTGTTTCCTTATTGAGATTCCTATAATCAACACATATGCATAGCTTCCCATTCTTTTTTATTGAGATCACAATGGGAGAAACCCATTCTGAATTCTCCACAACAAATATGAATCCTGCATTAAGCAACTTATCTATTTCTTCTTTTACAGTTTTGAAAAATTAGGATTCATTCTATATGGTATTTGCTTTATGGTATTAACACCATCTACCATCTCAATAGAATGTTCCACCCAACTTACTTGATGGAGTTCCTTGTAATCAAAATTGAATAGGTGTATGTACCTTCAAAAGAGCTGGAGGTAGGATTCCTTCTCATTCTCCATCACAACATCACCAATATTTATTTGTTGGAGACGATCATCAATTTATTCTTCAGATAATTTTATGGGTTCATGACTCAGTGTGACTAGAAGGACATCCATGACCAAAACATCAACCTCACTTTCTTCATCTTTTTTCTCCACTTCACTGGTACTAGAGTAATAAGAGGATGTCCAATCATCAGTTTCATCACTTGAATCCACAAGTTCTGTCTTATGATGCCGAGGGATCACGTTTATCTTCACCCTCTCTCTACTACGTCCAAGTTTCATGAAGCCTTCATCCTAGTAGTTTCTTGCATGAACTCTCCTTAGCCATGGTCTTACCAACAACATTGGGTACGCAACAGTACCATTTTTCATCACCTGAAAGTATACCACACATACAACACCCATAATACATATTGCCACATTTGAAACTACACTTCTGGTTTAGTTTTTCCCTTATTTAATGACCTTAACATAAGTGTTGAGGGGTGATCAATTTTTAAACCAAAAATATTCATTACAGACTCAATCATTACATTAACTGTAACACCTCCATCAACTAAGACATCATGAATTAAAATACCATTACATAATACCTCAGCTTGTGGAACATAGGGATCCACCTCTACCTCCAAAATAGGGACCTCAACCTCCTTCCTTCGTCGAGCATTGAGTCCACTTCATAGCTCCCACCTCTTCTCAGAAGACATAGCCAAGAGTTGACCATATGTAATATTTGCAGGCCTTTTGGACAGATCTTCTAAGATGGAGTATGGTCCTTGTCCCTGTGAAATAAGAAAATCCTACACACCCAACTTTCTTCTCCTATGTTTCTTACTAGTTTCTCCTTTCATCTTCTTAGGATCATTTCCATCTTGGTTATCTTTTTCTTTCTTTCTTTTTGTTACAAACACATCTACTTCATTATTTATGCTCTTATCTACTACATCAAAAGAATTCACATGTGCTTTTCCTTTATCATTATCTCTTGTACCAGATGTAGAAGATCTATCTGGACAATTATACTTATAATGACCCTTTTTATGATAACCATAACATACAACTTCAGTTATATTTATTTTTAGACCTCTATCTCCTCCATGAGAACTAAATTCTTTTCCTTGAAGATTAATAGTTAACTGGCCCATTTTCCTGAGAAGATCTTCATACTCAGTAGATGTACTAGGAGAAACATATGTGCTCACCAAGAGTGGTTGTGGATTCTACACCAAAGGTGTTGGTGTAGGTTCTACTTTAGCAACAATTTCTTTGGGCTCCTCTTCCATGCTTTCTTCTTTCCTTCTTGCAATCTCCTTTTCTTGTTCAATGGTAGCTGAGTGGTCATACTTCACTTGTTGTCTGATCTTTGGATTCATTCCAAGAATGAAGTGCTTACAGAGGAGATTATCCATGCCATTCATCAACCCATCCGCTAATCCTTCCTTCCGGATCTGGGCATCGAGCTTCCTCCTTAGCTCTAGAATAAGAGCATGATAATCCCTTATCTTCTCCTTCTCTCCTTGGGATAGCTTTGTGATATTGATCATGAGATTTGCATATTTCCGTTGTTCACCAAATTCTTCAAGAAAACTTTCAGTTAATAAATTCCATGAGTTTTTCACATTATCACCTAGTGTTTCAAACCACCTAAGGGTTGAACCATCCAAAAAGGTAGGAAAAAATTCAGTCCATTGTTCCTTTCTTATGAGGCCATTATAAATGCAAGATCATTTAAACTCTTGAATGAAAGAGGAAGCATCTTCATTAGATTGGGCTAAAAAAATAGGAATCTTCCCCATTTTAAAATGTAACGACAGTGAAATACCAACGCACAAGTATAATCAGTAAGACTTATATGCACAAATAATTGGAATCACTACAATAGAAAGTGACTTTACACCTTTCTACAGTAAAATAGGAATGACCATGGTAATCTTGACTTACTACGGTAAAAACTGACTTTACTCTGGTAAACACTATTTATGGTAAAAGTAAAGTTACTGGGGGTAAACACTATTCATGGTAAAAAATGAAGTTACTGTGGTAAATACTATTCATGGTAAAAAGTAAAGTTACTGTGGTAAATACTATCACATGGTAAAAAGTGACTTTACCATGGTAACTACTAGGCACAATAAAAACAAGGTTACCCTCCAAATGTTTTCTGACTAAGTGGGAATATCTCTCTAGAAAATCCACCAACGAGGAATGGTCCTGGCAATGGAACCAAAATGTCATCACCAATCCAGCACTATGATAATTCTCCACCGGGAACTCCTCATGCTATGATTATTTACTAATGCACAGCCTTTAGTTTGGTGGATGCAATCTGGAAACACAACAACAAGCATAACACAAGAATTCCATAGACTATGATACGAAGGAATGATGAAAAATATGAAATATAAGTGTAAATTATAATATCAACATGAAATTGTTACAATCTAACCCATGAGGTACTCCAAGTTTTACTGACTTCACTTTCCTTCCAACAATAACTATGGGAGAAACTTCACAATGGATTCTTTAACACACCTTCAAAATGATGGCTTCCTTTACACACTTACTCATACAATATTTCTCACTACTTTCTTCTATACTAAATGAGGGGGGGTGACCTCTTTATTTATAGGAATTCAGGCTTATCCACCCTATCTCTAAGATAGGATAGGAAGTCTCTTCCGGCCAATCATATTCCATGCCTAAACTCTTGCCTTTACATGTAGGCCTATCTTCTAAGATAAGATAAACCTTATCATCTCACATGGGTTCCACCTTTTTAGACTTTTCCACAAATAAAATAAACAAAATATTTATGACATCACTCTTTGTCTTTTAATATAATATTTCTAATTCCTAATCATGTAGACCCTACTTCTCTACTTACCCCAACTTTGACATTTTAACATTACCGGACCACTTATGAAAAATATTTACTTTTTACCACAACATTCCTATTGTACTTTGACTGTTACCATACTCTACTTTATTGGTGGCACCGTACTAATGGCCATTATCTTCTATTGGACGCCACTACTAATTATACTTAACAACATCTTATTCCTAATACATACATTAATAAAATAGAAATTACGGAGGAAAATTTTAATGTCGACACTGTCTATCTAGCAAGGTCAAGCAATGAAAAATTCATTCTAATATCCTAGAAACCCTCAAGGTTCTATGCATCCAAAACAAAGGCATAGCTTTAAGCACCTAAGAGGACATTCAAGATACTTAGGGTGTACCCCCATATGATGAAATGTCACAATACCAAAAGCATAGAATGAGATCATCATCATGCAAGAAGGAAACCACGTAACGTTTAGCTAAGTAGCCAACAACATAATGAACTCCAAGTCACCAATCAAAATAAAATCTAAGAAATGTTCACAATCAAGGAAAGTGGCTAAGTAGTCATATTGCAAAGTCTGAAAATTCTCACAAAAATAAATAAATAAATAAAAGAGACTCTATTATGCTTCTCAAATAAATCATAAAATAACATGTTGGTCCTTGATAAAATAACACAATATTACTAATGTAAAAAAAAAACATTAACACCACATTCACTTTACATCCCTTCATGGCTGCCAATAGGGGTACTCTACCTCGAGGTTAGTTCGAGGACACATACGCAGGATTGGGTCCTAAACAACACCTAGACTTAATGTCCACTCTCACATATGGGTAATAAAATGGAAAATGGACACCCATACCCTCTTTCCTAACCATTGAAGGAAGGAAGTGTCTAAACAGCTTCTAATTAACTCTTCCCAACCCAGAAATGGCTAAAAGCACTATTGTCCAACCACAAGAATCAAACCATACAACTTATCATTCCAATAAATTCAATAAAGTGTAATGCCCGCTAAAATCTCCCTCTTGAGACCCATGAACAACCTAGGTTTAGTTACAAAATTATGGAATAATTTTTTTGTTTTAAAGTGCTAACAACCAAAGTCTCAAGGACAATTAAATTCAACTAATAACTTTTCCCATTATAATAATTACTGATTCCACATTATAAAACAACAAGTGTAATAAGTCCACACCTAGCTCAAATCTCCTTAGGGATTAATTTATCACTTATTACATTGACATTTTAGTTAAATATTCCTTGATTAAAATTTTATGGTTAAGGGACCAAAACAATTAAAAACAAGGTATCTAATTCCACAAGATCTGAGACAAGAGCAAGGTTTAATTACAGTGGGGGAAAATAATACATATTAAAATCATTAGAGTAAATTCTTACTTACCCACTCCTAGAAATTGGTTAAAGATTAAATTTGATTTTTCCCATGATTAACGCAATTAAAAATTCCCAAAAACATTCCCATTAGATAGGGAATTTCCTCACCTTTCCATTGATATTCAAGAAGTCATCCTAACTTCATGTTTCTCAAGTTATGGACCGGTGGAACTTGGGGTGAAAATTTTCCCAAGAGTGGGCCTGTGGGCCTAGGGAGGAAAATTTTCCCCATCTCGGGACAGCAGACTTCAGAGAGAAAATTTGCTAGGGGAGGGAAAAACTTTTCCAGAAGTGAGGGAGCGGGGAAGGCATTTAGCTCTTTTTCCCTTTTGGGATAAAGTGAATTTTATACCTGTACCTCCACCGACACCCAGGGAGACCACGTGGCAGCTCCTTATTTCTTGCAGGTCAGCGGGTCGGTGGGGAACATTAGGAAAATTTTGACTATTCAAAAGGAAGGAAAAAAGGTCGAAATGAACCCGCGCATCTGCCGACACAAGAAGATGCCATGTGTCAGCCAACTGTTAGCTATGGTTTGGTGGGCCGGCGGGGATAATTTGGAAAATTTTCCCAAAATTTTTTTGAAGTATTAAGGCTTAAAAAGGGATCCACTCCTCTACCGATTGCCTCGTGAAGCCATGTGGCAGCACCTGATTACCTGCGGGCCGGCGGGGCTGCGGGGAAAACTTACAAATTTTTCCAAATTTATTTTGAAAGTGCTTAAGGTTAAAATCGATCTGAGCCCTTCCGTTGACACCCAACAAAGCCACGTGTCATTCAATGATTGGTTGCAGGGTAGCGGGGCAGAGGAAAATTTGCCAAATTAACCTTTTGGACTTAGATCATTTTTGACAAAATGAAGGCTTGCGAATTAGCAGAGCAGCGGGAAACTTCTGCCTTTTGGGAAAAATTGAAAAAAATTGAAAGTTTTAGCCCATGGGTCCACCCAAGAATATTTTTAATTAAATTTGACAGTTATAATATTTTTGAATGCCAAATGAAATAAAAAACTTCAGAAGGCCATAACTTTTGATTGGGAACTCAGTTTTTGGCAAAAAGAGGACTTTCTAGAAATATCTCGATGTCCTCTTTGCAAAGAGATCTTAAGAATTTATTTTGATAAAGTTTAAAGGGTCAATTTTGAGAAAACGTCTTTCTGTCACTTAGAAAGTGAACTGGTATTTTAACTTATAAATAATTGTTCAAATCCGCCATTAATTATTTCTCAATCAACGTGTCAAATAGACATGGAGGATTTCACTTGGAATAATTTAGGATAGTTTTTAAGGGTTAAATCATTTGATTGAAGATCAATTTGATTTTTACCAATTTAACAACAAAAATAACTGAGAAATTTCTTGAGCCCGATTTTGAAAGGTTCTATGAAAATTTCTTAAGTATTATAGTTTTGTTTGGGATCATTTTGATCTTTCTTATCTTGTATTAATGTTTCAAATGTCTTTCCTAGTCTGCAGGGTCATTCTGTGCATTTGATAAAACATTTTCCAGTTTTGAAACATCTAACAGAGATCTAATTCAAAAGAATCTATTTTCCATTTATCATCTTCTAAGTATTAGAAATCATTCCAGATCCAATCTAACTCATTAAGTTGATTCCAATCAATGTATTCAAATGCCAAATTACAATTCTGATTTTCAAAACTTTCATTTCTAAAGAACAGAGCATTATGACATTTCTTCATACGTATTCATTTTTTTCATCTTTCCAACAAATATTTCAAATTACATTCAACAATCAGAATTCCAATGAAAGAAATATCATTTAAACAAAGTAACCACTTCCATTTATATAGATCAAATACAACTTTACAATCACAACTCTTTCTCATTACATTCCTTTTTACAACAAAATACAGAGTATATTTCTTTCACATTCAAATGGGATTTCTTTTCCAAAACATAGTAACTCTTCAACACAAAATGTATATTAAATTGTCATCCACATCAAGTGGGGAAATGGTTTACAAAAGTAGTTTCGCAAGGGACTGTCAGAACTTTATCTTCTCCCTCAATTACAATATACAAAATACAATTTCTTCCACTTTTATTCTAAAAATAGAGAACAAAGTATATCTCTTTCACAATTCAATTTACAACTTTCATAACCCATACAGACCATATTTCCATCACAAATAATATACAAGATCATCCACTTCAAGTGGGAAAAGGTTACATTAAGAAATTATCTCAGCAAGGACTATCAAACTGTCTTCTTTCTCAGTTCCAGAACAACAGTATGAATTTCCATCATTCTCCAATTTGGTCACAACAGAATAGGGGAAAGGCAACACTCTCCACCCAACCAAGACATCCAATGAAAAGGGAGAATCCATCCTTCTTCATTGGCCCCCGAGCCCCAACCACATTGCAATAAAAAATGTTTTTCAACTCATGGCAACAATAGGCTTCCACAACACACTCAATCTTTCACATTCAACACATAGTCCAAAACATAATGCAGTTTACAACCATGAAAACAACAAACAAAACTGAGGCTTCATCATGCAAGCCAAAGGAGAAAGAACTATGGGGGAAGCTACTTATGCCTCCCAAAGGGGAAATGGGTATCACCACCAAAGAACAAACCACCAAAATATATATCATTTCAAATCCCTGAACATGCCCTTATGCCTCCCCCTAGTACCCCTTATTCCTCACATTTCCTTATGCCTCCCCAACCTCTTATGGCACCCCATAATGAGTAAAGAAATGCAAGCTATTTCTTTGTAAGGTGGAACCCAAATCCCAACTCCCTCCACACTTATACCTCCCCAAAACACTTATGCCTCCCATGACAATGAATCCCCATAGTCTTCTCCTACACCATACCTAGGCCATCTACCCAACCAGCCAATAAGCAATATCAAAACATTCCAACAACATTTACATATGCATAAATAAGAGAAGAGCATTTTAAAGAGCCAAGCTCTTACCTCTCCATGATGGAGTTTGTTCCAAAGTTCCAAATAGCAAGCTTTCCAATGTACAAACAATCCAAAGATCAATAATCAACAAGCATGCAACAATCTCCAAATTTCTCCAAAAATTGCAAGAGCTCCCAAAACAACAAAGAAGTCACTCAAAATGAAGCAATGCAAGGTGAAGTAACCCCCAAAACAAGCCAAGGAATTTGAATTTATAGAAGAGGAAAGAGAAGAGGATGAGGTGGATCCATGTGGGATGCCACATCACACATCCTCAACTCCAACTCATAAGTCAACTTCAATCTCCAAGGCACAATAAATAAGCAGGTGAATAAATGACAGTATTACTTACACACTCCAAAACAAGCCCACACCCCAAAGGACTGAAATTAAAAGCATGTAAGAAAAGTGCAATAAAAACATTCAACTTGACTTACAAAAATGAATAAAGAAAGGCTAAATTTAACTCTCCAACCATAGGTAAGGTTGGTATATAAATTTAAGAGGCATGGGACAAGTTTAACTTGTCCCACAAGTCTCCAAAATCAGCCTCCAAGGAAAATTTCGAATTTCAAAGAAGATGGAGTGTTTCATACTCCAAAATCAACTTACACATCTCTTACACATCACTTACACATTTCTTACAACACTTTAATTTTAGGCCAACAACTCTAATAATTACTTTCTTATGACCCAATTTGATTAATTAGTTTTTAACAATATGATTACTCACATTAATTAACAAACCATTTAATAAATAAGGAAAGGGGTCAAAGCACCACAAAATAAACACATGCAACATTAAACCAAGGAAAATAAATAAAAGAAACATAAAACCCCTTGGTCACATTTGAAGGTGATCCCCCCATGGGAATCCCTAACAAATATCAAACACACACAAACAAATAAAGTTGCCATGGTGACCTTGTTGAATTCATCTAGAATTCCAAAGTGGTTGGTCTCTAATCCCTTGATGTGTGTTGTGATATTTTAACCTGCAAAAAACAAATACCTCCTTTGGCCTCGTGGCCATATCAGAACATCTAAATGAATATAATATAATTTCAAAATCATCAATACATATATGAATCACAACAACATCCAGACAATCAACAATATCATTTACAATTTCATCAACAACTATATAATCATCAATTTTAAATTCAATTTTCTTGGTCTACTCAATATATCCAAATATCACATGTCCTAACAACATCCAATCATCATGCATAATATATGAATCAAAGTCAACAATAATCCATGATCTGACATATATATATATATATATATATATATATATATATAGCCATATATCATGATATATCCATAAATATATATATATAACCATGTCCAACAACATGTCAACATCTATATAAAATGTCTCTAACAATCATCATGCATCATATATGAATCAGAGTCAACAATAATCCATGATCTGACATCTAACACCATACTAAATCAAAACTATAATAATGTCCATAATATAGTCAAGAGTATCATGATCAATATCAAAAGTGTCAAAGGGAAGTGGGCACTACATCCCCTCCCCTTAGACTCTACTTCCTCCTGGAAGTCACTGGAAAGAGAGATAGGAACAAATGCAATAGAAAAAGGATCACTCCACTATTGGATTGCTTGCTTCAAACAAAGGTGGGTCTACAGAACCTAAGTTTGGTCCAATGCAATTCAGCAAGAAGAAGGGAGATTGCAAGGGATGAGTTCTAAACTTTCTGCATGCAAGGCTATGAACACTTAAATCTAGAGAGTAAACTTTATGCTATCAACCAAGATACCACACATAACAATATAACATGAAGAGTTCAAAAGAGTCTTAAGAGTAACCACCAAGTAGAGGAATAATAAGGAGAATTCCATGAGTTTGAGAATGACCACATAGTTTCCCAAGGAATACAACATACTACAATAATAAAAGTTAAGGTTTCTACTAAGTTTAAGCCCTGATTTCAAGGTTCTTTGTCTAGACAAGGCTAGCAAAAACCAACTATGACCAAATTTTCAGAGGAACAAGTCTACTCAAGGTCCCACAATTTGAGGATCACACAGGATGAGGTTAATCAACAAGGACACCTAAATCAACAAAACATTTAAAATCAAGGAACTATTCAAGGAAAGTACTTCTATAACTCAAGAGGGTACAATTAACTTTTCATGGTAATACAAGCAAAGTCAAGACCACAAGTTTTCCTATAGTTTGATTTTTACACTTTTTTTGTAAGAATCAAACACACCATACCAACCAAATCTAAAGTCACAAGTCAACCATTTATCAAATAGTATATATAATATGTGTATATACTATATATATATATATATATATATATATATATATATATCCCCTAGCAACTAACATATCAATACAAGAAGTACCATTACAATAACACAATGGGATTCATTTATCTTATTTCCTGATCAAGCTCGAAATAACCATAAAGAGAGCACAAGAAACACTAAGGACCACTCAAGGTCTCTAGGGAGAAGAACAAGTAACACGAGGGTCCAACTACAATCCAAGGGTGCATCATATCAAAAGTGAATAACATCATCTTGCACTTTCCATCCTAATGGAAAAGGGGCAACAATAAAAAGGTGACCCAAGAAAATATGAAGAAAAGAAGACTTCCCAAAGTTATTTTATATCCTTAACATATGTTGCCTTAAAATTACAATAACTTAGGTCTCCAAGGACAAGACAACACGCAAGGAGGTTGCTTCTTAAACAACAGATAAGTCTCAATCCAAAAGGACCACAACTCACACTCATCGAGCTATAGGACGATAAGGGTATGATGACCCAAAACTCCCACAAGAAAGGCACATACATCTATGAATAATAAAGTACTAAGCAACTAGAACACATTGCTATCCACTAGGTGTTTCACAATTTTAGGTAGGCGACAGAACTACAGGTTCAACTAAACATTGCACTCAATACACATAAATCTTACTTATTTTATAACTCAACTAATTAAGTCAAAAAAGTTGTAGTTTCATTTGCTAAGCACATTCCTTTACGAGTTTTCTTAATTAAATTCCCTTTTTCTGATATCACATGTTTGCGTTTATAAGGACCACTAAGGTGGGCATGATATCTCGCCATTCTGTAAAGGCGGAAAAGAGAAAAAGTATTTATTTTACTCCTAGGGGAGGTAGATGGAAAAAATTTTCCCTTTTCTGTTCTTCTACATGGTTTTTATTTCTTCTATTAATCTACCAAGGTTAAAGCAAGGACCATTTTCTATTTCTATGTTCCAGTTTATTTATTAAGCTTCAAGGCCAAATCTCCTCAATTATAGTTTTATGATGTTTGGGTGAGTCAACTTGTCAATTAAAAATTTAATGAGAAGGAAGGGTAAACATATCACACTATTACTTTTATGGGAGAGAGAGGTAACATCAATCATCACATTTTTAATTCTAAGGAAATAAGGGACATTCAACATAGAAAACACATTATTAATTTGTAAGAACTAGGAAACAATCAACCAACATGGATCACAACAATATTTTGAGAGTTTTCCACTAATTACAAGTATCATAAAACATTCCTAGTGGGTTTCTACAAGTTCTCAAAAGAAGTTACAAGGAAGACCCATTAAGGAAGCATAATTACTTTTACTGATCTACTAGGGTTTAACAATGTTTGTTGTTTCGGTGAAAACATTTTACTCACATGATAAGACAAGGAAAGTTTTCAAATCTACACCCATATTACCACAGGATACCACCAACCAAGTAATCAAAATGACAAGGAAATATTTTAACTATAAGAACACCACATACTCACTAGAAAGCATCAAATGTAAGCAGCCAATCAACTATCTATTCAACATGGCTTTACGACCAAGAGTTATAGTTTCGCATGAAGAATCACATTATAAAATACCACTGAGATTAATTTATCAAGGTCTAATTACACTAACATCACCAGTGGCATGGTCCAAAAGACTCAAAGCATCCATAAGTGTCTCCACGTAATTTAAAATTAATAGGTCATAGAGTGTTATTCATAGTAACTAAAAAAATTTAAGGAAAGGGTAGACTTATATATAGGTCAAGAGGGAAACCAAACACACTTAATTTACACACACAATACTCGAATGGGATTAATTCTAACCATAATTATCAAGATGCATACAATCCTCAAGTCACTACGTTATATAATGAAATAAGGAAATCCTGATAAAACTTAGCATGCCATCGAAAAGAAGCCACTACCAGACACACACTTTTTACTAACATCCAGAGCCAGCCAAAAGCAACCTGATCCTAACATAATTCATCAACCCACAATTAAACACCTCTACTCTGACAAGGTTCAAGCTCTTACTGGATTGTAAGAGAATCACCACCACCGCTAACAGACTACCAACTAGAACACACAACACAACGAGATGTCTATCTAGCAAGGTCGAGCAATGAAAAAGTCACTCTAAGATCCTAGACACCCTCAAGGTTCCGTGCATCCAAAACCAAGGCATAACTTTAAGCACCTAAGAAGACATTCAAGACACTAAGGGTGTACCCCCATATGACGAAATGTCACAATACAAGAAGCATAGAACTATCTCATCATCATGCAAGAAGGAAACCACGTAACGTTTAGCTAAATAGCCAACAACATAATGAGCTCCGAGTCACCAATCAAAATAAAATCCAAGAAATGTCTACAATCAAGGAAAGTGGCTAAGTAGCCACATTGCAAATTTTGAAAATTCTCGCAAAAATATAAATAACTAAAAGAGCCTAAGAGCTTCTCAATCCAATCATAAAATAAGATGTTGGTCCTTGATAAAATAACACAAGATTACAAATGTAAAACACAAAAGTTAACACCACATTCACTTTCTAGCCCTTCATGGCCACCAATAGGGGTACTCTACCTCAAGGTTAGTTCCAAGGAAACATACGCAGGATTGGGTCCAAAACAACACTCTAGACTTAATGTCCACTCTCCCATATGGGTAACAAAATGGAAAACTGACAACCAGACCCTCTTTCCTAACCACTGAAGGAAGGAAGCTCTAAACAACTTTTAATTAACTCTTCTGACCCATAACACAATCACTATTGTCCAACCACAATAATCACACCATACAACTTATCATTCCAACAAATTTAATAAGGAAGGGTCTTAAAAGGGCTTAACGCATCATACAATTAAATCAAGATTTAGGACTTGTAAAAACAACATATTTTCAAAGGGGAACCAAGTTTCCACTACACTAGAAGTTCACAAATATCAATTTAATTTGAACATTCTTAGTTACCTGGGTTTAGAAAAAATGCCACTAAGCAAGCAAAACAACTCAAACAACTTATTATTTTAATATGATTTTAATTCTGGCAGTTCAAATGAATAGAGTAATGTAATATTTCTTCATACGTATTTTTTTTCAATTCAATTTTCAAACAAGGTTGTTTTCTAGATTTAAAAGTGTGCTAGGTTTACAGTTCATGTCTCAAGTTTTTCTTGTGTGCCCAAATGTCCAAGATTTTGAACCCACATGTAGTGCCCACTTCCCTTTGCAACCTTTTATACTAATCATGATACTAGTGATGATATTATGGACATTATTATGGACTTTAGTATAGTATGATGTAAGATGTTAGATTAGGGATTATTGTTGACTGATTCAGTTATGATGCATGATGATTATTAGAGTCCATTTTATACGGTTGATGATGATATCCTATTTGACATGGTTATATAGACAGATGTTGTTCATAGACATGTGATATTTTGATATTGTGAGTAGACCTAGAAATGGAAATTATTGGATGATGATATAGTTGTTGATAAAAATACAAATGACCTGGTTAGATTTCTTGGATGTTATTGTGATTCATATATCTAGATGATTTTGGGAGTTATAACTTATATTATTTTCAATGTTCTGATATGGCCACGAGGCCGAAGGACTTATTTGTGTTTTGCAGGTTAAAATATCACAACAAACATCATGGGATTAGAGACCAACCACATTGGAATTCTAGATGAATTCAACAAGGTCACCATGGAAACGAGTCTTTGTTTGTGCGTGTTTTTGTGTTTATGGATTCCAATGTGGGGGATCACCTTTAAATGTGACCAAGGGTTTATGTGTATTTCTTTATTTGAGCTCCGTTTTGTTTAATGTTGCATGTGTTTATTTTGTGAATGCATTCGACCCTTTCTTTACACATTAAATGTTGTAATTTAATATTGTGGATAATCATGTTGTTAAGTTAATTAAATAAAATATGTCATAAGAAATTAATTAATATGGTTGTTGGCTATGATTTAAAGCACTTGTAAGAATGAGTTAATAATGTCTGTAATATGTAAGTGATGTGTAAGTTAATTTTTTTTCAGTGTGAACACTCTACCTTCTTGGAAATGGGGAATTTCTCCTTGGATAGATTGTGGGACAGGGTTAAACTTGTCCCATACCTCTTAAATTTATTTACCAACCATACCTATGGTCGGAGAGTTGAAATTTGAATTTTTCAAAGCCTTTTTAAAAGGCAAATTGAAGGTTTTAATTGCATTTTCTTACATGATTTAATTTTAGTCCTTTGGGGTGTGGGTTGGATTTTAGTCCTGTAAGTAAATTGTCATATTATTCACCCACCTATTTATTGTTGCATTGGAGAATTAAGTTGACTTTTGGGTTGCGGTTGAGGATGTGTGAAAACATCCTACATGGATCCACCTCATCCTCTTCTCTTCCATCTTCTATAAAATTTGAATTCCTTGCCTTGTTTTGGGGTTGCTCAAATTTGGAGACTTCATTCTTGGGTGAATCCTTTTGCTATTTTGGAGACATTTATTTTGCAAAACAAAGCATTTTGAAGATTGTTGCATGCTTGTGCTTAGCTATTTTGGATTTCTTTCCTTGGGAAAAAGCTTTCATTTTGGAACTTGCAAACAAAATTTCCACCATGGAGAGGTAGGAGCTTGACACTTGAAATAACTTCTTTTAATTCATGAAAATGTTTGTGTGAATTTTTTGGCATGTTTGTGGGTTGTTGGGTAGATGGCCTAGGAATGGTGTAGGAGAAGACTATGGGGTTTATTTTGTGGGAGGAACAAAACAGTTTTAGGGAGGTATAAGGGTGGAGGGAGTTGGAATTTGGGTTCCACCTTACATATAAATAGCTTGCATTTCTTTACTCATTATGGGGTGCCATAAGATTTTGGGGAGGCATAAGGAAATGTTAGGAATAAGGGATACTTGGGGAGGTATATCAGGAATTGTCGGGGTTTTGATATATGCTATATTTTAGCGGTTTGTAATTCAGGTGGTGATGCCAATTTCCCAATTTTGGGAGGCATAAGAATGAATCCCCCATAGTTTCTTGCTCATTTGGCTTTCTTGATGAAGCCTTAGTATTGTTTTTCATGTTTTAAGGTAGTTGCAAACTACAATTCTATTTTGGACTTTGTTTTATTGTGCAAAACAGTTGCTTGCATGTTTTGTGCAAGCCTGTTGTTGCCATGAGTTGGATCACATATTTTATTGCATTATGGTTGGGGCTTGGGGGCCAATGAAGAAGGATGGATTATAGACTTTTCATTGGATGTCTTGGTTGGGTGGAGAGAATTTTCTTTCCCCTACTCTTGTGTGATCAAATTGGAAGAATGAGAAATCTGCATGTTTTTTTTCTGGAGCTGAGTAAGAAAACAGCCAAAATGACAGTATCATTGTCAAATCCCTGACATACCCTTATGCCTCCCCCAAGTACCCCTTATTCCTCACATTTCCTTAGTGCCTCGCCAACCTCTTATGGCACCCTATTAACGAGTAATAGAAATGCAAGCTACTTCTGCATTTAAAAGGTGGAACCCAAATCCCAACTCCCTCCACACTTATACCTCCCCAAAAAACTTATACTCTGGTTTCTATTTTTTTAGAAAGAATGTGAAAGAACAAAATGTATTTTGTATGTTGTATTTTGAAATCGAATATAAAGGAAGTTGTAAGAGTTTCACTTGAATTAATGGATGTGGTTTTGTCTTATCCATATGATATTATTCCATTGGAAATCTGTGTCTAGCATGTACTATGAAATCCCTATTTGGAAAGTGGAAAAATAAAACACGTGAGAAGAAAATGTATCATCCTGCCCTGTATATAATATATTTATGGAAAAAATAAAATAACGAAGTTTTAAAGGTTTCTTTGGAATAAATAAATGATTGCATGACCTTCCTCAAATTGTATCACTGTAAGGAATTTAATCATCTAGTTGTGAGTCGTAATCTCTATTTGAAAGGAAGAAATACGTGTAAGGAAGTGTAATACTCTGTCTCTTGAAATATGTGAAAATTGGAAGTCAGAGATGTATTTTAGTTTTGAATGAACTAAATTTATTAGATTAGGGTTGTAATATATTATAATACTTGGAAGAAGAAAATGGAAAATAAACCTTGTTGGTGCTTCATAATTTTCTCACCCCATTTTTGCCCTTGAAGATTTATTGATTCACGGCCTCTGTCATTTTATCCTTCCCCATATTGTGTTTGGCTAGTCTTTGTTTCCATTTTAATCTACTCCTGGGTCAAAGATCATGTGTGGGTCCGTATTTGTCTCATGGTTCCTTTGTTCCTCTGGAAAAGCTCTGTATTTTGAGTCTCCTGTGCTCTGTTCCTTCAAAACTTAGGTTTTCCCATTTCCTCCATTTTCCACAGTCAAGATCTGTTGTCCCTTGCCATTTTTTCCCTAAATATTCAAAGAGAAATGAATTGATGTGTCCCCAAGGAACGTATTTGAGTCTTGTAACATTTCTAAAATCTCTGTCCTTGAAGAAAATTTCACTTTCAGGCTCAAATGGTCATTTCTCTATGCTTTACGGTTTGACGGGCGTTTAACCCCAGTCAAATTTGCATCCTTGTATCAATAGGGAAATGTGGCATCCTTTGGTTGGATGTGGCTTGGCCGGACACTTCAAAAATTCTATAAAAAGCCTCAACTTTAAAATGTGTCCACGTGGAGGAACGATGCTCGTTTGAGAATCAACTTTTTGGTTTGGCTTTGAAGTAGCGCCATGTGGAGGGTTGGCAGGAAAGGACACGTGGAGGGTTGGAAGGAAAGAGACATGTGGAGGCTTCCACTGGGTTTCCCATACTTAGACAAATTTCAAAAGGTTTTTGGGAAGTCCAGGACACGTGGAGGAATGACGCTCATTTGAAGATCTATTTTTGGGCTTTGCCTTGGAGTAGCGCCGGGAGGACACATGGAGGCTTCCACTGCTTTCCCATACTTAGACATTTTTTTATGCAGATGGAAACAATTTGGTGGAACAGGGACATGTGGCAAGCCCGCGCTCGTTCAGGGTCTTCAACTTGGGCACCATTTTGAAGAAGCACCATGAGGACACGTTGGGGCATCCGCTCACTTTGCATATTTGCTTGGACTTTTCAACGACCAAGGAAGACTACCTCGGAGCTTGACACGTGGTGCCCTCCATAGAGCTTCAAGCCTTCAAACAAATTTTGCCGGAGCAGGACATGTGGCGAGCCCACGCTCGTTCAAGGTATCAAATTTTTGGGGCCACCTCAAGGTGTGCCATTGTGACACGTGGAAATTTGAAAATTCATAAGGGGTGGGGAAGTGGACCATCGGAGGAAACTTAAACTTTTTTCCTCTTTTCCTCATAAAGGTTAAAATATCAAAAAATGGCTTGCAAGCCCGATGGGAAATAGTCAATGTTTTTCCCCGGTCAACGGCGGAGGTGCGCAGCTTTCAGAGGAAAAGTGAAAAATTTTCCCTTTGAGGGAAAAGGAGTTAAAGGCATAAAAGGACCTGGGGTTCCACTGGGACCCACATTAGGGACTTGAAGCAGAAGGGCAGAGCTGCACGGGGGAAACTTGGAAAATTTTCCTTTTTCAAAAGAGAGTCAAATGGCAAAATTTTTCCGTGATTCCTTTGGGACCCACCTCAGGACACATGTCAGGCCCATTTTTCAGAAGTGGAGGTGCGGAGTAAAATGGGAAAATTTTCCATTTTTTCAAAAGGGTCAGAAAAGGTCAAAGGAAGCCCCCGAGCCTTGTTTTTGCATCTTCCATGTGGACAACCCACATTCAAAATCAAAGATCAACAACTGCTGATTGTCTAAATCTGATTTTCCCCCCATTTTTTCTGTAAAACTCCTGGGAGTGTGAGTCTTCATGATTTCTTGCTATTTTCTACATGCCAAATAGAGGAGTGAGTTAATTTTGATATCTAGAGTTTGGTGGGAGAGATCTGGAGACGTCTTTCACCATTAAAATGGTCTGACTCTCAAGCCCGATCTGTTTTCCATTTTTCTTCTCCTGAGCATGCAAGGGGCCAGATTTGATTGATATGGGGTGGAAGTGGTTGGAAAATGGATGGAGGCATGTTTTTCCTGAGAAAGGAGTTGAATGCGGGGAAATCAAAGAGATTTTCCCTCGAGCACCTGGAGACTTTTTACAGATTTGATTCTGTGAATCACAAAAGAATCATGGCAAGCACTGGTGCATTTAAAGTTTTTGTCTTTTGGGAGGAAGGGGATCTGTTGGAAATGTTATAAAGGGCATGAATTCATCGTGTAAATAGTTGGGAGTTTTTGGAAAGATCAGGACTGATTCTCTCCAGCAGAAAAAGCTTGACAGAGCCCATCCATTTTGAGAAGCCGTCTAGAGAAGCTTGTATATCTCTCTTTGTATCAAATTTGATCGTGTCAAGGTGGTTGCAAGTGTACAACCATTGACAAGCTTTGAGATTGTTCTGGAAACTTTCCCTTGCTGATAAATTTGATCAAACTTTGAGTTATTCTGTGTTAATCTTGAGTAAAGTGTATTTATTTCATCTTTGAATGCATACGAGTAGTTTTTCTTGTTTCTATTGCAATCTTGTACCAAAATAAGGTCCAATCACATAGGTCTCAGTCCTTGTGATAGTTTAGTGGCATCTGCAATTTCATTTCATAGAAGAGCCTTCATCTAGGAGTGGGATAAATGGTTTAAAATCACTTTTCTTTCATTTTGTTGATAGAGATTATCTATAAGCCTCTGGGTGTACCTCAGGCATGACTTGGTTTAAATCTTGGTGCTTTATTGGGTTCTCTAACTCGAGCCTTCATGAAAGAATCCCACAGGTTGTGTGAAAGAGTGCTAATCTGGGCCTCCATTGAAGCACATATTCTAGTTGAGGAAACAATTTAACTTTTTGTGGCATTTTGTTGATTGAATCTTTCCATTTTGCATAAGCTCTCAAGGATCTAGTGAGTCAAGTCTCCATCATGTCTCCCCTCCCACTAAAATTCATTTAACAACAACCAATCCTACCCATAATACCCCTGTTTTTCATGTGTGTACACAAATGCATAATCTTTGTTACCAAAACATGCAGAAATAATCAGGGTCTCAAATGTCTTTAGTAACCTTTACCTTGTTGTGAAAGTATCTCCATAATCTGGAAGTGACAACTCATGAGAGTCAGATTTGGTGTGTTGATCATATTTTCCCCAAGGCCTTCTCTATAAAATTTATGCAAAAGAAAGGTACCTGTATCTCCTTTCAAATAAACAGAGGTTACAAAATAGGTTCTCTTACCTTGGTTAAAAGGCACAACCTAAAATAGTTAGGATAAGATCATATCCTTTTAAGGTGCTACCCAATCTCTCCAAAATCCAAGTAACAAAGGGATAGTTAGACCTCCTCCCCGGCTACAAAATGACATATATCTATGATCTGGTTGTCTCTAAGCTCCATGTTGAATTGGTGTTTCTGCTTGGCTTAAAAAGGAGAACAAATTTGGGTACCAACATCAGTGGTGCCATTGTCAGGGATTGTTTTGAATTGTTGGGAACCAATCTGCATCATTGTTGAGACTAATTTACTAATACCACTACCAGTTCATATCTATTTCACTCGTCAACAACACCAACATTCAGTGGTGCCATTTCTGGGGATCTATTTATGAATTGCTGAGGATTCACTTAGTTCATATCTATTTGAATCATCACTGGTGCCACTTTTGGGGATCATATTTGAAGCCATATCTATTTGACCTATCAACAGTAACCAACATAAGTGGCGCCATTATCGAGGACTGTTTTAAATTTTGAGACTAATTTGTTGATTCACTGTGAGTTCATATCTATTTTACCCATCAAAAACACCAACATCAGTTGTGTCATTACCAGGGACATTGTGATACAGTTCATACTCAGACCCTAGTAAAAATTTCTTGTATGCTCTAAAGTTCTTGAAATCCACTTGAAAAATCATCATGTGTTCAGGTTTGTAAGAGGTTTCAAAGTCACAAGTGTTGTATGTAACTTATCTAGTTTCCACAAGTTTTGCAATGGTATTTATTGATAAATTTTGGTAAAGAAAGGTCATATTTTTTCATTTCCAATTTCTAGTGCTGATAGACACTTGACAAAACATTTTAGTGCATTTGCACAACTAAGGTGAAATCCTTAGTGGCGACTCCCTGTTGATTTGATTTTGATAAGGACCAGTGTCTTAAACCTCTATGTCAAGTAAGATTGTTACTAATATTTGTAAATATTGGAAGGAAGAAGATCTTTCTTTGCTAGGGATCCTGCTAGGACATTGTTTCTAGAGTTAGGAAAAGAAAAGTCAGAAGGAAGAAAATCCTAGAGAGTTGTGGGAGATCAGTAGACAAGAAGAGGGATCTCCATTGATGAAAGTGATCAACCTATCATTGAAGACTACCATTCAAGTGACTCTGAATCAGGTAGCCTCTTTGTGGAATTGAATTCTCTAGCTGGAGAAGGGCCTTCATTTGATTTTGAAATATTTACTTCACATTCTGCACCTGTCTTTTCTGAAGTTGATAGATATTTCCAAGAAGCAAGGCCTTTGGGGGTATCCATTTTGAAAATTATACTCCTGTGTTCCAAGGACCCTCTGCCCCCATCAATTTGTCACCCCTCCAAGATCACCTCCTCAAATCAATATGGCTCAACCCAGACCTCCATTTGTTGTAAACACCTTTGGACCTATAAATTTTGTGGGAATGGCTGGTTATCCAAATGCAGTGCCTCAAGATGTAAGGAACAAAATGCCAAAGTTCCAGGGAAACAATGCCATAACTGGTGATCAACATCTAAATCTCTTCCTCAATATGATGGAAGACTTTGAGATTGAACATGAGGATGTGTATACATAAAGCTATTTATTTACACTCTAGAAGAGGATGCTAGGGACTAGTAAAAGCATTTCCAGATAACTCTATTGATTCTTGGGCTGAAATGAACAATGCATTCAGATTACAATATGGTGATAGGACTGACCCTAGGTTTCTTCTATCAGAGTTTGAAAACATCAAGAAGAATCCCAATGAGTCAGTACATGACTTCAATACAAGGTTAATAAGACCTTGAGGAGATTTCCTGTTAGGATAAGGCCTTGTGATGAGTCATGTTTGATCAAATATACTAATGCATTTGATAAAAAGGCTGCTTACTATTTAAGGGACAAGAACCCTACCAACTTGAGGCAAGCATTCACTATGGCCCTACAAATAGAGAATAATATCAAGGCAATAGGAAAAACCTCCTAAGAGGGAAGGTGTGAAGTTGGTTAACCCAGAAAAACCTCAGACAAGCAAGGCTGCTGATTTGGAAGAAGTGGTGAAAACTTTGGCAGGGGCTGTCAAGGAGATCTCCTATAAGCTAGCCTGAGCTGAGAAAGGAGTTGGGCAGAGTTCACAAGGACAACACAAGAAACAAGGCCAAGAAATATTTACAAATCATCAAAGAGCTGATGACAGAGGCAAAGGACCTGTTGGATTTGGGAATAGGCAGCCCCAAGGCAGAGAAAATAGAATGGTACCTGATCCTTTGGCTGCCAGAGTTACTGTTGTGGAAGAGACAGAAGTCATTGATTGGTGTGACAGATGTTTCATGCCCCATGCTCCTTGTGAAGAAGATCACCAAGAAGAAAATGTAGCTGATGATAAGAGTGATGATGATGTTTGCATGATGGGATGCTCCACTAGCTCACAACAAGGGGCAACCTCAACTGAGGTGATAAGTGCTAAAACTGCTGCCACTTTTTGGGACTGCATTCATAGGGTACCCATTCTTTCTCTCTCTCATACTTTAGAAGTAGATGATGTACAAGATTTTGAATTTCCCAATAATGACTTTGAATATTTAAGGGCTTTAATGATAAAAAAGTATGATGGAGGAATTCCATCTGAGGAGGATAGAAAGTTACTAATGAATGTTGTTGTGGCTCAAGAGAAGGAGCACAACACAAGAAGTAGGGCTGCCAAAGGTGTAGGGCCTCAAGCCAAGCCAAAAACTCCCCTACTTTCAAACATTCCTAAAGAGGCTCCTAAGAAAGATTTACCTGCCAAAGGCCCTGTAGTTCCAAGCAAAAATCACACCCCTCCTCATGCTCAGGCTATCAAGAGTCATGTACCACCTAATGAGTGTGTTAGCCTTTCTTCCAATATTGCCTTGCCCAAGAATGTCCCATATGACATTGCCCAAGTTTTGAGTCAAATCAAAGTCTCTGTTCCAATTATTGAGTTGCTTAGGATTCCTGAGCACAAGAGGAGAGCATTTGAATACTTGGGATTGAGTGAAGAGAAGACAACCCTAGGAAGAAATGTGAACATTGTGGAGAATCCTCTAGTCATTGAAGAGTCTGAGACACCATCAACATCAGAAGATCTAGCTGAACCACCTGAGGTTTATTTGGGGACATCTTTGGTAGAATCTTAGCTGAATGTGGATCCATTCTTCACCACTCTGATCATCAAGGATAGGCTGCTCCACAACTATATGTTTGACTCAGGGGCATCATGCAATGTCATGCCTTTGGAGGTCATGAATGAGATAGAATATTAAAGTAACAACAACATATGGGAAGTGCACTGCCATGGACTCCAGAGAAGTGCCAGTAGTGGGATGTGTGAAGGGTTTGGTAGTGCAGCTTGCAGCCTACCCAGGTAAAAATTTAAAACTTGATGTTGTCATAGTTGATTACCTAGCCAAGTGGGGTATGTTGATTGTCAAGAAAGTGGGCTGCAAGTGTTGGTGGTAGTGTCCAAATGGACATGTCTTATGCCACCATCCCAGTTGAGGGAAGCCTTGTCAGGTTATATGGGGAGAAGAAAATGTTGCACCTTATTGAGGATCCCAACAATGCGTCCTATGAAGTATTATATACAAATGTTGATGCTGACAACTTTGTGGGATTTACTGAGGGAAAAGAGCACAAGATTGAGGAGTGTAAGTGTCTTGAGAAAGCAGGCTCTCCTTGGACTCTATTGTTTGATGGAGCTTGCTCCAAATTTGGAAATGGTGCCGGTGCTGTCCTAATTTCTCCAAGCCAAGAAAGGTTTTTTTTTCCTTTAAGCTTAACTTTGAGTGTACTAACAACATTGCTGAGTATGAGGCATTGTTGTTAGGTTTAAGAATTGCTTGGAAGTATGGTGTCAGGGACATCATTGTCAAAGGAGACTCAGAGTTAGTTTTCAAGCAAGTCAGAAAACTGTATGCCACAAAGAATCAGTGACTGAAATAGTACAAGCATGCAGTTTGGGACTTCATTGAGATGTTTGACTCCTTCAACATTGTGCATCATGACAGAAGGTTCAATGACTTGGCAGATAGGCTTGCAGTGTTGGGTTCTCACTTTGAAAACTGTACAAAATCCCCTTATTGTGAATATGAGGTGGAGGTATTGACAAGACCCTCTATCCCTGACAATATAAAACACTGGCAGGTTTTTGATGATGATGCTCAGATCAGAAGGTTCCTGCAAAATGGTGGAGAGTTTGCTGATCAAAACATTGATTGGGAGCCAATGGTCTATGCAATAGAGGGGAAGGAAACCTTGTTTGGCAAAGGCATCATCCAATTAAAGACAATACCATTCCTAGAGGGTTGGTTGCTCTTGAATCAAATTTTAATAATGTTGACTGCATTATTAACAGGCATATGGCAAGCCTCAAGGGATGTTGAGGAGCATGACCTTGGCATAAATAAAAAACCAAGGAAGATTTGGTTGGGCAGTAATCTCAGCAAAGAGGAAAAGAATTCTTACATCCAGTTGTTGAAAAATACCAAGATTGCATGGCTTGGACCTATTCTGAGCTCAAAGCATACAGAGAAGACCTGTTCCAGCATGAGATTCCCTTGGAGCCTAGTGCTAAACCATTTAGGTAGAAACAGAGGCCAATTAATCCTCTATTATCTCTCAAAATGCAAGAGGAGCTCAAAGAAGCTAAGAGATGGAGGAATTATCCAACCCACAAGGTATTCTTCTTGGGTTACCAACCTAGTGCCAGTAAGAAAGAAGAATGGTGACATCAGGTTGTGTGTGGACTCTAGGAATCTAAACAAGGCCTCAATGAAGGACAACTATCCTTTACCTAATATGGAGCACATGCTTCAGTTGGTGACTAGTTCTGAGTTGCTTTCTACTTTAGATGGCTTCTCTGGTTATAACCAAGTCATGGTAAAAGAATCAGAAAGGATCAAGACAGCCTTCACTACTCCATGGGGAACATATGTATATGTCAGGATGCCCTTTGGTCTGATGAATGTTGGAGCCACTTTTCAGAGAGCAATGGATGTTGCTTTTGCTGGTTACATCAATGACTTTATTGTTGTTTACCAAGATGATGTAATGGTGTTTTCAAGAAAAAGAAGTGACCACTTGCTACACTTAGAGAAGATGTTGATCAGATGTAGGGAATATGGCATCTCACTCAATCCAAAGAAATGCCATTTTGGAGTGCAGAAGGCCAAATTTATTGGTCACATTGTGTCACAAGAAGGAGTGATGATTGATCCAGAAAGAGTGGAGGCCATCAGCAAGGTCCCAATTCCAAGAACCAAGAAAGGAATTCAGTCCTTCTTCAGGGAGATAAACTTCATTAGAAGGTTTATATCAAACTTTTGAGTTAACTATCCCAATCACTTCCATGTTGAAGAAGGATCGGATCATCAAATGGGAGGAGGTTGCCATCCAAGCTTTCAATGGAATCAAAGAAGGCATTGAAGCATGCCCCTATTTTGGCAGCCCCAGATTATAAGAAAACTTTCCAGTTGTTTTCCTTTGCTTCAGAAAACACTATTGCTTTTGTCTTGTTGCAGAAGGATAATGAAGGGGCTGAGAGGCCAATTGCCTTTTTAGTAAGGCACTACAAGGGGTAGAATTAAAATACACCATCATGGAAAAGCAAGCATTTTCCTTGGTCAAAGAAACAAAGGTTTTCAAGCCTTATATTTTAAGTTCAAAAGTTGTTGCTTATGTTCCCCATACCATGGTAAAAGACATCTTGTCAGAGATGGAAGTCTCAAGTAGAAGATGTAGATGGGTGAACAAGTTGCAAGAGTATGATATGGACATCCAAACCACGAAGTTGGTGAGAGGTTTAGGGTTAGCTAAGCTTATGGCTAAGAGAAACTTGCAGACCATTGAGGTAAATGAGGTTGAAGAGGAAAGGGCAGCTATTTTTGAAAAATTGATAAATTCTAAGTGGTACAAGGATGTAATGTTCTATCTCAGACACTTAAACTAACCTTGAGCATTTGAATAAGAACCAGAAAAGAGCTCTTAAGTTGGCTTCCCAGAAATATGTCATTACTGATTTTGGGTTGGCATGGAAGAACCAAGAAGGAGTCCTCTTAAGATGCATCACTGAAGATGAAGCCCCCAAAATAATTGTTGATCTCCATGGAGGAGTTTATGGGGGGAATTTTACTACAAGAGTCACAACACATAAGATCCTAAGGGCTGGTTATTGGTGGCCAAATATTTTCAAGGATGAAACCATGTTGGTCAGAAGATGTGAGAGTTGCCAGCATTTCTCTGGAAGACTGAAAGCTTCAGGCTCCCTGCCTTTGCAGCCTGTGTCAATTGAAGCCCCATTCAGGAAATGGGGAATGGACTTCATTGGTGAGATTTCATACCCTTCAAGTGCTGGTCATAAGTGGATTCTTGTAGCCACTGACTACTTTATGAAGTGGGTGGAAGCAATCCCCACCAAGAAGGCTACACACCAAGTTGTCATGGATTTTATGCTAAACAATATTGTTTGCAGGTTTGGAGTACTAGTCAAAATCATAGCCAATAATGCCATGAGTTTCAGGGCTAGACCTCTGGTGGCAATGTGTAAAAGATATGGGATCAATATGACATATGCCTCTAATTCTAATCCCCAAGGAAATGGAACAAGCTGAGTCTAGCAATAAGAATTCGCTAAAGATTATCAGAAGAACCTAGGCATTGAACAAGAGAAGGTGGGGTGAACAGTTGAAGTTTGTTGCCTAGGCAGTCATGATCACTGTCAATAGGGTCACTAGAAAGAGACCATTTGATTTGGTGTATGGGACTCAGGCCCTACTATCTCTTCATATACAACTTTCCTCATATCAATTAATGTAATAAATGGAAGATCAAGAGGTGGGTCCTTATGATGCTCGTATTAACCAGATTGTTGAGCTTGATGAAGAGAGGAGGGCATCCCACCAGAGGCATATAAAGTTTAGAGAGAAACTAAAGAAGTTGTTTCACAAGAAGGTCACTCCGAGAGCCTTAAATATTAGAGATCTTGTGCTGCTATGGGATAGTAGACATGAGGAAAAGGGAAAGCATGGCAAGTTTGACTCATTGTGGATGGGCCCTTACTCCATTCACATTAGAATTAGTGAACACACCTTCTTTAAGGATCTAGATGGTGAATTTCTCGAAATTCATGTAAATGGTAGGCATATCAAGCATTTCTTGGATTGATTCCTCTTAATCAAGGTAAACACCTCTTGTACAGTGTATAGTTTTTTTTTTGTGTTTTTTGCTCGTCCTGGTTCATGGTGACTTGTTTTTTCTGGATTCTTTGTTTTTTTAGATGGCTTTGTTTCTTTACTCTGCGAGCTGACTCTGTTGCCCAATGGATATTTTTGCACTTGGTCTACTATTGTACTTATGGCACTCATAGGGAGTTCTCAAGCCCAACTCGGAGCCAATGTTGGTGCTTAGAATTGTCTCGCCCCATTTGTGCCCTTAAAGATTTATTGATTCATGGCCTGTCTTTTTATCCTTCCCCATATTGTGTTTGGCTAGTATTTTTTTCCATTTTAATCTACTCCTGGGTCAAAGATCATGTGTGGGTCTGTATTTGTCTCATGGTTCCTTTGTTCCTCTGGAAAAGATCTATATTCTGATTTTCCCGTTCTTTGTTCCTTCAAAACTCACTGTTTTCATGTTTCCTTCATTTTCAATAGTCAAGATCTATTGTCCCTGTTGTTTTTTCCCTAAATACTCAAAGAGAAATGAATTGATGTGTCCCCGAGGAACGTATTTGAGTCTTGCAACATTTCTAAAATGTCTGTCCTTGAATAAAATTTCAATTTTAGGCTCAAATGGTTGTTTCTCTGTGTTTTACGGTTTGACTGGCATGTTTCCCCTGGTTAGATTTGCATCCTTGCATCAACAGGGAAATGTGACATCCTTTGGTCAGATGCGGCTTGGCCGAACACTTCAAAAATTCTATAAAAATCCTCAACTTTAAAATGTGTCCACGTGGAGGAATGACACTCGTTTGAGAATCAAATTTTTGGTTTGACTTGAAGTAGTTTGGGAGGACACGTGGAGGCTTCCACTGGGATTTCAAAAGGTTTTCGGAAAGTCTAGGAAATGTGGAGGAACGACCGTCATTTGAAGATTTTCTTTAGGGCTTTACCTTGGAGTAGCATCCGGAGGACACATGGAGGCTTCCAATGGGTTTCCCATAGTTAGACAAATTTCAAAAGGTTTTTGGGAATTCAAGGACACGTGGAGGAATGACGCTCATTTGAAGATCTACTTTTGGGCTTTGCCTTGGAGTAGTGCCGGGAGGACACGTGGAGGCTTCCGCTGCTTTCCCATACTTAGAAATTTTTTTATGTAGATGGAAACAATTTGGTAGAACAAGGACACATGGCGAGCCTGCACTCGTTCAGGTTCTTCAACTTGGGCACCATTTTAAAGAAGTGCCATGAGGATGTGTGGGGCATCCCACTCACTTTACATATTTGCTTGGAATTTTCAATGACCAAGGAAGATTGCCGCGGAGCTTGACATGTAGTGCCCTCCGCAGAGCTTCAAGCCTTCAAACAAATTTTCCAGAGCTGGACATGTGGCGAGCCCGCACTCATTCAAGGTATCAAATTTTTGGGGCCGCCTCAAGGTGCACCATTTTGACATGTAGAAATTTGAAAATTCATAAGGGGCGGGGAAGAGGACCATCGAAGGAAACTTAAATTTTTTTCCTCTTTGCCTCATAAAGGTTAAAATATCAAAAATGGCCCACAATCCGAATGGGAAATAGTCAATGTTTTTCCCCATTTAATGGCAGAGGTGCGGGCTTTCGGAGGAAAAGTGAATTTTTTTCCCTTTGAGCGAAAAGGAGTTAAAGGCATAAAAGGACCTAGGGTTCCACTGGGACCCACATTAGGGACTTGAAGCGGAAGGGCGGAGTTGTGGGGGAATCTTGGAAAATTTTCCTTTTTTCCAAAGAGAGTTAAATGGCAGAATTTTTCTACGGTTCTTTTGGGACCCACCTCAGGACAGGTGTCAGGCCCATTTTTCAAAAGCAGAGGTGCGGAGCAAAATGGGAAATTTTTGATGTTTTCAAAAGGGTCAAAAAGGTCAAAGGAAGCCCCCGAGCCTTTTTTTGCATTTTCCACATGGACGGCCCACATTCAAAATAAAAGATCAACGGCTGCTAAGTGTCTAAATCTGATTTTCCCCCCATTTTTTGTGTAAAAATCTTGGGAGTGTGAGTCTTCATGATTTCTCACTATCTTCTACATGCCAAATAGAGGAACGAGTTAATTTTGATATCTAGAGTTTGGTGGGAGAGATTTGGAGACTCTTTTGCCATTAAAATAGTCTGATTCCCAGGCCCGATCTGGTTTTCCATTTTTCTTCTCCTAAGCAAACAAGGGGCTAGATTTGATTGATATGGGGCTGAAGTGGTAGGCGAATGGATGGAGGCATGTTTTTCCTGAGAAAGGAGTTGAATGTAGGGAATAAACGAAGAGATTTTCCCTCGAGCACCTGGAGAATTTTTGTAGATCTGATTATGCGAATCATGAAAGAATCATGGTGAGCACTGGTGCATTTAAATTTTTTTGTCTTTTAGAGGAAGGGGCTCTATTGGAAATATTATAACTAGCATGGATTTTTTGTACAAATGGTTGGGAATTTTTGGAAATATCAGAACTGCTTCTCTCCCCCATCCATTTTGAGAAGCCATCCAGAGAAGCCTGCATATCTCTCTTTGTATCAAATTTGATCATGTCAAGGTGGTTTCATGTGTACAACCGTTGACAAGCTTTGAGATTATTCTGGAAACTTTCCCTTGTTGATAAATTTGATCAAAATTTGAGTTGTTTTCTGTTAATCTTGAGTAAAGTGTATTTACTTCATCTCTAAATGCATATAATTAGTATCCCTTGTTTCTATTGCAATCTTGTACCAAAATAGGGTTCACTCACACAGGTATTAGTCCTTGGCATCTGATAGTTTAGTTGCATCTGGGAGTGGGATAAATGGTTTAAAATCACTTTTCTTTCATTTTGATAATAGCGATTCTCTGTAAGCCTCTGGGTGTACCTCAAGTGTGACTTGGTTTAAATCTTGGTGCTTTATTGGGTTCTCTAACTCAAGCCTTCGTGATAGAATCCCACAGGTTGTGTGAAAGAGTGCTAATCTAGGCCTCCATTGAAGCACATATTCTAGTTGAGGAGACAATTTAACTTTTTGTGGCATTTTGTTGATTAAATCTTTCCATTTTGCATAAGCTCTCAAGGATCTGGTGAGTCAAGTCCATCCTATCTCCCCTCCCACAAAAATTCATTTAACAACAACCAATCCTACCCATAGTACCCATATTTTCCATGTGTGTACACAAATGCATAATCTCTATTACCAAAACATGCATAAACAATCAGGGTCTCAAATGTTTTTAGTAACCTTTTCCTTGTTGTGAAAGTATCTCCATGATTTGCAAGTGACAACTCATGAGAGTCAGATTTGGTGTGTTGATCATATTTTCCCCAAGGTCTCCTCTAAAAAAATTATGAAAAATAAGGTTACCTAAATCTCCTTTCAAATAACAGAGGTTACAAAATAGGTTCTCTTATCTTGGTTGAAAGGCACAACCTAAAATAGTTAGGATAAGGTCATATCCTTGTAAGGTGTTACCCATCTCTCCACAAATCTAAGTAACAAAGGGATAGTCAGACCTCCTCCCTAGCTACAAAAAGACATATATCTATGATCTGTTTATCTCTAAGCTCCATGTTGAATCAGTGTTACTGCTTGGTTTGAAAAGAAGAACAAATTTGGGTACCAACAAACCCTTTAAAAATTTGATCTTTGTCTTCTATTTTCAAACTGGCAATTATTTAATCCAAAATGCACAGACTAAACCTGCAACAATGAAATAACAAAACTAAAAGATTAAAATGAAGTAGTTTTCCCTAAACGAATCTAATTAGACAAATATACTTAAAGGAAATCTTCCAAAACTTTACAAAACTAAGTTCAAAGCTTTCACAGTCGTTTTGCTGGAAAATATGTAAAAATTTTAATTGGAGTTCAATCACATAGATCTACCTAAAAAACTTATCCTAAATCCACCTAAGAACAATTCTCCATGTCTATTTGACATGTTGAGAGAGGAACAAGAATAAATTGAACAAAATTTTATAAGTTAAAATTTACCAATTGAAACTGTGAAAGCGTGCAAGTCTTTTTCATGAAATTGACTCCTTAAACTCTATCAAAATCCTTATTCACTAATCAATCGTGTTCATTACCATACCATCTTTATTAGAGCTTATCCATTAAATTAATAATTTTGTGTACACATAATCGAGCTCTCCATCTTGTATTTATCCTCCCTTTAATAAAGCCACTTTTATACTTTGAAATTGGCGTCAGAGAGAATAGGCTAGATTCTAGTAGTAATAATTCCTTAGTGAGGACCTTCGAACTTAAATCACATTTGGGTAGAGCTAATAGGATGGAAGTCCTTGGAAAATATTTGGCATCCATTTTCCTGCTGCCTCACCGGCCCGCAAGCCAATCAAATGCTGAGTACATGTTCAGCATAAAGTGTTGGGAAGAGAGGTGGATCACTGTTTTAACTTAGAGCTTCATTTACTACCATTTGAGAAGGTATTCCAAACATATTTCCCTACCAAAAAATTGGAATAATTTTGTAGAGAAACCATCAGGGCCTAGTGCCTTATCACCTTCAAGAGAAAATTAAGATTTTTGTAGATTTCTCCTTAGTGACTAATTTGGTTAGATTCTTGAATCTCTCTTCATCAATAATATCTCCCAGAATGGTTTCTAAAAAAAAGAGGTAGCCTCTTCATTTTAAGATTTATTTTCCATTAGCATATCTTCATAGAATCTAAGAGTTTCAACCTTGATGTCATTTTGATATTTTTTCATAATTTCATTTCCTTTTGAGACTTATGTGATCCTATTGCATGCCATGTGTTCTTGAGTGGTCATATGGAAAAAAATTGTATTTTTATCTCCCTCTTCCAGCCAAATGGCCCTGGATTTGAGCCTCCAATAGGTTTCCTGCCCCTACTACATAATGTATGCAACTCAAAAAAGAGTTTAGTTTCTAAAAGATGATCATCAGTGCTCATGCCTTTTGTGGAGATTTTCAGTTCAAGCTCCTGAATCTGCTTCTTTAGATCCTTTTTGTTTTCAAAAATATTATCGAAGACCTCTTTATTCCAAAATTTTCACCTGCTATTTTAAATTTTTTTGTTTTTGATAGTATAATGATGTTGGTTGATAGAAAATTTATCTTTTTTACATGTGGTAAACATGATTTAAATATAAAAATTTGGCTATTACTGTAAATAATAGGTGAATCAACAAAATATTAACTTATACCTAGAAAATTAAGGGGAAATAATAAGCATCCTAACACCTCAAAATTATCCAAATCCTAATTTCAAAAACCCAAATATTCATGAATTAGCTAAGACTTGCCACTAAAATTTAAAGTATTATGTAATGAAGCGTTGCAATACCAAAATGTAGTCCTTGGTATAGTAGATAGAAAATATTATATCCTTGTAATAGTATATACAAGGAAAAACTTGAGAAAAATTGCAGCACTCGAACATAAGCTCACTATGTTGGGTGACCATTGGAGTCAGTATGGCTCCCCATTTGCATATTTTTTTAAGGATTTGATGTGTTTTGGGGTTTTTGCAAGATATCATATTTTTGCAAGTTATATCCAAATTGAGTGATCATCCAGCAATATGCAGGTGACCAAAAGAGAAGGTTAGAAAAACTTGTGTGACACGGTGAAAACCAACTTCTGAGCTCCTCCGTAGTCATAGGTTCCCAACAGAGGTCTCCAACACCTAGGTTCCCTTGACCTAGTCTGGTCACCCTAGTTTACACTCATTTGACGCATTCCATCCTACCCTGAGGATTTTCTGAGTGTGATTGTAATAGTCTGCTCCTCTTGTTCATCAGTCTTCCATTCCATAACACTTCAAGATTAAGATAATATTAGCTAAGTCATTTATCCTCTCTCTTACAACTACAATTTTATATTTGTTTAGCTTATTTCTTATGTTGGATTTGTGCTTTATTGTTTATTTATCATATGTGACTCTTAATTATGGTTTTACAAATTCTATATTTGTTAAATAATTTGGTGAATTCACATTTGAACACTCTTGGATACTCATTTTTCATATTCTATCCAATATTCTTCCATGGCTCCTAAGATTCCTCAAATTTCTTTGCATGATTTACTTCAAATGCATCCACCTTGTAAATTTGTTCTTTAAAAAACCCTAAAAACACTATGAATCTCCCTAGCAATATGTCACCTTCACAAGTAAGTGTCGTCTTTGATCATATTTGTTAGAATTTGAAGATTCTAATAAATACGGATTTAATCAACTTACATATTATATAATGTTACAATAAATATTTAAATAAACATTACATTATAGCATAAGTAAATAAAGAAATACTTACATGAAATAAATAACAAAGGTGACACAGTATTTATAGTGGAAAACCCTAATAGGGGTAAAAACCACTTTGAAAATAATATTTTACTTTAGAGAACTTATTTTACATCCAGTAAGATCACCTCCTCCTTCAAAACCCTATTTACAAAGGGTAAAAAACAAATCACTTTATTTGCACAACTTTGATATATTTTCTGAAATATATCAAACGAGGACCTAAAGTCCTATTTATATAAGGTGATCAAGTATGTCTCGCAAGGCACCTTTTCAACCTAAACGATTGACACATACACCTAGGTTTATAATATTTAATCTTAGAGATATAATCATTTCATGATATTAATATTTAACCTAAAGTATATACTTAGGTTAGCATATTTAATTATAGAAATATAAATATTATCATCTTATTAAATATTAACTTATATATTATTGATGGACTCATATACATTAAGGGTCTGGCCAGACCACTTAATCATTATGTTCCAAAACTCCCCCTTAATGTTAAGTGAGATAACATAACATATGTCAATAGATTACCTACCCGTGGTACACTACAAGATTTACAATCCTTAAAACCATAAAGTTTTTAGGCTAGCATATCGGTTTTGAAGGAATTATAACACCTTCATCATACTCAATTTACCTTTTGGTAAAAAAGGATTTTGAATCCCAAAGATGATCCCATGATCAGTGGCTAAGTATGATTTGTGAGTTTTACAATGTTCTCACAGGTTCTCATAAAAGGTTACTGAACCCAAGCATATAGGAGAAATGTTATAAGCTCAAGGACCTCCTTCACAATATGGTTATAGTAGATGTTTACCAGTAAACTCAATAGCACTAAATAATTTACTGAAGACCATTTTTAAGATATTTCTACGACTTCTTTCTCAAAAAGAATTCAAGGCAGGTATACATGACTGAAGCGATTTTTTACAAAAACCAAGTTCCATAGCACATGGTAACATTATGCATGCACACTCCCCCTCAATGGTAACTCTAAAGATCCAAGATTTTCATGAAAGTGACAGGAAAATGGCGCACAGACACTCGGATGGAATTTGTGTAAGAGGTCATGCAACCTTCTCTTCAGTCAACGTGCACGACAATGAGTGTTGACACTAAAATGTATGCGCCAAGGCGCAGGAAAGTGGCGTATATGTATCTCAATGTGCTTCATCCTCTGATGGAACTGGATTCTTAACAAGAGTAATAAAACTCTGACCACCACATACAAAAGGATGCTTCCCTTGGCGCACGGAAATGGCTACACGACAATGAGTGTTGACACTAAAATGTTTACTATGTCCATTGTAGGCACAGTATGAGAAATTGAGACTGGATTACATTTGTTGTTCCAAGTAATGGTTCCTACGACCAAAAAAATTGAACACATATCCATTATATTTTCTAATACAACATTAGTATGGTTAGAATCAAAAAAATCCATATCGACAGGGAATATGGCTTTTTCCTTGGCGCACGGATAATGGCAACACCACAATTGATTGTTCCTTTAAGAATATCGACAAAAATATATTTTGCAATGAGTGTTCTAATGGCTCTAAAAAAGTGGCGCACAGAAATGGATGTCGACAGGGTCAAAGGACGCCCTTGGGACTCGCAACTCGATGGCGTTGAGAATCTCAGTGCAATTGCACAACATGGAGCTTTTCCCAATGTGGGAAGTTGCGAAATCGAAAACAGGGAAAAGTTGCTATTCCCTTGATGCACAATAAGAGGATGTCTGACACACACACGGATGCTAACCTATGGCGCACCTTCAGGGAGCGCAACATTTTGAGCGCTGACAGGAAGCAGACCCTGGCGCAGATATTCAGATGGCCATAACTTTTGACTGGGAGCTCAGATTCATGCAAGGTTGGACTTTTTGGAAAGCTTACGAGGTCCTCTGTCCAACTACGACTGGATATCTTTAATTGGGTGAGAAAAAATTCTTAAAAATGCAAAATACAGTTCGCCACTTTTGGGTTTGCTGGGGTTCTCACCTACCATCATAATGAGATGAATTAAATGCAACCTAGAGGTGGTTGGGGTACTTTTGGAATTCCTCTCTCTTTTCTCTCTCATTCTTCCTATAAATTGTAAGGAGGGGCTTCTTTCTAAAGGTTGGACATTCTTGTTTTGCCCCTCCCTTCTTCTCTTCGGCAGGTGAACTTGTGGAGTTAAAACCTCCCATTTGAAACTGTAATGCAACCTTGCCTCTTGGCATTTTGCAGTGTGCTGTATCAATCATTTGGAGAAAATTAATGCATGTCTGTGGATGATTCTCAACCCTCTCTGTATTCATTTGCATCCCCCTGATCTTTCACTGTGAATCTGGCTATCTGTGCATAATCTTGCATTGCATTTTAATGGTCTGTGTTTATTGGTAAGACAGGTGTTCTTCATTCCTTGGTGCATCACCTCTGTTAGTTTAGGTTTTATTTTATGCATCTTCTTACCATGTCTCCTTGGAAAGTTAGGTTAGGTTTTTTAGTAAAACCTCTACATTTTCTACGTGTGCATCTGAACAGAGGAATAGGAACCGGCCTTCATCCGGAGAGCTTTTCTTATTTCGCAAGGTCCCACACTTGGGAAAAGCTCCATGTTGTGCAATCGCACTGAGAGTCTCAACCCATCGCGTTGTAGAGTCCCAGGGGTGCTGCGATTTCGCCATCAATAGTTTTGGCACGCCCGGTGGGACCAAGAGGTCATTCCATCAAGATTTGAAGGAGTTTTCATGAAATTCGGACTTAAAAATTGTAGGTTTTACAATTTCAGATTTTTCACCTTCCAGGCTGAACTTTGAAATCAATTTTCAAGGGTTTAACTTGCTCAAGACAAGTCAAAATTTCACCAGTTGATAGATCGGGGGATAATCTTCAAAAGGGTATTCTTAGATTTCTGAGATTTTGACTTTCAAAATTTCATGGTTTTTTGATTTTTGGATTTCAGGTTTTCGGAAGTCTGGCATTTTTGGGTTTTCGGGACTGTCATTCCAAATCAAATTCCAAACTCTAAAATATCAAAAATACAGGTCTTTCAAAATTCTATTTTTAAATATTGTCAGGTTTGGTGTGTAACTTGGCAAAATCTAGCCTTTTGAGGCTTGTTATCTAACACATCTGGCGACTCCGAAGGGATAGAATTCAGCGGTGTAGCAGCACAAGTTGCCTAGGCACATGAGAAGAATTCGAACCAGGTCCAATACTCGAGAAGAAGGGCTATTTTTCCACTTGCAACTTTCACCAGGCAGAGGAAGGAGAGGAAGAAGACCACAAAGATCACCATCTCCACCTAACAGGACTTTGTCTACACCTCCACCTGGTAGGCCTTTTCTCGCATCGACCAGGGTTCTTAGGCCAATCATAATGGCACATCTACCACCGAATCCCTTTGTCAATTTCACGGGTAGTAGTCCACTTGCCCTAAATGCTCAGAATCAAATTCCAGTTGCAGCACTAAAGAATATACCCTATTTTACAGGAGAAAATCATACTACTCCTATTGATCACATCCAGGATATTGCTAATGCATGTGCAATCCATGAAATAAATGAAATGGATGTTGCAGTCAAGCTGTTGGCTTCATCTTTCAAAGGCAAGGCCTTACAATGGTTTAGGAGCCTTACAGCAGGGTCTATTACGAATTGGAACCAACTTTGTTCTGCTCTTTGCAGCCAATTCAGGGAGAGGGCGGACAATTTATCTTTATTGGAACAGCTGACAACAATCAAAAGGGCTCCTAACGAACAAATGGCAGATTTCAACTTCAGATTCCAACGGACATGGGACAGGATTCCAATAGCTGTGAGACCAACCGCCGAAGGAGCATTCCTTTATTTCTTAAAGGCTATAAATTCAAACATAGCCATGATGATCCAATCAATGGGAGGAACAACGCTGCCAGGGGCCTACGACACAGCGATCAGAGCAGAGAACTGTTTGATCCAAGCCGGCAAGCTTGCACCAAGGCCACCAATGCCTCTCTATCCGGATATGGGAAATCCTACAACCAGTCAAGCACCAGAGTTGAATCCCATTCCAACTCCTAGAAATCAAAGCAATAATGAGGCGTCAACTTCTTCAAATACTTCAAAGGAATTGCAGGAGGTTATGAAACAACTGCAGAACCTTGGAAATGAGCTAGTGACTATCAAAAGACAACAAGCTCAAAGTGCTAGACCGTATCAGCCTCAAGCACAGTACCAAGCTAGGCCCCCATACCAACAAAATAGACCACCACCTCAGGCTGCAAATCAAAACCAAAACCAAGGACAACCTCAAGCTGCCAGGCCATTTCGACCGTATGATCCAAATGCAACGACATCCTCAAGAGCCTTGGTCCCGACACAAAATAACATGGCACAGGAGTACGACTGGTGTTACCCTTGCAATCTACCTCACAATCAGTCAGCATGTTTCAATGGCATACTAAATCAGGCCTTGATGGTGCAAACCATTGGTGTTCCTCAAGAACCAAGCCAGGAGGAGAATCAACAGCAAGAAATGCAACAAGAAGGACCTCCAACAGAAACCACATTGGCCAATTGGCAAACGGAAGACTTCTGTGGAGTTAACCAACAGCCTTTTCAAGGCGTGGCTGCCAACACACGGTCAAAGAAGAGAAATATAGGAGAGGGACAACCGTGTGATCCAGTTGTTTCTCAGTCCACTCCTACACAACAAGGGGTCAGTAGACCAAACACAGCTCCAAATGTGCAGAATCAACCTAAGGTACCTGTTGTAGCAACACATGCACCTGTTCAAGCTCCAGAAAAGGTTGCGCCAAGCAAGGGACAGCAAAAGGACAATTCATCCCCCTTCAACATCATCGATCAAATGAAGAAGACACATGTGAACATTTCCATGTGGGAATCACTGGCGATCCCAGGGCAACGAGATTTATTGCAAGCTGCAATGGCTAATTGGTCTGCCACAAATGTATCAAACCAGGGACATGAGAAAGTTCTCACTAATGCAGTGCAACATGATGGGGGCCAGACAAGGAAAAATCTGAAGCCTCCACCATTCTATGTTTCGTTGATTGTTGGAAACCACTTGGTACACAACTGCATGATAGATTCAGGAGCAAGTAGTTCAGTGATGCCAAAGAAAATAGCGGATCAACTGGGTCTAAAGTATGAGCCAGTGCTGAAAGGAGTAGTGCAACTAGATGGAACGGCAGTAGGAACAGTTGGGGTCATCAAAGGGTTAAGCCTAACACTACATTCCTGTCCTAATGTTACAGTTCTACAAGATGTGTCTGTGATTGACCTTCCGCCACTCTTTGCGTTGTGTCTATCAAGAGACTTCACTGCAAAAATCGGTGGATATTTATCTGCAGATTGGTCACACATGATTTTTAGGACAAGGTATGGAGCCAAAGCAACAATCAGGTCAGAACCAATTGCCAATTTCCATATTGAGCCTCATGTACCAAATCCTATCAATGCAAATTGCTCAGCTTTTGATCAGGAGGAGTGTTCGAGTGATCTAGAAACAGGTACTAAGGTCGAGGGAATTCCTGATTTAACTTTGGATGAATGGGCAAACAAGAGTCATGAATTTGACCCATACAAGGAAATTGAAGAATCTGAATTGGGCGTGTATTGTATACACGAAGAAAATTCACCCATTCCCGACATCATTCAGCCTGAACAAAAGGATGAAAACAAAGTTTGGAAATTATTTTTCGATGGTTCGAGAAGCAGACAAGGTGCTGGAGGTGGTGCAATGTTGATTTCACCACAAGACATCAAATATTTTTCAGCTTTTCGTTTCCAGTTTTCCTGTTCAAACAACACGGCTGAATACGAAGCATTGATTCATGGAATTCATTGGGCCAGGAAAAGGGGCATAAAGAACTTGCAGGTGTTTGGAGATAGCGAGCTAATCATCAACCAAGTTAGGGGACAACATGCTACAAAGAACGACTTGCTGAGGAGCTACAAGAATAGGGTATGGGACCTCATTGAGGATTTCGAAGCTTTCAACATTGTGTCCATACCCAGGAAGAAAAATGAAGTCGCAGATAGGCTCGCAGCAGTTGGAGCAACGTTTGATGTGGTTGACAACATCAGAAGGGGAAAAACACAGCCACATATCCATGTGATTGTGAGGCCAGCAGTTCCAGATAATAACACAAGCTGGCAGGTGTTTGAGAACGATCAACAGATCGTCAATTTCTTACAAGAAGAGGCTGAATTCTCAGCTAGGAATCAGGACAGATTAGAGCAGCAGTATGGGGATCAAGTAGTGCAGCTGCGGACAAACAAGCTTCCTAAGGGTTTAGTAACATTGGAGTCTATCTTCAACCCTAACGACCAGTTCCGTAAGGAAAAGGCTAACATACAGGTCAAGAGAGAAGATTCAGAGCCAATTCCGGTTGGGGAAGGCAAAACACTTCAAATTGATAAAGTGGCCACTGAGCAGGAGAAATCAGATTTCATACAACTTTGCCAAGAATTTCCAGATGTCTTCGCTTGGAGCTATGAAGACTTAAGAGGATTCGATCCAAATTTGGCACAACATACCATAGAATTGGATCCAAATGCTAAGCCCATCAGGCAGAAGCAGAGACCAGTCAACCCTCACATTGAACCTCTAATGAAGAAAGAGCTAAATAAGCTAATAGAGGCAAGCATTATATTCCCGATCAAGCACTCAAGCTGGGTTGCAAACTTGGTTCCGGTCAGGAAGAAGAGTGGAGAAATCAGGTTGTGTGTGGATTTCCGAGACCTAAACAGGGCATCTCTCAAAGACCATTACCCACTTCCTTCAATGGAACAAATATTGCAAGTAGTATCTGGTTCAGAGAGATTCTCTCTCCTAGATGGCTACTCAGGGTACAATCAGGTGATGGTGAAAGAAGATGACCAATTCAAGACGGCTTTCACCACCAAATGGGGGACCTATGCCTACAAGAAAATGCCATTTGGGCTATCAAATGCTGGAGCCACCTTCCAAAGGGCAATGGATATGGCATTCAAGGGGTTGATCAATAAAATAGTCCTAATATATCTTGATGACATCACTGTATTCTCAAAAAATGCAGTGGATCACCTCTTTCATCTGAGGAAAGTATTTCAGAGGTGTAGAAGATTTGGGGTATCATTGAATCCCAAAAAATGCATATTTTTGGCTCACGAGGGAAAACTTCTAGGCCATATTGTTTCAAAGGAGGGGTTGATGATTGACCCAGAAAGAGTTGAAGCAATTCGAGCATTGCCATTGCCAAGTCACAAGAAGGCTCTTCAAAGCTTCTTAGGAAGGATCAATTTTGTCCGCAGATTTGTTCCAAATTTTGCTGCTCTTGTGAAGCCAATAACGCTGATGTTAAAGAAGAGCATGGCATTTAAGTGGACATCTGAAGGCAAGGCAAGTTTTGAGGCAATAAAAGAAGCTATATCTCAAGCTCCGACTCTCGTCAATCCAGACTTCTCCAAGGACTTCGTGCTATATGCCTTTGGTGGTGGGGACACGATTTCTGCAATTCTGGTACAACAAAACAAAGGAGGATTAGAACAACCAGTTGCTTTCTTCAGTCAAGGTTTGGAGGAATACGAAACTAGGTACTCTTTCATTGAAAAGCATGTCCTTGCAGTAATCAGGAGCTTAAAGAAATTCAAGCACCTAGTCTCAAACAACAAAATCCAATTATTGGTCTCTCATGCGGGAGTCAAGGACTTCCTTCTAAACAAGGATCTGAATGAGAAACGTGCAGGATGGATAACTCGTGTCATGGAATATGACATCGAGATCAAGGTCACCAAACTAGTACGTGGGAAGGGACTATGTGAGCAGCTAGCCTTGAGTCAACAAGTTGAAGCAGGTGATGAAAAAGAGACTGCCTTGGTACTACAGGATGGTCAAGAACAAGAAAATGATGACGTGCCTACTCCTTGTTGGACTCAGAATATGATACACTTCCTACAGACAGGCCTATGCCCCCCAGAAATGAGCAAAGCAAAGAGGAGATACTTCAGATTACAAGCCATTACATATGTGCTTGTTGATGGTGTTTTGTTTAAGAAAGACATCAATGGAGTTCTATTGAGGTGCACTGGGACAAATCAAATTGAGAGGGTGTTACGAGATTTTCACGATGGAGATTCTGGAGGACATTTTTCCCCACGAGTAACAGCTCTCAAGATAATGAAGGCAGGGTATTATTGGCCGACAGTCTTCAGTGACTGCTATACATGGATAAGAAAGTGCAAGAAATGTGCACTCTTCACAGGAAAAGAAAGACTAGCAGCGCTTCCATTGCACCCAATCTTGGTTGACCAACCATTTACGCAATGGGGATTGGATTTCATCGGGGTCATCAATCCAAACTCAAGCCAAGGCCATAAGTGGATTCTCACGGCAACGGACTATTTCACCAAGTGGACCGAAGCAGCAGCGCTCAAAGAAGCAAATGAGTCTAACATACTAGACTTTTATGAAGGAATAGTGACCAGGTTTGGTGTGCCGGCCACTATCATATCAGACAATGCATTGGCATTTATAGGTTCCAAGATTACAGAATGGGCTGTCAAGAATGGAATCTATTTGAGCACCTCTTCAAATTATTACCCACAGGGTAATGGACAGGCAGAGTCCACGAACAAAAATTTGCTAAGAATCATCAGGAGGACTCTGGATGAAAATCAAAGAACATGGCATACCAAGCTAAAATCAGCATTATGGGCTGACAGAATAACACCAAAGAGGTCTACAGGTAATTCCCCTTACAAGTTGGTCTATGGAAAAGAGGCAGTATTGCCTATATCATTAGAACTGCCTACATTAGAGTTCATGAAGCAGTTGGAGTTGGCTGTGTTCGAACCAATGGAGGCTAGGTATGCAGAGTTGATGGAATTGGAAGAGATTAGAGAACATGCAGTTCAAACAATTGAGAAAGATCAGGCCTTAGTAAAAAGATGGTTTGATAAGAAAGTGAGAACAAGGACCTTCCAGGAAGGGGACCTAGTTCTGAAATGGGATGCAGATCGGGCAAAACCAGGAAGGCATTCCAAGTTTGATGCCATTTGGAGTGGCCCCTACATGGTCACGGGATGTAAAAGTAGTAATGCCTTCCAATTGTCTACATTGGATGGAGAAGAACTCCCGATTCCGGTTAACGGAATCCATCTTAAACATTGCTACTAAAGGGAAAAGGTTTACCCTTGTAAATATTAGCCTAGATTTCAATTCCTCTAAGTGCGTATGCACATTGTCTTGTTGTAGTTAGGTTTCTATTTCCCTAAGTTCTTTGGCACAGGTTTTGTTGCTCCTAGGTTGGATTTCTATAGTTCAACGTGCTCTCGAAGAAGAAGTTGCGGTATCAGGCTCGGGATCAGATATCAGGTTGGTTTCAGGTTATTGCTTATGACTCCATGCCCAATGGATTGCTAAAAGGCCACTGATCTTCTACCTAGCAGGCAGGTAATCCCATTGAGTCACCAAATTGTTGTATATATCTTTCCCCCTAGGTAGATATAGACAAGCAGAAGAATATAGAAATCAAAGAAGCTCAAATCCTTGACATTTATCCCTTGGCACACGGAAATGGCGCACGACAATGAGTGTTGACACTAAAATGTATGTGCCAAGGCGCAGGAAAGTGGCACACAGAAATGGATGTCAACAGGGTAAAGGATGTACCCTTGGCGGAAATGGTGCATGGCAAATGGCACACGAAAATGAGTGTTGACACGGAAATGGCGCACGACAATGAGTGTTGACACTAAAATGTTTGCGCCAAGGCGCAGGAAAGTGGCGCACAGAAATGGATGTCGACAGGGTAAAGGATGCGCCCTTGGCACACGGAAATGGCGCACGACAATGAGTGTTGACATGGGCCCTTGGCGCACGGAAATGGCGCACGTAGTGTTGACCAAGGCCAAGGCGAGGAAAGTGGCACACAGAAATGGATGTCAACAGGGTAAAATGGCCCTTAGTGCATGGAAATGGTGCACAACCCTTGCGCCAAGGCGCAGGAAAGTGGCGCACATGTCGATAGGGAAATGGCACAGAAACGACAATGAGTGTTGACACTAAAGGATGTATGCGCTAAGGTGCAGGAAAGTGGCGCACAGAAATGGATGTCGACAGGGTAAAGGATGCGCCCTTGGCGCACGGAAATGGTGCACGACAATGAGTGTTGAATAAAATGTTTTCAACGCGCAAGAAAGTGGCGCATAGAAATGGATGTCGACAGGGTAAAGGATGTGCCCTTGGCGCACGTAAGAGGATGTCGACACACACACGGATGCACCTATGGCGCACCTTCAGGAGGTGCAACATTTTGAGCGCTGACAGGAAGCAGACCCTGGCGCAGATATTCAGATGGCCATAACTTTTGACTGGGAGCTCGGATTCATGCAAGGTTGGACTTTTTGGAAAGCTTACGAGGTCCTCTGTCCAACTACAACTGGATATCTTTAATTGGGTGAGAAAAAATTCTTAAAAATGCAAAATACAGTTCGCCACTTTTGGGTTTGCTGGGGTTCTCACCTACCATCATAATGAGATGAATTAAATGCAACCTAGAGGTGGTTGGGGTACTTTTGGAATTCCTCTCTCTTTTCTCTCTCATTATTCCTATAAATTGTAAGGAGGGGCTTCTTTCTAAAGGTTGGACATTCTTGTTTTGCCCCTCCCTTCTTCTCTTCGGCAGGTGAACTTGTGGAGTTAAAACCTCCCATTTGAAATTGTAATGCAACCTTGCCTCTTGGCATTTTGCAGTGTGCTGTATCAATTTTTGGAGAAAATTAATGCATGTCTGTGGATGATTCTCAACCCTCTCTGTATTCATTTGCATCCCCCTGATCTTTCACTGTGAATCTGGCTATCTGTGCATAATCTTGCATTGCATTTTAATGGTCTGTGTTTATTGGTAAGACAGATGTTCTTCATTCCTTGGTGCATCACCTCTGTTAGTTTAGGTTTTATTTTATGCATCTTCTTATCCTGTCTCCTTGGAAAGTTAGGTTAGGTTTTTTAGTAAACCCTCTGCATTTTCTACGTGTGCATCTGAATAGAGGAATAGGAACCAGCCTTCATCCGGAGAGCTTTTCTGATTTCGCAAGGTCCCACACTTGGGAAAAGCTCCATGTTGTGCAATCGCACTGAGAGTCTCGACCCATTGCGTTGCAGAGTCCCAGGGGTGCTGCGATTCACCATCAACAGTGATATGGGGCACAATCATAGTATGTACACAATGGTCAAGAATTGCCAAGCAAAGCATCAGAGTACAATTTTTGAGACTACAGGTAACATTGGTGGTATTCCTACCTCCATTCTATTTGATTATGGTTCTTCTGATTATTTTATTTCATCATCTTTAGTAGAGCAACGTAGGCTGGTTGTAGTTAAGCAAGGTCATAGTTAGGATGTTGAGATGACTTCTAGAGCCAAGATCTTTGTAGACTCCTTAGTTAAGGAGTGTGTGGTGGATTTAGGACCTTTCAACACTACCTCGGATCTTCATATCCTTTCATTGGGCTCTTATGGATTTATCTTGGGCATGGACTGGTTATCTACTCACAGGGCCAAAATGAATTTTTACCAAAAGATTATATCTTGTGTAAATTATTAGGGAGTTAAGTTGGTGATATCAGGGGTCAGGAGACCCATTTCTATTCACACCATCTCTGTTATGCAGCTTAAGTGGTGTGTGTGACGAGGTTGTCAGATGTATGTTGTTACAATTAGTGACAGTTCATAGGATGGGTCTAGTGGACCATTACTAGATGATCATCCCATTTTGAGAGAGTCTGCAGATATCTCTCCAGGGGAGCTACTGGGGTCACCACCCCCACATGAGATTGATTTTCATATAGATTTGGTTTCGAGAACAAAGACTATCTCACGAGCACCTTATAAGATGAATACCCCTGAGCTCTTTGAGATCAAGTTACAGCTTGAGGGCCTTCTAGAGAAGGGCCTAATTTTTCCTAGTGTATCCCCTTGGGATGCACCAGTGATCTTTGTAAAGAAGGACAGATCCCTGTGGTTGTGTATTGATTACCACCAGCTGAATAAGGTAACGATCAAGAATCATTATCCCATTTCATGCATTGATGATTTATTTGATCAAATGAAGGGAGCCACAATTTTCTCTAAGATAGACCTTAAGTTAGGCTACCATAAAATGAGGATTTTGGAGGTGGACATTCATAATACTGCCTTCCGTATGAGATATGGCCACTATGAGTTCATAGTGGTACCTTTTTGTATATCTAATGCCCCCGCAGTATTTATGAGTTTGATGAATGGGGTATTCCAGACTTTCTTAGATCACTTCGTGCTCATATTCCTTAATGAAATTTTGATTTACTCACATACACATGAAGAGCATGACGGGCACCTTCACCAAGTTCTTCGGTGTCTTCAAGAGCAACAACTTTACGAGAACTTGGAGAATTGTGCATTCTTTCAGATGGAGGTGCAGTATTTGCGTAATATCATTTCCAGAGAAGGTATCACCGTCGATACTTCCAAGATTAGAGCTATTATGGATTAGACTCCACCACTGTTACTGAGGTGCGCAACTTCATGGGACTAGTAGGTTACTATAGGAGATTTTTTTTAGGACATCTCTCAGATTGCGCACCCCATCACTTCCCTTTAGAGGAAAGGGAAGAAGTTTTTTTGGTCGGAAAAGTGTGAGTAGGCACCTATCTTACAGTGCCAGATCCACAAGGTGAGTTTTTCATTTACACAGATGCTTATTTAGCAGAGGTTGGTAGTGTGTTGATGCAAGAGGGTAGATTAGTGGATTTTGAGTCTCACACACTCAAAGATTATGAGCTTAATTATTTGACTCATGATCTTGAGCTTGTGGTAGTTATGCATGCTTTGGTTCGATGGAGGCACTTTCTTATTGGTCAGAGATTCACGCTCAGGATAGATCATTTGAGTCTTTGCCACCTCTTCATATAGCCCAATCTCAACATTTATCAGTGGCATTGGATGGAGTTGCTTTGCGAGTATGATATGGAGATAAAGCATGTGAAAGGGAAGGAGAATGTGGTGGCAGATGCTCTCAATGGATGGAGACATGTGGCTATGGCACCTTAGTGAGCACAGATTTGTGGAGCAAGATTCTTCAATAGCTTCCTATTGACAGTTTCTACATTACAGTTCAAGTAGATATCGAGTCTCAGAGACCCCTTGAGGGAAATTTTGATGGTTTCTCACTAGAGGTAGATGGCCTTCTCAGACAGAGAGGTCAGATATATGTTCCCAGAGATGGAGGATTGAGGCAGGAATTATTGAGATAGGCACATCATGCACCCTATTCAACCCATCCTGGGGTGAAGAAGATGCACACTAATTTGAGACAGTTATATCATTGGAAAGGAATTGATAGAGACGTGTCCTAGTTCATGTCACGATGTTTAGAGTTCCAAAAAGTGAATGCCAAGCATAAGCATCCAGCTCGCCTTCTCTTTCCTCATGCTATACCGGAGTGGAAATGTGACACCATTTCCATGGACTTCATTGTTGGGATACCGATGTCGAGATATCACCACGATGTCATCATGGTCACAATTGATAAATTGGAAAAATTGGCTCACTTTTCTTTAGTGAAGACCACTTATACATCTAGTGCAGTCACACAGGTATATTTGGATGAGATTGTCAGGTTGCATAAGATTTTGTGGAAGATCATAAGTGATTGTGATCCTTTACATATACTTCCCACTTTTGAACTACCATGCAACACGCGGTCGAGACAAGAATCAACTTCAGCATAACATATCACCCCAAGACATATGGACATACTGACTGGGTGAATCAAATATTAGAAGATATGCTTAGGATGTATGTGATGGATTAGAAGTTTAGATAGAAGGAGTACATGTACTTGGTGGAGTTTGCCTACAATATTAGTTTTCAGAGTTCTATAGGTATGGATCCCTTTTAGGATTTGTACGGTAGAGATTGTAAGACACCTCTTAGTTGGGACAGGTTAGAGGACAGGGTTTCTCTTGGACCAGCTTTGTTACAGGACATGGAGCAGCAGGTGGTTTTGATAAGACAAAGATTGTAGGAGGCACAGGACAGGAAAAAGAAGTATGCAGATCAACATAGGATAGACCGTAGTTTTGATGTGGGCATGAAGGTGTTCCTTCATGTCAGACCACACAAGATCCCTATTTGTTAAGGAAAAGTTTCTAAGTTAGCTCCTAGATTCGTGGGTACTTTTGAGATCTTGGAGCATATCAGCCCTTTGGCCTACCATCTAGTATTGCCACCAAGCTTGTCTCACATACATGATGTGTTTCATGTTTCAGTTCTTAGGAGATATGTTATATATCCTTCTCATATGTAAGATTGGACATCATTGCAGGTACAGGATTAGGGGTAGGTGATGGTGGAACCCATTTGCATCTTAGATCACAGGACCTTGGGCCTTCAAGGAAGAGAGGTTAATCAGTTATGTGTGCAGTGGAACATATATGATCAGACTGCAGCTACATGGGAGGATGCTACTTTTCTACTAGTTCAATTTCCACATTTGTTCTAGTGACTTCCAGGAGGAAGTCAAGTCTAAGGGGAGGGGGATGTAGTTCCCACTTCCCTTTGACACCTTTTTGATACTAATCATGATACTGGTGATGATATTATGGACATGATTAAAGACTTTATTATAATATGATGTTAGATGTTAGATCAGGGATTATTGTTGACTGGATTCACTTATGATACATGATGATTATTAGAGACATTTTATATGTTGATGATGATATAGTGTTTGACATGGTTATATAACGGATGTTGTTCGAACATGTGATATTTGGATATTGTGAGTAGACCTAGAAATAGAAATTATTAGATGATGATATAGTTATTGATAAAGATGTAAATGATATGGTTAGATTGCTTGGATATTGTCATGATTCGTATATCTGGATGGTTTTGGAAGTTATATTTATATTATTTTGAATGTTCTAATATGGCCATGAGGCCGACGGAGGTATTTGTGTTTTGCAGGTTAAAATATCACAACAAATATCGAGGGATTGGAGACCAACCACATTAGAATTCTAGATGAATTCAAGAAGGTCACCATGGCAACTAGTATTTGTTTGTGCATGTTTATGTGTGTTAGGGATTTCCATGGGGGGGTCACCTTTAAATGTGACCAAGGGGTTATGTGTATTTATTTATTTGACCCTTTTGTTTAATGTTGCATATGTTTATTTTGTGATGCATTTGCCCCTTTCTTTATTTATCAAATGTTGTATTAATATTGTGGGTAAACATGTTGTTAATATTAATTAAATAAAATATGTCATAAGAAATTCATTAATATGGTTGTTGGCTATGATTTAAAGTGTTGTAATAATGAGTTAATAATGTGTAATTAATATATAAGTGATGTGTAAGTTAAATGTTTTTGAGTGTGAAACACTCTACCTTCTTGGAAATTCCAATTTGTCCTTGGATGCTGATTTTGGAGGCTTATGGGACAAGTTAAATTTCTCCCATACCTCTTAAATTTATTTACCAACCATACCTATGGTTGGAGAGTTGAAATTTGAATTTTTTAATGCCTTTTTAGAAAGTAATTTATAGGTTTTAATTGCACTTTTCTTACATGATTTAATTTCAGTCCTTTGGGGTGTGGGTTGGATTTGAGTGTGTAAGTAAACAATCATATTATTCACCCACCTATTTATTTTTCATTGAAGAATGAAGTTGACTTTGGGGGTTGGGGTTGAGGATGTGTGGTGTGGCATCCTACATGGATCCACCTCATCCTCTTCTCTTCCCTCTTCTATAAAATTCAAACGCCTTGCCTTATTTTGGGGTTCCTTCACTTTGGAGACTTCATTCTTGGGTGAATTCTTTCGCTATATTGGAGCTCTTGCTTTGAAGAAGTTTTTGGAAGATTTTTGCATGCTTGTGCTTGGCTGTTTTGGATTGCTTGCCTTGGGATAAATCTTGTTGTTTTGGAACTTGGAACAACTCCATCATGGAGAGGTAGGAGATTGGCTCTTGAAATTCTTCTTTTAGTTTATGAAAATGTTAATATGTGAATGTTTTGGCATGTTTATGGGTTGTTGGGTAGATGGCCTAGGAATGGAGTAGGAGAAGACTATGGGGTTTATTTTGTGGGAGGCACAAGTGTTTTTTAGGGAGGTATAAGGGTGGAGGGATTTGGGATTTGGGTTCCACCTTACAAAGAAATATCTCGCATTTATTTACTCGTTATAGGGTGCCATAAGAGGTTCAGGAGGCATAAGGAAATGTGACGAATAAGGGGTACTTGGGGAGGCATAAGGAATGTCAGGTTTTTGATATATGCTCTATTTTGGTGGTTTATAATTCAGGTGGTGATACCCATTTCCCATTTTGGGAGGCATAAGAAGCATCCCTCATAGTTTCTTTCTCCTTTGGCTTTCTTGATGAAGCCTTAGTATTTTTTGTCATATTTTAAGGTAGTTGCAAACTACATTCTATTTTGGATTTTGATTTATTGTGAAAATGTTGCTTGTGTGTTTTGTGGAAGCCTGTTGTTGCCATGAGTTGGATCACATATTTTATTATATTATGGTTGAGGCTCAGGGACCAACAAGGAAGGATGGCTTCTCCTTTTCATTAAATGTCTTGGTTGGGTGGAGAGCATTTCCTTTCCCGTACTCTTTTTGAGATCAAATTGGAAGAATGGGAAATTTGCATGTTGTTGTTCTGGAGTTGAGTAAAAAAAAGACACTTGAGAGTCCCTTGTGAAATGAAATATTTTGTAGCCCTATCCCACTTTGAAGTGGATGATCTTTATATTAATTGTAATGGAAAGATACTTTTTATTGACAATGAAAGTTGAAATTCAAAATTCAAAATGTAAAAGAGTTATACTCTGGTTTCTTTTTTTTTTGGAAAGAATGTGAAAGAACGAAATGTATTTTGTATGTTGTATTTTGAATCAAATGGAAAGGAAGATGTAAGAGTTTCATTTGAATTAATGGATGTGGTTTTTTCTTGTCCATATGATATTATTCCATTGGAAATCTATGTTTAGCATGCACTATGAAATACCTTTTTGGAAAGTGGAAAAATGAAAAACATGAGAAGAAAATGTATCATTCTGCGTTGTATATAATATATGATTCTAGAAAGAATAAAAGAAGGAAGTTGTTAATTTGTCTTTGGAATAAATAAAGGATTGCATAACCTTCCTCAAATTGTATCATTGTATTGAATTTAATCATCTAGTTGTGAGTTGTAATCTCTGTTTGAAAGGAAGAAATGCATGTAAGGAAGTGTAATACTCTATCTCTTGAAATATCTAAAAATTGGAAGTCAGAGATGTATTTTAGTTTTGAATACTCTAAATGTATTAGATTATGATTGGAACATACTATAATAATTGGAAGAAGAAAATGGAAAATAAACCCTTTAAAAATTTGATCTTTGTCATATATTGTCAAACTGGCAATTACTTAATCCAAAATGCATAGACCGAACCTGAAACAATGAAATAACAAACTAAACGATGAAAATGAAGTATTTTTCCCTTAACGAATCCAATTAGACAAATATACTTACAGGAAATCTTCCAAAACCTGGAAAAACTAAGTTCAAAGATTTCACAGTCGTTTTGATGGTAAAATTGTAAAATTTTGAATTGGAATTCAATCACATAGATATGCCTCACAAAATTAGCCTAAATCCACCTAAGAACAATTCTCCATGTCTATTTGACATGTTGAGAGAGGAACAAGAACAAATTGAACAAAATTTTATAAGTTAAAATTTACCAATTTGAGTTGTAAAATCCTACAAATCATTTACACAAAATTTACCTCTTAAACTCTATCAAAATTTTAAATTAATGAATTCTGTGTAAAGAGGACATTGAGAGATTTCTAGAAAGTCGTCATTTTCCCAAAACCAAGCTCTCTATCAAAAGTTATGGCCTTCTAAATTTTTTCATCACTTGGCGTAAAAAAAATTGGGAAAAATTTCCTTGGTAGGCCCGCATGCCCGAATTTTTCCCTTAGAACTTTAAAAAAATTTTTTGGAAAATTTTTCAAATTTTCCCAGCCGCCTTGTTGGCGCGCAACCAATCAGAGAATGCCATGTGGCACCACAAGGTGTTGGGTGGAGGTGCAGATCACATTTTAACTTAGCGCTTCAGAAAAAATTTGGGAAATTTTTCAAATTTTCCCCGCCAACTCGTGACCAATCAAGAATTGTCACATGGGGTCGCGAGGCTTAAACGAAGGAGCAGGTTTTTTTTCCTTTGGTGTTTTAGAAAAAAATTGGGAATTTTTTTCAAATTTTAACCACGAACCCACGACCAATCAAGAGCTTCCATGTCGCATCACGAGACATCGACAGAGGCCCGAGTGAATGAGATCCTTTTTGCCCTTCGGGGCGTTAAATAAATTTTCTTCTTGTCACCCTGCTTTTCCCAAGTTAGCTTAGGAGACGCCATGTGTCCATTGCGGACTTTCTGAAGCGCAAGTGCAAGGTGGTTTTTCACCCCCATGCTGGAAATTTTCCAAAAGTCTCCCGCGGCCCCGTAGACCCACCTGCCCATAACATGAAAAATATGAGGAGTTAGGAGGACTTCTTTATATCATTGGAAAGGTGAGAAAATTTCCTATCCAATGGGAATAATTTAGGGATATTTTGAATGTGTTAATTTTTAGAAAAATCATTTGGACCTTTAAGTCTGTTAGAGAGTGGGTATGTTGAGGAATTACCCTCTGAACCTAATTGAACCTTCTAACCCTAAATTTTAGACCTTGTGACCTCTAATATATGTTAACAAAAGAGAAGTAAATTCTAGTGGACTAGAATTGATCTGGAACTTGTTAATGATAACTTTTGTCTTGTAACTTGGTTGTAAACTCTTCTAAACAAAATTAAAAAAAAAAAATTATTCCATAATTTTCCTAACTAATCCTAGGTTGTTTTTAGGTCTCAAGAGGGTTGTTTTAGCGGGCATCACACCATAGCTCTGATACCAAGTGTAACACCCGCTAAAATCTCCCTCTTGAGACCCATGAACAACCTAGGTTTAGTTACAAAATTATGGAATATTTTTTTTAAAGTGTTAACAACCAAAGTGTCAAGGAGAATTAAATTCAACTAATAAATTTTCCCATTATAATAATTATTGATTCCACATTATAAAGCAACAAGTGTAATAAGTTTACACCTAGCTCAAATCTCCTTAGGGATTAATTTAATCACTGATTACATTGACATTTTAGCTAAATATTCCTTGATTAAAATTTTAGGGTTAAGGGACAAAAACAATGAAATACCCAAGGTATTTAATTCTAAAATATCTAAGACAAGGGCAACGTTTTGTTACAATGGGGGAAAAGAATACATATTAAAATCATCATAGTAAATTCCTACTTACCCACTCCGAGAACTCGGTTAAAGATTCAATTTTATTTTTCCTATGACTAACATAATTAAAACTTTCTAAGAACATTCCCATTGGATAGGTAATTTCCTAACCTTTCCGGTGATATAAAGAGGTCCTCCTAACTCCTCATATTTCTCAAGTTATGGGCCGACAGAACTTGGGGTGAAAATTTTGCCAAGAGCGGGCCTACGGGCCTAGGGAGGAAAATTTTCCCCAACTCGGGCTTGCAAACTTTGGAGAGAAAATTCCCCTAGAAGATAAAATTAAACTGGTAGAGTGGGGAAGGAATTTAGCACTTTTTCCCTTTTGGGAAAAAGTGAATTTTATACCCACACCTCCACCGACACCCACGGAGACCACATGGCAACTCTTTATTAGCTGCGGGTCAGCAGGTCCGTGGGGAAAATTAGGAAAAAATTTACTTTTCAAAAGGAAATGTAAAAAGGTCGAAAGGAACCCGCGCATCCACTGACCCGAAAAGATGCCACATGTTAGCCAACCATTATCTACGGTTTGGTGGGCCAAAGGGGATAATTTGGAAATTTTGCCCAAAAGTTTTGTGAAGTGTTAAGGCTTAAAAAGATCCGCTCCTCCGCCGATGCCTCATGAAGCCATGTGGCAACCCCTGATTACTTGTAGGTCAGTGGCGCTGCGAGGAAAACAAACAAATTTGTGCAAATTTGTTTGTGAAAGTGCTTAAGGTTAAAATCGATCCAAGCCCCCTCCGATGCCCAATGAAGCCACGTGTCATTCAATGATTAGTGTCGGGGTTGTGGAGGAAAAATTACCAAATTAACCTTTTCGACTTAGATCATTTTTGAAAAAATGAAGGCTTGTAGATTAGCGGAGCGGCAGGAACCTTCATGACTTTGTGAATTTTGGACAAAAAGCAAAAAAAGAAAGTTTTAGCCTGTGGGTCTACCCAAGAATATTTTAATAATTAAATTTGACAGTTATAATATTTTTGAAGCCAAATGATATAAAAACTTCATAAGGCCATAACTTTTGATTGGGAACTTGGTTTTTGGCAAACGAGGACTTTTTGGAAATATCTCAATGTTCTATTTGCACATAAATCTTAAAAATTTAATTTTGATAAATTTTAAATTGTTAATTTTGAGAAAACATCTTTCTGTCACTTAGAAAGTGAGCTGGTATTCTAACTTGTAAATAATTGTTCAAATCCGCCATTAATTATTTCTGCAAAAGTCAAAAAGACATGGAGAATTTCACTTGGAATAATTTAGGATAGTTTTCAAGGGTTAAATTGTTTTATTGAAGATCAATTCAAACTTTACCAATTTAACAACAAAAATGACTAAGAAATTGCTTGAGCCCAATTTTGAAAGGTTGTATGAAAATTTCTTAAGTATTATAGTTTTTTTTGGGATTGTTTTGATCTTTATTAGCTTGTATTAATGTTTCAAATGTATTTCCTAGTCTACAAGGTCGTTCTGTGTATTTGATAAAACATTTTCCAGTTTTGAAACATCTAACAGTGATCTAATTCGAAAGAATCTAAATTCTATTTATCATCTTCTAAGTATTAGAAATCATTCTAAATCCAATCTAACTCAGTAAGTTGATTCAAATCAACATATTCAAATTCCAAATTATAATTCTAATTTTTAAAACTTTCATATCTAAAGAACAGAGTATTATGACATTTCTTCATACATATTCTTTTTTTTCATCTTTCCAACAGAGATTTCAAATTACATTCAACAATCAAACTTCCAATGAGAGCAATATCATTTGAACAAAGTAACCACTTCTATTTATATAGATCAAATACAACTTTACAATCACAACTCTTTCTCATTACATTCCTTTTTACAACATAATACAGAGTATATTTCTTTCACATTCAAAGGGGATTTCTTTTCCAAAACATAGTAACTCTTCAACACAAAATGTATATTAAATTTTCATCCACATTAAGTGGGGAAATCGTTTACAAAAGTAATTTTGCAAGGGACTGTTAGAACTTTATCTTCTCCCTCAATTACAATATATAGAATACAATTTCTTCCACATTTATTAAAAAACAAATAACAAATTATATCTCTATCATAATTCAATTTACAACTTTCATAACTCATACAGATCATCTTTCCATCAAAAATAATATACAAGATCATCCACTTCAAGTGGGAAAAGGTTACATTAAGAAATGATCTCAGCAAGTACTATCAAACTATCTTCTTTCTCAGTTCGAGAATAGCAGTATCAATTTCCATCATTTTCCAATTTGGTCACAAAAAAAGAGGGGAAAGGCAACACTCTCCACCCAACCAAGACATCCAATGAAAAAGGAGAAGTCATCCTTCTTCGTTTTCCCCCGAGCCCCAACCACATTGCAATAAGAAATGTTTTTCAACTCATGGAAACAATAGGCTTCCACAACACAGAAGCAATCTTTCACATTCAACACATAGTCCAAAACATCATATAGTTTGCAACCACATGAAAACAAAAAAAACAACTCAGGCTTCATCATGTAAGCTAAAGGAGCAAGAACTATAGCGGAAGCTACTTATGCCTCTCAAAGGGGAAATGGGTATCACCACCTGAAATCAAACTGCCAAAATATATATCATTTCAAATCCCTAACATGCCCTTATGCCTTCCCCTAGTACCTCTTGTTCCTCACATTTCCTTATGCCTCCCCAACCTCTTATGGCACCCCATAATGAGTAAAGAAATGCAAGCTATTTATTTGTAAGGCTGAACCCAAATCCCAACTCCCTCCACACTTATACCGAGCCCCAAAGAACTTATGCATCCCCACAAGAATCCCCATATTCTTCTCCTAGACCATACCTAGGCCAACTATGCAACCAGCCAACAAGCAATATCAAAACATCCACAACATTTACATATGCATAAATAAGAGAAGAACATTTTAAAGGTCCAAGCTCCTACCTCTCAATGATGGAATTTGTTCCAAAGTTCCAAGATCAATAATCCACAAGAATTCAGCCATCACCAACTTTCTCCAAAAAATTCCAAGAGCTCCCAAAACCAAAAGAAGTCACCCAAAATGAAGTAATGCAAGGTGAAGTAACCCCCAAAACAAGCCAAGGAATTTGAATAAATAGAAGAGGAAAGAGAAGAGAATGAGGTAGATCCATGTGGGATGCCACATCACACATCCTCAACTCCAACTCATAAGTCAACTTCAATCTCCAAGGCACAATAAATAAGTAGGTGAATAAATGATAGTTTACTTACACACTCCAAAAAAAGCTCACACCCCAAAGGACTGAAATTAAAAGCATGTAAGAAAAGTGCAATAAAAACATTCAACTTGACTTACAAAAATGAATAAAGAAGGGCTAAATTTAACTCTCCGACCATAGGTAAGGTTGGTATATAAATTTAAGAGGCATGGGACAAGTTTAACTTGTCCCAAAACTCTCCAAAATTAGCCTCCAAGGAAAAGTTCGAATTTCAAAGAAGATGGATTGTTTCATACTCCAAAATCAATTTACACATCTCTTACGCATCACTTACACATTTCTTACAACACTTTAAGTTTATGCCAACAACTCTAATAATTAATTTCTTATGACCCAATTTGATTAGTTAATTTTTAACCATATGATTACTCGCATTAATTAACACATCATTTAATAAATAAGGAAAGGGGTCAAAGCACCACAAAATAAACACATGCAACATTAAACCAAGGAAAATAAATAAAATAAACATAAAACACCTTGGTCACATTTGAAGGTGATCCCCCGATGGGAATCCCTAACAACTATCAAACACACACAAATAGATAAAGTTGCCATGGTGACCTTGTTGAATTCATCTAGAATTCCAAAGTGGTTTGTCTCCAATCCCTTGATGTGTGATGTGATATTTTAACCTACAAAACACAAATACCTCCTTTGGCCTCATGGCCATATCAGAACATCCAAATAAATATAATATAATTTCAAAATCATCAATATATATATGAATCACAACAACATCCTAACAATCAACAATATCACTTACAATTTCATCAACAACTATATAATCATCAATTTTAAATTCAATTTTCTCAGTCTACTCAATATATCTAAATATCACATGTCCTAACAACATCCATAAATATATATACAACCATGTCCAAAAATATGTCATCATCTATATAAAATGTCTCTAACAATCATCATGCATCATATATGAATCAGAGTCAACAATAATCCATGATCTGACATCTGACACCATACTAAATCAAAACTATACTAATGTTCATAATATAGTCAACAGTATCATGATCAATATAAAAAGTGTCAAAGGGAAGTGGGCACTACACCTTTCCTGTTGTCATTAGTCAATTCATTCAACTAAAGAGACAATTTAGGTAAATTTAAGACCCTTATCTTAGTAGTTATTATATGATGTGAATTTCTACTAAATTGCCCCCCCTAATTATATCATGAATTACATATTTAGTTGATTGGTATAATAAGAAAAGATATATTGATTACATTTATACATGTGAAACTTATTGGAACTTTCTAATGTGATGTTTTACTTCATCTAGGGATAATTAAAAATCTAGGAATGAATTGATCAATCAATTTGATTAAAATTGAAGATGCAAGTTGTGATGTAGAAGTATCATGGGGGAATTGAATTTCTTTCATAAGTTTTACAATATTATTAAAGTATGGGCACACATAAGGATGGTGAGAAAGATAATTAAGAAATGAAAGTACAACACAAAAGTTGGGTGATGATGACAATTATGCAGGGATTTTATGAATGGTTTTTACAATAGTTTAATTACATAATGTCCATTTATTACACAAGTGAAAGAGAAAAATGTGTGCACAAAGTGAGTCATGTCAACCATTTTAGGGGATAGAGCGAAAAAGAGTAGAGAGACGAGATGAATCATATCAAACAAGTCAAACTTTAAAGGTTCGTAAAGAAACTCCATTATAATAGCTTTAGGATTTTTGTTTAATTTTGTAGGAGTCCCAATAGTGGGAGTAGTATTTTTAGATGTCGTCAAGGATTTTTTATATAAATAAAAACATGTATATGTGTTTTGATTTGTTATGTATTATAAGGTATTTCATTAGTCCATATAGTTTAGAAATTTTTGTTATCTTTGAGATTGTTGAGGTTTATAAAATCTATTTTTGACATATTTTAAACTTCTAAAAATTTTAGTTCTAATCCAATGGGCCATAAAACATTTCAAAATGACCTTATGATTTCCCAAGTTAGAAACCTATTGTAGAATTTAAACCCTGAAAGCTTTAGGTTGAATGCTGAAATCCTAAAAAATAACTATGTACCGACCATATTAGGTTATGATAAACTATCTCCTAAACTGTGACTGATGGAGCTATGGTACTAATTCGATAAGGTGCAGAGTGACAATAATTTGTTATATTTACTCAAGCATTATTTATGAAAATATGTACAACTTCCACAAACACTGATATTACACCATACATAAAAATATTCGACATATAAGGAATGTGTATGCACTACAAAACGTACAAACTATAATGACGTATGCATTCCTTGAATTATGTACAAAAACCCAACTCTACTAGGCTTGCAAATGTTTTGGTTTCGCAACGCTTATCCCTAGAGATATGAAATCATAGCAACATGTGATTTTATGGATGAAAATGCATAAAGTTGTCTTTCACCATGATAAATCATACAAAATAAATTGAAATATTTCTTAACTATATGCCCACAACGTAACATAAACTATCCTCTTTCTATATATAGAGATCGTAATTTTTTTACTATTGTAAGGTTTCCATTTATATTTATTTCAAACTATGTCTTTTATACCTCTATTTTTAGTGATTGTAAACATCTATCTTATGTCATGTATCTTTTGTTTCACTTCTCTAAATTGAATAAAATTATATAATCCCAAACTAGGAATAATTCTATACATATTCGAGAAAAATAAAATTTCATTTTTTTTTAGGTAGTTAGGGTGGAGGGTGGGGAGCGCACGGTTAGCTATCCATTATTTTTCAAATTTAAAATTATTTTTACTTGGAAAATCAATTAAAAAAATACTCATTAAAAAATATTTATAAAATTCTATCCCAAATTAGATGATCCTATTTATCTTTCCACTAAATGATTTTTAAAAATAATAAATAATGGTTATAAAATGGGGGGGCAAGACGACTATTAGTCATGTTTTTTTTGCACAGTTAGGAATACATATTGTCATTTTACCTCATTAACCCACTTACACTTAACAATTTTAAAAAATATATAGTTTAGAAATTAAACTCGAAATGCTAAAATTCATGTTCTTATAACATCTACAAAATTCTTGTGTAACTATCTAAAATAACTTGTACAAGTTGAAATTTCTTATTTTTCAGAAAAAAAACATCCACTTAAAGACCTCCTTTTGGCCCCCCATTTCCATGCACTTAACCGCACAAAGAATATTTCATGTATGAAAAGAGTTAAATTATATGACCTATATTATATGACGTTACATAATTGGTGATTGGTATGATGATGTTATTCATCTAAATAAGATCTACCAAAACTTTTTTCGTATAAATATGTTTTCATTGAATCAATCTATTGGTGCATGTTTTCTTGTGATTGAAATGATTTTTTATGCACATTTTAAGGGTTGCAAGGTTTAATGTGGATCTTCATTGATCACAATGATCCCTATACATCATTTGGTATTAGAGAGAGGATACATGCATGTCCTTGCACTTAAAAGCATGATCGATCTTTTTTTTGTCATAGTGTGAATGTGGGTGGAAAATAAGTGTGGACATATTCTATTGGATAATTATTACCTAGGAGGTGGGAGAGAGTGACACAATAAGGTTAGTTAGATTTAAAAGTGTGAGTTATGGATATAAGCTTATTGCAATAACCTTACAACCATAGGGTTGTTGAGTAGAAGATTTCCAAGATTGTGGATTTGTGTTTTAGAGAAAGAAAATAAAAAAAGAGCACACTAGAGGAATGTCAATGTAGGATACTAAAATTAGGGTGTGATTGTTAAACTTAGGCAATATGATGGTAAATATGAAATCTCACTTAGAAACTATTGAATCCACACAACACTGAGGTGTTTTTGTCAAAGATCATAATGATGATAAAGATAAAGCTGCACTATGGGGAGTGCATGCTACAAATGAAAAGGTGAACACAAATGCAGATGTAGAAAAAGGGGAAGCATATGATGATCTAGAAGAGAGAGTACTTCAAGAAATTCATGGTGTGGGGAATAAGCATATATTGTACACTTGTTGTTATATTAGTATTTGGGAACCATAAGATGGTGTGGATTTCATAACAAAAATGGAAAAATACCCCAAGTATTAAAAGATGGAAGATCTGAAGAAGTTCATATTTTACGAACGCATTTAGGGTAGATCATTGATGTGATCTTAAGGCATACTAAAGAATATAAATGTTGGTAAGTAGGGAGTGTCTTATTGATCTTATATTTGTCATGAGTATCAAAATACAGTACATGGGTAACTTGTCATATTATAGGAGATAATTGTGTGAATGATATTGTGTGATGTTGTGTCGATGGCAATCAGTTTGATGGTGTTATTTCTTTGAAGAAGATATCCCAATTCTTTATTTTTGTTCAGCTATGTGTTCATTTGATATTTTTGTAGATGCATGTTTTTTTGTTGATGTAAGTTTCCATGCATATTTTGAGGGTGGCAAGCTGCAAGGCATATCTTCGTTGAGCATCATGATCTAATCTAGGTCATTTGGTATTGGAGAGGCTCTATACTTCTTGCAAAAGTAGTATGTTTTTTCAAATTCTGTGTTTGTCATATTGAATGAAAATTAGCTTAACCAAGTCCAAAACTTTATTTGTTAGAGAAGTATACAAAATAAATAAACAAGTAATTTATCATTATAGGTGAAGTTCAGGCCATACTTATCACAATTAACATGTGAGTACGGTGCTACAAGAATGTTATCTCTATTTTGAGATATTCAAATTAAGAACTTTGATCCATATAAGGTTTTTATATATATATATATATACTTACTCTGTGCTAGTACCTACATTCGGAGCATTTAATCTTTGCCAATTGTCACATGATCCTCGCTTTTCCTACGACCTTCGTAAATAATGAGGAATTTTAAGGGAAGACGCGTATTTAGTCTATTGATAGTTTGGTGCGGCATAAAAAAAATTGGATAACGAGATACGACAAGGAATAGATAATAATAATTCAATACATAACCTCGTACCTCCACCGGCAAGAAATTAGAGATCTAATGAAGATTCAAATGACATTGGTTCGCTGATAAATTACTAGTAGAAAATAGAATATTAAAGTCGCTCTTCTATAAATAAAAGCATATACACGTCTAATGAACTCAACATGTGCCTATTTTTTTAGCATAGAATTGTGTAGACTAATTCACTCTGGAAGTCCAACTGAAAATGATGAGCACTTTTGAGAAACCTCACGTAGTGCTTGTGTCATTCCCTGCACTCGGTCACGCCATCCCTCTACTGGACTTTGCTAACTCGCTGGCTTCCTTTGGCATCGACATCACTTGTGTAACCACCTTTTCTAATGTCCACCGTCTCCAACACCAAATGGACCACGATATTCACCTCCTTGTCCTTTCTACGCCTGTACCCACCGAGCAATCTGGTCTTATTTTTGATCTGGTCCTTAAGCTTGAGGCACCATTTAACCATTTGCTCGAGGGACAACTCGTTGGGAAGAAAGTGCCACCTCCTGTCTGCATAATGCATGATGTTCTTCTGGGATAAACTAGTAGAACATCTTAAAATATTTCCCTGTGGCGTCTCTATGTTTCTCATTCTTTTTAATAAGCAGTATATATTAGTGACTATTATATTGGATTCCATTGGTTGTTTCGAATGGAGAATAAGGCCTTAAATTTTCATATAAATGAAATTATTGGAAGCATTTAAATAAAACATAGATGCTAACTTTTATTTTGGTTTATTATAAATTTTCAGTAAATTTAATATTTGTAATATATTAAATTTTAACTTATTTGTTTAGGAAAACAATAATACTAATATATTTTTCTATTAAAAAGATCACTTATGTTAATATAGAGAATAAATATAGAAGGAATATCATACAAAAATCTGGGTAGTATGCAAGCACACCCAAAAGTTGAAGTTTAGTCAAGTCAGATTACATGAGCGATAACACTAATGGATTTTAAAGAAGAAAAATAGAGTAGAGAACAAGAAAGTCATTAGGCCACTACTACAAATAGGTAAATAGATGGAGGTAGAGGCATAGATTGTCATGCCTGTCGCCCCATATCTACTTTACAGTTCGACATTCGGCACTCTGTTGCAGGCATCCCATTCTTCAGTGTAGTCCCCGAGTGGTGGAGAAATGAAATGAGTAAGAAACAAGAATTTGTTAGGGGGAGCTTCACAGAACAAGAGATGCATTATGCCGCTACTGCAAATAGGTCAACAAATGTAGGTAGAGGTAGACTGTCAAGCTTGTTCCCCCAAAGCTACTTTGTAGTTCCACATCCAGGACTCCAACCCGGGGATATTGTTTTTCATTGTTGTCCTCTCGTTGTGGAGAAATGGCTAGAATGAGGTAGAGGAATTTTTTAGGGCGTACTTGTTGGAAATATAATGTACTTGACAGCCATTAAGTTTGTTATCATGTATGGTGTAAGTCTTGTCTCAATGTTTATGGAGTCCGTAAAGGATTCTTAGTGGAAATTTGAAAAAACAATTGTAATATATGTCTATGGAATAAAAGTTTTTGACATTTTGTAAACAATATTTGATGACTTTAAGTTAATTGGTTTCTTAGATAATGACTCTGCAAGAATTATAGATGATAGAAAGAGTGTGATTTTATATTTTATTTTGGTTAAAGTGTAATCCTATGGGGCTATAATTGCATCTATGGTTTCGGTGATTCATTATAATTATAATCAAAAGGACATTTCCTGATATTCTATGTCTATATGCACACCTTCAATTATTTGCATTTTTATACAAAAAGGGTGTCTGTGTGCTACAGATTTAGAAACATGTCCTCACTTGCATCAACCTTAGGATTTTTTCTGTATAGATTACAAAGAAAATTGGTATGCTAATTTTAATTCATCATGAAAATGGTCGATGAAAATAACATATACACAATATCGGTGTATAAGACATAAGGTATCTCCTATCTAAACTTGAAAGCAAAGCAAGAAGAATGATAAAATTTGACAATGGATGACACTTTCAAACTAAAGCCGAATTACTAAATTATAAATATGTTTGATTAGTTGTAACTATGAAACAGGAATTTATATTGACCATTTAATAGTGAGGTCGCCCCTAGTAATGATTATGCTTCATGAGACGTTGTGTATAATTTTTTTTTGCCAAGATGTTTGAAGGTCATAGGAAAGTACTTCGGTTATTGTGAAATGAGTCTACATGAAATTTAACTAGAGTGTTCCAACTACTTGCTACCATACATTTCTCCCCAGTCTTATTTTGGATCTACCAATGGTTTGCTAAAGCCTATTACAAATCCCAAACAACCAAAAAATAATTACAAGTTGACTATAGTCTATAATATAAGGAGCGAATGCCCACTAATTGAATATATCAAATGTGAATAGTGTGAATTTTTAAATATTCTATGGAACTAAAACCCAACATATGATAAATAAATTATATGGTAGACATCAGTCATAATGTAATTATTTCGTTTATCCATATCTAGGACTTCAAATGCAATCGGTTTCCCTATGTTATCTTTTTAAGATTTCTTGAAACATTTTTCTGAATACGTAGGGCCCTAATTCTTTTGTTCTATATTCCCTAGCAGCTCTTTATTTCTCTTATGTAGTTCTTGCAACTAGAAATGTTGCGTATATTCTCAATTGGTTGTAAAATTTTACCATGCCTCTACTCAAAATCCATAAATTAGTTTTGCACAGTATGTTAAATTGTTTAGGTATTTAGTGATAAAATCCTTTCTTCCAAGTGGAAAATGGTTTTTCACAGTGTCTTGACAATTTTATAGGAAAAGGTAACAAAATATTTCAAGTTGCATTGACACACAAGTCATAACAAATAGATCTCATTAGAAACATCAGTAGTTCTCACATTCAATTTGGTTGTTGTTTTGATATTTTATAAATCACTGTAACACATTATTTCAATTTGATAGGTTATATATTTTAATATTAGAAATGTAAGATCCATGCTATTAAATTAACAAGGTAATAATAATATTTTGTTTGGATAGACTTAGGTTGGATCATATCATGCAGCCTCACTTTTAGTAGCATCAAGGGCTCTACCACCTAGTGTTGTGAGCAGAGGAATTTATTTAGAAGGCCTAACTAGAATATTGACAGAACTTGGAGGCACTAGAATGGGTGAAAATACTCTTACCAAGAATTTTCACACCACTGCAGTGATAAAGATGCGAAGTAGACGAGCTGTGGAACTTTTTCCTAGATTGTTAATTCATATCACACTTGTTTCTATTGGTATGAATTCTTATTTCTCTACTTTCTCATATTTTTGGCTTCTGACCAATGTTACTGCCACCTGGGTTGTATGACTGGAAATCCCTAATGATATTTTGTAATGGTTAAGATGTTATCTTACAATATGTTATTTATTGAAAGGGTCCCTTGCAATCATGTGATATTTATTTTCATTTTTTACACTGAGACAAAGGAAATTAGATATCTCCAAAATGTTGCTTCAATGAATCAAAACATCTATAAATAACTGTAAATAGTTCCTACTTAATCTTGATTTAATGTCTAATGGTTTCTGATTTTTTGTTGCAGTCTTGCTTATCAATATTTATAATCTTTGGAATATCATCTCAAGTACTAAATTTTCTGGTAGAAAATGTTGGGGCCATTTTCGCTTCAATTCCACATGCAATTGTTGTTTCCCTCTTATCTTTTATGTGGCCAATGCTTGCGGCATTGGGTCTATCAAAACTTAGATATAGTGAAATTAATTAAAATCATTCAAACAACCCTTTGCACCCAAATTTCAAGTCAACTATCTAAAATAGGGGAATGAAACATGTAGTCTACCAGTTCATGTTTTCTCGCAATAGATAGAAATAAATAAAAAATTCCTACCACAATGATAAAAATTAAAATATCCCTTTCTAGATTGCAAACCTATTATGGGAAAAAGACAAAAAAGAGAAAGGGGTGAGCTAACCCTTACCACCACTCCATATATGTTCCCCACTTGATTGCTCTATTTCACAACCAGATTTTTCAAGCCATATTTGAAATTCAACATTCATTTTCCAATGGAGAGATACTCTGGGTACTGTCATCTACTGCACCAACATGCCAACATTCCCAAGCACAACACAAAAGCTTACTTCACCCCATGCCATCCACCTTCTGAGCCCTTGTGTGTAACACCACTCACTTGGGAAGGGACACAGATTGGACTAACAGAGGTCGTCTGGAAAATTATCTTTCCCTTTTTATTCACTTCTCTGTAAAACCCCAAATAATGAAGCCATGTGAGATAGAATACCAAATAATGGCATCCAATGCACTATTTCTCAAATATTCCTATGTCCACACATTGACACAATTAGTATCTCAGAAATAGAACAATTAGAATCTCATGAAAAGAAGAGCACAGATTGGTCTGTCCTAAAAAGAAACTAATCCATTTGGGCACTACACATTACATGTGTATAAAAAAAAACCTACCCAGTTGTTTTCGTGGCATACAATCAGAAACCATCACTAGTTGGATCTAGTGAAGAGATTGAGGAAGATGGCTAAACCACACCATTTATATCTCAAGGGTGTTTCAATGTTGTATTTGCAGAAGTCTTTTATATGCTTATGCTAGGCGAGTAGGTAAATAGAAGCTATTTGGCTCAATGCAGTTGTAGTCGTGGAGAAGAGGGCAGAGAACAAAAATGTGGTTGTTTCTGTTCAAAAATTAAGATCAGAGTGAATCTGCTATTGGCTTCACCCCAAATAGCAGATGTCGTTAACAAATTCACACCTCCCATATTTAGTATTCCAATACCCATTCAAAAAATCTTGAACTCTCTTTATTTCTCTTCCCACCTCTATAAATAAAAGTGTTGTTATTAATGTGGGTTGCTACATATTTTATTAACTAACTGTTTGGCACCGTTCCCAGGGGTGTCGAGCCATATCATTACGTTACAGTGCGTGAACAATTTCTCTCAACCATCGTAGGGATCATAGAATCTGAGTGAAAAAGGAAACAAGGCTTGCATGGATTCAGAGAGAGGCTCCAACCACCACATCCTCTGTGCACTGCCCCTTCTTTGGATACGATTATGGTTTGGGAAAAAATTCTTCAGCACAGAGTTAAATAACAAATGAGATTTTGGTTAGGAATCAGTTAACCAAAGTAGATAAATTATTATAAAAATATTAAAAAGATAAAAAGGGGAATTTAGAGACAAAAGTATGATTTGGAGGGAATTTAGAGACACGAGTATAATTTTGTCTCAAAATGCCCCCTCTTGTAGTAGTGTGGGTAGAAGCTTATTGCAAGAACCTTACAACAATAGGCTTGTTGAGTACAATATTTCCAAGATTGTGGTCTTGCATTTTCGAGAAAGAAAATAAAAAATAACACACCAGAGGAATGTCAATGTAGGATGCTAAAATTAGGATGTGAGAGTTAAACCTGGCCAATATGGTGGGAACAATGAAATCATACTTAGAAACTATGGAATTCCCACAACACTCAGGTGTTTTTTTCGAAGATCATAATGATGATAAAGACAAAGCTGCACTATAGGGAGTGTATGCTATAAACGAAAAATGTGAACACAAATGAAAATGTAGAAAAAGGGGAAGCACACAATGATCTAGAAGAGAGAGTACTTCAAGAAATTCATGGTGTGGGGAATAATCATATATTGTACACCTTTTGTTTGTATTAGTGTTTTGGAACCAGAAGAGCATGGGGATTAGCTAACAGAGATGGAGAAATATGCTAAGTATGAAAAGATGGAAGATCCAAAGAAGTTCATGTTTTACAAACACAGTCAGGGTAGATCATTGATGTGATCTTAAGGCATACTAAAGAATATAAATGTTGGTAAGTAGAGAGTGTCTTATTGATATGATATTTGGCATGAGTAACGAAATATAATACATGGATAAACTGTCATATGATAGGAGATAATGGTATGAATTATATTGTGTGATGTTGTGTCGTTGGTGATCAGTTCGATGGTGTTATTTCTTTGAAGAAGATATCCCAATTATTTATTTTTGTTCAATTATGTGTTCATTTGATATTTTTTGTAGATGCATGTTTTTTTGTTGATGTAATTTTGCATGCATATTTTGAGGTTTGCAAGGTGCAAGGCATATCTTCATTGAGCACCATGATCTAATCTAGGTCATTTGGTATTGGAGAGGGTCTTCAAGTTTTCATGCACAAGGTTTAAAGGTCATGTATCACTTTTATGGGAGCATATCTAATCCAATTGAGAGCATCGTGGAAATTTAGAGATCAAGACATTAGACAGGTTGGTGGCGAGGCTCAAGGAAAAGTTTCTACCTACATATTACAAGCTTCATTTGTTTAAAAGATTGTAAAGTTTGCGACTGAGAAATCTAAATATTGAAATAAAACTAGTTTACCCATGTTAAAATCTTTACTTGCTAAGGGTGACTATTTATTAATGTAAACAAATATTAATTTTGGTCCTAACTAAAATTATGGTCATGCTTATTAGCTTTAGTGAAAAGAGATAAACTCATCTAAATATTGAACTAAGCATATAATTTAATGGCGGAAAGTGGCTATTGTCCAAATAAAATAGGTCTATGCACATGCATGTCACATCCATCCTATCTATTTCTTGCAAAAGTAGTAGTATTTTTTTTTTCAAATTCTGTGTTTGTCATATTGAACGAAAATTAGCTTAGCATGTCAAAAGCTTTACTTCTTTGAGAAGCCTACAAAATAACTAAACATGTAATTTATCATTGTAGATGAAATTCGGGCCACACTTATCAGAATTAGCAGAATTAGCTTGTGAATATGGTTCTACATCGATGTTATCTCGATTTTGAGATATTCAAAATAAGAACTTGGTTCTATATAAGGTTTTCCATATATAAATATATATATATGGCTGCATGGAATTGTCATGGAACTTCTCATCTGTGCCAATTGTCATATGATCCTCGCTTTTCGTTCCGCTTCCCTAAATAATGAGGAATTTTAAGGAAAGACGCGTATTTAGTCTGTTGACAGTTTTCTGCGGAATAAACAAATCTGAATAACGAGATACGACAAGGAATAGATAATAATAAATCAATATATAACCTCGTACCTCCCATTAGTTTTATACCGTCAAGCAATTAGAGATCTAATGACGATTCAAACGAGATTGGTTCACTGATAAATTACTCATAGAAACTAGAATATTAAAGTCGCCCTTCTATAAATAAAAGCATATACACGTCTAATGAACTCAACGCGTGCCTAATTTTTGAGCATAGAATTGTGTAGACTAATTCACTCTGGAAGTCCAATTGAAAATGATGAGCGCTTTTGAGAAACCTCACGTAGTGCTTGTGCCATTCCCTGCACTCGGTCACGCCATCCCTCTACTGGACTTTGCTAACTCGCTGGCTTCCTTTGGCATCGACATCACTTGTGTAACCACCTCTGCTAATGTCCACCGTCTCCAACACCAAATGGACCACGATATTCGCCTCCTTGTCCTTCCTACGCCTGTGGTGGAAGGCCTGCCCGAGGGAATGGAGAGCTTCGACCAAGTACCCACCGAGCAATCTGGTCTTATTTTTGATCTGGTCCTTAAGCTTGAGGCACCATTTAACCGTTGGCTCGAGGGACAACTCGTTGGGAAGACAGTGCCACCTCCTGTTTGCATAATGCATGATGTTCTTTTGGGATGGACTATGGAACTACCCGATAAGCATAATATCGCCAGGGTGGTGTTCAACACATATGGCGCATTCGCAACCACTCTGCTGCATTCAGCATGGCTTTCCGCATCGCAGAACGAGTTGGAAAGAGAAGGTGACAGTCATTTGCTGAGCTTGGAACTGCGCACTCCGTTGAAATTACACAAGCACGAGATAGACCCCATGTTGTTCCACCCTGTAATGATGGATGTGATAGGACGGTTACAGTCAGTCAAAGAAGGATGGGGAATGCTTGTCAATACTTTTGAGCAGCTGGAGCCTGAGTATCTCCAACACTTGACAAAACTGACGGGGAAGAAAGTTTGGTCCATAGGCCCTGTGCTTCCACCGGCTTGTTTTGGCGGCGGAGTGAAAAGCAGCGCCCGAGGAAAAATGGCGGACGTCAGCGTAGAGCAGCTGCTACAATGGCTTGATTCTCAAAGCTCCTGTTCGGTCCTGTATATATCGTTTGGAAGCCATACATTTTTAACGAAAGAGCAAAGCAAGGCGTTGGCTTGTGGTCTGGAAGCCAGCGAGCAGCCATTCATATGGGCTGTCAAAGTGTCCCCACAGATTGAACCCATGACATCAAACACTGCGAGTGATCTTTGCAGCACATATCTTCCGGAAGGCTTCCAGGAGCGAACAAAGAATAGAGGGCTGGTCATATTTGGCTGGGTACCACAGCTTGTAATTCTCTCACACGCATCTGTGGGTGCCTTCATGAGTCACTGCGGGTGGAATTCTATGCTTGAAAGCACAACTCTGGGAGTCCCGTTCATCACGTGGCCCATGCATGTAGATCAGCACTTCAATTCCAACCTAGCAATCAAGTTAGGAATTGGAATCCAAGCTTGCGAACACGGAGCTGGGATTCCAGACAAGCAAAGAGTGATGGATGCCGTAACTCTTGTTTTGCGTAAAGAGGAAGGGAAACAGATGAAAAGAGACGCAGAAAAGTTGAAGGGCACCGCAAGAAACGCGGTTGCATACGGAGGATCTTCACAAGCAAATTTACTAGATTTTGTGAGAGAGATTCGTAAGTTAGAGATGGCGATAAAGACTGCTGGCTGTGCAGGATCTTCCAAAGCTAAAAGACAAGATGATTTAACTAGTGAAATTTACAAGCTGGGTGTTTCCGAAACTGTATGTAGGTTTTCACCTGCCATTGATTGTATGAGACCGAGGAGGAAACATACCGAGCGTGGAGGGTGATGCTTGATGCTCATCTGGTCAATGCTCGAGTTAGATGGTGTCTTGTCTTTGGTCCATTTGCAAGGTCTGCTGTTATGTTTTTACATTTTATTAAATTCTTTTTTAACAAGATTTTTTACGTTCGAGATGGCGACAAAGGCTGCTTCTCATCAAGAATCTTCGAAATCTAACTCAAACTGGGTGTTTGAGTTGGGTGGTTTCGGACTAGGTCGGTCTGCAACGTTGTTATGTTTGTTTGAAGGAGCGAATCACAAAATCATAATAAAAGTTACATCGCTAAGCATTTTATAATGGAAAATGGGGTTGATTGTTATGTAGTGAGTTCATTTTTATGTTCAATTTTAAATTTTACACACCGTAATTTTAAGTTTAAATTAGTTGTCTATTTGACCATTGCGTTGGAGGGTTTTTCTTTTTTGAGGATGATTCAATTAGAAAATCATAATAAATGCGCCATACGGTGGTGTTTGGAGGCCTTGATTTCTTTCCAGAAGATTTTTCTTGGAGCCAACACAGGGAAATTTGTCACAAGTCATTTGGAATTCGTGGAGAAGGTGATGCAATTATGAACCAATGTGATATGTGAAAAATCAAAGAATAGAACCTCTAGAGTGACATCTCGTTGCAACTAATTTCAAATAGACGTATTTAAATTTTTATGTTTTTTGTACTAATAATTTAAAAGAATTGAAATCATTTTCATCTTGTACATTTTAATATAGTGCCAAAAATTATAGTAATGTGATTAAATAATTTTTATGATCAGATTTCGAGGATTTCACATATTCTAAATATTTATTTTGATACACATTTAGCTACATGTTAGAAAACTATTATATTGATGTGTGTATTAACTATTGCTCAATGTTTGGCTCGTGCGCGTTCCTTATTTTATTTGAATTTCAACATATTACCATTATGCCTTATATGACCTACAAAATTCTTGACCTTGCATTATTTCATTCAAAACCATTATTTTCTTATGAAATCCCTATTCCTCTTGTTTTGTCCATGATTTCTTCTCTTTCTCCACATGTCATTCTCTTACATGATTTTCTCTCTCCTCCCCCTGTTTCTTTCATGTGTTGTATATAATAAACAATTATACTTGTACTATTATAGATTTTCATGATTGCACTTGTACAATAAATTAGTCTTCCATAGATGTAGTATTACAATTTTTTCACTTTCTATAATGACACTTCTAGGTTTTGATCTTTAAAAAATGTGCTTGCACAATATTAGATCTTGTTATTATAGCCTTTTGTATCCTTATTTTTTGTGTCGTGGGTTTTTTGTTCTGTTTTTTCACCCTTCCCCCTTGATTGGGTTTACCTTTCTATGCCAATAGATTCCTAATTAAAACTCAAGAAATGTATAGACATGTATGTGCACTAGTAAATTTATAGCACCAAGGAGATTTCCTGGAGAAGTGTATTGAAGTAAGAGTATAGTTTATTTATTTCAAGATTATCCTCTTGTCCAAAAAATATAGCATTTAAGATAGCATCTAACTTTTACTACTTGTACATAAATTGAAACAATAAGGATTGTGGCACTTGCATCACATTTGGCTACCATCCAAGTTATATTTGGATTATTGACTATCAAATTGTTCACAACATATTCTCATCTTAATGATAATGAAGGGATAAAGATAATCCCCAGACTTAATCTAGTGGAATTTTATGACCGTGATAGGTTTTGTGGTAAAATTAAGGTCTGGATGAAGGAGATCATCTTCTAATAGAATTTTGTAATATTTTGAAAAAAGAACAAGGACTTTCAATCTTGTGAACACTGGATTAGAGTCATCTAGTAAAATATTACAAATGCATGAGGTTTCTATAGCTATTAATTATACTCCTACCATTTTCAATGAGCCACTTTTGTACATACATACTGTTCTAGTTGAGGTGGTTAAATTATATTTATTTTTGAAACATAACATAAATAATAGAACTAGAAGATTGATATTTATAGGCATATTTCATCTAAAGGTATGAAATATATATGTACTAGTTTAATATTTTTATCATGTTTTCATCGTATATTTGTTTAGTATATTGTATTTAAATTAAATTAATCATACTGAATAGTTCCTATAATCTATTTATAATAAATTCATGTATTCTAAATACTTAATTTTGATACATATTTATTTATATGTTTAGTGAATATTTCTCCAAGTTCGAATCTTGTAATTTGTGTTTTTTTATTTCTTTAAATATTATCTTTTCTTACAAAATTTCTATTTAGTTCTTTTTATTACCTTTTATCTTCTTTTTATTCATGTTACAGTACCTTAGATGATTTTCCCTCTCCTTTCCCTATTTTGAGATGGTGAAAAATATACCCCCCGTCAAGGATCTTTGAAATCTAACTCAAGATATGTGGGTCTTTGATGTCTATTATGTCTTCAAACACCTTACACTTTAAAAAAGATTTTGATACTAATCTTAGGATTTAGAATTATTTTAGTAATTGTGTCGTCAAGGTTTTATTATTCATTTTTGACACCCTTTCCCCTTGATTTGGTTTAGCTTTCTATGCCAATAGGAACTAGTAATTAAAACTTAACAAATGTATAAAAATGTGTCTGCATTAGTAGATTTCAAACAATAAGGAAATCTGCTAGGGAAGTGTATTGAAGTAAAAGTGTAGTGGAAAATCATACTTGGACTCAGCCTTTGGACTATGATGGAATGTATTTTAGATGCATGTAATGTGTTACGCCCACAAAAATGATGTTCTAAGAACACATTAAATCTTATACACTTATGCAAAAGGTTGCAGAATTTTTTTGTTTTGTTTTAAGTTATAAGGCTGAAAGGGTGTTCATCCCCTAGTGTACATTTAAATTAATTTTCATCCATAATCTATACTTCACAAAGGATGAACCAGGTCTAAGTGAAAAGATTAAATATTCATAGTTTATCTCTAAGGTAAATTAATTAGAGACAACGAGGAAGGTGTTGTAGTTTAAATTTACTTGGTTAAAAAAAATTCTCCTCCTTAGTTAACATTCCAACCCAAAAGATTAACCTTATACGTAGTTAATTTAGTTCCATGATCTTAATAGCTTTAATTTTCATTTCATTTATTTTTTAAAAATATACTAAGAACTAAAAATAATGACTTGCACATCAAGGTATTTGAATGGCCCCATTAACCCATCTACATATACCTTTAAATTTATTTAAAACATCTATAAATTTCATTCCTACCAAGAAATTGTAGGGTTGATCCTCAACCCTTTGATCAATTCAATGGTTGCAACTAGATCTTATGGTTCCAAACTAACCCTAAATATCCTTATGAATTTCTATTAAGTTCTTTCCTATACCCTAGTTTCCTCATTTGGTCACTTCGTTTTTGTTTAATTTACAGGTTGGAGAAATGGAAGCCATGGGAGTAAGGAAGGAAGAAACTATGGACGAAATTACAAATTCAATCTTGGTTTAGTCTAGGTTGTAGATTTGGGTAGGTGCAGGAAGTTGATGGACAAATATAGGGTCATCCGTGGACGTCATATTGCAAAAAACAACAAAATCTCAACTTGTAGGGATTATTAGCTATACACGCACTCTAAATTAGAAAAAATTATATGAATATGAAGTGTAGCATTCAGAATCTAGTTTCTAAAATACTAATTTTTTTTAAAAAAGGACAAGTTTAGCTATATTAAACACTTAAAATTATATGACTTAGGTTTTTATTTTGAAAAAACTTATAAGATTGTAGACAGTTTGCCCGCATTTTGGATGACCAAATCTTGTTATTTTTTTTTTCCTTTGGTGAAACGTTAGATGTAGTTGTCTATCTTGGGATGGATTTTATTTTGTATTTTTTTTAGCAATATTTTTTTTTAATGATTTTTTCTGTGAAAGTGGTCTAAAAATATTTAGAAAACGGAGCGCTTTCCATTTGCCCGCCATAACTATATCAAAAAATATCGAAATAAAATATATATATTTTAACATGTATAGAATTTTTCCATGCTTGGGATGGTATAAGTTTTATCATATTTTGATAAGCGAAACAAAAGTTACAGTCTTAAACGTAGACATGAATATTCACGGGAAACAATGTCTTAAAGACCTATTGTTAGTAGAAAATTATAAAATGATATTTATCTTATTCTATTCACTTTAAAAACAATATTTCTATGAAGTAAAGAGTCTCCCCTACGTGATGGCACCATTTTTGTCAAATGTTTTCAGTTTTTTAGTATGGTTCCAGTCTTACGAAGAGAAAATTTGAGGTTTTTTGACCTTTTACACTTCATAATGACCTTCCATAGCTTTGGTTGGGGAAAAACAGAGATTTTCCGAGGCTTAGGTTTAGCAGATAGATCTGTGATTGCAGTTTTTTAACATAAACCGCAAGCGCGACTTTATAAACTTCGATCACAGTTTATAAAGCACCCTCGCGGTTCATAAATCATATTTACACACATCCCAATGTCTGAATTACCATGTGATTTTTACTCTTTGACCTTACCGTATGAATTACTATGAAATTCTGTGTTTTTCTACACGTTTTTCTTATCACCAGAAGTAAAACATCAAGGGAGACAAAAAACGAATTCAAAAATGGAAGTCATTAAGTAGAAAAACACCAAACGAATTAGAGGCCAACAAAATTCAAAATGTTGAGCGAATGTGGAAACTTCATGAATCTAGAAGAGGTTCATCTTCAATCCCAACTATTGTAAGCAATGAAGAACTAGGTAATGTTTCTACTGTCAATGTTGAAGTTGAATTAAATACTCGTGATGAAGAAGTTTTTACTGTCAATGTTGAAGAAGAATTAAATACTCATGATGTAGGAAATGTTGAAATTGAAGGAGACAATGAAAATGTGAATAAGGAAATTCATGTTGAAACTGTAGATAAGGAAAATTTGACAAAAACACCTCCTAGGATTTTACTTAAGAAATCTAATTTTTTTATTGAAATTGATGAAAACATTTTGAAACCAATGTCTAACAAACTTTCTGAACGACAAATCAGAAGAAAAGCCACTGAAATTTGGGATAATCATTTGAAATTTTAAATGATTCCCAAAGATGTCAGTTGTAGGTTAGTTTGATGAAATTGATTAAAATGAGACCTACATTAAACACCTTAGGATTGAGAACATCTAATATACGTGGTCAAACCTCTACAATTGTTGAAAACCTTCATGATGCATATCACACTGTTGGTGTCAAGAGATGCACTAGGGATAGTAATATTGTGCATCGTGTACTTGCTACTAGTGTTGTAAGTGAATCAATAAAAAACAACGTTTGATTACGCAAACAAGTCAAATGTTGTAAGTTAATCGAAAAACTCTAATGAAAGCAACTGAAAGATGTAATATCCTTCAATCAATCAATAATGTCGATTTTTGGGCAATTTCTGCTAGAGCACTGCGTAAGGACAAAAATAATTCTGATGTTATAAGAGAAGTTGTTATTAAATTTTGGCATGATAGCACTAGAGTTTCACCTAATACAAGAGATATTATAAAACAGAGAGTTGGTTCTACTAATCGTGAACCACTTCCAAAGCATTTCTTAGATATGACTCAAACTTAATTTTTTCGTAAGTTTGAACAAGAGAATCTGGAAATTAAAATTAGTCAATGTTTTTTTGAAATGTTGAAACCATTCTATGTGAAAATCAACCATGCTCGTACCACTAGTTGTTGTAGGCAACATGTTGAATTTGCGATGCATTACGCTAAATTTTTACGTATTCGTTCTAATTTTCATTCTGAAACTATGTTATTTGAATGTGGTGTTCAAGTTCCACCAATATCTTCCAGGGATTTCATTCCTACTATATTTTGTGAAAAATAAGTTGGACATTTTTTTATAGTCAGGATTGTTTAGATGGAAGTTGTAGTACATGCAGCGGATTACCTAAATTGGAAAGTTGCATCCATGAGCAAATTGAAGGTACAATAAGACATAATTTAGTTGAGTTTGATAAATATAAATCAGTTGCATACCAGTTGAAAGATGGAAAAGAGTCGAAACAGTGTGAGCTAGTTACAGAACAAATGCCCATTTTTCAATTTATGAGAAAATTTAAGGATGAAATTGTTTATGAGTATGCGAGGCATACACATAGAGATCGATGGTTGGATGAAAAATTCAAGCTATGCAAAGACACATATCCTATTGGTACTATTGTTTCAGTGGTCGATTTTGTAGAGAATTATACATTGCAACCACAAATGGAGGTTCAATCGCAATATTACAACTCAGTACAAGTTTCCATTTTTGTGCATATAGCATTTCTACATTCTCCTGACAGTACAGAGAATGATCAATTTTTTTTAAGAGAGTACCACTTTTATATCAGTGATGATTATACTCATTCTACTAAATTTGTGCAAGGGTGTTTCCAGTTATTTTATGGAAACTTGTCTGATAGGGACATCCACTTCAAACAACATTATATATGGTCAGATAATTACACGTCTCAGTTTAAGAATGCACGTCAAGATGGGTGTGCAACATATTTGGAGTTTCACTGAGGCTGGACAAGGAAAAGGAGAGCATGACAGTGCAGGGGCATGTGTGAAAAGAGCTCTTGCAAGAGAAGAGTTGAAGTACAAAGATGGTGCTAAATTAAAAGATGGAAAGAGCATAGTTGAATGGTGTATTGACAACATGGCCCAAGGTTCTCAAGAAAATTCCACAGTTCGCAGATATTTTTGGTTGATAGAGGAACAACATATTGCTAACTACGAGGATTGTATGACACTCACTGGGTCCATTGATATGCACTCATTTTGTAGCTCAGACGCTACTTCGTGGGCCGTATGGACAAGAAAGTTAATATGTTTTTGTGCATCTTGTATCGAATTTGTCACTGCTGAGTGTGATTCACAAGAATGGGTGGAAGGATGGATTTGTAGGCCTCTAACTCCACTTCCTAGTTATCAACCTCCATAAGCATTACCACTTGTTTCTCCATATGAAGTTACAACATCTAAGGACTTTGAAGAAATTTCGATTCTGGTGTGACAAGGTATTTATGGTTATTTATTTAATTTTTGTATTGAGTTATGTCCATTGACATTTTAATATGTAATTTAAATTTGAGTTGTTCAACCTTGGTTATTTTTTTGTAGGACATGTGTTTGCAGTAATTGCGACAGAAGAAATTAAGAAGGAACAAACTATTTCTTATGTCATTACATCGAGGAAAGAAATAAGTTGAGTTCTCCTATTATAGATGGTGAAGATATTGAGTATCCTACAGGGTCAGTGGTAGTTACTGGAACTTGGCTTCGATGGTATCCATTAAAAAAATCCTCTGTTTGGGTGTTTGAAGACTTTGAGACACACAGGAAAATACTATTATATTCACATCTAGTTCTAGTGACAAATATTCAGTTGTATAGATATCGAGGAAGGCCTTATAACAAGGCTCTTTGGAAGGTTCGAGAGTCAGATCATGAAGCAATCTTGTCTGCTATTTAGAGTAGATCCGATCCTGATGGTTCATTGGAATGAATTTACAATGCTTGAATGTCTGGTATATATAATTTCTTTTCAATATATATATAAATTTTTTAGTTTAAAGATCTAGATTTAAGTTTGAATATATTTTATTTTAAATTTGTGTATTTTGTACATATATAGATCTAGTATATGGTTTTGATTTGAAATTTAAATTTCTTTGACTAACACTTTTATGTTTAAGTTAGTGGTGCTAGAAAAGCTTCCACCTTCACGTGGTTGGCACTGTTAGTAGAGAATTTTAAATTCTTGACGCTAAGAGAAGCTTTCATTGTTTGAAAAAGTTGTAAATTTTGAAAAATTTATAAGTTTTGAAAATGTTCTAAATTTTGAAAAAGTTGTAAATTTTGAAAATGTTGTAAATTTTGAAAATGTTGTAAATTTTGAAAAAGTTGTAAATTTTGAAAATGTTGTAAATTTTGAAAAAGTTGTAAATTTTGAAAATGTTGTAAATCTTGAAAAAGTTGTAAATTTTGAAAAAGTTGTAAATTTTGAAAATGTTGTAAATGTAGTTTGAAAAATTTGTAAATTTTGAAAAAGTTGTAAATTTTGAAAAGATTGTCAATTTTGAAAAAGTTGTAAATTTGGAAAATGTTGTAAATATTGAAAATTTTGTAAATTTTGAAACTGTTGTAAATTTTGAAAACAAATCCTCCCCAAGTATTTACAAGACCATACTTACGCGTGTGCACCGAAATGAGAAGGAAAAAAAACCGAGAAAGGATATTATAGAGGGTCTCTATGCTAAGGTGTCAGATCAGACGAGGTATATTTAGATGCCACGGAGTCCTAGTAGTCACCCATCAAATTTGAACTATATTTTGGTCTCAGAGGTCTTAAGGGACTACGCCAAAATGAAGTAGCTCGGAAGCAATGACCCTTTCGTGCACCAAAACACCATCTCCTCTAGCATTCACCTGGCCAACCAGACATGCCGGTGTAGTCGGTTCAGTGCCATGGCCCATCGTTTGTAAAAAATAGCGTTTGAGAACCTTACGCTGGCTCCAACTGCACTATTTCACGCGTTTGCAAACAGTAGGACAATGAGAGCATCGAAATGAGAAGGAAAAAAATGAGAGAGGCTATTGTAGAGGGTCCCTCCGCTAAGGTGTCAAATTAGATGAGGCCTCTCTAGGTGCCACGGAGTCTGAGTAGTCACCCATCGAAGTTGAATGATATTTTGGTCTCAGGGCTCCTAAGGGACTACGCCTGAACGAAGTAGCCTAGAAGCAACGACCCTTTCACGCACTGAAACACCACCTCTTCTAGTGTTCACCTAGCCACCTAGACATGCCGGCATAGGTGATTCGGTACCATGACCCACCGTTTTTAAAATGTAGCGTTTGACAACCTTACACTGGCTCCAACTGCACTATTTCACGCGTTTGTAAACAGTAGGACAGCGAGAGCACCGAAATGAGAAGGAAAAAACTGATAGAGGCTATTGTAGAGGATCCCCATGCTAAGGTTTCAGATTAGAAAAGGCATCTCTAGGTGACACGGAGTCCAAGTAGTCACCTGTCAAAGTTGAACGATATTTTGGTCTCAGGGCCCTTAAGGGACTATGCCCGAACAAAGTAGCCCTAGAAGCAACGACCCTTTCACGCACTAAAAACACCACCTCCTCTAGCATTCACCTGGCCACCTGGATGTGCTGGCACAGTTGGTTTTGTGCCAAGACCCACCGTTCGCAAAATATAGCGTTTGACAACCTTACACTAGCTCCAACTGCAATATTTCACGTGTTTGCAAACTGTAGGACAGCGAGAGCACCAAAATGAGAAGGAAAAAAATGAGAGAGGCTATTGTAGAAGGTCTCTACACTGAGGTTTTTGATTAGACGAGGCCTCTCTAGGTGCCATGGAGTCTGAGTCGTCACCCGTCAAAGTTGAATGATATTTTGGTCTCAGGGCTCTTAAGGGACTACGCCCAAACGAAGTAGCCCAGAAGCAACAACCCTTTCATGCACCAAAACACCTCCTCCTCTAGCATTCACTTGGTCACCCAAATGTGTCGGTGTAGTTGGTTTGGTGCCATGACCCACCATTTGCAAAATATAGCATTTTACAACCTTACATTGGCTCCAACTACACTATTTCACGCATTTGCAAACAGTAGGACAGCGAGAGCACCGAAATGAGAAGAAAAAACTAAGAGAGGCTATTGTATAGAGTCTCTATTCCAAGGTTTTGGATCAGACGAGGCCTTTCTAGGTGCCATGGAGTCTGAGTAGTCACCCGTCAAAGTTGAACGATATTTTGGTCTCAGGGCTCTTAAGGGACTACGCCCGAACGAAGTATCCCGGAAGCAACGACCCTTTCCCGCACCAAAACACCACCTCCTCTAGTGTTCACCTGGCCACTCAGATGTGCCAGTGTAGTCGGTTTGGTGCCATGACCCACTGTTTGCAAAATATAGCGTTACACTGGCTCCAACTTCACTATTTCATGCGTTTGTAAACAGTAGGACAGCGAGAGAAAAGAAATGAGAAGGAAAAAACCGAGAGAGGTTATTGTAGAGGGTCCCTATGCCAAGGTTTTTGATCAAACGAGGCCTCTCTAGGTGCCACGGAGTCTGAGTAGTCACCCGTCGAAGTTGAACGATATTTTTGTCTCAGGGCTCTTAAGGGACTACGCCCGAACGAAGTAGCCCAGAAGCAACGACCCTTTCACACACCAAAAAACTACCTCCTCTAGCATTCACTTGGCCACTTGGACATTCCAGCACACTCGGTTCGGTGCCACGAGCCACCGTTTTCAAAATATAGCGTTTGACAACCTTACACTGGCTCCAACTGCACTATTTCATGCGTTTGTAAACAGTAGGACAGCGAGAGCACCGAAATGAGAAGGAAAAAATTGAGAGATTATATTGTAGAGGGTCTCTACACTGAGGTGTCGGATTAGGCGATGCCTCTCTAGGTGCCACGGAGTCTGAGTAGTCATCCGTCGAAGTTGAACGATATTTTGGTCTCAGGGCTCTTAAGGGACTACGCCGGAACGAAGTAGCCCGGAAGTAACGACCCCTTTGTGCACCAAAACACCACCTCCTCTAGCGTTCACCTAGCCACTTAGACATGCTGGTGTAGTTGGTTCGGTGCCATGACCCACCGTTTGCAAAATATAGCGTTTGACAACCTTACACTGGCTCCAACTACACTATTTCACATGTTCACAAACAGTAGGACAGCGAGAGCACTAAAATGAGATGGAAAAAACTAAGAGGATATTGTATAGGGTCCCTACATTGAGGTGTTGGATTAGACATGGCCTCTCTAGGTGCCACGGAGTCCGAGTAGTCACCCGTCAAAGTTGAACGATATTTTGGTCTCAGGGCTCTTAAGGGACTACGCCCGAACGAAGTAGCCCGGAAGCAACGACCCTTTTGCGCACTAAAAAACCACCTCCTGTAGTATTCACCTAGCCACCCTGACATGCCAGCGTAGTCGGTTTGGTGTCACAACCCACTGTTTGCATAATATAGTGTTTGACAACCTTACACTAGCTCCAACTGCACTATTTCACGCGTTTGCAAACAGTAGGACAGTGAGAGCAATGAAATGAGAAGGAAAAAAATAAGAGAGGCTATTGTAGAGGGTTCCTATGCCGAGGTGTTGGATCAGACGAGGCCTCTTTAGTTGCCATGAAGTCCGAGTGATGCCAAAAATCACAAAAATGATGTCTAAACGAGATGAACCCAACTTAAAGGTAAATCCTTTTAATTCAACATACCCATTCAGTCAAAAATATTTAGAAACCATCTTGTCACAAGTCAAAGACATGAAACCTTTTGTTGGTCATAGTGGAGAAGAATCTAATTCATACGAAGAACAAATCAAATTAGATCTATCTTTCTTTCATGAGCTCCTTTACTACAATAGAGACGAAGTACTTGCAAGAGTCCTTGAGTTAGGAGGTAGACTATTACAAGAGTATGAAGTTGTGATTAAGACCATGAATCACAAAGTAGAAGATCCAAAATGACCATCCCTCATAGAAATGGACATCCATTTTAATACAGGTTATTCTTCCACTTCAATAAAACGTAAAAAAAAATGTTGAGGATCACCCACCCAAACCAACAAGTGATTCATGAAAACCTTACTTTAAGGCTTCACGTAGATTCAAGATTGAACATAGTCACAAAGACTCACCTCCTCCTAGATTTTATGATGAAGATGAACCCTTATTTGAAGAGGAGATCATTCAAAGACAAATACTAAAACTCACTTAAAATTTTGTGACCTTCTAGGTTACTTGAATAGGAATACATGCAAGGATAGACTCAAGATAAAGTTAGGTGAATTTCACATTTATCCATCTAATGAAGAAAATTTCAAAGTTGCTAAAGTGAATAGACCAATATATCACCCACAAAGGAAAAAATGATTCAACAAGAGTTGTATTCAATGAAGAATACGCTAACCACTTTACAAGAAAGAAATGTAGGACATAATAGAAAATATCTATACAAAAAGCTATTTCCTTACCCATTTGATAAAGATATGTTACTACAAAAATTTGCAAAGAATTTAGACATGGCTCTAACGAGAAGATGGGTATATTCAAATAACCATATATCCTAACCATGGAGATAAAAAGAACAAAAATTCAGATCATGGACAAGCTTGTAATGACTATCAGAATACTACCTGCATCTATCCAAAAAATGATAAACAATTTTAATCCCTTATAGGATGTGTCCATTCATCTAATGAACAAGTAAATACCATTAGGATCTTAGAGAAAAGTTGTGATGTGGATACAAGATATTCTAGTTTGGTAATACCATTTATCCCCTACCTATTCCGCAACAAGTCCAATATAACTTAATAGAATAATTGGAAAAGACACCAGCTAGAATTTTGATCCTATATCTCCTCAAAATCACCATTTCTCATATAAGAAAATATTATATAAAACACTTATGAGTTAAGTGGTGTCGACAAACATAGATCTCAGACACCTTCAAGAAATTAGTACACACCTTGACTCCAATGATCATATAGATCTTTTCATAAAAATCCAATCCCACGCAATAACCAAGAGAAAAAGTTACCCTTATACATAGATCTCATTGTTTAACTCATCGTCAGATCAAAATAGTGCTTGTGGTTTGTGGATCCTATCTAAACAGATCTGCATATTGAAACTGGTAATAAGAAATTTCCATCATTCGTCAATCCCTTAACATTGTTGGAGGCAACATATAAAAATAATGGTCTAGATGATAAATTAAGTCCTCAACATGCCTTATTAATATAAGATCTCTCAGTGTCTCTTTGATAATGATGAGACATTTGTAGAATTCATGGGAATCAGGGATTCTATTTTGAAGGGGGATCATAAGAAATATTTTCCCATCAACCTAGATGATTGTGCATACTTTGGATAAAAAGTACAGATGTGTGAACACTTGAATAAAAAGAGTATAAGAAAAATCAAGACTACTTCTGAAAATCCTTGCAAGAAAAACAAACATAAGTCTCATAGTGAAATCCTCTTTGAGTCATTAGTAAACAAACAAGACAAAGAACATATAGAAAAATAATAGATAAATCTTGGATCTTCACTTTCAACAAAAGAAAAAAATGTTTTCATAGCATTATTATGAGAATATGAATATTAATGTTTTCCATTAGATGCTAAACCCATAAAGCTGAAGTTAAGAAATATGCATCCCAACGTTACACTTCTTGTTAAAGAAGAACTGAAAAAGTCATAAATATGAAAACCAACACACATGGATATATATATATATATATATAAGAATCAAATAAAGTGTGCTCCAGATGCACATCTCTGAAAATATATATGTATAAGTTCATAATGTATGTGTACATCTCGAACTAAGCACGTGTCATAATGTACATATGGGACCACATGTGGTCACAAAAGGCTATATATATACAATGGACTATGAATCTACTCATGACCACATATGTACATCCAGGTGGACTATAAATCTACTCATGAAACATCTTCCCTCTCTTCACCCTACTAGAAGTAACACGTCCACGACTTGGGGATGTAGTGGAGGGAGATGCCACTATGGATTTCATCCGTGTGGTCCTAGGTGTCTCTAAGCATGCTTGCAACCTAACCTGCACATTCATAAACAACAAGTTTTTAACACCCAAAATTTTAAAATACATTCAAAATTTAGAAACTTGTACAATTTATTTAAAATGCATGTAAAATCTTACCGCAATGTAATGATCCCTATCAATTTGTTGTTGACACGTCGCAGGGACAACAATAGACTCACGAGGGGTAAGCTACATACAAATAATTAATTTTCAAATTAAATATTTCACATATACCTACAAAATTTGATATTGTAGATTTAAGTTTAATAAGAAATAATGAACCTCCAAAATTTAACAAATTTAAAAAATTATACCTCAATTAGTGGATCTGCGGATGCTATGGCAGTATCTACAGTAGCCTCCACAGTCTGCATATATAGAGGAGTCTCTCTAGTAGTCATAAGCTATACAAAAAACATGTACAAATCAATATTAAAATCTACATGACAGAGGTCCAAAGCATGTAATCCACGTGAACTTCCAGTAATTAGAAACAAAGTGTAAAGAGATTTACTAACCTATGTAAAACTCATGTGAGGCATGCCAATAGCCTCAGTTCCCTGAGCAAATGATGATCCGCCAGGCTCCTGTGTATAAAAGAGAAAAATATTAATACATGTACAACATACACATGAAACATTATAATAATAATCTAGTGTGCAATCAAATGAAATTAAAAATTTGTAAGTTTGTACAACTTGAAACTTACATTTGAAACACGCCCAGTTGTAGTAGCTAGCATGTCAATGCCGGATGTTTCCTTCACTGGCTCTTGCTATTTAAAATAAAATAAAAAATTAGTTTTTTACATGTATGTACATGACGTACAATCAAATATATATATATATATATATATTAATATCTCAAACATGTGAATATATATATCTATGTGTATATATATATATATATATATATATATATATTTAAATTTATTTGAAATTTACCAATGAAAGACCAATATCAGTGGCACCAGTTCTAAAAACATTCCCTAGCATCTCATCTATAGAAAAGAAATCCTGTGAACTAGCAAATGATGTCTCGCCTACAGTGCATACCGGCACCACATGATCCACAGTGGTGTGGTGCACTAGAACTGGCACCTCCACCAACATCACCAGATGCAATCTGGTCACTATGCTGGGTAAGAGTGTTAGTGAGCTCCCTCAATGCATGCAATGTATCAATCTCCACAACCTCCTTCACTGTAGGAGGGATAACTGAAGGAAGTGGGGGTTTTGGGGCATGGGGGATCCTAGGTTGACCTACACGTGCACCAGGTCTGCTCTGTGTAGAGCCACCTCCTTGACCAAAAAATTCAGAAAAGTCAAAATAATTCGGGACCTCATTGAGCACGAACTCGCAATATAATTTCTTCAAAAAATAAAGAGGAACGTCATTGTTGTTGCATGGTGGATAATCAAAAACCATCCACCATCGGTCCCAAAAATTGTTTTTGATTCTGTCATCATGGCACCAATGGATTGGGAACCGTTTGCAAGTAACTGCAGGGGGAATTGGTTCTAGGGTCGGTAAATAATGCACAAATGAAGTATTTTCTATTTTTTTTGTCTTTTATGGCCGTATGGGATAGTTTATCCGCATACCACCACCTACAGTCACTTCTAAAGGTGTTCCATCTATGTAATTGGTTGGTTTCAGACTTGACTTCGCCAATCAATGTTTGCAATGTATTGGCTAAAGTCATGCGGGATGGATTTGTAGCATGGTTTTGTCTTATAGTTTGAATTAGGTTCTCAATGAAAATTTTATTTTCTCATATTCTTCCAATGATATTATCTTGCTTTCCTACTGGCTCAGTGGGGATAGAAGGAGCCACATGAGGCAGATCTATGTTTGGAGGAGGGTTTTGAGGAATGTTTGGAGGGTTTTGAGGAATGTTTTGATGGTTTGCATGATTTTGAGCTTGTCGATCAACTGATAAAACAAGAAAATTGTATACATAAACAAACATTTCAAAAAACACATGAAAATGCAAAAAAAAAACCTAAAATGCAAAAAATGATTACAATTGGGGACTTACCTCCTCGTGTTGGTGGCATGGTTGAATCTATCACTATCCAGAAGTCCGATGAGAAATTTTGAGGTGGTATTGAAAGCACGAGTAAAAAACATTTAGGAAAAATCACGGTTTGAAATGAAAAATGAGGAAAATAAGGAGTCGCGGGACAACTAAATTTTGTCTTAGAGTTCCACAATCGCGGTTTATAACCTCACTCGCAGTTCTAAATCATGATCATGGTTTTAGGTTTGGTAATTACTGAACCTACAATTAAGGAACCGCGATCGCGGTTTTAAAACTGCAATCACGGTTCCTTTATTTTGGGTTTTTATGTCCACAGAATTGTCCACCAACTTCGTGCACTTACCCATTTATCATTTTAATTCCTTTCATTCAAAGATTAAAGGGGTTTCCACTTCGAATATGGAGTTATTACAAATTTATTTGTATTTTGAGTTATCTATTTGGGCCAAATAGTACCCCAAAAATATATATGAGACTGAGAACTTTTAATTGTGCATTTGAAGGTTTTCTGTCTTGAACAATGAAATTTAACCATCATTTGCTTGCTGGACGTTTCCTATGTAATTTTTTAAACTTTAAATTTTAGTTAGACCAAGTTAAATTTACACAGGCGTGGATCTGTGTTTTGTCATCGCTAGTGACAGAACTTTACCGCCCAGAGCAGGTCGGCAGTCCTGGGACCGCCGCCTTCCCCTAAACAATAGTTATGAGACCTCTACCTTATCTGAGAGGTGGTAACGAGGTGTACTGCTTTGCACAGGGCGGCGGTCATGTTCCTTAAAAATAGAACCTTCATTTCTGATTACAATTTTTCAAAAAGGCCTAAAATTCATTAGAGTGATTTAAAAGTCATCCTTAACTTAAATTTATGTGCTTAAAGTTTCCAGTTTGAAGGGATTTAATTCATATATTCATTCCATAGTAAAATTATTCATTTTAAAGTATTTTCCTATTTCAATGGTAACAACAAAGGAACTACAAGATCATTTTCATTTTTTTCAACAAATTTTATTTCATGTCCAATAAAAAAAGAACTAAATCTACTTCTAATGTTGGCTTTTTCCTTACTACTAAATGCATTATTTCAACATAATAAGTTTCTTAAAATTTATTACATCTTTCCATTTTCACTACAACCATTTATTAAAATAACTACTAACAACTTTATCCCACATTCAATTTTTCATTACATACACTATTAGCATTTTAAAACTTCTATGTTTCTTCTTTCTCATTTACAATAATACAACTTCGACAATGAAAGTAAACTTTCTTTTTCCTTGAGCATAGCTCATTTATTTTAATGCAAAGAACTTACTTTACCCAATACAACTTATAACTGAAAATTTTAAACATGATTTCCATTTTGATTCATTTCTTTAGATGCTAAAATTTGATGAGAAAGGAAATTATACAACTCCTCAATGAGCTTCCTTCAAAATAATAATAAAACTTGGTAAGGAAACTTACAATGAAACATTTCTTCTTTGTTTTACAATTAAATACTACAAATATTCCACCTCAAGTGGGGATAACAAGAAGGTCTTCTCACAAGGAAAGATTTCTTTTGGACATCAAAAAATGCTCCAATTTTCACATTATCAAAAAGAGCTCCACCATATCTTCACTAGATCAACAACAAAAAAAGGGGAGAGGAAACACTCTTCACCCAACCAATAATCTAATGAGGAGAAGAAGCTATCCTCCTCATTGGCCCCCAAGCCCCTAACCATAATGCAATAGAAAGATGTGATTAAACTCATGGCAACAAAGGCAAGTTTCAAAATACACAAAAGCAACATTTCACATTTGACAACACAATACCAAAACATAATGTCAGTTTGCAACTACATTAGACACAATGAAGGAACCTCACAAAATATACAAGGCTTCATTAATGTAAAGCCAAATGAAGAAAGAAAATACAGGGAGGATGCTACTTATGCCTCCGAAAGGGAAAATGGGTATCACCACCTAATTCCAAACCGCTCAAAATATGTATATATATCATTTCAATCCCCAACACAACTCTTATGCCTCCCCCAAGTACCCACTTATTCCTCCCACATTTCTCTTATGCATCCCTACAACCTCTTACGGCACCCTCATAAAAACCAAGTAAATAAATGCAAGCTATTTATCTTGTTCAAGGTGGGGAACCAAAATCCCAACTCCCTCCACACTTATACCTCCCCAATAAACTACTTATGCCTCCCTACATGTAAAAACCCCATAGCCTTTTCCTACACAACATTCTTAGGTAGTCTACCCAACCGGCCAAACAAGCAATAACAAAACACTCAAAACCATTCACACGTTCATACACAGGGATATAATAAAAAATCATTTAATCAAGAGTGCCAGTCTCTTATCTCTCCATGGAAGAAGTTTGTTCCAAGAGTCCAAACAACATGCTTTCCATTACAAAATACAATCCAAGATAAAAAATATACATGCATGCAACAATCTCCGATGTTACTCTAAAATTCTCTAGAGCTCCAAAATAGCAAAAAAATTAACCCCTAAGGAAGTATCCAAAAGTGAAGCAACCCCAAAACAAGCAAAAGCAACTTCGAATTTTAAATGGAAGAGGGAAGAGAAGAGGATGAGGTGGATCCATTTAGGATGCCAAATCATACATCCTCAAGCTCCACCCCAAAATTCAAACCTTAATTCTTGAATTCATAATAAATAGGTGGGTGAGAGAATATGACAGTTTTACTTACACACTAAAATCCAAACCCAGAACCCCAAAGGACTGAAACTTTAAAACCCAAATAAGAAAAATTCAATTAAATACCAGTTTTTGTCTTACTAGTTTTTGTCATTCCCAAAATGGATTATAAAGCGGACTAATTTTAACACCCAAGTCAATAGGTATGGTTGGTATAATAAATTAAGAGGTATGAGACAAGTTTAACTTCTCGCACAAGCCTGCCAAATTAATCCTCCAAGGACAAATTCAAATTTCAAGAAGAGGATAAACAATTTCACACTCATAGTTAACTTAGAATTCAACTTACACATCACTTACACATTCAAGAGCCATCTTATCTTATGAATCATTTAATTTAAGAGAAACACCATCTCTTAATTTCATTCTTAGTAACATATTTGATTTATTTATTTTAACTAATGTGGTTACTCACAACATTAGCAAAATATCTAATAAATAATGAAAGGGGTAACTACATCACTCAATAAACATATCATATTTAAATATCATAATAAAGGTAACCAATATAAAAGAATAAGACACAAGCCCCCTTGGTCACATTTTAAAGGTGATTTCCACCATGGCAAAATCCCTAATAATAAATCAAAAACACACAAGAATCATAATACACATTGCCATGGTGAACCTTGTTGAATTCATCTATAATTCCAATGTCATTGGTCTCCAATCCCCCGATATTGTTGTGATATTTTTTAACCTGCAAAATAAAAATATCTCCTTTGGCCTCATGGCCATATCAGAACATCCAAAGTAATATAAACATAATTCCAAAATCATCTAGATATATAAATCACAACAACATCATAACAATCAACAATATCCGTTATAATTTTATCAACAACTATATCATGATCAATATCAATAGGATCACAAGATTAGTTCAATTACTAAGGTCTAGTCAATATGACAAAAATATCGCATGTCAATATATAGCTATGTCATCAACATATCATCATCAATATAAAATGTTTCTAATAATCCACACACATCATACTATGAATCAAAATCTAATAGTAGTACAAGTATATCTATCGTCTAATCATCATGCTAAATCAAATAATTATAATAATATCCATGCATAACCAACTGTAATCAAAATCAAAAGTAATAAATGTCAAAGAGAAGTGGGCACTCCTCTTAGACTCCACTTCCTCCTGGAAGTCACTGGAATAGGTGTGGAAACTGGACTCGTAGAAATGTAGCATCCTCCCATGTCGCAGCAGTCTAATCATACCTATCCCACAGGACTCGAACCTGGTAAATCTCTTTGCCTCAAAGGCCCAGGGTCTAGAGCTCTAAAATACAAATGGGCTCCACCATCACCTATCCTTGATCCTGCACCTACAATGCGGTCCAATATAATACATGAGAAGGATCATAAATTTATCTCCTAAGTAAAGAAACATGAAACACATCGTGGATGTGAGACAAACTAGGTGGCAATGCTAGACGGTAGGCCAAAGGGCCAATACAGTCCAAGATCCTAAAGGGACAGAAAAACCTAGGAGCAAGCTTAGAAATTTTCCCATAACAGATAGGGATCTTATGTTGTAACGCCCACAAAAACAATTCCCGCACAAAACCTAAGAACAACCTAGGACAAGCTAGAAAATTATCGAATACTTTTTTTTCAAAAACTGTGCCCGCAAACAGACTTCAAAAATACAGTTGTCCCATTAATGTTTCTAATTCAGTTATATTTAATAATAAAATTTTCTACATTATAACAAAATATTGAAAACCAAATTATACTTTAGTGAACTTAATTAGACCAGGCATGGTACAGAAACATGAAACACATCATGGATGTGAGACAAGCTAGGTGGCAATGTTAGATGGTAGGCCAAAGGGCCAATATGCTCCAAGATCCTAAAGGGACTGAAAAACCTAGGAGAAAGCTTAGAACCTTTTTTGTAACAGATAGGGATATTATGTTGTAATTCCCACAAAAAAAATTCCCACACGAAACCTAAGAACAACCTAGGACAAGCTAGAAAATTGTAGAATATTTTTTTTGAAAAAGGTACCCGCAAACAGGCTTCAAAAATATAGTTATTCCATTAATGGTTGTAATTTAGTTATATTTAATACTAAACTTTTCGCCATTATAACAAAATATTGAAAACCACATTATACTTTAGTGAACTTAATTAAACCAAGCATGGTTAATTTCTCTCTAAGTGTATATTTAATAAACAATTTAATTCCACTATAGTTAAATATTCCACATTTAAATCTCAAGGGTAAAAGGGTCTAATATAAGAAAAATAATAAAGTTATTTAATTCCACAAGGTTAAAACAATTAACAAGGTCCCCATTTGACATGGGGTGAGAATAATACACATACTTCTACCCCATAAAGTGACCCCTTAAAAAGTCAACCCATGTATTTTAGAATTTAAACATTTAAATTTAAAATCAAATTTCACTCACCCACTCCCCACCTACCTTTTGTAGGGGTGAATCTCATCCCTTGGATGAATTCATTTAGGACCCTTAGATGAAGAAAGGGCAAGTAACCCTAAAGTATGCTTAAGAAAACTACTTGCTCCCTTTCTTTTGGCTTATTATTTCTCTTTTCATATTGCAGGTTGTTGGAGGAGGATGGGGAAGCCATTAGAGGCCATTCCAAGCTTTTGGAGAGGCGTACATTCCTCTTTCATTCTATTATTTTCTTATACCCTCATGAACCCTATCGTATGGTGATTGCACTGTGTGTGCAGAATGTGGTAAAGTGATGTGTTACACCCGGTGAATGTATGATTGTGATCTGCCTTGTATATGTGTGTGCCACCATTATGTTAGTGATGTTGTTACATGTTATGTTGTGAACCTTACGCTAACCGACCCTAAGGGAAATCGGTAGAAGTGTATGTTGAGAGAGAGGAATGGTGTATCATGGGTCAATAACTCAAGCCAAAATTTGGTTTAGTAGATAACAACCTGTGATTCTTTCCTCTCTCCCTATGAGGTTGTATGTATGCAACCTAAGTGCAAATATGACTATGTTTAGCCTTGTTGAAGTGGTGGTGGGATGATTCAGATGGAGGTGATGACAGTTGTATTATTGATATGTATTTTACGAGTTGAGGATCGATGTTCCAAGTGCTAGCAACTCGTTGAGTACCCATTTGGTGGCTAGATAAGGCCACACAGTTATCATAATGTGACATTATTATAAGTTGATTTTATTTGTAAATTGAGCTTTTTACTTTATTTTGTAAGGACCAGCAGCTTTTCTTGATTGTCATGCTTTACAATTTTGGGCATTTCCTTGGTTTGTGGCACTAACATGGGGATTTTGATACTAACTATGGCTATTTGGCCATTTATTTGTCTTGAATTTGGTTCTTCTTTTAAATTTGGAATTTTTACCGCCTTGCCCAAGGCTTGTACTTTGCCACTTGGCACTTTGATTGGATTGTTGTGCTGGTTCTATTGTCGTGATGTGTGGAATAGGGTCATGGGATGCACCATGGAATGGTTGGACCTATGGATCCGCTTCGTTGTATAGGGGTACGCCCCAAGGAGTATAGATAACTAGTGGGTTGTTGAACCACGCATTATTATGTCACTTGGGTTAGGAGTGTTCGAACTCTATGTGTCTTGGACCATAGGGTCAACCGGCCTCCTTGAGGGAGGCATAAGAGCTTGAGGGAGGCATAAGAGTTTGAGGGAGGCATAAGAGACTTGAGGGAGGCATAAGAGTTTGAGGGAGGCATAAGGGACTTGAGGGAGGCATAAGAGTTTGAGGGAGGCATAAGAGACTTGAGGGAGGCATATGATATTTGTGTGTATGGTTGATGTTCTGGGATATATGTTGAGTTATTGTGATGTTTGGTAGTGGTCTTTTGATGTATGTGTTACTCATGTCTAGTGGATTGTAGTACTCTTTTGGTTGAGTATTTTGTATGTCAGTTATTGATGTGTGACGAGTACTATGTTATGTGGACTATGCCTATTCTATCCCGTGACTGAGTAACCTTTTGTGGTGTAATACAATCATGAAGTATATACTTGTGTGCTTATGAATCTATACGGTCTTGTGAACCTGATAGGGTGTTGTGTTAGCAGTTCATGTTGGGCACCCACAATAAGGAATAAATCAAAAATCTTCAATGATGATATTTTTTTAAGAAACTAAAACTAGAAATAATGATAATGGAAAGAGACTAATGAAATGATGAACAAGAAAGAACTGCCAATCTTCACAGAACCTTGAAAGTTAAAATTTCTACCAAATGTTCCTAAGGCTACCCCATGGCCGTACTTTAATCGACTAAAATTTTAAACCATAGGGTGTACTTTCTCCTTTACCTGTTCTTGGTTGCGAACCATTTCTTTTCCTCTGTGGATCAAGTGCTAAGCATAGAACGTCATTGTGCCTTCGTCGATCATTGGTGGACTTCACCTTGGTCACAGGGAATACTCAATCATCTCCCTCTTCATCATGTTTGCTGGTGTCGTGTTGTTGTTGTCGTTACTGGCCCTTGCAACGCCTGTTATGATTTCCTTGTTAAAGGAAAATCATGTTCTCTTTTACCGTGCTTGTCTGTCGGCCCTTATTAATAGGATTAATAATTATTATTATTATTAGGTTATAAAATAATAATAATAGTATTATTATTTTAGTTGTCGAATAACAATTACTATTATTATTATTTATTTATTTATTGTGTCGATTTCAGGAATATTATTAATTACTTGTAAGTTACCTTATTTATTTATTTTATCGGCCGCTCTCGAAGACTGAGCCCCGATTCACGCATGAGGAGGACCTTGTTCATGGGTGATGCCATTGCTTAGGAAGTGGTGTTCGTTCTTAGCGTTTAACATTTTATTTGTGGCCGTCTGGATCTCTTTGTGTGCGGTGTATACATACTTTCTTTTTCGGTTAGTGTTTTGGTTGTATGGGGGCATCCACCCACCCCAACTAAATTTTTTTACCCTTGCTGGCCACGTACACTTGTTTCCTTTTTGTTGAAAAGACCTGGCCTTTAATTATGCGTGGAGGAAGAGCACTTACCACTCATTCTTCTTTTAGGCAAGGCGTGTTGGTCTTTCCTTTGGTTTGAATGCCAAGTGGGGGGGGCAGTTGGCCACCAGTCTTTTTCAGCGACCTTTCAACCACTTCATACCTGTTATCTTTTATGACCTGCTCTACTTTTTTTGACTTCCTGATGCCTTTGTCTGCCGCATCTTGGGGGAAGGAAACCCCTGATTTGGGGAGTCTTTTGATTGGATTTAGACTGGTTTTACTCGAGCATTCTTCCCTAGCCACGTGGACTCCTCTGGAGACTGGTCGCTACACTTTAATGGAGTTTCCTTGCAAGTATGCCCTTTTGACACACACTGGAAGGATGTTGGCTCAGGTTGTGGAGTCTGGGTGTGCTCCAGCTGCAAGCTAGTGAAGTAGACATGTTGCCTCCATTGTTCTTTGAGTGCTGCGAGGTGTGTTCTTGTCTGGGATCCGCAGCAGTGACCCGCAACAGGAGATAGCCAGGCGGCAGACAGGTTACAGTTTGGTGAAGCTTTTTGAGCGCTTCCAACAGGCAGGTTGTCCAACTATGTTGTTTTCTGTGCAGTATCAATGCATCCTCTGATTCGGGATCCTCCTTCAAGACATTTTTATCAAAATCGACTATGTGACAGTGAGAGTGTTACCAAGAGACCTGATGAAAATTATTGCAAGGATTCTCTTTTTAGACCACTTGTTTCACGATGTAACTCATGGAAGAGAATCTCATAGGCGTGGATCTGTATCATATCAGAATATTCATGAAGCACAATCTACTTTGCAATTATATGAGCTGCTTCAACGAGTCACTAAGTTGGCAGGCATAAAGGTTTCTGTTGAATTTATCGCACCTTCCAAGCTACAGCTGAAATTTTTACAGCGAGAGTTTGGCTGTCCTCAAATTTGATGAAGGAAAAGGTTTATTTATCATTACGGTAGATTCCTTTCAGAGCCAGGAGCGTGATGTAATCATTATGTCTTGTGTCCGATCTTCAAATCATGGGGTTGGCTTTGTAGCTGTTAATTCACCGCATGAATGTGGCACTAGCACGAGCTTGCAGAGCACTTTGGGTTAAGGGCAAAGATTAGCTGCATTGAAACAATCTGTGACTGGTCAGCCTTAATTGAAATACTAAGTCTAGGGACTATTTTATGGATATGGAGTCTGTACCAAGAGATTTTTTTGGTTTTAAAGCCATCTTCTTTTGCTTATTAAACATATGCCCTGGTTTACATTTCTTTTAGTGACTTCTCACACCAATTATTGGCTGGCTGCGTGAGGATTTGGTGGAGAATATAGTTGGGTTTGTGGGCAAAAGGAAAAGGGGTTCTATAGCTATAGGAGCAGGTATACAGATCATCTTCGCATGTGGCTGGTGAAGTTGGTGCCATTAAATTAATAAACCCTTGCAAAAATCCAACTTTCTAACATACCCAACTGAAGCTGAGATGGGAAAAGTGGGTTTATAGATATAGAAACAGGTCAAATCTTCTTTGGATATGGCAGTCATGACGATGGTTGTGTGGGTTTCTATGGTGGTTGTGATGCTCTTCATAGCAGAGTGCTTCTATCTTCCCGGAGTTGCTCCCAAGGATTCCAAGAAGGCATGTTTCAATCACCCCTTTCCTATGCCAGGCATGGCCGTTAACAGAGTTGGACCTTCAGCAGGCTGAGGAAGAGAAGTTGCGCAGGTTGTGTTGCTGTTGCCCGAGCCCTGGTCGACGTGCTTGTTGGATTGGAAGAATTATAATCAGGCATGTTAAATATACTCTTGTAATAGTTTTCTACCTTCTTTCAGTATCTTGAAATGAATTTTCTTTCCTCTTGAATGGCGCCTAGACAAATGTTTTCGTGGTTGTTTATATCGCTGCCTGATTGTGTTGGTTGTTCCTTTAAATCTCGTTCCAATTTCGCTGGTTTTGCTTGGAATGTTCTTTTCCTCTCTTATAGCTTACTCTATTTCATATTTGTCTAAATGGGCTACTGCAATATTGAGTGATGCAGTCTAGTTCGTAGGGAAGGAAACATTATAGAGTTTTGTTTGCTTATATGACTCTCTTTTAAAAGAATTCTGTGATGGTATTTTATAATTGAAGGCTTACTATATGGAAGGTTAAGCCTTCATATCTCTATTTGCTTGAATAAATACGTATTTCCTGTTTAGGGCTCTCCTGTTTTGCTAAAGGTACATTAATAGTGACGTTGGGTTCTAAAACTTGTTTAAGCCTGTGGGCATTCCTTACTTTTTGTTTAATTAGAATATGACATTAGGGTTTTGCTTTAGAACTGTACATGGTTGACTTTTGTACCCAGTTCTAGAGGATGAATAACCTGACATCTATTTTGGCCTCTACGTGTTGAGAAAATTACTATACCTACTACCTGGTTCAAACTCTTGTTTGATTAAAGTAAGGGGGAAACATTGTAAGTTTTATTGAATGAAATCTCTACAAATTTTATTAAGGGTCGCAAGCAAGCTATTAATAGCTGGACTGAAACAAAAGTTGTAGGTGAATCCATGGTATTGGACTCGTGAACTCGTTTCCTGTTAGATGACAGCTGATTACAGTGATAATATAATAGGTGGTTATTATATTCATCTGTTTGATATTTGCTAGACATTTCCTTGATAAGCCCACATGGATCGGGTAAATTTTCCATCTTCTATACCATTGGCAAGGAGCTCATAGAACTTCTAGGCCTGACTGCACTGCGTAACCTTCCTGATGGATATGTGTGTTGGTTCTTATTTTTGTGCTTGCACTCGTGGTAAGGTCTTTTGAGTCTGGGGCATCACTGGTGTTTTACCCTCGTGTATCGAATCCCTTTGTTTTCGAACTCGAATATCTTATACTTCAAACTTGGTTACTAAAAGGTCCCATTTTGTGGCTTTGTTAAGGAAATCAATTTTTATTTTTATTTTAAAATACTTATTGACATTGTCAGAAATATATAAAAATTATTAACGACTTTTGGGTTTAGCCTTCCCTTATATTATGTAGAGAAGTTGACGATTAGGATAAGGTTTGTTGGTAGAATAATGGCCCTTTTTGTGTCTCCCTTGTACGCTTTTGGAAGAGTGGTTTTGTTTTGTTAACTAGTCCTACGTTTAAGAAATCCTATAAGAAGGTAGTGGTAAAACTCCTTGGTTAAAACTGAAACTATAGTTGTTTTTCTTTTAAGGGCGTCGAACCCTAATTATTGCTATGAAGCCTCCCCTGGGAGATTTGGATAACGTCGTTTTGTTTCGCGCCTACGATCATAATTAGTATGTTTTGTCTTCTCTTGGACCTCTTTAGATGGATGGATTGGGTATTGGATTCCAATCACGTAATCTATAGGATTACATGAAGGAAATATATCAACACTCTTGACCTTCTTGTTCCTAACCCATAAGGTCTTGCCTTGATTTATGTGATTTTGTTCTTACTGGTATTTTGACTTTCTCCTTGTTGGATGGTTTAGATTTCTTTCTCATGCGAATAATTTTGGAGTTGTGGGTTGTGTTTTAAATCCATTTTTGAATTAGAACATTCCTTTCTTGATATTGTTAAATGTTAGCTTACTGTTGCAATGTGTAGCCTTAACATGCTCAGTTCTCGCGAACTGATTCTAGCTAGTATTTGTGCAGATGGATTATGCGAGTAGATTAAAGGAAAGAGTTGTAAAGGTTTCATCAGTGCAATTTATGAAGTTCCTTGTAAAAATGTCCAATGTGAGGTAAATTTTGTAATAGTGCTTGCAAAGGAGTTTAGAAGACCTCTTGCCTTGGGTTGTTCTGAAATTTCGTGATGATGTTGTCTTGTCCTTCTGTAGGTAAACTGGTAACTTACCTTTGTGAGAAATGGTATTCAATCTTTACATTGATATGAGTATTGTAAAACTTTGATCTTGAGAATAAATTGTCAAGTTAAATCTTTCTAAGACTGAGTGACAATATTTTATAAGTAAAGTAAAATGGGTCGGTTAACCCTTAAAGAAGCTAAACAAAAATAATAATTTTATATTCAACAAATAAATGTAGAGGTGATCTACTTGAAATCAAATAATTCCATGAGTGATCAAAATGAAACCATCCTTTGTGAAGTAAAAATTTTATAACTTGATATCCCTAGCTACACTAGCGAACATTATCCTTTTTATGGTGAATTCTTAGAATGATCCTAAGGTGAAACAAATTGTTAGTTGATATAAGATAATAAGATTTAATAAGTAGGAGGAATCGGTTTCGAAACCACGCAATCTGTCTCTCAACCATTTGAAAGGTAAATTGTTTTCTTTTGTAAAAATCATCCAGTGAAGCCTAAGTAAAATATTTATTAATTTTCGATAAATCCTCAAGCTTCAATAAAAACTGGGTTAATAACTAATGAGGTCATAAAGATGAATTCAACTCGACCTTCTTCCTCTAACCAGTTTTATTTTGGTGCTTGGTAATCTTTCTCTTGAGTTTGTTGAAAGCGAATCCATATTGTAATAAGGTTATGAGCGAGTTTTAGTAGCATAAGTGAGGATAGATGGCCTTGTGGAATTAAATTACCTCCTTTATTAAATAATTGAATTAAACAAATAAATGTCATAATAGAGAAGATTTAAAGTTAATTACTCAGTGAAAAAGGAATAAACTTAGCTTGGTAAGATGAATTGTATGAATCATATCCTGAGTCTCCTTGAAAACGTAAGCTAAGAATTGCAAGATGTCTTATTAAAATAAATAACCCTCAAGAATATCTCATTGTGGTTGGCCCTAACTGTAAGTGTGTTTTGTGGTTGGACTTCTATGTTGTCTTGTCTAAAAGAAAAGTAAATTGTCCTTGAAAGGTGTGAACGTTTCCGTGCTGTCCTTTAGGGCCATCCTTGTATCAAGTTGTTCACAGTGTTAGTTGTATCCTTGGTGACGACATGTTGCGTCATGTTATGTGTCAAGCAAGTAAAAAAAATTAAAATTATCCTGTGTTGTTCGTGTGTGAATATTTGGGTCGTTACACTTGGTATCAGAGCGTAGGTTCATGCTCTCGAACCTATGGGCCGGATTGGTGTTGTATGGTGATGTTACATGATGGTGATGGTGTTACATGATGTTGTTTCATGGAGATGATGGTATTGCATGATGATGATTTATATTGGAAGAGTAATGTGCTTTAAGTGTGATGTGATCCATGTCGTAATTGTGATTTTGTGAACGCACATGATGTGTATGTCACTTTGTGCGTGTTTGTAATCATGTTGATATGTTGGGGATGGGAGTATTCTCTCTCCTTCTTGTGGATTCTATGAAGAGTTCACGTGTGAATTACTGTTTGTGGTGGGTGAAAAGAATTATAATGTGGATGACGTAGTGTTGGAGCATTGTGGCATATTGTGGTATGTAAGTGTATCAATGTGTTGTATGACTAGATTGATGTTAAAAGAAATGAATTGTATCATGATGTTTTTACCATGTTTTGAAGAAATGTGTGTACCACCTGGTTATGTAGCAATGGATGTTATGTTGAGATGTACTATGTTCATCGTATGTATGATTTGTGCAAATATGTAATGCTTCATGTTGTGATTTGGGGTCATACGGTGAGTGTATGAACCCTATCGTATGGTGATTGCACTTTGGGTGTAGAATGTGGTAAAGTGATGTGTTACACCCGGTGAATGTATGATTGTGATCTGCCTTGTATATGTGTGTGCCACCATTATGTTAGTGATGTTGTTACATGTTATGTTGTGAACCTTACGCTAACCGACCCTGAGGGAAATCAGTAGAAGTGTATGTTGAGAGTGAGGAATGGTGTACCATGGGTCAATAACTCAAGCCAAAATTTGGTTTAGTAGATAACAACCTGTGATTCTTTCCTCTCTCCCTATGAGGTTGTATGTATGGCAACCTAAGTGTAACTATGACTATGTTTAGCCTTGTCGAAGTGGTGGCGGGATGATTCAGATGGAGGTGATGACAGTTGTATTATTGATATGTATTTTACGAGCTGAGGCTCGATGTTCCAAGTGCTAGCAACTCGTTGAGTACCCCTTTGGTGGCTAGATAAGGCCACACAGTTATCGTAATGTGACATTATTATAAGTTGATTTTATTCGTAAATTGAGCTTTTTACTTTATTTTGTAAGGACCAACAACTTTTCTTGATTGCCATGCTTTACAATTTTGGGCATTTCCTTGGTTTGTGGCACTAACATGGGGATTTTGATACTAACTATGGCTATTTGGCCATTTATTTTGCTTGAATTTGGGTCTTCTTTTAAATTTGGAATTTTTACCACCTTGCCCAAGGCTTGTACTTTGCCACTTGGCACTTTGATTGGATTGTTGTGCTGGTTCTATTGTCGTGATGTGTGGAATAGGGTCATGGGATGCACCATGGAATGGTTGGACCTATGGACCCGCTTCGTTGTATAGGGGTACGCCCCAAGGAGTACAGATAACTAGCGGGTTGTTGAACCACGCGTTATTATGTCACTTGGGTTAGGAGTGTTCGAACTCTATGTGTCTTGGACCATAGGGTCAACCGGCCTCCTTGAGGGAGGCATAAGAGCTTGAGGGAGGCATAAGAGTTTGAGGGAGGCATAAGAGACTTGAGGGAGACTTGAGGGAGGCATAAGAGTTTGAGGGAGGCATAAGAGACTTGAGGGAGGCATAAGAGTTTGAGGGAGGCATATGATAGTTTGTATGGTTGATGTTCTGGCATATATGTTGAGTTATTGTGATGTTTGGTAGTGGCATTTTGATGTATGTGTTACTCATGTGTGGATATGTGTTGTGATGTTTGTGGTTATGTCATTGATGCCCTTGTGGACCCTATATTGTGTTTTTTGGTAGTGGAAAATTTTCATGTATGTGAATTGAGGAAATGTCTGGTGGATTGTAGTACTCTTTTGGTTGAGTATTTTGTATGTCAGTCATTGATGTGTGACGAGTACTATGTTATGTGGACTGTGCCTATTCTATTCCGTATTTGAGTAACCTTTTGTGGTGTAATACAATCATGAAGTATATACTTGTGTGCTTGTGAATCTGTAGGGTCTTGTGAACCTGATAGGGTGTTGTGTTAGCAGTTCATGTTGGGCACCCACAATAAGGAATAAACCAAAACTCTTCAATGATGAATTTTTTTTTAAAAGAAATTAAACTAGAAATAATGATAATGGAAAGAGACTAATGAAATGATGAACAAGAAAGAACTGCCAATCTTCACAGAACCTTGAAAGTTAAAATTTCTACCAAATGTTCCTAAGGCTACCCTGTGGCCGTGCTTTAATCAACTAAAATTTTAAACCATAGGGTGTACTTTCTCCTTTACCTGTTCTTGGTTGCGAACCATTTCTTTTCCTCTGTGTTATGTCGCATCGAGGACGATGCTTTCTTAAGGGGAGGAGAATGTAATGCCCTGTTCTACGTTACACCTGTTCATCCTTCGGCGATCAAGTGCTAAGCATGGAACGTCATTGTGCCTTCATCGATCATTGGTGGAATTCACCTTGGTCACAGGAATACTCAATCATCTCCCTCTTCATCGTGTTTGCTGGTGTCGTGTTGTTGTTGTCGTTACTGGCCCTTACAACGCCTGTTACGATTTCCTTGTTAAAGGAAAATCATGTTCTCTTTTACCGTGCTTGTCTGTCGGCCCTTATTAATAGGATTAATAATTATTATTATTATTAGGTTACAAAATAATAATAATAGTATTATTATTTTAGTTTGTCGAATAACAATTACTATTATTATTATTTATTTATTTATTGTGTCAGGAATATTATTAATTACCTGTAAGTTACCTTATTTATTTATTTTATCGGCCGCTCTCGAAGACTGAGCCCCGATTCACGCATGAGGAGGACCTTGTTCATGGGTGATGCCATTGCTTAGGAAGTGGTGTTCGTTCTTAGCGTTTAACATTTTATTTGTGGCCGTCCAGATCTCTTGTGTGTGGTGTATACATACTTTCTTTTTCGGTTAGTGTTTTGGTTGTATGGGGGCATCCACCCACCCCAACTAAATTTTTTTACCCTTGCTGGTCACGTACACTTGTTTCCTTTTTGTTGAAAAGACCTGGCCTTTAATTATGCGTGGAGGAAGAGCACTTACCACTCATTCTTTTTTTTTAAGGCAAGGCGTGTTGGTCTTTCCTTTGGTTTGAATGCCAAGTGGGGGGCAGTTGGCCACCAGTCTTTTCCAGCGACCTTTCAACCACTTCAGACCTGTATCTTTTATGACCTGCTCTACTTTTTTTGACTTCCTGATGCCTTTGTCTGCCGCATCTTGGGGGAAGGAAACCCCTGATTTGGGGAGTCTTTTGATTGGATTTAGACTGGTTTTTACTCGAGCATTCTTCCCTGGCCGCGTGGGCTCCTCTGGAGACTGGTCGCTACACTTTAATGGAGTTTCCTTTCAAGTCTGCCCTTTTGACACGCGCTGGGAGGATGTTGGCTAGGTTGTGGAGTCTGGGTGTGCTCCAGCTGCAAGCTAGTGAAGCAGACGTGTTGCCTCCATTCTTCTTTGAGTGCTACGAGGTGTGTTCTTGTCTAGGATCTGCAGCAGTGACCCAAGTAGTTGCATAGCCATGGCGGTTGGCAGAAGGTTACAGTTTGGTTGAAGCTTTTTGAGCGCTTCCAACAGGTAGGTTGTCCAACTATGTTGTTTTCTGTGCAGTATCAATGCATCCTCTAATTCGGGATCCTCCTTCAAGACATTTTTTTATCAAAATCGACTATGTGACAGTGAGAGTGTTACCAGGAGACCTGATGAAAATTATTGCAAGGATTCTCTTTATGAGACTTACTTGTTTTACGATGTAACTCATGGAAGAGAATCTCATAGGCGTGGATCTTATCATATCAGAATATTCATGAAGCACAATTTGCTTTGCAATTATATGAGCTGCTTCAACGAGTCACTAAGTTGGCAGGCATAAAGGTTTCTGTTGGATTTATCGCACCTTGCAAGCTACAGCCTGAAATATTTTGCAGCGAGAGGCATGTTGTTCCTCAAATCTGATGAAGTCGAAGGTTTATTGAGCGCTTCTAACAAGTAGATGCCTTTCAGAGCCAGGAGCGTGTTGTTATCATTATGTCTTGAATGTCTGAGCCTCAAATCATGGGATTGGCTCCTTCAGCTATTATTTTTATGTTCATGAAATCGCTAAGTGACGAGCTGAGAGCACTTTGGGTTAAGGGCAAAGACCTGATGAAACAATCTATTGACTGGTGATTCTCTAATTGAGGATGGCTAAGTCTAGGGACTGTTTTATAGATATGGAGTCTGTACCAAGAGATTTTTTTGGTTTTAAAGCCATCTTCTTTTGCTTATTAAACATATGCCCTGGTTTTTTTTCTTTTGGTGACCTGCTCATGCCAATTATTGGCTGGCTGCGTGAGGATTTGGTGGAGAATATAGTTGGGTTTGTGGGCAAAAGGAAAATTTTTTTAGGAAAAATCATCTTTTTGGCAGTGGTGAATTTGGTGCCTATAAACCCTTGCAGAAATTACTTTCTAACATACCCAACTGAAGCTGAGATTGGGTGGGTTTATAGATATAGTGGTACAGATCTTCTTTGGATATGGCAGTCATGACGATGGTTGTGTGGGTTTCTATGGTGGTTGTGATGCTCTTCATAGCAGAGTGCTTCTATCTTCCCGGAGTTGCTCCCGAGGATTCCAAGAAGGCATGTTTCAATCACCCCTTTCCTATGCCAGGCATGGCCGTTAACAGAGTTGGACCTTCAGCAGGCTAAGGAAGAGAAGTTGCGCAGGTTGTGTTGCTGTTGCCCGAGCCCTGGTCGACGTGCTTGTTGGATTGGAAGAATTCTAATCAGGCATGTTAACTATACTCTTTGTAGTAGTTTTCTACCTTCTTTCAGTATCTTGAAATGAATATTCTTTCCTCTTGAATGGCGCCTAGACAAATGTTTTCGTGGTTGTTTAAATCACTGCCTGATTGTGTTGGCTGTTCCTTTAAATCTCGTTCCAATTTCGCTGGTTTTGCTTGGAATGTTCTTTTCCTCTCTTATAGCTTACTCTATTTCATATTTGTCTAAATGGGCTACTGCAATATTGAGTGATGCAGTCTAGTTCGTAGGGAAGGAAACATTATAGAGTTTCGTTTGCTTATATGACTCTCTTTTAAAAGAATTCTGTGATGGTATTTATAATTGAAGGCTTACTATATGGAAGGTTAAGCCTTCATATCTCTATTTGGTTGAATAAATACGTATTTCCTGTTTAGGGCTCTCCTGTTTTGCTAAAAGGTACATTAATAGTGACATTGTGTTCTAAAACTTGTTTAAGCCTGTGGGCATTCCTTACTTTTTGTTTAATTAGAAAATGGACATTAGGGTTTTGTTTTAGAACTGTACATGGTTGACTTTTGTACCCAGTTCTAGAGGATGAATAACCTGACATCTATTTTGGCCTCTACGTGTTGAGAAAATTACTATACCTACTACCTGGTTCAAACTCTTGTTTGATTAAAGTAAGGGGGAAACATTGTAAGTTTTATTGAATGAAATCTCTACAATTTTATTAAGGGTCACAAAGCAAGCTATTAATAGCTGGACTGAAACAAAAGTTGTAGGTGAATCCATGGTATTGGACTCGTGAACTCGTTTCCTGTTAGATGACAGCTGATTACAGTGATAATATAATAGGTGGTTATTATATTCATCTGTTTGATATTTGCTAGACATTTCCTTGATAAGCCCACATGGATCGGGTAAAATTTCCATCTTCTATACCATTGGCAAGGAGCTCATAGAACTTCTAGGCCTGACTACACTGCGTAACCTTCCTGATGGATATGTGTGTTGGTTCTTATTTTTGTGCTTGCACTCGTGGTAAGGTCTTTTGAGTCTGGGGCATCGCTGGTGTATTACCCACCGTGTATCGAATCCCTTTGTTTTCGAACTCGAATATCTTATACTTCAAACTTGGTTACTAAAAGGTCCCATTTTGTGGCCTTGTTAAGGAAATCAATTTTTATTTTTATTTTAAAATACTTATTGACATTGTCGGAAATATATAAAAATTATTAACGACTTTTGGGTTTAGCCTTCCCTTATATTATGTAGAGAAGTTGACGATTAGGATAAGGTTTGTTGGTAGAATAATGGCCCTTTTTGTGTCTCTTTGTACGCTTTTGGAAGAGTGGTTTTGTTTTGTTAACTAGTCCTACGTTTAAGAAATCCTATAAGAAGGTAGTGGTAAAACTCCTTGGTTAAAACTGAAACTATAGTTGTTTTTCTTTTAAGGGCGTCGAACCCTTATTACTATGAAGCCTCCCCCTGGGAGATTTGGATAACGTCGTTTTGTTTCGCGCCTACGATCATAATTAGTATGTTTTGTCTTCTCTTGGACCTCTTTAGATGGATGGATTGGGTATTGGATTCCAATCACGTAATCTATAGGATTACATGAAGGAAATATATCAACACTCTTGACTTTCTTGTTCCTAACCCATAAGGTCTTGCCTTGATTTATGTGATTTTGTTCTTACTGGTATTTTGACTTTCTCCTTGTTGGATGGTTTAGATTTCTTTCTCATGCGAATAATTTTGGAGTTGTGGGTTGTGCTTTAATCCATTTTTGAATTAGAACATTCCTTTCTTGATATTGTTAAATGTTAGCTTACTGTTGCAATGTGTAGCCTTAACATGCTCAGTTCTTGCGAACTGATTCTAGCTAGTATTTGTGCAGATGGATTATGCGAGTAGATTAAAGGAAAGAGTTGTAAAGGTTTCATCAGTGCAATTTATGAAGTTCCTTGTAAAAATGTCCAATGTGAGGTAAATTTTGTAATAGTGCTTGCAAAGGAGTTTAGAAGACCTCTTGCCTTGGGTTGTTCTGAAATTTGTGATGATGTTGTCTTGTCCTTCTGTAGGTAAACTGGTAACTTACCTTTGTGAGAAATGGTATTCAATCTTTACATTGATATGAGTATTGTAAAACTTTGATCTTGAGAATAAATTGTCAAGTTAAATATTTCTAAGACTGAGTGACAATATTTTATAAGTAAAGTAAAATGGGTCGGTTAACCCTTAAAGAAGCTAAACAAAAATAATAATTTTATATTCAACAAATAAATGTAGAGGTGATCTACTTGAAATCAAATAATTCCATGAGTGATCAAAATGAAACCATCCTTTGTGAAGTAAAAATTTTATAACTTGATATCCCTAGCTACACTAGCGAACATTATCCTTTTTATGGTGAATTCTTAGAATGATCCTAAGGTGAAACAAATTGTTAGTTGATATAAGATAATAAGATTTAATAAGTAGGAGGAATCGGTTTCGAAACCACGCAATCTGTCTCTCAACCATTTGAAAGGTAAATTGTTTTCTTTTGTAAAAATCATCCAGTGAAGCCTAAGTAAAATATTTAATAATTTTTGATAAATCCTCAAGCTTCAATAAAAACCGGGGTTAATAACTAATGAGGTCATAAAGATGAATTCAACTCGACCTTCTTCCTCTAACCTGTTTTTTTTGGTGCTTGGTAATCTTTCTCTTGAGTTTGTTGAAAGCGAATCCATATTGTAATAAGGTTATGAGCGAGTTTTAGTAGCATAAGTGAGGATAGATGGCCTTGTGGAATTAAATTACCTCCTTTATTAAATAATTGAATTAAACAAATAAATGTCAAAATAGAGAAGATTTAAAGTTAATTACTCAGTGAAAAAGGAATAAACTTAGCTTGGTAAGATGAATTGTATGAATCATATCTTGAGTCTCCTTGAAAACGTAAGCTAAGAATTGCAAGATGTCTTATTAAAATAAATAACCCTCAAGAATATCTCATTGTGGTTGGCCCTAACTGTAAGTGTGTTTTGTGGTTGGACTTCTATGTTGTCTTGTCTAAAAGAAAAGTAAATTGTCCTTGAAAGGTGTGAACGTTTCCGTGCTGCCTTTAGGGCCATCCTTGTATCAAGTTGTTCACAGTGTTAGTTGTATCCTTGGTGACGACATGTTGCGTCATGTTATGTGTCAAGCAAGTCAAAAAAAAATTATCCTGTGTTGTTCGTATGCGAAGTAGACAAGTTGTGTAACTTTTTCCTGGATTGTTAATTCATATCACACTTGTTTCTATTGGTATGAATTCTTATTTCTCTACTTTCTCATATTTTTGGCTTCTAACCAATGTTACTACCACCTGGGTTGTATGACTGGAAATACCTAATGATATTTTGTAAGGGTTAAGATGTTATCTTACAATATGTTATCTATTGAAAGGGTCCCTTACAATCATGTGATATTTATTTTCATTTTTTACACTGAGACAAAGGAAATTAGATATCTCCAAAATTTTGCTTCAATGAATCAAAACATCTATAAATAACTGTAAATAGTTCCTACTTAATCTTGATTTAATGTCTAATGGTTTCCGATTTTTTTTTGTAGTCTTGCTTATCAATATTTATACTCTTTGGAATATCATCTCAAGTACTAAATTTTCTGGTAGAAAACATTGGGGCCATTTTCACTTCAATTCCACATGCAATTGTTGTTTCCCTCTTATCTTTTATGTGGGCAATGCTTGCGGCATTGGGTCTATCAAAACTTAGATATAGTAAAATTACTTAAAATCATTCGAACAACCCTTTGCACCCAAAGTTCAAGTCAACTATCTAAAATAGGGGAATGAAACATGTAGCCTACCAGTTCATGTTTTCTCGCAATAGATAGAAACAAATAAAAAATTCCTACCACAATGATAAAAATTAAAATATCCCTTTCTAGATTGCAAACCTATTATGGGAAAAAGACAGAAAAGAGAAAGGGGTGAGCTAACCCTTACCACCACTCCATATATGTTCCCCACTTGATTGCTCTGTTTCACAACCATATTTTTCAAGCCATATTTGAAATTCAACATTAATTTTCCAATGGAGAGATACTCTGGGTACTGTCATCTACTGCACCAACATGCCAACATTCCCAAGCACAACTCAAAAGCTTACTTCACCCCACGCCATCCACCTGCTGAGCCCTTGTGTGTAACACCACTCACTTGGGAAGGGACACAGATTGGACGAACAGAGGTCGTCTGGAAAATTACCTTTCCCTTTTTATTCACTTCTCTTTAAAACCCCAAATAATGAAGCCATGTGAGATAGAATACCAAATAATGGCATCCAATGCACTATTTCTCAAATATTCCTATGTCCACACATTGACACAATTAGTATCTCAGAAATAGAACAATTAGATTCTCATGAAAAGAAGAGCACAGATTGGTCTGTCCTAAAAAGAAATTAATCCATTTGGGCACTACGCATTACATGTGTATAAAAAAAAACCTACCCAGTTGTTTTCGTGGCATACAATCAGAAACCATCACTAGTTGGATCTAGTGAAGAGATTGAGGAAGATGGCTAAACCACACCATTTGTATCTCAAGGGTGTTTCAATGTTATATTTGCATAAGTCTTTTATACGCTTATGCTAGGCGAGTAGGTAAATAGAAGCTATTTGGCTCAATGCAGTTGTATTCATGGAGAAGAGGGTAGAGAATAAAAATGTGGTTGTTTCTGTTCAAAAATTAAGATCAGAGTGAATCTGTTATTGGCTTCACCCCAAATAGCTGATGTCGTTAACAAATTCACACCTCCCATATTTAGTATTCCAATACCCATTCAAAAAATCTTGAACTCTCTTTATTTCTCTTCCCACCTCTATAGATAAAAGTGTTGTTATTAATGTGGGTTGCTACATATTTTATTAACTAATTGTTCGGCAGCATTCCTAGGGGTGTCGAGCCATATCATTACGTTACAGTGCATGAACAATTTCTCTCAACCATCGTAGGGATCATAGAATCTGAGTGAAAAAGGAAACAAGGCTTGCATGGATTCAGAGAGAGGCTCCAACCACCACATCCTCTGTGCACTGCCCCTTCTTTGGATACGATTATGGTTTGGGAAAAAATTCTTCAGCACAGAGTTAAATAACAAATGAGATTTTGGTCAGGAATCAGTTAACCAAAGTAGATAAATTATTATAAAAATATTAAAAAGATAAAAAGGGGAATTTAGAGACAAAAGTATGATTTGGAGGGAATTTAGAGACACGAGTATAATTTTGTCTCAAAATGCTCCCTCTTGTAGTAGTGTGGGTAGAAGCTTATTGCAAGAACCTTACAACAATAGGCTTGTTGAGTACAATATTTCCAAGATTGTGGTCTTGCATTTTCGAGAAAGAAAGTAAAAAATAACACACCAGAGGAATGTCAATGTAGGATGCTAAAATTAGGATGTGAGAGTTAAACCTGGCCAATATGGCTGGAACAATGAAATCATACTTAGAAACTATGGAATTCCCACAACACTCAGGTGTTTTTTTTCGAAGATCATAATGATGATAAAGACAAAGCTGCACTATAGGGAGTGTATGCTATAAACGAAAAATGTGAACACAAATGAAAATGTAGAAAAAGGGGAAGCACACAATGATCTAGAAGAGAGAGTACTTCAAGAAATTCATGGTGTGGGGAATAATCATATATTGTACACCTTTTGTTGTATTTGTGTTTTGGAACCAGAAGAGCGCGGGGATTAACTAACAGAGATGGAGAAATATGCTAAGTATGAAAAGATGGAAGATCCAAAGAAGTTCATGTTTTACAAACACAGTCAGGGTAGATCATTGATGTGATCTTAAGGCATACTAAAGAATATAAATGTTGGTAAGTAGAGAGTGTCTTATTGATATGATATTTGGCATGAGTAACGAAATATAATACATGGATAAACTATCATATGATAGGAGATAATGGTATGAATTATATTGTGTGATGTTGTGTCGTTGGTGATCAGTTCGATGGTGTTATTTCTTTGAACAAGATATCCCAATTATTTTTTGTTCAATTATGTGTTCATTTGATATTTTTTGTAGATGCATGTTTTTTTGTTGATGTAATTTTGCATGCATATTTTGAGGTTTGCAAGGTGCAAGGCATATCTTCATTGAGCACCATGATCTAATCTAGGTCATTTGGTATTGGAGAGGGTCTTCAAGTTTTCATGCACAAGGTTTAAAGGTCATGTATCACTTTTATGGGAGCACATCTAATCCAATTGAGAGCATCGTGGAAATTTAGAGATCAAGACATTAGACAGGTTGTTGGCGAGGCTCAAGAAAAAGTTTCTACCTACATATTACAAGCTTGATTTCTTTAAAAGATTGTAAAGTTTGCGACTGAGAAATCTAAATATTGAAATAAAACTAGTTTACCCATGTTAAAATGTTTACTTGCTAAGGGTGACTATTTATTAATGTAAACAAATATTAATTTTGGTCCTAACTAAAATTATGGTCATGCTTATTAGCTTTAGTGAAAAGAGATAAACTCATCTAAATATTGAACTAAGCATATAATTTAATGGCGGAAAGTGGCTATTGTCTAGATAAAATAGGTCTATGCACATGCATGTCACATCCATCCTATCTATTTCTTGCAAAAGTAGTAGCATTTTTTTTTTCAAATTCTGTGTTTGTCATATTGAACGAAAATTAGATTAGCATGTCGAAAACTTTACTTCTTTGAGAAGCCTACAAAATAACTAAACATGTAATTTATCATTGTAGATGAAATTCGGGCCACACTTATCAAAATTAGCAGAATTAGCTTGTGAATATGGTTCTACATCGATGTTATCTCGATTTTGAGATATTCAAATTAAGAACTTGGTTCTATATAAGGTTTTCCATATATAAATATATATATATGGCTGCATGCAATTGTCACGGAACTTCTCATCTGTGCCAATTGTCATATGATCCTCGCTTTTCGTTCCGCTTCCCTAAATAACGAGGAATTTTAAGGAAAGACGCGTATTTAGTCTGTTGACAGTTTTCTGCGGAATAAACAAAACTGAATAACGAGATACGACAAGGAATAGATAATAATAAATCAATATATAACCTCGTACCTCCCATTAGTTTTATGCCGTCAAGCAATTAGAGATCTAATGACGATTCAAACGAGATTGGTTCACTGATAAATTACTCATAGAAACTAGAATATTAAAGTCGCCCTTCTATAAATAAAAGCATATACACGTCTAATGAACTCAACGCGTGCCTAGTTTTTGAGCATAGAATTGTGTAGACTAATTCACTCTGGAAGTCCAATTGAAAATGATGAGCGCTTTTGAGAAACCTCACGTAGTGCTTGTGCCATTCCCTGCACTCGGTCACGCCATCCCTCTACTGGACTTTGCTAACTCGCTGGCTTCCTTTGGCATCGACATCACTTGTGTAACCACCTCTGCTAATGTCCACCGTCTCCAACACCAAATGGACCACGATATTCGCCTCCTTGTCCTTCCTACGCCTGTGGTGGAAGGCCTGCCCGAGGGAATGGAGAGCTTCGACCAAGTACCCACCGAGCAATCTGGTCTTATTTTTGATCTGGTCCTTAAGCTTGAGGCACCATTTAACCGTTGGCTCGAGGGACAACTCGTTGGGAAGACAGTGCCAGCTCCTGTTTGCATACTGCATGATGTTCTTTTGGGATGGACTATGGAACTACCCGATAAGCATAATATCGCCAGGGTGGTGTTCAACACATATGGCGCATTCGCAACCACTCTGCTGCATTCAGCATGGCTTTCCGCATCGCAGAACGCGTTGGAAAGAGAAGGTGACAGTCATTTGCTGAGCTTGGAACTGCCCACTCCGTTGAAATTACACAAGCACGAGATAGACCCCATGTTGTTCCACCCTGTAATGATGGATGTGATAGGACGGTTACAGTCGGTCAAAGAAGGATGGGGAATGCTTGTCAATACTTTTGAGCAGCTGGAGCCTGAGTATCTCCAACACTTGACAAAACTGACGGGGAAGAAAGTTTGGTCCATAGGCCCTGTGCTTCCACCGGCTTGTTTTGGCGGCGGAGTGAAAAGCAGCGCCCGAGGAAAAATGGCGGACGTCAGCGTAGAGCACCTGCTACAATGGCTTGATTCTCAAAGCTCCTGTTCGGTCCTGTATATATCGTTTGGAAGCCATACATTTTTAACGAAAGAGCAAAGCAAGGCGTTGGCTTGTGGTCTGGAAGCCAGCGAGCAGCCCTTCATATGGGCTGTCAAAGTGTCCCCACAGATTGAACCCATGACATCAAACACTGCGAGTGATCTTTGCAGCACATATCTTCCGGAAGGCTTCCAGGAGCGAACAAAGAATAGAGGGCTGGTCATATTTGGCTGGGTACCACAGCTTGTAATTCTCTCACACGCATCTGTGGGTGCCTTCATGAGTCATTGCGGGTGGAATTCTATGCTTGAAAGCATAACTCTGGGAGTCCCATTAATCACGTGGCCCATGCATGTAGATCAGCACTTCAATTCCAACCTAGCAATCAAGTTAGGAATTGGAATCCAAGCTTGCGAACACGGAGCTGGGATTCCAGACAAGCAAAGAGTGATGGATGCCGTAACTCTTGTTTTGCGTAAAGAGGAAGGGAAACAGATGAAAAGAGACGCAGAAAAGTTGAAGGGCACCGCAAGAAACGCGGTTGCATACGGAGGATCTTCAGAAGCAAATTTACTAGATTTTGTGAGAGAGATTCGTAAGTTAGAGATGGCGATAAAGACTGCTTGCTGTGCAGTATCTTCCAAAGCTAAAAGACAAGATGATTTAACTAGTGAAATTTACAAGCTGGGTGTTTCCGAAACTGTATGTAGGTTTTCACCTGCCATTGATTGTATGAGACCGAGGAGGAAACATACCGAGCGTGGAGGGTGATGTTTGATGCTCATCTGGTCAATGCTCGAGTTAGATGGTGTCTTGTCTTTGGTCCATTTGCAAGGTCTGCTGTTATGTTTTTACATTTTATTAAATTCTTTTTTAACAAGATTTTTTACGTTCGAGATGGCGACAAAGGCTGCTTCTCATCAAGAATCTTCGAAATCTAACTCAAACTGGGTGTTTGAGTTGGGTGGTTTCGGACTAGGTCGGTCTGCAACGTTGTTATGTTTGTTTGAAGGAGTGAATCACAAAATCATAATAAAAGTTACATCGATAAGCATTTTATAATGGAAAATGGGGTTGATTGTTATGTAGTGAGTTCATTTTTATGTTCAATTTTAAATTTTACACACCGTAATTTTAAGTTTAAATTAGTTGTCTATTTGACCATTGCGTTGGAGGGTTTTTCTTTTTTGAGGATAATTCAATTAGAAAATCATAATAAATGCGCCATACGGTGGTGTTTGGAGGCCTTGTTTTCTTCACAGAAGATTTTTCTTGGAGCCAACACAGGAAAATTTGTCACAAGTCATTTGGAATTCGTGGAGAAGGTGATGCAATTATGAACCAATGTGATATGTGAAAAATCAAAGAATAGAACCTCTAGAGTGACATCTGGTTGCAACTAATTTCAAATAGACGTAGTTAAATTTTTATGTTTTTTGTACTAATAATTTAAAAGAATTGAAATCATTTTCATCTTGTACATTTTAATATAGTGCAAAAAATTATATTAATGTGATTAAATAATTTTTATGATCAGATTTCAAGGATTTCACATATTCTAAATATTTATTTTGATACACATTTAGCTACATGTTAGAAAACTATTATATTGATGTGTGTATTAACTATTGCTCAATGTTTGGCTCGTGCACGTTCCTTATTTTATTTGAATTTCAACATATTATCATTATGCCTTATATGACCTGCAAAATTCTTGACCTTGCATTATTTCATTCAAAACCATTATTTTCTTATGAAATCCCTATTCCTCTTGTTTTGTCCATGATTTCTTCTCTTTCTCCACATGTCATTCTCTTACATGATTTTCTCTCTCCTCCCCCTGTTTCTTTCATGTGTTGTATATAATAAACAATTATACTTGTACTATTATAGATTTTCATAATTGCACTTGTACAATAAATTAGTCTTCCATAGATGTAGTCTTACAATTTTTTACTTTCTATGATGACACTTCTAGGTTTTGGTCTTTAAAAAATGTACTTGCACAATATTAGATCTTGTTATTATAGCCTTTTGTATCCTTATTTTTTGTGTCGTGGGTTTTTTGTTCCATTTTTTCACCCTTCCCCCTTGGTTGGGTTTACCTTTCTATGCCAATAGATTCCTAATTAAAACTCAAGAAATGTATAGAAATGTATGTGCACTAGTAAATTTATAGCACCAAGGAGATTTCCCGGAGAAGTGTATTGAAGTAAGAGTATAGTTTACTTATTTCAAGATTATCCTCTTGTCCAAAAAATATAGCATTTAAGATAGCATCTAACTTTTACTACTTGTACATAAATTGAAACAATAAGGATTGTGGCACTTGCATCACATTCGGCTACCATCCAAGTTATATTTGGATTATTGACTATCAAATTGTTCACAACATATCCTCATCTTAATGATAATGAAGGGATAAAGATAATCCCTAGACTTAATCTAGTGGAATTTTATGACCCTGATAGGTTTTGTGGTAAAATTAAGGTCTGGATGAAGGAGATCATCTTCTAATAGAATTTTGTAAGATTTTGAAAAAAGAACAAGGACTTTCAATCTTGTAAACACTGGATTAGAGTCATCTAGTAAAATATTACAAATGCATGAGGTTTCTATAGCTATTAATTATACTCCTACCATTTTGAATGAGCCACTTTTGTACATACATACGGTTCTAGTTGAGGTGGTTATATTATATTTATTTTTGAAACGTAACATAAATAATAGAACTAGAATATTGATATTTATAGGCATATTTCATCTAAAGGTATGAAAGATATATGTACTAGTTTAATATTTTTATCATGTTTTCATCGTATATTTGTTTAGTATATTGTATTTAAATTATATTAATCATACTAAATAATTTCTATAATCTATTTATAATAAATTCATGTATCCTAAATACTTAATTTTGATACGTATTTATTTATATGTTTATTGAATATTTATCCAAGTTTGACTCTTGTATTTTGTGTTTTATTATTTCTTTCAATATTATCTTTTCTTACAAAATTTCTATTTAGTTCCTTTTATTCATGTTACAATACGCACCAAAATTACCAACACAAGAACAACACAGTGAAATACAGGATAACTTTTTTTTTTTTTGACTTGCTTTGACTCAACACGACACAACATGTCGTCACAAGGTTACAACCAACACTTGGAATCATTTGTTACGGGGAAGACCACAAGGTCAGCACGGAAACGTTCACACTTATCAAGGACAATTTATTTTTCTTTTGACAAGACAACATGAAAGCCCAATCCACATGACACACTCACGGCTAGGGCAAGCCACAGTAAGAAATGGTTAGGGTTTATTTATTTTGGTAAGACACCCTTTAGCTCATGACTTAAGTTTTCAGAAGGAATCAATATATGGTTCGCACAAATTCATCTCACCAACTAAGTTAATTTCTTAAACACTGAAGAGTAGTTCACTTAAAGTCTTCTCCTACTTACTAAATCTTAATATCTTCCAGAAACTAACCATTGTTTTCCTTTAAGCTTGTTTAAGAGTTCACCCCAAAGGGATAGTGTTCGCTAGTTTAGCTAGGGGTATCAATTTATAAATGTTTACTTCACAAAGGATGTTTTCATTTTGATCACTCATGGAAGTATTTGATTTCAAATAGATCACCTTTACATTTATTTGTTGAATATAAAATTATTATTTTTGTTTAGCTTCTTTAAGGGTTAACCGACTCATTTTACTTTACTTATAAAATATTGTCGCTAAGTCTTAGAAAGATTTAACTTAATAATTTATTCTCAAGATCAAAGTTTTACAATACTCATATCAATGTAAAGATTGAAAGCCATTTCTCACAAGGATAATTTCAAGCTTAACTACACAAGAACAAGACACTTTATTTCACCATTACCAAACAATACAAGGCAAGAGGTCATATCAACTCTCTTTACAAGCAATGTTACACAATTTACAACACATTGGACATTTTTTTTTTTACAAGGAACTTCATAATGGTACAGATGAAACTTTTACACTCTTTTCTTCTAGTCTACTCGCATAATCCATCTGCACAAATATTAACTAAAGTCAGTTCGCAAGAACTGAGCATGTTAAGGCTACACAATGCAATAGTAAGCTAACAATTAACAATATCAAGAAAGGAATATTCTAAATTCAGAAATGGATTAAAACACAACTCACAACTCCAATATTAATCTCATGAGAGAGAAAACTAAATCATCCAACAAGGAGAAAGTCCAAATACTAGTAAGAACAAAATTACATAAATCAAGGCAAGACCTTATGGGTTGGGAACAAGAAAGTCAAGAGTGTTGATATCTCCTTCATGTAATGCTATGGGTTACGTGATTGGAATCCAAAATTTACTCCATCCAACTAAAGGGGTCCAAGAGAAGACAAAGCGTACTAATTATGATCGTAGGCGCGAAGCAAAAATGACGTTATCCAATTCTTCCAGGGGGCTTCAAAGTAATATGGGTTCGATGCCCTTAAAAGAACACAACTATAGTTTTGGTTTTAACCAAGGAGTTTACCACTACCTCCTTATCGGATTTCTTAAAACGTAGTACTAGTTAACCAAAACAAATCCACTTTTCCAAAAGCGTACGAAAGAGACACAGAAAGGGCCATTATTCTACCAACAAACCCTATCCTAATCGTCAACTTCTCTACATAATATAAGGGAAGACTAAACCCAAAATTCGTTAATAATTTTTATATAATTCAGACAATGTCAATAAACATTAAAATAAAAATTGATTTCCCTAACAAGGCCACAAAATGGGACCTTTTAGTAACCAAGTTTGAAGTATAAGGTATTCGAGTTCGAAAACAAAGGGATTCGATACGCAGAGGGAAAAACACCAACGATGCCCCAGACTCAAAAGACCTTACCACGAGTACAAGCACAAACCAAGAACCAACGCACATAGCTATCAGGAAGGTTACGCAGTGCGGTCAGGGCTAGAAGTTCTATGAACTCCTTGCCAAAGGTATAGAAGATGGAAAATTTTACCCGATCCATGTGGGCTTATCGAGGAAAAGTCTTAGCAAATATCAAACAGATAAATATAACAGCCACCTATGATATTATCACTGAAATCAGCTGTCATCTAACAGGAAACGAGTTCACGAGTCCAGTACCATGGATTCACCTACAACTTTTGTTTCAGTCTAGCTAGTAATAGCTTGCTTGCGACCCTTAATAAAAATTGTAGAGATTTCATTCAGTTAAACTTACAATGTTTCCCCTTGCTTTAATCAAACAAGAGTTTACATCAAGAAATAGGTATAGTAATACTCTCAACACGTGGAGGCCAAAATAGATGCCAGGTTATCCCTCATCTAGACTAGGTACAACAGTCAACCATGTACAGTTCTAAAACAAACCCCAAATGCCATTTTCTAATCAAACATAAAGTAAGGAATGCCCATAGGCTTAAACAAGTTTCAGACACAACGTCACTATTAATGTACCTTTTAGCAAAACAAGAGAGCCCTAAACAGGAAATGCGTATTTATTCAACCAAAAGAGGTATGTAGGCTTAACCTTCTATTTAGTAACCTTCAATTATAATTACCATCACAGAATTCTTTTTAAAAGAAAGTCATATAAGCAAACAAAACTCAATAATGTTTCCTTCCCTACGAACTAGACTGCATCACTCAAAATTGCAGTAACCCATTTAGACAAATATGAAATAGAGTAAGCTATAAGAGAGGAAGGAACATTCCAAGCAAAATCAGCGAAATAGGAATAAGATTTAAAGGAACAACCACACAATCAGGCAGTGATATAAACAACCACGAAAACATCTAGTCTAGGCGCCATTCAAGAGGAAAGAAAATTCATTTCAAGATACTGAAAGAAGGTAGAAAACTATTACAAGGAGTAGATTTAACATGCCTGGTTTAAAACGCCATCTCCATGCATATGATTGTTTCAATGCCGTTGCTTGCCTTTAACCCAAAGTGCTTTGCGAGCTCGAGCTATCGCCACATTCACGCAGTGAAAAACAGCTACAAACCAACCCCATGATTTGAAGCTCGGACACGAGACATATTGATTACACCACGCTCCTGGCTCGGGTAGGCATCTACCGTGATGAAACACAACCTTTTCCTTCAAGCAGTACTCTCCTGCTTTTCCCAATCTCCACCTACTCTTCTTCTTGCTTTTCATCCCAGAGATGCATACCATACATCAGATCTGATGAAGTAAAATAGCACAGTCCAGTCCTCTTCACATTCAGAAAGGAATACTTTTTCGAAAGTGAAATAAATAAATGAAAAATAAAGTCTGATTCCTTCTTATCACTGCAAGTTCCATATGATGCACCTTATTATAGTGAAAATGTGCAGCCCATCTGCTTACAGCTTGCTTCACTTAGCAGCACCAAAAATCTCCATAAGAACATTGTCATTGTTTACGATGAGAGAGTCGGATTGCATTTCCCACAACAATTTCTCTAGCAATATAATCTTGGAGATAAACTTGGTTGCAGTGTGGCAGTCAACATCTGTTAGAAGATTCTTTTGAACTTAATATAATAGAGTGTTTCTCCACCTTACTTATGCCACAGAGACTTGATATCATCATTTCATCTTTGTCCAAAGAATTTTCTGGCTTTGCTTCACCAGGCATTACCAGAAATCTCAACAAGAACATTTCCCCTTTTTTTTTGAAATGGAACTGCTTTACCTCTCTCACAACAATTTGCATTGCAACAATCTTGGACAACCTAGTGCAGTGTGGCAGTCAACACATACATTAAGGTTCCTGACAACTCTGAGAGTTGTCCCAGTGGAAAGGCTTAACAATCCAAAAGAAATTTCCATCTTCTCACTATGGTGACAGAGGAAAACTTTTACCTTCCCGATCACTCAGCACATGCTCTGAATCTGACAAATATCCTGCTACCTTCATCTCCCAAGACGTTTTCTCCAACATTGCAGAGATCTCCCGTGCCTGTGGGTGTGATCTGTCACCTACACAAAAGCATGCACCATTTTATTGCCTGCCAATATAGTGACTCGTTGAAGATGCTCATATAATTGCAAAGCAAAATGTGCTTCATGAATATTCTGATATGATACAGATCCACACGTGAGAGATTCTCTTCCATGCGTTACAGCATAAGACAAGTAAAGTCTCAACAGAGAATCTCTGTAATAAACTTCATCGGGTCTCCTGACAACACTCTCACTGTCACTTAATCGATTTTGATAAAAAAACTATCTTGAAGGAGAAATCCCGAATTGAGGATGCATTCAAAACTGAACAGAAAACAACATAGTTGGACAGTCTACCTGTTGGAAGCGCTCAAAAATGGCCTGAATACTGCCAAGCTTGATAGGCCAACAGGAACGAGCCAAAGTGTGACCGAAGTCACCAGAATCGGACACAAGGAGGTAGATTCTCATCTACGGGCAGAGTGGAAAAAATGTGAAACGGCCAAGGCGGTTTGTGCTTCGTGATTATTCTGATAAAGAACAGATCCGCCTTGAAGGAGAATCCCAAATCTGAGGATGTGTCTGGTACTGAACAGATAATAACATAGATGGACAACCCGCTTGCTGGAAGCGCCCAAAAATGGCTTCCACTACATCGAAACACACCTGCCGCCTGGCTACATACTGTGCAGGTCGTTTGTTGAGGTTTCCCGACTCGAACACACCTCGTGGCACCCAGAGAAAGTTGAGGTAATGCGCCTGCGACTGAAGCTACATCTAAAACCGCCATATCAAATCCACGCGGCCAGACAGAAAGAAAACCGTGGGCAAACTAAACAATCCTCCTTGTTCACGCGGCCGGGGAAGACAGAAAAGGACGCGCCCAGGAGGAAATGAAGGAGACGTCTCATACACGCCTGCAACACTGGCCTGAAGCTCCATCTAATCCATCACGTCAATCAACTGCGCCCAACACCCACCCAGACGCATTGAAGGAGAATCCTGAAGAGATCACGGCAAGGAAAAAGAAAAAAAAACGCGACTCTAACACGTCAAACAATAAGAGCTCCACCTTCCACGCCAAGGGGATGACGCTGACTGAGTCCGGGTAGGTTAGGGGGGGGGCATTACAGATTTTGTCCATCTTTGGACATATGACAACTCACCAAGTGGTCTTTCATTATAATAAGAGATGCCCTCTTTATAATAAGAGATGCTCGCATATAGTTCTGAAGGAGCGAAATGAAAGGATGACTACTTACACACCACCTTGACCACATAAATATATTATCCAACGTTTGCAACATCATTGGGAAATTGAAATATGACATTTTCTCCCGTTCATGGAATAAAGTGCATGACAAGCTCGGTCTGAGCACAAAAGTTTCAGTGAATAAGTTAGGGGGGGGCATTACATTCTCCTCCCCTTAAGAAAGCATCGTCCTCGATGCGACATTACACAGAGGAAAGGAAAAAGCACGTAACCAACAACATGCAAAGGAGGAAGTACACTTTATGGTTTAAATTTTAGTTGAATTAAAGCAGGGTCACTAGGGTAGCCTTAGGAACATTTGGTAGAAATTTTAACTTTAAATGTTCTGTGAAGATTGGCAGTTCTTTCTTGTTCATCATTTCATTAGTCTCTTTCCATTATCATTATTTCTTAGTTTAGTTTCCTTTTAAAATATCATCATTGAAGAGTTTTGGTTTATTCTTTATTGTGGGTGCCCAACATGAACTGCTACCACAACACCCTATCAGGTTCACAAGACACTACAGATTCACAAGCACACAAGTATATACTTCATGATTGTATTACACCACTAAAGGTTACACAAATACGGAATAGAATAGGCACACTCCACATAACATAGGTACTCATCACACATCAATGACTGACATACCAAATACTCAAACAAAAGAGTACTACAATCCACCAGACATTTCCTCAATTTGCATCAATGAAAGACTCACATAACAACAAACCATGCTACAGGTACATAGTGTCCACAAGGGAATCAATGACATGTCCACAACATCACAACACATAACCATCTGACATGAGTAACACATACATCAAAAGACCACTACCAAACATCACAATAACTCAACATATATCCTGAAACATCAACCATACAGACAAATATCATAAGCCTCCCTCAAACTCTTATGCCTCCCTCAAGTCTCTTATGCCTCCCTCAAACTCTTATGCCTCCCTCAAGTCTCTTATGCCTCCCTCAAACTCTTATGCCTCCCTCAAACTCTTATGCCTCCCTCAAACTCTTATGCCTCCCTCAAACTCTTTTGCCTCCCTCAAGGAGGCCGGTTGTCCCCATGGTCAAAGACACACAGAGTTTGGACACTCCTAACCCAAGTGACATAATGACGCGTAGTTCTCCATAACCCGCTAGTCATATGTACCCCTTGGGGCGTACCCCCATACAACGAAGCGGGTCCATAGGTCCAACCAATCCATGGTGCATCCCATGACCCTATTCCACACATCACGACATTAGAACCAGCACAACAATCCAGTCAAAGTGCCAAGTGGCAAAGTACAAGCCTTGGGCAAGGCGGTAAAAATTCCCAATTTAAAAGAAGACCCCAAATCAAGCTAAAATAAATGACCAAATGGCCAAAGTTAGTATCAAATCCCCATGTTAGTGCCACAAACCAAGGAAATGCCCAAAATTGTAAAGCATTGCAATCAAGAAAAGATGCTGGTCCTTGCAAAAATAAAGTAAAAGCTCAATTTACGAATAAAATCAACTTATAATAATGTCACATTACGATAACTGTGTGGCCTTATCTGGCCACCAAAGGGGTACTCAACGAGTTGCTGGCACTCGGAACATCGAGCCTCAGCTCGTAAAATATATATATCAATCCCGCCACCCTTCGACAAGGCTAAACATAGTCATAGATACACTAGGGTTGCATACATACAACCACATAGGGAGAGAGGAAAGAGTCACATGTAATCTACTAAACCGAGTTTTGACTCGAGTTATTGACCCATGGTACACCATTCCTCACTCTCAACATACACTTCTACCGATCTCCCTCAGGGTCGGTTAGTGTAAGGCTCACAACATAACATGTAACTACATCACTAACACCATGGTGGTACACACATAGCTACCATAACGTCTCACGTATGGTAGGTATACGGGGTAGATCACAATTATACATTCACAGGGCGCAATACATCACTTTACCACATTCTGCACCCAAGGTGCAATCACAATACGATAGGGTTCATACACTCACCGTATGACCCAAAATCACGACATGAGGCATTACATATTACACAACTCATATATACGATGAACATAATAACATCACAACATAACAATAATTGCTTCATAACAAGGTAGTACACACATTTCTTCAGAACATGGTAAAAACATCATGATACAACTCGTTTCTTTTAACATCAACTAGTCATACAACACATTGATACACCCACATATCACAATATGCCACAATGCTCCAACACTACGTCATCCACATTAGAATTCTTTTCACACATCACAAACAATAATTTACACGTGAATTCTTCTTAGAATCCACAAGAAGGAGAGAGAATACTCTCATCCCCAACACATCAACATGATGACAAATACGCACTGAGTGACATACACATCACGTGCGTTCACAATATCACAATTACGACAATAATCACATCACGCTTAAAGCACATTACTCTTCCAATATAAATCATCATCATGCAACATCATCATCATCATGCAGTATCATCATGTAACACCACCACCACCATGCAACATCACCATACAACACCAATCCGGCCCATAGGTTCGAGAGCATGAACCTACGCTCTGATACCAAAATGTAACGCACCAAAATTACCAACACAAGAACAACACAGTGAAATACAGGATAACTTTTTTTTTTTTGACTTGCTTTGACTCAACACGACACAACATGTCGTCACAAGGTTACAACCAACACTTGGAATCATTTGTTACGGGGAAGACCACAAGGTCAGCACGGAAACGTTCACACTTATCAAGGACAATTTATTTTTCTTTTGACAAGACAACATGAAAGTCCAATCCACATGACACACTCACGGCTAGGGCAAGCCACAGTAAGAAATGGTTAGGGTTTATTTATTTTGGTAAGACACCCTTTAGCTCATGACTTAAGTTTTTAGAAGGAATCAATATATGGTTCGCACAAATTCATCTCACCAACTAAGTTAATTTCTTAAACACTGAAGAGTAGTTCACTTAAAGTCTTCTCCTACTTACTAAATCTTAATATCTTCCAGAAACTAACCATTGTTTTCCTTTAAGCTTGTTTAAGAGTTCACCCCAAAGGGATAGTGTTCGCTAGTTTAGCTAGGGGTATCAATTTATAAATGTTTACTTCACAAAGGATGTTTTCATTTTGATCACTCATGGAAGTATTTGATTTCAAATAGATCACCTTTACATTTATTTGTTGAATATAAAATTATTATTTTGTTTAGCTTCTTTAAGGGTTAACCGACTCATTTTACTTTACTTATAAAATATTGTCGCTAAGTCTTAGAAAGATTTAACTTAATAATTTATTCTCAAGATCAAAGTTTTACAATACTCATATCAATGTAAAGATTGAAAGCCATTTCTCACAAGGATAATTTCAAGCTTAACTACACAAGAACAAGACACTTTATTTCACCATTACCAAACAATACAAGGCAAGAGGTCATACCAACTCTCTTTACAAGCAATGTTACACAATTTACAACACATTGGACATTTTTACAAGGAACTTCATAATGGTACAGATGAAACTTTTACACTCTTTTCTTCTAGTCTACTCGCATAATCCATCTGCACAAATATTAACTAAAGTCAGTTCGCAAGAACTGAGCATGTTAAGGCTACACAATGCAATAGTAAGCTAACAATTAACAATATCAAGAAAGGAATATTCTAAATTCAGAAATGGATTAAAACACAACTCACAACTCCAATATTAATCTCATGAGAGAGAAAACTAAATCATCCAACAAGGAGAAAGTCCAAATACTAGTAAGAACAAAATTACATAAATCAAGGCAAGACCTTATGGGTTGGGAACAAGAAAGTCAAGAGTGTTGATATCTCCTTCATGTAATCCTATGGGTTACGTGATTGGAATCCAAAATTTACTCCATCCAACTAAAGGGGTCCAAGAGAAGACAAAGCGTACTAATTATGATCGTAGGCGCGAAGCAAAAATGACGTTATCCAATTCTTCCAGGGGGGCTTCAAAGTAATATGGGTTCGATGCCCTTAAAAGAACACAACTATAGTTTTGGTTTTAACCAAGGAGTTTACCACTACCTCCTTATCGGATTTCTTAAAACGTAGTACTAGTTAACCAAAACAAATCCACTTTTCCAAAAGCGTACGAAAGAGACACAGAAAGGGCCATTATTCTACCAACAAACCCTATCCTAATCGTCAACTTCTCTACATAATATAAGGGAAGACTAAACCCAAAAGTCGTTAATAATTTTTATATAATTCAGACAATGTCAATAAACATTAAAATAAAAATTGATTTCCCTAACAAGGCCACAAAATGGGACCTTTTAGTAACCAAGTTTGAAGTATAAGGTATTCGAGTTCGAAAACAAAGGGATTCGATACGCAGAGGAAAAACACCAACGATGCCCCAGACTCAAAAGACCTTACCACGAGTACAAGCACAAACCAAGAACCAACGCACATAGCTATCAGGAAGGTTACGCAGTGCGGTCAGGGCTAGAAGTTCTATGAACTCCTTGCCAAAGGTATAGAAGATGGAAAATTTTACCCGATCCATGTGGGCTTATCGAGGAAAAGTCTTAGCAAATATCAAACAGATAAATATAACAGCCACCTATGATATTATCACTGAAATCAGCTGTCATCTAACAGGAAACGAGTTCACGAGTCCAGTACCATGGATTCACCTACAACTTTTGTTTCAGTCTAGCTAGTAATAGCTTGCTTGCGACCCTTAATAAAAATTGTAGAGATTTCATTCAGTTAAACTTACAATGTTTCCCCTTGCTTTAATCATACAAGAGTTTACATCAAGAAATAGGTATAGTAATACTCTCAACACGTGGAGGCCAAAATAGATGCCAGGTTATCCCTCATCTAGACTAGGTACAACAGTCAACCATGTACAGTTCTAAAACAAACCCCAAATGCCATTTTCTAATCAAACATAAAGTAAGGAATGCCCATAGGCTTAAACAAGTTTCAGACACAACGTCACTATTAATGTACCTTTTAGCAAAACAAGAGAGCCCTAAACAGGAAATGCGTATTTATTCAACCAAAAGAGGTATGTAGGCTTAACCTTCTATTTAGTAACCTTCAATTATAATTACCATCACAGAATTCTTTTTAAAAGAAAGTCATATAAGCAAACAAAACTCAATAATGTTTCCTTCCCTACGAACTAGACTGCATCACTCAAAATTGCAGTAACCCATTTAGACAAATATGAAATAGAGTAAGCTATAAGAGAGGAAGGAACATTCCAAGCAAAATCAGCGAAATTGGAATAAGATTTAAAGGAACAACCACACAATCAGGCAGTGATATAAACAACCACGAAAACATCTAGTCTAGGCGCCATTCAAGAGGAAAGAAAATTCATTTCAAGATACTGAAAGAAGGTAGAAAACTATTACAAGGAGTAGATTTAACATGCCTGGTTTAAAACGCCATCTCCATATGCATATGATTGTTTCAATGCCGTTGCTTGCCTTTAACCCAAAGTGCTTTGCGAGCTCGAGCTAGCGCCACATTCACGCAGTGAAAAACAGCTACAAACCAACCCCATGATTTGAAGCTCGGACACGAGACATATTGATTACACCACGCTCCTGGCTCGGGTAGGCATCTACCGTGATGAAACACAACCTTTTCCTTCAAGCAGTACTCTCCTGCTTTTCAATCTCCACCTACTCTTCTTCTTGCTTTTCATCCCAGAGATGCATACCATACATCAGATCTGATGAAGTAAAATAGCACAGTCCAGTCCTCTTCACATTCAGAAAGGAATACTTTTTCGAAAGTGAAATAAATAAATGAAAAATAAAGTCTGATTCCTTCTTATCACTGCAAGTTCCATATGATGCACCTTATTATAGTGAAAATGTGCAGCCCATTGCTTACAGCTTGCTTCACTTAGCAGCACCAAAAATCTCCATAAGAACATTGTCATTGTTTAGATGAGAGAGTCGGATTGCATTTCCCACAACAATTTCTCTAGCAATATAATCTTGGAGATAAACTTGGTTGCAGTGTGGCAGTCAACATCTGTTAGAAGGTTCTTTTGAACTTAATATAATAGAGTGTTTCTCCACCTTACTTATGCCACAGAGACTTGATATCATCATTTCATCTTTGTCCAAAGAATTTTCTGGCTTTGCTTCACCAGGCATTACCAGAAATCTCAACAAGAACATTTCCCCTTTTTTTTTGAAATGGAACTGCTTTACCTCTCTCACAACTAAATCTGCATTGCAACAATCTTGGACAACCTAGTGCAGTTGGCAGTCAACACATACATTAAGGTTCCTGACAACTCTGAGAGTTGTCCCAGTGGAAAGGCTTAACAATCCAAAAGAAATTTCCATCTTCTCACTATGGTGACAGAGGAAAACTTTTACCTTCCCGATCACTCAGCACATGCTCTGAATCTGACAAATATCCTGCTACCTTCATCTCCCAAGACGTTTTCTCCAACATTGCAGAGATCTCCCGTGCCTGTGGGTGTGATCTGTCACCTACACAAAAGCATGCACCATTTTATTGCCTGCCAATATAGTGACTCGTTGAAGATGCTCATATAATTGCAAAGCAAAATGTGCTTCATGAATATTCTGATATGATACAGATCCATGCACGTGAGAGATTCTCTTCCATGCGTTACAGCATAAGACAAGTAAAGTCTCAACAGAGAATCTCTGTAATAAACTTCATCGGGTCTCCTGGTAACACTCTCACTGTCACTTAATCGATTTTGATAAAAAAACTATCTTGAAGGAGAAATCCCGAATTGAGGATGCATTCAAAACTGAACAGAAAACAACATATCTGGACAGTCTACCTGTTGGAAGCGCTCAAAAATGGCCTGAATACAGCCAAGCTTGATAGGCCAACAGGAACGAGCCAAAGTGTGACCGAAGTCACCAGAATCGGACACAAGGAGGTAGATTCTCATCTACGGGCAGAGTGGAAAAATGTGAAACGGCCAAGGCGGTTTGTGCTTCGTGATTATTCTGATAAAGAACAGATCCGCCTTGAAGGAGAATCCCAAATCTGAGGATGTGTCTGGTACTGAACAGATAATAACATAGATGGACAACCCGCTTGCTGGAAGCGCCCAAAAATGGCTTCCACTACATCAAAACACACCTGCCGCCTGGCTACATACTGTGCAGGTCGTTTGTTGAGGTTTCCCGACTCGAACACACCTCGTGGCACCCAGAGAAAGTTGAGGTAATGCGCCTGCGACTGAAGCTACATCTAAAACCGCCATATCAAATCCACGCGGCCAGACTGAAAGAAAACCGTGGGAAAACTAAACAATCCTCCTTGTTCACGCGGCCGGGGAAGACAGAAAAGGACGCGCCCAGGAGGAAATGAAGGAGACGTCTCATACACGCCTGCAACACTGGCCTGAAGCTCCATCTAATCCATCACGTCAATCAACTACGCCCAACACCCACCCAAACGCATTGAAGGAGAATCCTGAAGAGATCACGGCAAGGAAAAAGAAAAAAAAACGCGACTCCAACACGTCAAACAATAAGAGCTCCACCTTCCACGCCAAGGGGATGACGCTGACTGAGTCCGGGTAGGTTAGGGGGGGGGGGCATTACAGATTTTGTCCATCTTTGGACATATGACAACTCACCAAGTGGTCTTTCATTATAATAAGAGATGCTCTCTTTATAATAAGAGATGCTCGCATATAGTTCTGAAGGAGCGAAATGAAAGGATGACTACTTACACACCACCTTGACCACATAAATATATTATCCAACGTTTGCAACAACAATGGGAAATTGAAATATGACATTTTCTCCCGTTCATGGAATAAAGTGCATGACAAGCTCGGTCTGAGCACAAAAGTTTCAGTGAATAAGTTAGGGGGGGGGGGCATTACATTCTCCTCCCCTTAAGAAAGCATCGTCCTCGATGCGACATTAACACAGAGGAAAGGAAAAGGTACGTAACCAAGAACATGCAAAGGAGGAAGTACACTCTATGGTTTAAAAAATTTTAGTTGATTAAAGCACGGCCACAGGGTAGCCTTAGGAACATTTGGTAGAAATTTTAACTTTCAATGTTCTGTGAAGATTGGCAGTTCTTTCTTGTTTGTTATTTTCATTAGTCTCTTTCTGTTAACATTATTCTTAGTTTAATTCCTTTTAAAAAAATATCATCATTGAAGAGTTTTGGTTTATTCTTTATTGTGGGTGCCCAACATGAACTGCTACCACAACACCCTATCAGGTTCACAAGACACTACAGATTCACAAGCACACAAGTATATACTTCATGATTGTATTACACCACATAAAGGTTACACAAATACGGAATAGAATAGGCACACTTCCCATAACATAGGTACTCATCACACATTAATGACTGACATACCAAATACTCAACCAAAAGAGTACTACAATCCACCAGACATTTCCTCAATTTGCATCAATGAAAGACTCACATAACAACAAACCATGCTACAGGTACATAGTGTCCACAAGGGAATCAATGACATGTCCACAACATCACAACACATAACCATCTGACATGAGTAACACATACATCAAAAGACCACTACCAAACATCACAATAACTCAACATATATCCTGAAACATCAACCATACAGACAAATATCATAAGCCTCCCTCAAACCTTATGCCTCCCTCAAGTCTCTTATGCCTCCCTCAAGTCTCTTATGCCTCCCTCAAGTCTCTTATGCCTCCCTCAAACTCTTATGCCTCCCTCAAACTCTTATGCCTCCCTCAAACTCTTATGCCTCCCTCAAACTCTTATGCCTCCCTCAAACTCTTTTGCCTCCCTCAAGGAGGCCGGTTGTCTCTCATGTGCCCAAGGCACATCGAGTTTGGACACTCCTAACCCAAGTGACATAATAACGCGTAGTTCTCCATAACCCGCTAGTCATATGTACCCCTTGGGGCGTACCCCCATACAACGAAGCGGGTCCATAGGTCCAACCAATCCATGGTGCATCCCATGACCCTATTCCACACATCACGACATTAGAACCAGCACAACAATCCAGTCAAAGTGCCAAGTGGCAAAGTACAAGCCTTGGGCAAGGCGGTAAAAATTCCAAATTTAAAAGAAGACCCCAAATCAAGCTAAAATAAATGACCAAATGGCCAAAGTTAGTATCAAATCCCCATGTTAGTGCCACAAACCACGGAAATGCCCAAAATTGTAAAGCATTGCAATCAAGAAAAGATGCTGGTCCTTGCAAAAATAAAGTAAAAGCTCAATTTACGAATAAAATCAACTTATAATAATGTCACATTACGATAACTGTGTGGCCTTATCTAGCCACCAAAGGGGTACTCAACGAGTTGCTGGCACTCGGAACATCGAGCCTCAGCTCGTAAAATATATATATCAATCCCGCCACCCTTCGACAAGGCCAAACATAGTCATAGATACACTAGGGTTGCATACATACAACCACATAGGGAGAGAGGAAAGAGTCACATGTAATCTACTAAACCGAGTTTTGACTCGAGTTATTGACCCATGGTACACCATTCCTCACTCTCAACATACACTTCTACCGATCTCCCTCAGGGTCGGTTAGTGTAAGGCTCACAACATAACATGTAACTACATCACTAACACCATGGTGGTACACACATAGCTACCATAACGTCTCACGTATGGTAGGTATACAGGGTAGATCACAATCATACATTCACAGGGTGCAATACATCACTTTACCACATTTTGTACCCATGGTGCAATCACAATACGATATGTTTTTTTACTACTCACCGTATGACCCAAAATCACGACATGTAGGTGAGGAAAAAAATCACCAAGCATGACAAGATATGTTGAACATAATTTCATCACTAACTATACACTAATAATTAGATTCAGTCAAGAAAGTATTACACACATTGGTCTTCAGAACATGATAATTGTGCCTCGAATAATTTGGCTACTTCATTCCTTGCTAGGATCAACTAGAAGTGACATTAGTCATACAAATTGATACACCCAGGTATCACAATTTGCCAGAGATTTCTCCAACACTACGTTATCCATTTTGAGGGATTCTTATCTTCTCGTCACATAGAATAATTTACACGTGACTTCATTCCTAGAATCCACAAGGTGGGGAGAGAATACTGTGATCCCCATTTACATCAACATTTTGAGGCAAATACGCACTGAGTGACTTACACATCAATATGCGTTCTGAGAGTATCAGTTTGTACGACATCTAATACCCTATCATTCTTAAGGTTACCTATTTAGCTCTTCCAGGATAAATCAGTGGCCATGCTAACAACATTTGGAATACTGTTGAGTGGAGAGGTATGGCATCGTGTATTTGGAGCACCGTTGTGCAACATCACCATACAAGAGCAATCCGGCCCATAGGTTCGAGAGCATGAACTTATAAATTTTCTCTGATGACCAAAATGTAACACACCAAAAATACCAACACAAGAACAACACAGTGAAATACAGGATAACTTTTTTTTTTGACTTGCTTTGACACATAACATGGCGCAACACGTCGTCACCAAAGGTTACAACTAACACATGGAATCAACTTGATACAAGGATGGCCATAAAGGTCAGCATAGATACATTCACACCTATCAAAGAAAAATTTATTTTTCTTTTGACAAGACAACATGAAAGTCCAATCCACATGACACACTCATGGCTAGGGCAAGCCACAATAAGAAATGATCCGGAGGTTTATTTATTTTGACAAGACGCCCTGTACCTCATGACTTAAGCTTTCAGAAGGAAATTCAATACATGATTTGCACAAAATCATCTCAACAACTGAGTTAATTTCTCATACACTGAAGAGTAGTTCACTTAAAGTCTTCTCCTACTTACTAAATCTTATTATCTTCCAGAAACTAACCATTGTTTTCCTTTAAGCTTGTTTAAGAGTTCACCCCAAAGCGATAGTGTTCGCTAGTTTAGCTAGGGGGTATCAATTAATAAATGTTTACCTCACAAAGGATGTTTTCATTTTGATCACTCATGGAAATCATTCGATTTCAAATAGATCACCTTTACATTTATTTGTTGAATTATAAAATTATTATTTTTGGTTAGCTTTTTTAAGGGTTAACCGACTCATTTTACTTTACTTATAAAATATTGGCACTAAGTCTTAGAAGGATTTAACTTAACAATTTATTCTCAAGATCAAAGTTTTTCAATACTCATATCAATGTAAAGATTGAATGCCATTTCTCACAAGGATAATTTCAAGCTTAACTACACCAGAACAAGACACTTTCTTTCCACCATTACCAAACAATACAAGGCAAGACGTCGTATCAACTCTCTTTACAAGAAATGTTACACAATTTACAACACCATTGGACATTTTTACAAGGAACTTCATAATGGTACAGATGAAACTTTTTACACTCTTTTCTTCTAGTCTACTTGCATAATCCATCTGCACAAATATTAACTAGAGTCAGTTTGCTAGAACTGAGCATGTTAAGACTATATGCATTGAAATATTAAGCTAACATTTAACAATTGATCATGAAAGGAATGTTCTAACTTCATGAAATGGATTAAAAGCAAAAACTCACTAACTCTACTATTAATCACACGAGGTAGAGAAATCTACAACCAGCCAACAATGAGGGAGTCAAACATTCCAGCAAGCAGTACATCACAATTACAAAGAAACAATCAAAGAACTCATGGGATAGGAACAAGAAAGGTCATAGTAGTAGCTGATATCTCCTGATCATGCAATCCGTATGGATTACGTGACTAGGGATCCATAATATTCAAACCATCCATCTTAAAAGGGAAAGAAAAAATTGAGGAGTCAAAGACATACTAGTTACGATCGTAGACGCGAAACAAAACATGTCGTTACCCAGTCCTTCCAGGGGAGGATGTTTCATAGCAATAAACGGATACGATGATCCTTAAAAGGAAACATAACCATCGTTATGGTTCTAAACAAGAGAGTCTACCGCCTCTTCCTTACAAGGTCTTTTAAAAGTAATAAACGTTAACAACTAGGATTCTCTCTAATTTCTTTGGTTTGCAACTAGGATTCTCTCTTCCTAGAACTTTCTATTGCTATAAGGGAAGACTAAACCCAAAATTCATTAATAATTTTTATATAATTTAGACAATGTCAATAAACATTAAAATAAAACTGATTTCCCTAACAAGGCCACAAAATGGGACCTTTTAGAACCAAGTTTGAAGTATAAGGTATTCGAGTTTGAAAACAAAGGGATTCGATACGCAGAGGGAAAAACACCAACGATGCCCCAGACTCAAAAGACCTTACCACGAGTACAAGCACAAACCAAGAACCAACGCACATAGCTATCAGGAAGGTTACGCAGTACGATCAGGGCTAGAAGTTCTATGAACTCCTTGCCAAAGGTATAGAAGATGGAAAGTTTTACCCGATCCATGTGGGCTTATTGAGGAAAAGTCTTAGCAAATATCAAACAGATAAATATAACAGCCACCTATGATATTATCACTGAAATCAGCTGTCATCTAACAGGAAACGAGTTCACGAGTCCAGTACCATGGATTCACCTAAAAATTTTGTTTCAGTCTAGCTAGTAATAGCTTGCTTGCAACCCTTAATAAAAAATTACAGAGATTTCATTCAGTTAAACTTACAATGTTTCCCCTTGCTTTAATCATACAAGAGTTTACATCAAGAATTAGGTATAATAATACTCTCAACACGTGGAGGCCAAAATAGATGCCAGGTTATCCCTCATCTAGACTAGGTACAACAGTCAACCATGTACAGTTCTAAAACAAACCCCAAATGCCATTTTCTAATCATACATAAAGTAAGGAATGCCCATAGGCTTAAACAAGTTTCAGACACAATGTCACTATTAATGTACCTTTTTAGTAAAACAAGAGAGCCCTAAACAGGAAATGCGTATTTATTCAACCAAAAGAGGTATGTAGGCTTAACCTTCTATTTAGCAACCTTCAATTATAATTACCATCACAGAATTCTTTTTAAAAGAAAGTCATATAAGCAAACAAAACTCAATAATGTTTCCTTCCCTACGAACTAGACTGCATCACTCAAAATTGCAGTAACCCATTTAGACAAAAATGAAATAGAGTAAGCTATAAGAGAGGAAGGAACATTCCAAGAAAAATCAGCGAAATAGGAATAAGATTTAAAGGAACAACCACACAATCAGGCAGTGATATAAACACCACGAAAACATCTAGTCTAGGCACCATTCAAGAGGAAAGAAAATTCATTTCAAGATACTGAAAGAAGGTAGAAAACTATTACAAGGAGTAGATTTAACATGCCTGGTTTAAAACGCCATCTCCATGCATATGATTGTTTCAATGCCGTTGCTTGCCTTTAACCCAAAGTGCTTTGCGAGCTCGAGCTATCGCCACATTCACGCGGTGAAAACAGCTACAAACCAACCCCATGAGTTAAAGCTCGACACGAATATATTGCATTACACCCGTCAGTGCCAACGAGCCACCGTTTTTCAAAATATAGCGTTTGACAACCTTACACTGGCTCCAACTGCACTATTTCACCATTCCCAACGCGTTTGTAACAGTAGGACATGTCGGAGGCAACCGAAATGTATGAAAAAATGGATATGATTATATTGTAGAGGGTCTCTACACTGAGGTGTCAGATAAGGTGATGCCTCTCTAGGTGCCACGGAGTCTGAGTAGTCATCCGTCGAAGTTGAACGATATTTTGGTCTCAGGGCTCTTAAGGGACTACGCCAGAACGAAGTAGCCCAGAAGTAACGACCCCTTCGTGCACCAAAACACCACCTCCTCTAGTGTTCACCTAGCCACTCAGACATGCTGGTGTAGTTGGTTCGGTGCCATGACCCACCGTTTGCAAAATATAGCGTTTGACAACCTTACACTGGCTCCAACTACACTATTTCACGTGTTCACAAACAGTAGGACAGCGAGAGCACTAAAATGAGATGGAAAAAACTAAGAGGATATTGTATAGGGTCCCTATGCTGAGGTGTTGGATTAGACATGGCCTCTCTAGGTGCCACGGAGTCCGAGTAGTCACCCGTCGAAGTTGAACGATATTTTGGTCTCAGGGCTCTTAAGGGACTACGCCCGAACAAAGTAGCCCGGAAGCAACGACCTTTTTGTGCACTAAAAAACCACCTCCTGTAGTATTCACCTAGCCACAATGACATGCCAGCGTAGTCGGTTTGGTGTCACAACCCACTGTTTGCATAATATAGTGTTTGACAACCTTACACTAGCTCCAACTGCACTATTTCACGCGTTTGCAAACAGTAGGACAGTGAGAGCAATGAAATGAGAAGGAAAAAAATAAGAGAGGCTATTGTAGAGGGTTCCTACGTCGAGGTGTTGGATCAGAAAAGGCCTCTTTAGTTGCCATGAAGTCCGAGTGATGCCAAAAATAACAAAAATGATGTCTAAACGAGATGAACCCAACTTAAAGGTAAATCCTTTTAATTCAACATACCCATTCAGTCAAAAATATTTAGAAACCATCTTGTCACAAGTCAAAGACATGAAACCTTTTGTTGGTCATAGTGAGAAGAATCTATTCATACGAAGAACAATCAAATTAGATCTATCTTTCTTTCATGAGCTCCTTTACTACAGTAGAGACGAAGTACTTGCAAGAGTCCTTGAGTTAGGAGGTAGACTATTACAAGAGTATGAAGTTGTGATTAAGACCATGAATCACAAAGTAGAAGATCCAAAATGACCATCCCTCATAGAAATGGACATCCATTTTAATACAGGTTATTCTTCCACTTCAATAAAACGTAAAAAAAAATGTTGAGGATCACCCACCCAAACCAACAAGTGATTCATGAAAACCTTAATTTAAGGCTTCACGTAGATTCAAGATTGAACATAGTCACAAAGACTCACCTCCTCCTAGATTTTATGATGAATATGAACCCTTATTTGAAGAGGAGATCATTCAAAGACAAATACTAAAACTCACTTAAAATTTTGTGACCTTCTAGGTTACTTGAATAGGAATACATGCAAGGATAGACTCAAGATAAGTTAGGTGAATTTCACATTTATCCATCTAATGAAGAAAATTTCAAAGTTGCTAAAGTGAATAGACCAATATATCACCCACAAAGGAAAAAATGATTCAACAAGAGTTGTATTCAATGAAGAATATGCTAACCACTTTACAAGAAAGAAATGTAGGACATAATAGAAAATATCTATACAAAAAGCTATTTCCTTACCCATTTGATAAAGATATGTTACTACAAAAATTTGCAAAGAATTTAGACATGGCTCTAACGAGAAGATGGGTATATTCAAATAACCATATCTCCTAACCATGGAGATAAAAAGAACAAAAATTCAGATCATGGACAAGCTTGTAATGACTATCAGAATACTATCTGCATCTATCCAAAAAATGATAAACAATTTTAATCCCTTATAGGATGTGTCCATTCATCTAATGAACAAGTAAATACCATTAGGATCTTAGAGAAATTTTTTGATGTGGATACAAGATATTCTAGTTTGGTAATACCATTTATCCCCTACCTATTCCGCAACAAGTCCAATATAACTTAATAGAATAATTGGAAAAGACACCAGCTAGAATTTTGATCCTATATCTCCTCAAAATCACCATTTCTCATATAAGAAAATATTATATAAAACACTTATGAGTTAAGTGGTGTCGACAAACATAGATCTCAGACACCTTCAAGAAATTAGTACACACCTTGACTCCAATGATCATATAGATCTTTTCATAAAAATCCAATCCCACGCAATAACCAAGAGAAAAAGTTACCCTTATACATAGATCTCATTGTTTAACTCATTGTCAGATCAAAATAGTGCTTGTGGTTTGTGCATCCTATCTAAACAAATCTGCATATTAAAACTGGTAATAAGAAATTTCCATCATTCGTCAATCCCTTAACATTGTTGGAGGTAACATATAAAAATAATGGTCTAGATGATAAATTAAGTCCTCAACATGCCTTATTAATATAAGATCTCTCAGTGTCTATTTGATAATGATGAGACATTTGTAGAATTCATGGGAATCAGGGATTCTATTTTGAAGGGGGGTCATAAGAAATATTTTCCCATCAACCTAGATGATTGTGCATACTTTGGATAAAAAGTACAGATGTGTGAACACTTGAATAAAAAGAGTATAAGAAAAATCAAGACTACTTATGAAAATCCTTGCAAGAAAAACAAACATAAGTCTCATAGTGAAATCCTGTTTGAGTCATTAGTAAACAAACAAGACAAAGAACATATAGAAAAATAATAGATAAATCTTGGATCTTCACTTTCAACAAAAGAAAAAAATGTTTTCATAGCATTATTATGAGAATATGAATATTAATGTTTTCCATTAGATGCTAAACCCATAAAGCTGAAGTTAAGAAATATGCATCCCAACGTTACACTTCTTGTTAAAGAAGAACTGAAAAAGTCATAAATATGAAAACCAACACACATGGATATATATATATAAGAATCAAATAAAGTGTGCTCCAGACGCACATCTCTGAAAATATATATGTATAAGTTCATAATGTATGTGTACATCTCGAACTAAGCACGTGTCATAATGTACATATGGGACCCACTGCGGTCACAAAAGGCTATATATATACAATGGACTATGAATCTACTCATGACCACATATGTACATCCAGGTGGACTATAAATCTACTCATGAAACATCTTCCCTCTCTTCACCCTACTAGAAGTAACACGTCCACGACTTGGGGATGTAGTGGAGGGAGATGCCGCTATGGATTTCATCCGTGTGGTCCTAGGTGTCTCTAGGCATGCTTGCAACCTAACCTGCACATTCATAAACAACAAGTTTTTAACAACCAAAATTTTAAAATACATTCAAAATTTAGAAACTTGTACAATTTATTTAAAATGCATGTAAAATCTTACTGCAATGTAATGATCCCTATCAATTTGTTGCTGACACGTCGCAGGGACAACAATAGACTCACGAGGGGTAAGCTACATACAAATAATTAATTTTCAAATTAAATATTTCACATATACCTACAAAATTTGATATTGTAGATTTAAGTTTAATAAGAAATAATGAACCTCCAAAATTTAACAAATTTAAAAAATTGTACCTCAGTTAGTGGATCTGCGGATGCTATGGTAGTATCTACAGTAGCCTCCATAGTCTGCATATATAGAGGAGTCTCTCTAGTAGTCATAAGCTATACAAAAAACATGTACAAATCAATATTAAAATCTACATGACAGAGGTCCAAAGCATGTAATCCACGTGAACTTCCAGTAATTAGAAACAAAGTGTAAAGAGATTTACTAACCTGTGTAAAACTCATGTGAGGCATGCCAATAGCCTCAGTTCCCTGAGCAAATGATGATCCACCAGGCTCCTGTGTATAAAGGAGAAAAATATTAATACATGTAGAACATACACATGAAACATTACAATAATAATCTAGTGTGCAATCAAATGAAATTAAAAATTTGTAAGTTTGTACAACTTGAAACTTACATTTGAAACACGCCCAGTTGCAGTAGCCAGCATGTCAATGCCGGATGTTTCCTTCACTGGCTCTTGCTATTTAAAATAAAATAAAAAATTAGTTTTTTACATGTATGTACATGACGTACAATCAAATATATATATATATATATATATATATATATATATATATATATATATATATATATTTAAATTTACCAATGAAAGACCAATATCAGTGGCACCAGTTCTAAAAACATTCCCTAGCATCTCATCTATAGAAAAGAAATCCTGTGAACTAGCAAATGATGTCTCGCCTACAGTGCATACCGGCACCACATGATCCACAGTGGTGTGGTGCACTAGAACTGGCACCTCCACCAACATCACCAGATGTAATCTTGTCACTATGCTGGGTAAGAGTGTTAGTGAGCTCCCTCAATGCATGCAATGTATCAATCTCCACAACCTCCTTCACTGTAGGAGGGATAACTGAAGAAAGTGGGGGTTTTGGGGCATGGGGGATCCTAGGTTGACCTACACGTGCACTAGGTATGGTCTATGTAGAGCCACCTCCTTGACCAAAAAATTCAGAAAAGTCAAAATAATTTGGGACCTCATTGAGCACGAACTCGCAATATAATTTCTTCAAAAAATAATGAGGAATGTCATTTTTGTTGCATGGTGGATAATCAAAAACCATCCACCATCAGTCCCAAAAATTGTTTTTGATTCTGTCATCATGGCGCCAATGGATTGGGAACCGTTTGCAAGTTACTGCACGCGGGGAATTGGTTCTAGGGTCGGTAAATAATGCACAAATGAAGTATTTTCCATTTTTTTTGTCTTTTATGGCCGTATGGGATAGTTTATCTGCATACCACCACCTACAGTCACTTCTAAAGGTGTTCCATCTATGTAATTAGTTGGTTTCAGAGTTGAATTTGGCAATCAATGTTTGCAATGTATTGGCTAAAGTCATGCGGGATGGATTTGTAGCATGGTTTTGTCTTATGGTTTGAATTAGGTTCTCAATGAAAATTTTATTTTCTCAGATTCTTCCAATGATATTATCTTGCTTTCCTGTTGGCTCATTGGGGATAGAAGGAGCCACATGAGGCAGATCTATGTTTGGAGGAGAGTTTTGAGGAATGTTTGGAGGGGTTTGAGAAATGTTCAGTGGGTTTTGAGGAATGTTTTGATGGTTTGCATGATTTTGAGCTTGTCGATCAACTGATAAAACAAGAAAATTGTATACATATAAACAAACATTTCAAAAAACACATGAAACTGCAAAAAAAAAACCTAAAATCTAAAAAAAAGATTACAATTGGGGACTTACCTCCTCGTGTTGGTGGCATGGTTGAATCTATCACTATCCAGAAGTCTAATGAGAAATTTTGAGGTGGTATTGAAAGCACGAGTAAAAAACATTTAGGAAAAATCACGGTTTGAAATGAAAAATGAGGAAAATAAGGAGTCGCGGGACAACTAAATTTTGTCTTAGAGTTCCGCAATCGCGGTTTATAACCTCACTTGCAGTTCTAAATCATGATCATGGTTTTAGGTTTGGTAATTACTGAACCTACAATTAAGGAACTGCGATCGCGGTTTTAAAACTGTAATCACGGTTCCTTTATTTTGGGTTTTTATGTCCACAGAATTGTCCACCAACTTTGTGCACTTACCCATTTATCATTTTAATTCCTTTCATTCAAAGATTAAAGAAGTTTCCACTCCGAATATGGAGTTATTACAAATTTATTTGTATTTTGAGTTATCTATTTGGGCCGAATAGTACCCCTGAAAATATATATGAGACTGAGAACTTTTAATTGTGCATTTGAAGGTTTTCTGTCTTGAACAATGAAATTTAACCATCATTTGCTTGCTGGAAGTTTCCTATGTAATTTTTTAAACTTTAAATTTTAGTTAGACCAAGTTAAATTTACACAGGCGTGGATCTGTGTTTTGTCATCGCTAGTGATAGAACCGCCGCCCAGAGCAGGTCGGCAGTCCTGGGACCCGCCGCCTTACCTAAACAATAGTTATGAGACCTCTACCTTATCTGAGCGGTGGTAACGAGGGACTACTTTGCACAGGGCGGCGGTCATGTTCCTTAAAAATAGAACCTTCATTTCTGATATTTTTCAAAAACTAAAATTCATTAGAGTGATTTAAAAGTCATCCTTAACTTAAATTTATGTGCTTAAAGTTTCCATTTGAAGGATTTAATTCATATATTCATTCCATAGTAAAATTATTAATTTTAAAGTATTTTCCTATTTCAATGGTAACAACAAAAACTACAAGATCATTTTCATTTTTTTCAACAAATTTTATTTCATGTCCAATAAAAAAAGAACTAAATCTACTTCTAATGTTGGCTTTTTCCTTACTACTAAATGCATTATTTCAACATAATAAGTTTCTTAAAATTTATTACATCTTTCCATTTTCACTACAACCATTTATTAAAATAACTACTAACAACTTTATCCCACATTCAATTTTTCATTACATACACTATTAGCATTTTAAAACTTCTATGTTTCTTCTTTCTCATTTACAATAATACAACTTCGACAATGAAAGTAAACTTTCTTTTTCCTTGAGCATAGCTCATTTATTTTAATGCAAAGAACTTACTTTACCCAATACAACTTATAACCAAAATTTTAAACATGATTTCATTTTGATTCATTTCTTTAGATGCTAAAATTTGATGAGAAAGGAAATTATACAACTCCTCAATGAGCTTCCTTCAAAATAATAATAAGACTTGGTAAGGAAACTTACAATGAAACATTTCTTATTTTGTTTTACAATTAAATACTACAAATATTCCACCTCAAGTGGGGATAACAAGAAGGTCTTCTCACAAGGAAAGATTTATTTTGGACATCAAAAAATGCTCCAATTTTCACATTATCAAAAAGAGCTCCACCATATCTTCACTAGATCAACAACAAAAAAAAGGGGAGAGGAAACACTCTTCACCCAACCAATAATCTAATGAGGAGAAGAAGCTATCCTCCTCATTGGCCCCCAAGCCCCAACCAAAATGAAAAGAAATATGGATCCAACTCATGGAAAAAATACAAGTCTCCACATCACAATACAAAGATTTTACAACCATACCAAAACACAGTCAACATAAACTAAAAACACAAGAAGGAACCTCCCAAAATATACAAGGCTTCAAGATGTAAATTTAAACGAGAAAGGATCTATAGGGAGGTCACTTATGCCTCCCAATGGGAAATCAGGTGCCCAACATAAAACCCTCCAATATACATCTCAAAAGCCATAAACAACTCTTATGCCTCCCTTAAGACCCACTTATGCCTCCCACATTCTCTTATTCCTCCCTACAATCTCTTACGTCTCCCTCATAAAAACCAAGTAAGAAATGCAAACATTTTCTTGTCCAAGGTGGGGCACCCAACCAACTCTCTCCAAAACATGAAATAAACTCTTATACCTCCCTACATGTAAGATCCTCATAGTCATCTCCTACACAACATTTAGGAAATCTACCCAAGCACCAAACAAGCATACCAAAACACTCAAAAACATACACGTATACACAATATAATAGAAAATATTTAATAAGAGTGTAGCTCATACCTTTCCATGGTAGAGCTTGATCCAAGAGTCACACACCAAGCTCCTTCAAGCCCACTCCAACACCAACAAGTTCCAAGGAAATTCAAAAGCACTCCAAAATTCTCTAACTCCAAAATACAATAGCCCAAATAAAATGAAGTAACCCCAAAAAAAGCAAAAAGAACTTGAATAAATGGAAAAGGGAGAGAGGAGCATGAGGTGGCTCCATGTAGGATGCCACATCATTTATCTTCAACTCCACCTCACAATTCAAACCTCAAACCCAATTCAAAATAAATTGGTGGGTGAGAGGAATTAAAACCCTCTTACACACACAATCCAAACCCACAACCCCCTAAGGAAAAACTTTAAAACCCACGTAAGAAAAGTGCAATAAATACCAGTTTTTGTCTTACTAGTTTTTGTCTTCCCAAAACACATAAAGCGGTCTATTTTTGACACCCAAGTCCATAGGTAGGGTTGGTATAGTAATTTAAGATGTATGAGACAAGTTTAACTTCTCCAACAAGCCTGCAAAATTGGTCCTTAAGGTCGAATCCAAATTTCCAAGAAGAGGTAAACAATATTACACTCAAGATCACAAGAACTCAACTTACAACACATAACCCAAGAGCCATCTTATCTAATGAATCATTTATTTTGACCCATCTATAATTATTTTAGTAACAATATTAATTTACTAATCTAGACATAAATTAAATAATTAATAAAAAAGGAAACTACATGACTATAAAATATCATATTTAAATTAAATAAAGGGAAAATATAACAAGAATAAGACATAAGCCCCCTTGGTCACAATTGGAGGTAATTCACCCATGGCAAAACCCCTAATAATAATTCAAAAACACACAAGAATCATAACACACATTGTCATGATGAACATTGTTGAATTCATCTAGCATTCCAATGTGGTTGGTCTCCAATCCCCCATTATTTTTTGTGATATGTTTACCTGTAAAACACATAATACCTCCTTCGACCTCATGGCTGCATCAAAACATCCAAGATAAAATATACAATATAAATCCACAATCATCTAACTATGAATCAAATCATCATCCAGGAAATTAATGTTATCATTTTCAATTTCTAACAACATCTCGATTCTACATTTCATCAATATCAATAGGATCATAAGATTAGTTCAATTACTAAGGTCTACTCAATATGACAAAAATATCGCATGTCAATATGTAGCTATGTCATCAACATATCATCATCAATATAAAATATTTCTAATAATCCACACACATCATACTATGAATCAAAATCTAATAGTAGTACAAGTATATCTATCATCTAATCATCATGCTAAATCAAATAATTATAATAATATCCATGCATAACCAAATGTAATCAAAATCAAAAGTAATAAATGTCAAAGAGAAGTGGGCACTACATCCCCCTCCTCTTAGAATCCACTTCCTCCTGGAAGTCACTGGAATAGGTGTGGAAAACTGGACTCGTAGAAATGTAGCATCCTCCCATGTCGCAGCAGTCTAGTCATACCTATCCCACAGGACTCGAACCTGGTAAATCTCTCTGCCTCAAAGGCCCAGGTTCTAGTGCTCTAAAATACAAATGGGCTCCACCATCACCTATCCTTGATCCTGCACCTACAATGCGGTCCAATATAATACATGAGAAGGATCATAAATGTATCTCCTAAGTAAAGAAACATGAAACACATCATGGATGTGAGAAAAACTAGGTGGCAATGCTAGACGGTAGGCCAAAGGGCCAATACACTCCAAGATCCTAAAGGGACAGAAAAACCTAGGAGCAAGCTTAGAAATTTTCCCGTAAGAGATAGGGCTCTTATGTTGTAACGCCCACAAAAACAATTCCCGCACAAAACCCATGAACAACCTAGGACAAGCTAGAAAATTATCGAATACTTTTTTTTCAAAAAATGTGCCCACAAACAAACTTCAAAAATACAGTTGTCCCATTAATGTTTCTAATTCAGTTATATTTAATAATAAATTTTTCTAAATTATAACAAAATATTGAAAACCAAATTATACTTTAGTGAACCTAATTAGACCAGGCATGGTACAGAAACATGAAACACATCATGGATGCGAGACAAGCTAGGTGGCAATGTTAGATGGTAGGCCAAAGGGCCAATATGCTCCAAGATCCTAAAGGGACTGAAAAATCTAGGAGCAAGCTTAGAACCTTTTTTGTAACAAATAGGGATCTTATGTTGTAACGCCCACAAAAAAAATTCCCACACGAAACCTAAGAATAACCTAGGACAAGCTAGAAAAATTATGGAATAATGTTTTTTTTAAAAACGTGACCCACAAATAGGATTCAAAAATACAGTTGTCCCATTAATGTTTTTAAGTTCAGTTATATTTAATAATAAATTTTTCGCCATTACAACAAAATATTGAAAACCACATTATACTTTAGTGAACTTAATTAGACCAAGCATGGTTAATTTCTTCTCTAAGTGTATATTTAATAAACAATTTAATTCCACTATAGTTAAATATCTCCACATTTAAATATCAAGGGTAAAAGGGGCCAATATAAGAAAAATACTAAAGTTATTTAATTCCACAAGGTTAAAACAATTAACAAGGTCCCCATTTGACATGGGGTGAGAATAATACACATACTTCTACCCCATAAAGTGACCCCTTAAAAAGTCAACCCATGTATTTTAGAATTTAAACATTTAAATTTAAAATCAAATTTCACTCACCCACTTCCCACCTACCTTTTGTAGGGGTGAATCTCATCCCTTGGATGAATTCATTTAGGACCCTTAGATGAAGAAAGGGCAAGTAACCCTAAAGTATGCTTAAGAAAACTACTTGCTCCCTTTCTTTTGGCTTATTATTTCTCTTTTCATATTACAGGTTGTTGGAGGAGGATGGGGAAGCCATTAGAGGCCATTCCAAGCTTTTGGAGAGGCGTACATTCCTCTTTCATTTTATTATTTTCTTATACCCTCATTTAGGGTTTTAAATGTATTTAATTGTTTCATTTCAATATTATTTTCTCAAGTAGGCGAAATGGGTTTGTCCCATTTTGTGATTTAGGTTAAGTTTGATATATGTTTTCATTGTGGGTAGACGGATATACACACACACACATGTGTTATGATTTTTATAAATTACACATGGATGACACAAACACTGACACACACAAACAGGGTATTATTGTAGAAATACCATTATTAGAATTATACTATACATACATACTATGTATGTATATATATATGTATGTATGTATGTATGACATGTATGTATACATATACATACATACATATATATATACTATATATATATATATATACATATATATATACATATATACATATATATATGTATATGTATACACATGTATATGTATACATATGTATATACATGTACATACATACATATGTATATGTATATACATATACATATATATACATATACATATATATACATATATATACATATACATGTGTATACATATACATATATATATATATATATATTTATATGTATGTATGTATGTATATATATGTATATACATATATATATATATATATATATATATACATATGTATATGTACATATATATAAATATATACATATATATGTATATGTGTGTGTGTGTGTGTGTGTGTGTGTGTATTATACGTATAGTAAAGAAACGAGTTCGGTTTACACAGTCTACACGGGTTCCTACTTACCGCAGGTTTGAAGTTTTGTACAGGCTGCATATAGTATTACATACATATACATATTATATATATATATGGGGATATATAATATATATATGTACATACATACATGTATGTATGTATGTATGTATGTATCCATATACCTAGCCCATGACCATATTCATATGTATATGTATCCACCATGGGCATACGGCTATGTCCTTGTACATATATATATTTATACATATATAGTATATATATATTATATACACATATATATATCTGTATATGTATGTATATGTATGTATGTATATGTACATACATACATACATATATGTATATACATACATATACATACATACATGTATATATATATGTTTTATATTATTTCTTTGGCTATAGTTAATAATAGCGTATTTTTATTAATATAATAATATTGATAGTATACTAATATAAAAATATTTAATTGTTAATAATAAAAAAACATATTAACCCTACAATCAAAAGTAAAAATGGAATATAGTTAGCACTATTGACAAGTAAATACTTGCACTTGATTTCTCCTTTAACAATTTGATAAATATTTTATAGGAGGTAAAATATATTTCATTTCATTTCCCTTAATAATTTGTAACGGGTTTACAATAAATTTTTAAATGAGGATAACATACTAGAAGTAGAACTTAGATTACTTCATTTACCAAATAAAGTCAATTATAATGTAAGCTCTTTTCTATCAATAATAAAAGAAAATTCACAAATGGACAAACTTTTCCAATACATTCCTTCTAAGTAATAAAATGGAATTTACTATTCCTTGACTTCTTAGAACATAAGAAATTTCCTTTATTTTTATAACCATTTTCACAACCAAATTTTATAATATTTCCAATAAGTTTTTAAAATGAGAGCTATTAGCTTTCCAACGAGATCAAAACACTTACATGAGGTTACATGCCAAATGAAAAAGGGAAATAAGATGTTTTTCCTTCAACTTAATTTCCATCTTACAAAAAAACTAACTTTACAAAAATAAATCTTTATTTACCCTTTTCAACATACAATACATCTTTAATAACCAACAATCAATACAAATTATCTTCATAAAGAATAATACAATGTCTTCCACTTAAAGTGGGAAAACTTACAAGAATGAAAGCTAAAAGGAACACAATATTACAAGTCTTCCACCCTAAGTGGGAACAACAAAGAGGTTTTCTAAGAAGGAAGGATTACTTAAGGACACTAACAATGCTCCATGTTTCACATCACAAACAAGAGAGCTCCACCATGTTTCATTTGATCACAAAAAATGGGGGGAGAGGCAACACTCTCCAACTAACTAAGAATTCCAATGAGGATAAAAATCCATCCTCCTCATTGGCCCTCGAGCCCTAACCAAATTGCAATGAAAAAAAGGATATCAACTCATGGCAACAAAACAAGATTCCACATCACAATACAAGATTTTACAACCACACCAAAACATAAACAATACAACTACAATCACAAGAAGGAAAGGAAAAAAAATACACAAGGCTTCAACATTGAAAATCCCAAGGAGCAAAATCTATGGGGAGGTCACGTATGCCTCTTAATGGGAAATGGGTGCCAACTTTAAAACCCTCGAATAAACACCTCAAAAACCCTATACACTCTTATGCCTCACTCAAGAACCTCTTATGCCTCGCACATTCTCTTATGTCTCCCTACAATCTCTTATGGCTCCCTCATAAAAATAGACCAAGTAAGAAATGCAAGTAATTTCTTGTCCAAGGTGGGGCACCCAACCCAACTCCCTCCAAAAAATGAAAGGAAATCTTATGCCTCCTTGCATGTAAGATCCCCATAGTCCCGTCCTACACCACACTTAGGTAATCTACGCAAGAATCCAACAAGCATACCAAAACACTCAAAAACATGCACATATAACAATATTAAAGAAAATAGTTTACAAGAGTGTAGCTCCTACCTTTCCATGGTAGAGTTTGATCCAAGAGTCTCACACAAATATTCTTCAAGCCAAAAAAATCACAGAGAAGCTCCAAATAATCCAAAATCACTCCAAAATCCTCTAACTCCCAAAAATGCAAGAGCACAAAGAAATGAAGTAACACCCAAACAAGAAAAAGAACTTGAATTAAAAAAAAAGGGAGAGAGGAGGGTGAGGTGGCTCCATGTAGGATGCCACATCACTCAACCTCAACTACACCTCACAAGTCAAACCTCAACCCCCAATGCACAATAAATTGGTGGGTGAGAGGAATGACAAATTACTTACACACACAAACCAAGCCAACACCCCCTAAGGACAACTTTAATTACATGAAGGAAATTGCAATAAAATTTTACCTTTTTATCTTCCTAAAACAAATAATGGGGTCTATTTTGACCCCCAAATTCATAGGTAGGGTTGGTATAGCAATTTAAGAGGTGTGGGAGAAGTTTAACTTGTCTCACAAGCCTCCAAAATTGGACCTTAAGGCCAAATCCGAATTTCCATGAATGGGTAGAGTGTACAACACTAATGATCACAAGAACTCAAATTACAACACATAATCTAAGAGCCATCTAATCTAATAAATAAATTCTTTTGACCCATCCAATATTTAGTTTAGTAAAAAGATTAATTTACTAATCTAGACACAAATCAATTAATTAATAAAAGGAGAATACATCACTATAAAATCACATACTAAAATAAAATAAAGGAAACTAATAAAATAATAATGCACAACCCCTTGGTAACAATTGGAGTTGATCCCCCCTCCCCCCCCCCATAGGGGAACCCCTAACAATAATACAAAAATATACACACAACATAAAAAATACATGTTGCCATGGTGACCCTTGTAGAATTCATCTAACATTCCAATGTGGTTGGTCTCCAATCTCCCCGTTGTTTGTTGTGATAGGTTTACCTACAAAATACATAATACCTCCTTCAGTCTCATGGCTGCATAAAAACATCCAAAATAAAATATACAATATAAATCCACAATCATCTATATATGAATCAAATTATCATTTATGGAAGTAACAATATCATTTACAATTTATAACAACATCTCGATTTTACATTTCATCAATAACTATAGGATCACAAAATTAATTCAATTGTTAAGGTCTACTCAAAATGAAAAAAGATACAAATATCGCATGTCAGAAATATGTAACCATGTCAACAAAATATCATCATCAATATAAAATTTCTCTAATAATCCACACACAACATGCTATGAAACGAAACCAACAATAGACAGAGTATCTCTATCATCTACCATCATACTAAGTCAAAATAAAACAAAATGTCCATAAGTATAGTCAATAGTATCGAAAACAACAGTAATAAGTGTCGAAGGGAAGTGGGCACTACATCTGCCTCCCCTTAGACTTGACTTCCTCTTGGAAGTCACTGGAACAGGTGTGGAAAATGGACTCGTAGCAATGTAGCATCCTCCCATGTAGCAGCAGTCTCACCATACATGTCCCACTGGACTCGGACCTAGTCAATCTCTTTGTCTCGAAGGCCTAGGGTCCTGCGCTATAGAATATGAATGGGCTCCACCATCACCTACTCCTGATCTTGCACCTAAAATGTGGTCCAATCTAATATGTGAGAAGGAACAAAAATGTATCTCATGAATACATAAACATGAAAAACATCATGGATGCAAGATGAGCTAGGTGGCAACGCTAGATGATAGGCCATTAAGGGCGTAATACGCTCCAAGATCTCAAAGGGACCCATAAATCTAGGAGCAAGCTTAGGACATTTTTCGTAATGGATAGGGCTCTTATGCAGCTTGACACGAAGAAACACCTTCATGCCCACCTCATAACTAAGATCTATCCTATGTTGATCTGCATAATTCTTTCTGCCTATCCTTTGACTCTTACAATCTTTGTCTGATCATAACAACCTGCTGCTCCATGTCCTATAGTAAATCTGGTCCAAGAGAAACCTTGTCCTCTAACTTGTCCCAACTAAGAGGTGTCATGCACTCTCTACCATAAAGTGTCTAAAAAGGAGCCATGCCTATCGAACTCTGAAAACTATTATTGTAGGAAAACTCCACCAAGTACAAATATTCCTCCTCTCTCAACTGATGATACATAATGTACATCCTAAGCATGTCCTCTAAGATCTAATTCACCTACACAATCTATCCATCCATCTTAGGGTGATAAGTTGTGTTGAAACTAATCTTCCTCCTGAGGGAATACTGCATGGTAGTTTATAAGTGGGAAGTGTATAAAGGTTTGTAGTCATAAATGATCTTTTACAAAGTCCCTTGCAATCTTAAAATATCATCAAGATATACCCGCGCCACTATGCTATCTATGTAGGTGGTCTTCACCGGAGAAAAATGGGCCACTTTCGTCACTTTATCCACCATGATTATGATGGTTGTCGTGGTGGTATCTCGACATCGGTAACCCAGTTATGAAGTCCATGGAAATGGTGTCCCATTTCCACTCTGGTATAGCATGAGGAAAGAGAAGGCTTGCTGGATGCTGATGCTCGGCCTTCACCTTTTGACACTATAAACAACATGACAAAAAACTGAGCAAATTCTCTCTGAATTCCCCTCTAATGGTACAACTATCTCAAGGTGGCATGCATTTTCTTACACCTAGGGATGGGCTGAATAAGATGTAGGATGAGCCTTTGTCAAAATGTCATGTCTCAAACCTCCATCTCTAGGCACATATATCTAACCTCTATGCCTGGGAAGGCCATCTAACCCTAATGAAAATCCATAAAACATCTCCTTAAGGGGTCTCTGAGACTCAATCTCTACTTTGGTTACAAGGAAGAAGCTTTCATGAGGAAGCTGCTATAAAATCTTTCTCCATAAATATGTACCCATTGAAGTGGCCATAACCACATGTATCTATCTACTCAAGGCATCTGTAACCAAATTTTCCTTCCCTTTCACATGCTCTATGTCCATGTTACGCTTGCAAAGAAACTCCATCCAATACGGCTAATGAGTTTTTAGATTGGGCTACGTGAAGAGGTGGTGAAGACTTGAGTGATCAGTCACGAGTTTAAATCTCCAGCCAATAAGGAAGTGTCTCAACTGAACCAAGGCATGCACAACTACTACAAGCTCAAGGTCATGAGTTAGATAATTGAGCTCATAATCCTTAAGCTAGCAAGACTCAAAAGAAACTACTCTACCCTTTTCCATCAACACACCTCCAAGACCTTCTAAAAATTCATCTGTACATACAAAGATTTCACCTTGAGGATTTGGAAGTGCAAGAATAGGCAGTGTCGTGAGACATTAATTAAATTTCCTTAAGGCCTGGTCACATATTTCTGACCATACAAACTTCTTCCCTTTCCCCTGAAGGGAAGTGATGGGGTACGCAACCTGAGAGAAGTCATGTACAAATCTCCTTTAATATCCTACCAAGCCCATGAAGTTGCACACCTTAGTGACACTAGTGGGTGATGGCCAATAAATAATAGGTCGAATCTTGGAAGGATTGACTATATTACCTTCCCCAGAAATGATGTGGCCTAAATACTGCACCCCTTTCTAAAAGAACGCACACTTCTCCAGGTTCCCATAGAGATGTTTCTCATGAAGACACTGAAGAACCTGGAGAAGGTTCTCCTCGTGCACCTCATGCATACGTGAGTAAATCATAATTTTTTCAAGGAAAATGAGGATGAAGAAATCCAAGAAGGTCCTAAAAAACCCCATTCATCAATTTCATGAACACTTCGGGGGCATTCTTCAAACCAAAAGGCACTACTATGAAATCGTAGTGGCCATATCTCATACGGAAGGCGGTCTTATAGATATTTTCCTCTGTGATCCTCAGCTGATGATATCCCAACTTAAGATCTATCTTGGAGAAAATGGTGGCCCCCCTTCATCTGATCAAATAAATCATCAATGCATGGAAGGGGGTAACGATTCTTGATCGTTACTTTGTTTAGTTCGCGGTAATCAATACACAACTACAGAGATATGTCCTTCTTATTCACAAAAATCACTGGTGCAGACCAAGGGAACACACTAGGGAGGATTAGGCCTTTCTCCAGAAGGCCCTCAAGTTGTAACTTGAGCTCATAGAGCTCAAGGCTAGTCATCCGATAAGGTGCTCATGAGATATGCTCTGCACTAGGAACCAAATCTATGTGAAAATTTATCAAATGCGGGGGAGGTAAACCCGGGGGGTAGCTCCTGTAGAAAGACTTTAGAAAAATTATCTCAAGATGGGATGGTCATCAATAGAATACATATGACAACCCTCATCTTACACACCAGTTAAGCTGCATAGCGGAGATGGTGCAAATGGAAACATGCCTCCTAACTCTTGCTATCACTGACTCAACTCCTAGATCATTTGTACATGAGATATTCTTATGGTAACAATCCACTCTGGATCAATGTACATACAACTAGTCCATGCCCAAGCTGATTCCATACGAACCCAACATAACGATATGAAGATCTGAGGTAGTGGTGAAGGGTCCCAAATCCACTACACACTTCTTAACTAAGGAGGCTATAAAAAAAATTGCTCCAGAAGCCATTTCAATATCACAACTAAGACCCTGCCTAACTACCACTAGCTTGCAACTTTTTACTAAGGATGGTATAATAAAATAATCAGATGAACTAGAATCAAACAAAAATGGAGGTAGGGAATACCACTAATGCTACCTGTTGTCTCTATCACGGTACTTTGAAATCTGTGTCTTACCCTTGTTACTATGGTTTTATAGGAACTCTCTCCAAAGATTCCCAATAATGCCATAACCATAACAACTTCCCGGTCCTCTCCAATGATATGCAACTACATCCGGTACTCTAGAGGTCTATGCTATGGATCCTAATGATCCATCTATGGACTGCTGAGGTATCTACTAGCGAGATCCTGTGAACTGAGATCTCGGTACAACTTGCATCCTTATAGGACCCCTAGGAGGAGGCCACATACTTTTTCCCCTCTAAGTGTAAAATCTCTGAGAAGGTCTGAATGGGGGATGGGTTTGTTGCTACTCCTATTGCCGAGGTGGCTACTATGGTGGCTAGATTGATGACTGTGTAGAAACCATGTTCACCACGAAGAGGAGGAGCTGCCCCCTCGACCTACTATCCTGAATCTATTGGATTTGGCTCCAAAATCTATCCCTAACCTACTGCATCTTCCCCTATGTCTCCTCTATAATATAGGCCTTCTCCACGGCGTCTACTAAGGTTTTCTGGGCAGTGAATGCACACCGCACCACCAAAATCCAAATTCAGGCCCCTGATGAACATGTGAATCTATACCTACTCCTCCTGCATGTAGTCGACATACTGGAGTAGGTCTAGAAATTGACTTTCATACTAATCTATAGTCATAGATGCCTAACAGATGTTGTGAAACTCATTTATCCTTTATTGAATGAACCTCGGGGATAAGTACCCTGCTCCTGAACCGCTCCTCAAAGAGGTCTTAGGTAACCGTCTCTTAATCAAGGTGGAGCTTCTGCTCCTCACTCCTCCACTAGACACCTACTCCATCCCTTAGAAGATGGATCACAACAGGAACTTTTGTGTTGCTAGTACAATGGTAGAGCTTGAAGCATCCACTCAAGATCACTAATTAGTAATCTTCCTGAAACCCACCTATATCTCCTAAATACAGAGATGGTCATAGCTTTAGGATCTCCCTAATATGGTTTGTAGGTGTCAATTGGTGACCTCTAGGCCTCTTTGCATGCTCCTCCCTCTTCCTAGGGCTCTAAGACCTATCCCTATATCCTAAAATCCTATCTCCATGTCCCCTTTGTGTTGACTCTACCCTTTTCGACTCCACATGGGAGTTCTCTGCCCTATGCTCCTCACTGTGTCGAGGAGGTGCGCAAGCCTCAATGGACGGCTCCCTATCAAGTGTGGCTGATCATCCTCCTAAGGACCCTCTATGTATAGCGGCATTGATTTTCTGAAGCGTCTATACAATCTAAGGTAGAATGGCCGCTACAACTTGATCTGGTGGTGGGTAAATCTAGATACACGTGCAAGAACCCCTCATAGGGTGTGCACCTCTTGCGTAGACCAAGGTGAGAGTTAGTTGATTATTCTAGGTTTTATTCTAGTTTCCTATGTTTACTAAAAATATACAATTTTCAAACAAGTTGTTTTTCTAGGTTTTGAAATTTGTGCTAGGTTTAATATTCATGTCTTGTGTTTTCAAGTGTGCCCAAGGGACCAAGATTTTAACTCATGGCTTTGATACCAAGGTGTACCACCTGCAAAAAAAAATGCTCACATGAAACTCGAGAACAACCTAGAACAAGCTAGAAAATTATGGAATAATTTTTTTTTAAAAAATGTGCCCGCAAATAGGCTTTGAAAATATAGTTGTCTCATTAATGTTTCTAAGTCAGTTATATTTAATAATAAAAATTTTCCCCATTATTACAAAATATTAAAACCTACATTACACTTTAGTGAACTTAATTAGACCAAGCATGGTTAAATTCTCCCTAAGTGTATATTTTAATAATCAATTTAATTCCACGATAGTTAAATATCCCACATTTAAATCTCAAGGAAAAAGAGATACCAATATAAGAAAAATATTAATGTTATTTGATTCCCCAAGGTTTAAAATAATTAGTAAGGTCCACATTTTGACATCGAGTTAGAATAAAGCACATACTCCTACCCCATAAAGTGACCCCTTAAAAAGTTAAGCTATGTAGTTTAGAATTTAAACATTTAAATTTAAAATCAAATTCCACTCACCCACTCACCACCTACTTTTTGGAGGGATGAAATCTCATCCCTGGGATGAATTCATTTAGGACCCTTAGATGAGGGAAAGGGGCAAGTACTCCTAAAGTATGCTTAAGAAAACTACTTACTCCCTTTCTTTTGGTTTATTATTTCTCTTTTTCTTTTGGAGGTTGATGGAGGAGGATGGGGAATTCATTGGAGGCCATTCCAAGCTTTTGGAGAGGCTTACATTTCTCATTCATTTCCTTATTTGCTTATACCCTCATTTAGGGTTTAATTATGTATTTATTTGTTTCATTTCAATATTATTTGCTCAAGTAGGCAAATGGGTTTGTCCCATTTTTTGATTTTGTTAAGTTTGATATATTGTTTCATTATGGGTAAAGGGATACATACATACATAGATATGTGTGTGTGTGTGTGTGTGTGTGTGTGTGTTTAATTTTTATTTTTATTTTAAATTTTTAATGGATGAAAAACCTGAATTTTTTTGATAGGGTATTATTGTAGAAATACCATTAATCAGAATAATAATATATATATAGTAAAAGAAACTAGTTCAGTTTACATAGTCCACATGGGTTCCAACTTACCGCAGGTTTGAAGTTTTATGCAAGCTGCATTAGTATAAGGGGATTAATGGTATTGGGGTTGGGAGTTTTAAAGGAAAATGTTTAAGAGACTATGGGGGTGGGGTAGCCAACCCCACCCTCCACCATTTCTATTAACCCTTCCACCATGGGCCCGCGACTTAGGTCCTTCCATGACTTACCTTTTTTAATAGTTATTACTTTTATAATTTTTTCTTTATGGAATACATATAAATACGTAGATGTGTGTGTGTGTGGTGTGTGTGTGTGTGTGTGTGTGTGTGATGTTTTTCTATTATTTATTTGGCTATAGTTAATAATAGCATATTTTTTATTAATATAATAATATTAATATTAATATATTTTCATATAACAAGTATATTAATATTAAAATAGTTAATTGTTAATAATATAAAATAAATATCAACCCTACTATCAAAAGTAAAAATGGAATATAGTTAGCACTATTGACAAGTAAATACTTGCACTTCCTTTCTCCTTTAACAATTTGATAACAATTGTTTATGAGGTAAAATAGATTTCATTTCATTTCCCTTAATAATTTGTAATGGGTTTAGAATAAATTTTTAAATGACGATAACATACTAGAGTTAGAACTTAGATTACTTCATTTACCAAATAAAGTCAATTATAATGTAAGATCTTTTCTATCAATAATACAAGAAAATGCACAAATAAACTAAATTTTCCAATACATGCCTTCTAAGTAATACAATTGAATTTACTATTCCTTGATTTCTTACAACATAAGAAATTTCCTTTATTTTATAAACATTCTCAAAACCAGATTTTACAAGAGTTCCAATAAGTTTTAAAATGAGAGCTACTATCTTTCCAATGAGAATCAACACACTTACATTAGATTACAAGCCAAGTGAAAAAGAGGAATAAGTTGTGTTTCCTTCAACTTCATTTCCATCTTACAAAAAAACTAACTTTACAAAAACAAATCTTTCTTTCCCCTTTTTAACATACAATACAACTTTAATAACCAACAATCAATAAAAAAAATTTCATAAAGATTAATACAATTTCTTCCACTTAAAGTGGGAAAAATTACAACAATGAAAGCTAAAATGAATACAATATTACAAGTCTTCTACCCTAAGTGGGAACAACAAGGAGGTTTTCTCATAAGGAAGGATTGCTTAAGGACACCAAAAATGCTCCATGTTTCACATCACCAACAAGAGAGCTCCACCATGTTTCATTTGATCACAACAAAAAAAGTGGGGATAGGTAACACTCTCCACCCAACCAAGAATTCTAATGAGGATAAGAATTCATCCTTCTCATTGTCCACCGAACCCCAACTAGATTGCAATGAAAAAAAAGGATTCAACTCATGTCTTTCCTAGTCTATAAGGTCATTCTCTGTATTTGATAAAACATTTTCCAGTTTTGAAACATCTAGCAACGATCTAATTCGAAAGATTCTAAATTGTATTTAACATATGTTATCACCGAATCATAACACCCCTGCATTTATACAAGTGCATATACTTGAACTCGCGGTGGTGATTGGATAACATGGGTACTATCTCCAAGTTGTTGGACTTGCTACTTGAGATAGACCTCCAGAGAAAGCTCGTTATTGCTCCTAAACTACCTGCCACAAGTTGTTCCAGTGCAGGCAAGCTAATCTAAACCTAATCTAACCTCCAAGGAGACAGGGAGAGAGAGAGAAGAGGAAAAAGAACAAAATCCTACGCTAAAAATGGTGATACACCAGAGAAGGAAAATGTTGAACATCTATCAAAAACTACTATGAACACAGCTCCAACCCTACAATGAACATTCAAACGTGCACAAATACGTGCAATAAAGAGAGGCAAGAAGAAAACAAGTGAAAAAATGAGCAAGGGATGGACAGATGCATCACGAAACACGTTTTTGTTGCTCCAGAAGTTTGCACAAAACATCAGTTTAATGGTAAAAGGCAAAAAATGCCATTACAGAGCAGGGGAGGAGGTTTTGAACTCCATTTTCAACCCTGGGGAAGAAAAGAAAGGAGAACAGAGTAGAAAAGATGAACAAACCCCTGAAAAATGAGCCAAATCTAGATTTTTTTTTAATGCATGGGTCGAGCCCCAGGAGAGAGAAAACTTGAAATAACATGGGAACCATTCCTCATTTAATTCAGATGTATTAAAATAGCATGGTCGTCCTTACAGACCCATGCCCTGACATTTTTGGCTGTTCTGGAGAAGAATACGACCCATTTCACATTAAAACTAGTTGTTGAAACGTCAGTTCTAGCCATTACCACGTGCTAGATATGTTTCTTGATTTTCTCTCTCCAAACTGAACCAAAATGCATGATTGAATTTGGAGTAATGTAGAGAATTTCTCCAGCTTTCCATTGATATAAAGAACGTGAAAAATCTGAGCTCTGGATCGAAAGTTATGGCGATATGAAGATTTAGGGAAAAAAAAAAGGCCAAAACGGATCGGTGGGAAAATATTTGAATTTTTTTCTTTGCTCTGCCACTTGGATGACACGTGTCAGGATCTGATTCGTCCATGGGGGTCATCCTCTGAAAATTCCTTTTGGGCCCTTAAACTTGGACACGTGCCACTATTTTATTGGTTCTGTAATGCCCTATTCTACATTACACCTATTCATCCTGTGGCGATCAAGTGCTAAGCATGGAATATCTCTACTCTTCCTGAATAATCTTTATAAGCTTAGGATATAAATTGTTTTCCTGATTCCTTGTGGATATGAATTCTTGAGTGCTTTACGACCCTTTTCTTAATTAAAAATCTATTAATCACATTTTTCGTGTGACGGGTAGGGTTCCATTAGACATGACACAAATTATACTTGCCCATTTGGTGGAATTCGTTGTTGCTTTTTCTATAATGTCTGATATTATAAGAGATAAGAATAGTTACATGACATCCAAGCTAGTAGTGAGTTTATCAACCGACAAGGAAATTAATTTTAATCCGTATTTCTGATATTGTCGACCACGTTTTGCTTGCTTAAGGAAGGGTCATTGGCATCGATTGGGGTTTTGGGATAGACAATCTACAGTTCGAACCCCTCTAAAATAAATAACAATAATAATGAAATTTTATTAAAAAAAAGAGAGAGAGTTTTGAAACTAGTAAATTTTAAAAAAATGGAAACGGAGTGGAGGGCGTAGGGAAGCACGTGTTTCTTGTCAAGGGCGCAGAAGTTTGGTGAATGCATTCAAGCGTTTGACAAAATGAAAGAGAGGGGACAGTTTTTCAGAGAAAATTGAAGGCAGGTGGGTGAGAGTTGGGTCAGTTGGCAGGGGGGCGCCCTCAATAGCTGTCATAGTCTCACCAAATGCATTAAACAATTTCCTAAACCACTCAATGCTGGACCAGCACGCCTCTAGCCTATGCCTGTACCTATCGTGGAGTGTAGAACTGAAATTTTGCTATGAGAGTGCCGTGAGGAAGTATCTGGCTATTTGCAGCAGCTACAGGGAAGAGAACAATAGATGAGTGTAAGTTTTTGTAAGAATCGAGTTGGCTTTCCTCTATTTTTATAGTTCTTGCAATCTGGTCACTGTCAATCATTTTGAGCTGAGAATCAGTTTTAAATAATGAAGAATAAGACTGCTCCAATCGATCAAAAGCTCAGTTTAATGGAGCAATTGCTACACACAGTCAAGAGGCGTGAGGATCGATCTCGTGATGTCCCTCCTGCATTGCCTTGGTGACCCACATCCAGAGGGAGTTAATCTGGGGAGCTGCAGGGCGATTCCCAAGGCACTGTCTGTGTTGATCCTGATGTTCTGGATGCATGCAACCTCAGTCATGTTCAGTTGTGCAAGTTGTCCGCTATGTTGTTATCTATTCAGTTCGACTGCATCCTCAGACTCGGGTTTTTCCCCTTCTAGTTATGTTCTCAAATCGACAAAGTGACAGTGAAAGTGTTACAAGGGCAACCATTTTATGTGTTCTGTCCATTCTGTTCTGGTTGCACGCGACCACAGCCATGATCGGCTGTTGCAAAATCTCGTAGTTGTAGTAGAAGAACGAGATAAAGTTTTAGATTGAGCTGCCTTGCCCTTTCTTTTGGGAAGTCGCTTCTGTCCAGGTGGCGGATCTAGCATGGAAGAAGCTCGATCAAACCTTGAGGCAAGTTTTGCAAGGAGGCTGAGATTGTGTTCACTACTGTTCCTAGTTCTGGCCATGGGTTTGAATTGGTGGTTATAGATGAAGCTACAAGATAGGGAGGTAGGCGTGTTACCTCCACGTCCTTTGGGTGCTGTCTGGTGTGTTCTTGTTGGGGAATCCACAGACAACGCCCTGCAACTTCGGTATGGCCCAACCCCATAAAAAAATCTGAAGCCATGAGCTCGACTGCCAAAATCCATCGAACTCCCTTTACCAAATCTGATAAATCAATGTGCAGCAAGTATGCGGTACATGAAGAAAATTTGACAGTGAAGTGCGACAGCAAAGACATTTTTCACTACAATAAACTGTGTGAAAAAGGCCAACCTTTTTACCTTCCATTACTGTCCGTGTGAAATTGCATGATATGCAAGTGATGGCGCATGCTTTCGTGTAGGTGACAGATCGCATCCACAGGCACAGGAGATCTATGCAATATTGGAGGAAAATGTCTTGGGAGATGAAGGTAGCAGGATATTTCTCAGATCCAGAGCTTGCATTGAGTTTGTTCATCCAAAACCGATTCGTGACAGTGAGGGTGTTACCAACAGACCTGATGAAATTTATTTATGAGATTCTCTATTGCTTCCTTACTTGTTTTACGATGTAACTCATGGGAGAGAATCTCATAGGCGTGGATCTGTACTATATCAGCCCAAGGAAAGAACTCATGATGGTTTGCTTAATCAAGAGAAATGGTAACTCAGTTAGCAGTGGGACTACTTCTAGCCTGTAGGAGCCTGAAGGATGTGCAGAGAACTAAGGACAATTGTTCCATCTTATTACTTCATTTCAGGGAGATCACTTTACTTAGAATTTTGCTTATGATAATGTTGTAAGGCATGGATCGGCTAGGACTCAAATCAAGGACCTCCATCAGCATTGCTGAGCACTCTACCTTTGAGACAACGGTCCTTCGCAGGTTTTGGGGTTTGCTAGTTGATTGGTTTCCTGTAGGTAGGGTTCAACTTTTCAATCTTTTGAGGCCGATCTGTTTCATATCAGAATATTCATGAAGCACAATTTGCCTTGCAACTATATGAGCATCTTCTACGAGTCAATATGTTGGCAGGCATAAAGGGTGATGTTGGAATTATCACACCTTACAAGCTACAGCTGCAATGTTTGCACCGAGATTTTGATGTTGTCCCCAAAATCTGATGAAGGAAAAGGTTGTGTATCATCACGGTAGATGCCTACCCGAGCTAGGAGCGTGGTGTAATCCATATGTCTCGTGTCCGAGCTTCAAATCATGGGGTTGGTTTTGTAGCTGTTTTTCACTGTGGTGAATGTGGCGCTAGCACGAGCCCGCATAGCACTTTGGGTTAAGGGCAAGCAGCGGCTTTGAGACAAATCTTTTTCATATGGAGATGGCGTTCTAAACCAGGCATGTTAAGACTAGCCCCTGAAATATTTTGCTGTCCTTTTTCAACTTCATGAAATAAATGATCTACTACCTGAAATGACGCCTTAAGATGGAATATTGTGTTTGATTTTTATCGATTGTCCTTGAGTGCATTGGTTTCTTTTTTTTTCCTGTTCCTTCTCCTGAATCGACGTTCCTTTCAATGATCGGTTTGCATAAGGGGAAAATTGTTGTTATCTTTATTCTGTTATAATTATATGGATGAGAACAATGTTTTACTTGCTTTTGTTGTTTTGGATCAAACCATCTGAAATGGGAAAGGGACATTCTTATGAAACATGGAAGCTAAAAAATAATAATAATAATAATTAAATAAATAAATAAATGTTACCTTTCAAAATGCTTAGTTATGGCTACCCTAAGTGATATCAAATCAATAGAAGCTCATAAATGCTTAGGTCTAATTTCTGCTCGATAGTAGATACTTCCTGCTTTTTGCTTCCTTAGGGGGTTTCCTTCATTAGTACTTCTGCCCCCACTCGAATGCTTCTTTCCTCTTTGGCTTGTTCCCTTGCTTGTGCTGACAAGATAGTTATCACCTTTCAGATCTACTGAATGAAGACTTACCGTTGGATAAAAACACAAATGCATGTATATTTCTTTTGCGGTGTTTTATCATCATTGATAAGGAATATCAAAAAGTATGGAAATCTAGGTCCTTAGCTAGAGTGGCTCTTGCTTTATTAGTTGTAACACTACTCCTTGATTACCTTTCTATTGAATGTAATTTGTTGCGTAAGTGAGAGTCCTGTTGGACTGAATTGATATTGTACAACATTTTACACATAGTGCTATATTGTCTTGGATAATAGTATGTATGCTATTTATGAAGATTACGAATGAAGTTTGTTTAGGCTTTCCATTTAAAATTTGTCATGCTTGCCTACCTAGAGTGTAGCCTGCTTGTGAGCTATTTTGTTTATTACTCGTTTCCTAATAAGGCTTGCGGCTTGTAGTTTCTTCAATAATCTATTCTGGTATTAGACATTAGGAAGGAAAGAAGGAAGTTTTCATTATTGTCCTCAATGCCCGATAAGTAGATCAATGGGATTCAGGATATAACCTTTAGCAATAGAAAGTTCTAGGAAGAGAGAATCCTAGTTGCAAACCAAAGAAATTAGAGAGAATCCTAGTTGTTAACGTTTTTTTACTTTTAAAAGACCTTGTAAGGAAGAGGCGGTAGACCTCTTGTTTAGATTATAACGATGGAATGTTTCCTTTGGGATCATGTATCCCTTTATTGCTATGAAACATCCTCCTGGAAGGACTGGGTAACTATGTTTTGTTTCGCGTCTTGATCGTAACTAGTATGTCTTTGACTCTCAAGTTTTTTCTTTCCCTTTTAAGAGGGATGGTTTGAATATTAGATTTAAGTCACGTAATCCATACGGTTGCATGATCAAAATTCTCTATACTATTGACCTTTCGTTCTTATCCCATGAGTTCTTGGATTGTTTCTTTGTTTTGTGATATACTGCTTGCTGGAATGTTTGACTTCCTCATTGTTGGCTGGTGTAGATCCTTACCTCATGTGAAAAGTAGATTAGTTGTTTGCGCTTTGATCCTTTCATGAAGTAGAACATTCCTTTCATGTCAATTGTTAAATGTTAGGTTATTATTTCAATGCATAGACTTAACATGCTCAGTTCTAGCGAACTGACTCTAGTTAATATTTGTGCAGATGGATTATGCGAGTAGACTAGAAGAAAAGAGTGTAAAATTTTCATCTGTACCATTATGAAGTTCCTTGTAAAAATGTCCAATGTGTTGTAAATTGTGTAACATTGCTTGTAAAGAGAGTTGATATGACCTCTTGCCTTGTATTGTTTGGTAATGGTGAAAGAAAGTGTCTTGTTCTTATGTAGTTAAGCTTGAAATTATCCTTGTGAGAAATGGCTTTCAATCTTTACATTGATATGAGTATTGAAAAACTTTGATCTTGAGAATAAATTGTTAAGTTAAATCTTTCTAAGACTTAGCGACAATATTTTATAAGTAAAGTAAAATGAGTCGGTTAACCCTTAAAGAAGCTAAACAAAAATAATAATTTTATAATTCAACAAATAAATGTAAAGGTGATCTATTTGAAATCGAATGATTCCATGAGTGATCAAAATGAAAACATCCTTTGTGAACTAAACATCTATAAATTGATACCCCTAGCTAAACTAGCGAACACTATCCCTTTGGGGTGAACTCTTAAACAAGCTTAAAGGAAAACAATGGTTAGTTTCTGGAAGATAATAAGATTTAGTAAGTAGGAGAAGACTTTAAGTGAACTACTCTACAGTGTTTGAGAAATTAACTTAGTTGTTGAGATGATTTTGTGCGAATCATGTATTGAATTCTTCTGAAAGCTTAAGTCATGAGCCACAGGGAGTCTTGTCAAAATAAATAACCTCCGATCATTTCTTATTGTGGCTTGCCCTAGCCGTGAGTGTCATGTGGATTGGAATTTCATGTTGTCTTCTCAAAAGAAAAATAAATTGTCCTTGATAGGTGTGAACGTTTCTATGCTGCCTTTATGGCCATCCTTGTATCAAGTTGTTCACAGTGTTAGTTGTAACCTTGGTGACGACGTGTTGCGCCATGTTATGTGTCAAGCAAGTCAAAAAAAAAAAAAAAGTTATCCTGTATTTCACTGTGTTGTTCTTGTGTTGGTATTTTTGGTGTGTTACAGGTTCGGGCCTGAGGGGCGCATTTTTACCTTACGCCAAACACTTAGCCAAATTTCCAACTTTTCCTCTTCTGACACATGGCATGCTCTGATTCATCCACAGGCCTCCTTGTCTCTATTTACGGCCCTCTTTCCTTTTCACATCTCACGTGTCCCTCGTGTACCTTTGGCCCAAATGTCCCGAACGAAAATCTCCTACTTCGGCCGATTCGGGCTTCCTTGTTCCTGTTTGAGGTGAAGACACGTGGCGAGATTCCATTCGTTGGTGGATTTTTTGGCCTTTCACGTCCCACACATCCCTCACATACCTTTGGCCTGGATGTCCTGAACTATCTAGGACAAATACCTCCGAACCGCCCGAAATGGACTGTCTGTCAGCAAATCGGCCGATTCGCATCCCGCACGTACCTTTGTTCCAACTGTCCCAAACCGAGCGAAAAAAAAGAATTAGGTAATTTTTCCCTTGCTTCGGCCAATTCAGATTTTTGCGTCCCACCCGTCCCGACGTCCCAACTGTCCCACAGACCGCCTGGACTAGGACTTAGCCGATTTTCTTCATTTTTTCAGCCCCAAGCTTGGTACAACGAACCTCAGTACGACCCGAACCCTTCAGACCCAAAATGCCTTAACACAGTCCTGCAACTTTATTTTTTGCATTTCTTCCATTTTCTCAACCTGTTGGGATTTCTTCTTGGGTGGGGGAGTTAAAAAAAAGCTGAGGGGCCCCGAAAAACATGATTTGGGCCTCGAATCAATCTTTCTTGCTCAGGACCGAATAATCTGATGCATGTTATCAAAATTACCCTAGGGGGTGAATTTTGGATAACAACATCTTCTAAGTATTAGAAATCATTCCTAATCCAATCTAACTCATTAAGTTGATTCAAATCAATGTATTCAAATGCCAAATTATAGTTCTAATTTTCAAAACTTTCATATCTAAAGAACATAGCATTATGACATTTCTTCATACGTATTCTTTTTTTTCATCTTTCCAATAGAGATTTCAAATTACATTCAATAATCAGACTTCCAATGAAAGCAATATCATTTGAACAAAGTAACCACTTTTATTTATATAGATCAAATACAACTTTACAATCACAACTCTTTGTCATTACATTCCTTTTTACAACATAATACAGAGTATATTTCTTTCACATTCAAAGGGGATTTCTTTTCCAAAACATAGTAACTCTTCGGTACAAAATGTATATTAAATTTTCATCCACATCAAGTGGGGAAATGGTTTACAAAATCAATTTCAGAAGGGACTATCAAAACTTTATCTTCTCCCTCAATTACAATATACAGAATACAATTTCTTCCAGATTTATTCAAAAACAAAGAAAAAAGTATATATCTATCACAATTCAATTTACAACTTTCATAACCCATACAAACCATATTTCCATCACAAATAATATACAAGATCATCCACTTCAAGTGGGAAAAGGTTACATTAAGAAATGATCTCAGTAAGGACTATCAAATTGTCTTCTTTCTCTGTTCGAGAATAACATTATGAATTTCCATCATTCTCCAACTTGTTCACAACAAAACAGCGGAAAGGCAATGCTCTCCAGCCAACCAAGACATCTAATGAAAAGAGAGAAGCCATCCTTCTTCATTTTCCCTCGAGCCCCAACCACATTGCAATAAGAAATGGTTTTCAAATCATGGAAACAATAGGCTTCCACAACAAAAAAGAAATCTTTCACATTCAACACACAGTCCAAAAAATAATGCAGTTTGCAACCACATGAAAACAAAAAACAAAACTCAAGCTTCATCATGCAAGCCAAAGGAACAAGAACTATAGTGGAAGCTACTTATGCCTCCCAAAGGGTAAATGGGTATCACCACCTGAAAGCAAACCACCAAAATATATATCATTTCAAATCCCTGACATGCCGTTATGCCTCCCCCTAGTACCCCTTATTCCTCACATTTCCTTATGCCTCCCCAACCTCTTATGGCACCCCATAACGAGTAAAGAAATGCAAGCTATTTCTTTGTAAGGTGGAACCCAAATCCCAACTCCCTCCACACTTATACCTCCCCAAAGCACTTATGCGTCCCCGAAAGAATCCCAATAGTATTCTCCTAGACCATACCTAGGCCATCTACCCAACCAGCCAACAAACAATATCAAAACATCCACAACATTTACATATGTATAAATAAGAGAAGAGCATTTTAAAGATCCAAGCTCCTACCTCTCAATGATGGAATTTGTTCCAAAGTTCCAAACAACAAGCTTTCCAATGTAAAACGGTCCAAGATCAATAATCCAAAAGAATTCAACCATCTCCAAATTTCTCCAAAAAATTCCAAGAGCTCCCAAAGCCAAAAGAAGTCACCCAAAATGAAGCAATGCAAGGTGAAGTAACCCCCAAAAAAAGCCAAGGAATTTGAATAAATAGAAGAGGAAAGATAAGAGAATGAGGTGGATCCATGTGAGATGCCACATCACACATCCTAAACTCCAACTCATAAGTCAACTTCAATCTCCAAGGCATAATAAATAAGCAGGTTAATAAATGACAGTTTACTTACACACTCCAAAACAAGCCCACACCCCAAAGGACTGAAATTAAAAGCATATAAGAAAAGTGCAATAAAAACATTCAACTTGACTTACAAAAATGAATAAAGAAGGGAAAAATTTAACTCTCCAAGCATAGGTAAGGTTGGTATATAAATTTAAGAGGCATGGGACAAGTTTAACTTGTCCCACAAGTCTACAAAATTAGCCTCCAAGGACAAAATTTTGAATTTCAAAGAAGATGGAGTGTTTCATACTCCAAAATCAACTTACACATCTCTTACACATCATTTACACATTTCTTACAACACTTAAATTTTAAGCCAACAACTCTAATAATTACTTTATTATGACCCAATTTGATTAATTGATTTGTAACAATATGATTACTCACATTAATTAACACACCATTTAATAAATAAGGAAAGGGGTCAAAGCACCACAAAATAAACACATGCAACATTAAACCAAGGAAAATAAATAAAAGAAAAATAAAACCCCTTGGCCACATTTGAAGGTGATCCCCCCATGGGAATCCCTAACAACTATCAAACACACACAAAAAAATAAAGCTGCCATGGTGACCTTGTTGAATTCATCTAGAATTCCAAAGTGGTTGGTCTCCAATCCCTTGATGTGTGTTGTGATATTTTAATGTACAAAACACAAATAACTTTTTCAGCCTTGTGGCCATATCAGAACATGCAAATGAATATAATATAATTTAAAAATCATCAATATATATATGAATCACAACAACATCCAAACAATCAACAATATCACTTACAATTTCATCAACAACTATATAATCATCAATTTTAAATTCAATTTTCTTGGTCTATTCAATATATCTAAATAGCGCATGTCTTAACAACATACATAAATATATATACAAACATGTCCAACAACATGTCAAAATCTATATAAAATGTCTCTAACAATCATCATGCATCATATATGAATCAGAGTCAACAATAATCCATGATCTGACATCTAACACCATACTAAATCAAAACTATAATAATGTTCATAATATAGTAAACAATATCATGATCAATATCAAAAGTGTCAAAGGGAAGTGGGCACTACACCTTTCTTGTTGTCATTAGTCACTTCGTTCAACTAAAGACACAATTTAGGTAAATTTAAGACCCTTATCTTAGTAGTTATTATATGATGTGAATTTCTACTAAATTGGCCCCCCTAATTATATCATGAATTACATATTTAGTTTATTGGTACAATAAGAAAAGATATATTGATTACATTTATACATGTGAAACTTATTAGAACTTTTTGATGTGATGTTTTACTTCATCTAGGGATAATAAAAACTCTAGGAATGAATCGATCAATCAATTTGATTAAAATTGAAGATGCAATTTGTGATGTAGATGCATCATGGTGGAATTGAATTTCTTACATAAGTTTTACAATATTAGTAAAGTATGGGCACACATAAGGATGATGAGAAAGATAATGAAGAAAGGAAAGTACAACACAAAAGTTGTTTGTTGATGACGATTATGTAGGGATTTTATGAATGGTTTTTACAATAGTTTAATTACATAATGTCCATTTATTACACAAGTGAAAGAGCACAATGTGTGCACAAAGTGAGTCACGTCAACCATTTTAGGGGATAGAGCGAAAAAGAGTAGAGAGATGAGATGAATCATATCGAACAAGTCAAACTTTAAAGGTTCGTAAAGAAACTCCATTATAATAGCTTTAGGATTTTTTTTTAATTTTGTAGGAGTCCCAATAGTGGGAGTAGTATTTTTAGATGTCGTCAAGGATTTTTTATATAAATAAAAACATGTATATGTGTTTTGATTTGTTATGTATTATAAGGTATTTCATTAGTCCATATAGTTTAGAAATTTTTGTTATCTTTGAGATTGTTGAGGTTTATAAAATCTATTTTTGACATATTTTAAACTTCTAAAAATTTTAGTTCTAATCCAATGGGCCATAAAAATTTTCAAAATGACCTTATGATTTCCCAAGTTAGAAACCTATTGTAGAATTTAAACCCTGAAAGCTTTAGGTTGAATGCTGAAATCCTAAAAAATAACTATGTACCGACCATATTAGGTTATGATAAACTATCTCCTAAACTGTGACTGATGGAGCTATGGTACTAATTCGATAAGGTGTAGAGTGACAATAATTTGTTATATTTACTCAAGCATTATTTATGAAAATATGTACAACTTCCACAAACACTGATATTACACCATACATAAAAATATTCGACATATAAGGAATGTGTATGCACTACAAAACGTACAAACTATAATGACGTATGCATTCCTTGAATTATGTACAAAAACCCAACTCTACTAGGCTTGCAAATGTTTTGGTTTCACAACGCTTATCCCTAGAGATATGAAATCATAACAACATGTGATTTTATGGATGAAAATGCATAAAGTTGTCTTTCACTGTGATAAATCATACAAAATAAATTGAAATATTTTTTAACTATATGCCCACAACGTAACATAAACTATCCTCTTTCTATATATAGAGATCGTAATTTTTTTACTATTGTAAGGTTTCCATTTATATTTATTTCAAACTATGTTTTTTATACCTCTATTTTTAGTGATTGTAAACATCTATCTTATGTCATGTATCTTTTGTTTCACTTCTCTAAATTGAATAAAATTATATAATGCCAAACTAGGAATAATTCTATACATATTCGAGAAAAATAAAATTTCAATTTTTTTTAGGTAGTTAGGGTGGAGGGTGGGGAGCGCACAGTTAGCTATCCATTATTTTTCAAATTTAAAATTATTTTTACTTGGAAAATCAATTAAAAAAATACTCATTAAAAAATATTTATAAAATTCTATCCCAAATTAGATGATCCTATTTATCTTTCCACTAAATGATTTTTAAAAATAATAAATAATGGTTATAAAATGGGGGGGCAAGATGACTATTAGTCATGTTTTTTTGCATAGTTAGGAATACATATTGTCATTTTACCTCATTAACCCACTTACACTTAACAATTTTAAAAAATATATAGTTTAGAAATTAAACTCGAAATGCTAAAATTCATGTTCTTATAACATCTTCAAAATTCTTGTGTAACTATCTAAAATAACTTGTACAAGTTGAAATTTCTTATTTTTCAGAAAAAAAACATACACTTAAAGACCTCCTTTTGGCCCCCCATTTCCATGCACTTAACTGCAAAAAGAATATTTCATGTATGAAAAGAGTTAAATTATATGACCTATATTATATGACGTTACATAATTGGTGATTGGTATGATGATGTTATTCATCTAAATAAGATCTACCAAAACTTTTTTCGTATAAATATGTTTTCATTGAATCAACTATTGGTGCACGTTTTCTTGTGATTGAAATGATTTTTTATGCACATTTTAAGGGTTGCAAGGTTTAATGTGGATCTTCATTGATCACAATGATCCCTATACATCATTTGGTATTAGAGAGAGGATACATGCATGTCCTTGCACTTAAAAGCATGATCGATCTTTTTTTTGTCATAGTGTGAATGTGGGTGGAAAATAAGTGTGGACATATTCTATTGGATAATTATTACCTAGGAGGTGGGAGAGAGTGACACAATAAGGTTAGTTAGATTTAAAAGTTTGAGTTATGGATATAAGCTTATTGCAATAACCTTACAACCATAGGGTTGTTGAGTAGAAGATTTCCAAGATTGTGGATTCGTGTTTTAGAGAAAGAAAATAAAAAAAGAGCACACTAGAGGAATGTCAATGTAGGATACTAAAATTAGGGTGTGATTGTTAAACTTAGGCAATATGATGGGAAATATGAAATCTCACTTAGAAACTATTGAATCCACACAACACTGAGGTGTTTTTGTCAAAGATCATAATGATGATAAAGATAAAGCTGCACTATGGGGAGTGTATGCTACAAATGAAAAGGTGAACACAAATGCAGATGTAGAAAAAGGGAAAGCATATGATGATCTAGAAGAGAGAGTACTTCAGGAAATTCATGGTGTGGGGAATAAGCATATATTGTACACTTGTTGTTATATTAGTATTTGGGAACCATAAGATGGTGTGGATTTCATAACAGAAATGGAAAAATACCCCAAGTATTAAAAGATGGAAGATCCGAAGAAGTTCATATTTTACGAATGCATTTAGGATAGATCATTGATGTGATCTTAAGGCATACTAAAGAATATAAATGTTGGTAAGTAGGGAGTGTCTTATTGATCTTATATTTGTCATGGGTATCAAAATACAGTACATGGGTAACTTGTCATATTATAGGAGATAATTGTGTGAATGATATTGTGTGATGTTGTGTCGATGGCAATCAGTTTGATGGTGTTATTTCTTTGAAGAAGATATCCCAATTCTTTATTTTTGTTCAACTATGTGTTCATTTGATATTTTTGTAGATGCATGTTTTTTTGTTGATGTAAGTTTCCATGCATATTTTGAGGGTGGCAAGCTGTAAGGCATATCTTCATTGAGCATCATGATCTAATCTAGGTCATTTGGTATTCGAGAGGCTCTATACTTCTTGCAAAAGTAGTATGTTTTTTCAAATTCTGTGTTTGTCATATTGAATGAAAATTAGCTTAACCAAGTCCAAAACTTTATTTGTTAGAGAAGTATACAAAATAATTAAACAAGTAATTTATCATTATAGGTGAAGTTCAGGCCATACTTATCACAATTAACATGTGAGTACGGTGCTACAAGAATGTTATCTCTATTTTGAGATATTCAAATTAAGAACTTTGATCTATATAAGGTTTGTGATATATATATATATACTTACTCTGTGCTAGTACCTACATTTGGAGCATTTAATCTTTGCCAATTGTCACATGATCCTCGCTTTTCGTATGACCTTCGTAAATAATGAGGAATTTTAAGGGAAGACGCATATTTAGTCTGTTGATAGTTTGGTGCGGCATAAAAAAAATTGGATAACGAGATACGACAAGGAATAGATAATAATAATTCAATACATAACCTCGTACCTCCATCAGCAAGAAATTAGATATCTAATGAAGATTCAAACGACATTGGTTCGCTGATAAATTACTAGTAGAAAATAGAATACTAGCAATCGTACGTGAAATGTACGATGGAAACGCCGAAGGGGATCTTTTAAATGAGTCAAATTAGAGGTAGAGAAAGAAAGGGAGGGGAAGAGGGGTGAAGAAGAAGGGGTTAGAGTGTGGAGAAGTGTGAGGGTTGCAAAAAAGGGAAGGGGAATGTTGTCGAAGATGACAAGAGGGCGGTCATATGCACGACCAGAGGGCAACATGAGGTACTTCTCTACTTAGGGACTCGACATAACATAAGCACCATAGAGGTCGGCAAAGATGTTAACTCTGGTTAGACCAAAGGCATGGTCATGGTACCACATGTTACCTGGGTGCTGCATATTATTGTAATGGTAATGGTATGTCGCTCCGAGGCTCGTGTATTCCGCTGTGAATATGTATCACTGTCAAAATTCAGCCATGTTTAGGAATGGAGGTCATAATCGAAGGATCCCATGGCAGAATATGTCGAGAAGGAAGATGATTTTCACACATCACAAATGTTTCTACACCTTGCAGGGCTTTCATCGTAGGCCCTGGCATAGTGGCTCCAAATTTAGATATCCCAAACGCGAACACAGTTGTCACCGGAAGGTCTCTGTGAACAGTAAGTTCTGCTCTGTCTCATGGCTGCCCATGCTTCTTTCCTGGCTACTTCCCACAAATGCACACAACAATAACACAATGCGCATCACTTGCATCCCCATGGTCCTTGCAAAAATGCATTTCCCCTCAAATTCTGCACAATCCTATCTTTACCCCAAAAAAAAAGAAAAAAGTTCACCTTTAAGTTACAAATGAACAAAGAATAAAACATTTACCCAACTATCTCTCTATTGCACACTCGGATAAGCAATATTTGAATGGTGGAAATCGAAGCAGTATTTGAATGGTGGAAATCGTAAGCCAAAATATTGAATGGTCTATCCACCACTAATATTTTCAAAACAATACTCCAACACTAAAGACATCAATACAAATAGAAAGTTTCAAAGCAAGACCGACGTACCAACACTAATATGGTCAAATCTATTGAACAGTCCAGGGATTGCCATCGATATATCAGCCCGCGCATTCAAAGAGAGGCGCTAGCCACTGAAACCTTCGTCGAGAGCAGTCGTAGATGAAATACCCTGCTCCATAACAATCCAAAACCTAAAAAATAAAGAAAACCCTCTTCCCTTAGGGTTTTAAGGGTTCGTAGGGTTACAGATCCACCAATACATTGCCATTTTTGAAGATTTTTGGCTCCATATAAAACATTTTTTGGGAAAAAAAATCCTGTGAAGTGTATGCCGTTAAGGACGACCATGCTAAACTGGGCTCTCATTTATTAAGGGCTAAATGAGACCTACACACACAAATAAATCTGTAAACCTAGCTCATATTTTGACACAGAGCAAGAGTGCGCTGGCAAATGTAAACTGATTGGGTTGGAGACTTGTTTGTTGCATACGCTTAAACTATGTGACTATCTCGAGAGGGAACTCACGTCTTTTGTACGCTGCCATAAACGTTTTCCACAAGGAGTTGTCTCCTTCCAAACTGACGGGCGTTTCAATATAACCTCTATCAGTAGTCATTACAAAAATACCATTTTCTCCCATATGTGTTATCTCAAGATAACCTTCATGAATAGACACTATCCAAACAACATTGGTCCCTAGTGAGTAGCCACTATCCAAATGACATTTTTCCCAATGTATGTCATCTCAAGATAAGCTCTATGAGTAGTCACTATCCAAATGACATTTTTTCTGTGGTCTCAAGATAACCTCCATGAATAGTCACTACTCAAATATTTTTCCCCATTTATTTTTAACCTAACCCCAATGAAGAGAATTTACATATGTACCTAAAGTCAAAGTACATTCTGAGTTATCTATGTTATTAAATTTCATAGGATTTTACTTGTTTGTGTTGTAAGTCATCTCAAGATAACCTACATAAGTAGTCACTCTCCAATCATAACACGTAAATAGTCCTGAGAAATGGTGAATGTAAGTCACTCCTTTGGGCTTCTCACTCTCTAGCATCTCCTTTTGGCAAAGCTTTTGGATAATGTTATACTGTTAAAGTCTTCCTTGTCTCACAGTTCTTACCAATGTGGGAATAACTGAATAATGTATTTGTGTTTCACCAGCAATTTAAAAAACACAAGTTCATAAGTGCTTAACATGAAAGAACACATAACATGACAAATATATTGTAATTACGAAGGCTAATGAGGAGAATTTTTTTTTCTTCCATTAGAATAAAGTTGATCAATGTGCAGAGTACTGTTAGAATCGATGCAGAGATCCTAAAACTACAGAGAACCCAAAGCAACCCAATTTATAAAATCTTTTTACAGCTCGTTCCCATTGTCATAAGATCTACAAAACCACATCAAACTCTAATCGCAATAGTTACCTCCTCTTTTTCACGAAGATGCAGACATTTTTCAAGAAATCAAAATCTCTATATCCTACAAGTTCGTTTCTCTTCTCTGCACCCCCCAAAAAGTGAATCTTCTATTCACTGTTTAATTTTCATATGATTCCGCCCAAAACCAGCACAGGGATCCAAAACCTCAGTTTATCAGCAAAATCAAAACCAGTTTGGCTTGTAATCACAAGTTGTGAGAGGTTAAAAACTCAAAATCTGGATGGCGTACCCTTAGCTGTTTCAACCAAGAATCAGCAGAGCTCAGTAGCGAGATAATTTGCTGCTGATCAACACAACCAGCAGAAGTCCTTGCAATTTGTAAGTAGAAAGTCCAAATGATGGAAGAGAAATGCACTCTTTAGATTTTTCCCGATTCTGTCCTAACATTGTCTTCTCCAATCTCATTCTCTGCAAGGCAGTTGAAAGCCAAGTAAACAACTTAACTTGTTTCTACCATATGATTTATCTGAGCAGTATCAGAAGAAAATTCAATCGCTATAAAATTGTTCTAAATCATGACATACAAACCTTGGAAGGAGATAGACAAGGTATGATACGTTAAAAAGCAGGCTTATAGATCACAAAGAGTACGCCCTGTTGGGATGTGATAAATAGGATACCTAGAATCAAAGGCCACACAGACAAATTATAATATTTCTAGCAACAATCATATACAGTAATATTCACTCAAAATTATGCTTCAGCTTGTATCATTAAACCATATGTGTACTTAATCACAAAATCATTTCAACAATAGTGTATTGACCATGCAACTGACATCCAGCTTGCCGGAGAAAGATCAATGCTTTTAAAAGACATTAATTCTGGAAATTCCGTAGCCAGCTGATTAAACTGTGCAGGAAAAGAGATAAAAAATGTGAGTCATTTCAAACATATTGATACTTAAAAGAACTGAAGAAGAATGGGCAGTTGAAAAAAGAAGCTAATAGAAGCACCTTGCCAAATCTTATCTTTTGTTAAAACTTTTCACACTTGGAAATTTTATTTTATAATTAGTCAGAACACTGAACAATCACATCTCAGGGTATTTGATTGTTATGTTTTGATAGACCCAACATTGAAAATCCAATATGAAAAATTGGTTTACCAAGAAACAGAGTATTAGCAATGGCAGTATCTTCTCCATTAGAGGGACTCTTGCATTGGGCACAACTCGCTCAAAATATTCAAGGCACAGGTAACCAAGTCGGTCACAAAGATTCGACACATTATCATGACCAAGGGCAGAAGAATCTTCAGAGGCGACATCCCACAATCCTAATCTTTCGCTGGAATTGCAAGATTCACTTCTAAAACTTAAGGATCTTTCACTGAAATTCCCACTTTCGCTATCACTGTGCGAGTCACTGCTCAAAGTCCCCATTGCTCTCATCTCTCACATTCCTGAGAACCCAAACCACAACTGATTTATCCCCACTACAAATTTTCCCCAAAAAACAACAGTTATACATTCAAAAGCTTATATGCCTTTGATTAGGTAAAGAAGATGACTGAACCTTAAAGTTTTAAGTCTAACCTAAGTTTCTACATAATACTGAACCACAGTTTCCCCATTGTTCAAAACTACGGGAGCTCCTGCTCCATATGCACTCCACTCATCATAGCGATCCCAATACACATTGCTACTGTGTAGGTACTTACTGCAACATCTTTTCAACTATTTTTTTTCTGCACTGCACTCGGCCATTGATATCTTCACAAATCCCGCTCAGTATCGTTCATTCTCTGCAACAAGAAATCTACCCAGACGGCGCCATGTCTCGCAGGGGGAGAAAAAATCGATTTTGTTTGTGTCAGGAAACAAAAAATACGCGTTTTGCGTGCGGGCTAAAACAGACAATGTGTTGACAATCCCGCGAAACTGGCAAGATTAGCGGTGAGATTGTGAGGGTGTATCCGCCGTTGGATTTCAACGACACTGCGAGGAGGAAGGTCATCCGTACGATTTCTGAATTTTGTCAGAATAAATCGGTCGCACTCCACTACAAGAACGCCTTCGGCGTAAAAATGAAGGTATTCTCCATCCAATCAAAAGAGCGCAACACCTCTCTAACAAACAATAAAAATTGTTGGATGTTAAAAGTTTGCATTATTTAAAATTAGTTGGAAAAAAGGTAAAACCAAAAAATTGTAATCGAGAAATATTAGTGAAATAAAAATTTATAGTTACATCATATACCTAGCATATTGAGCAAACATTTAAACATAGTTGAATTATATACCTAACATGTTGAGTAAACATTTAAATATAATTGAATCATTGTCTGTAACGCGTTGAGTAAACATTTGACTTTATAAAAACCTTTTCTGTAAATAATGATATAAGCTTAAATATTATATTAATTTTATGACAACTGCAACCAAAATGTTCTCTCTCTCTTTTCAGTCTCGGTCTCCCTTACTCTTTTTCTTGCTACGAGGGGAATGGACTAGGACGGAGAAAGAATTGTGTATCCGTTTCCAAAGCATCCATCCCCTGTGGAGGCAAAAAAATCTCCAATTCCACATTTCTCGAAACGATTTGTCGTCCCACTCCTAACCGCCAAAAATCATTCTCATATATCAATGCTTTGTCTGATAACCGCATCCTTGTGACCCGTAATTATACCGTTCAACAAAACGGTCGGGAAGGAGAGAGGAGAATCGTTAACCTCCCGGGTAGTAGTGGTAGAGAATATGCTCTGAATAGCGTTGCCGAAATACCAAGTGGGCAGCGGAGGAAGAAAGCGAGAGCGGCAGTTGATGGACAGCCGGAATATCGTGGGCTCATCCGGCACGTGTGACCGCACAGCGCCTAGAATGAGGAGATCGTAGTGGCTGAATCGCAGTTGGCCCGATCCTTTAAGCACCTAACCATGTGGGCGTTGAAAAGGATCATTTTTACCTGCAGCAGAGGCAGGGAAAAGCGTGGGATGTGACCGTCCGGGTAGAGGCCTAGCCTAATAGCGGAGCCACCTGGGTTTATAAGAGAACGGTCATGGATGGGACTAACGGAAAAAAAAATCCGTTTGTTCTACAAAGGTGCAACCAAGAATTAAACAAATGCCAGAAGGAAGCCCCGTTGGCGACTGCGTGGTTCACCGTGCAACAGACTGATATCCCGTCTTTCAGTTTAGTTACCTTCCGTCATCAAATTTGCAGAACTCTTCACTTTCTCCGTTAAATTGGTAAATTTTAAAACATATAAGGCTTCAAATTTGAGGACTTCCTACCTGCACAACAAGCAACGAAAGGCGATGGTTGTCTAAGGTAACGGCACCGTGGAGCACAAATAGTTCTTCCACGGCTGGCGTAACGTCTGGCGTGGCCAGATCTGCAATGCTGAGGTGTTCTGCTCCGGCTTCGATGAATTCTACGCCGGAATCATTGCAGTCGATGTAAATGGCTCCATCGGAAGAAATTGTACCAGCAGTTGAGACAGGGTTTCGGTAAGACGGTCTACTTGAAAGGAGAAATTGTTGGGATGGGTTTTGTAGAGGAGACCTTTCTGAATATAGTGGGCGAATAGCATTTGTAGGTCTAATGGAGTGACTTTAATTTATCAGCGTTGAGACGGAGAGGCTGGGAATACACTGCGTTTTCGATGTATACGGATCGTTTTGGTGTTAAAAAAATGGTGAACAGAGGTCTCTGGTCTGCAGAAGGTTTTGAGTAGAGCGCGAAATACATTTACATACAAGCTTCAGATTTAAAGCAGTACAATGCGTGTCGTAGGTGGAACAGTGTGGTGCATGTATTGGGCTGAAGTTCCTCTTGTAGGTGGAACAGTAGGTGGAACGGAAGGCGAATTTCATCACTCCCAGCTTTACAATCCCGCGAAACTGGCAAGATTAGCGGTGAGATTGTGAGGGTGTATCCGCCGTTGGATTTCAACGACACTGCGAGGAGGAAGGTCATCCGTACGATTTCTGAATTTTTGTCAGAATAAATTGGTCGCACTCCACTACAAGAACGCCTTCGGCGTAATTAAAGTCACTCTTCTATAAATAAAAGCATATACACGTCTAATGAACTCAACATGTGCCTATTTTTTTAGCATAGAATTGTGTAGACTAATTCACTCTGGAAGTCCAATTGAAAATGATGAGCACTTTTGAGAAACCTCACGTAGTGCTTGTGTCATTCCCTGCACTCGGTCACGCCATCCCTCTACTGGACTTTGCTAACTCGCTAGCTTCCTTTGGCATCGACATCACTTGTGTAACCACCTTTTCTGATGTCCACTGTCTCTGACACCAAATGGACCACGATATTCACCTCCTTGTCCTTTCTACGCCTGTACCCACCGAGTAATCTGGTCTTATTTTTGATCTGGTCCTTAAGCTTAAGGCACCATTTAACCATTTGCTCAAGGGACAACTCATTGGGAAGAAAGTGCCACCTCCTCTCTGCATAATGCATGATGTTCTTATGGGATAAACTAGTAGAACATCTTAAAATATTTCCCTGTGGCTTCTCTATGTTTCTCATTCTTTTTAATAAGCAGTATATGTTAGTGACTTTTATATTGGATTCCATTGGTTATTTCGAATGGAGAATAAGGCCTTAAATTTTCATATTAATGAAATTATTGGAAGCATTTAAATAAAATATAGATGCTAACTTTTATTTTGGTTTATTATAAATTTTCAGTAAATTTAATATTTGTAATATATTAAATTTTAACTTATTTGTTTGGGAAAACAATAATACTAATATATTTTTCTATTAAAAAGATCACTTATGTTAATATAGAGAATAAATATAGAAGCAATATCATACAAAAATTTGGGTAGTATGCAAGCACACCCAAAAGTTGAAGTTTAGTCAAGTCAGATTACATAAGCGATAACACTAATGGATTTTAAAGAAGAAAAATAGATTAGAGAACAAGAAAGTCATTAGACCACTACTACAAATAGGTAAATAGATGGAGGTAGAGGTAGATTGTCATGCCTGTCTCCCCATATCTACTTTACAGTTCGACATTCGGCACTCTGTTGCAGGCATCCCATTCTTCAGTGTAGTCCCCTGAGTGGTGGAGAAATGAAATGAGTAAGAAACAAGAATTTGTTAGGGGGAGCTTCACAGAACAAGAGATGCATTATGCCGCTACTGCAAATAGGTCAACAAATGTAGGTAGAGGTAGACTGTCAAGCTTGTTCCCCCAAAGCTACTTTGTAGTTCAACATCCAGGACTCCAACCCGGGGATATTGTTTTTCATTGTTGTCCTCTCATTGTGGAGAAATGGCTAGAATGAGGAAGAGGAATTTTTTAGGGTGTGCTTGTTGGAAATATAATGTACTTGATAGCCATTAAGTTTGTTATCATGTATGGTGTATTTCTTGTCTCAATGTTTATGGAGTCCGTAAAGGATTCTTAGTGGAAATTTGAAAAAACAATTGTAATATATGTCTATGGAATAAAAGTTTTTGACATTTTGTAAACAATATTTGATGACTTTAAGTTAATTGGTTTCTTAGATAATGACTCTGCAAGAATTATAGATGATAGAAAGAGCATGATTTTATATTTTATTTTGGTTAAAGTGTAATCCTATGGGGCTATAATTGCATCTATGGTTTCGGTGATTCATTATAATTATAATCAAAAGGACATTTCCTGATATTCTATGTCTATATGCACACCTTCAATTATTTGCATTTTTATACAAAAAGGGTGTCTGCGTGCTATAGATTTAGAAACATGTCCTCACTTGCATCAACCTTAGGATTTTTTCTGTATAGATTACAAAGAAAATTGGTATGCTAATTTTAATTCATCACGAAAATGGTCAATGAAAATAACATATACACAATATTGGTGTATAAGACATAAGGTATCTCTTGTCTAAACTTGAAAGCAAAGCAAGAAGAATGATAAAATTTGACAATGGATGACACTTTCGAACTAAAGCCGAATTACTAAATTATAAATATGTTTGATTAGTTGTAACTATGAAACATGAATTTTTATGGACCATTTAATAGTGAGGTCGCCCCTAGTAATGATTATGCTTCATGAAACGTTGTATATAATTTTTTTTTTTCCAAGATGTTTGAAGGTCATAGGAAAGTACTTCGGTTATTGTGAAATGAGTCTACATGAAATTTAACTAGAGTGTTCCAACTACTTGCTACCATACATTTCTCCCCAGTCTTATTTTGGATCTACCAATGGTTTGCTAAAGCCTATTACAAATCCCAAACAACCAAAAAATAATTACAAGTTGACTATAGTCTATAATATAAGGAGCGAATGCCCACTAATTGAATATATCAAATGTGAATAGTGTGAATTTTTAAATATTCTATGGAACTAAAACCCAACATATGATAAATAAATTATATGGTAGACATCAGTCATAATGTAATTATTTCGTTTATCCATATCTAGGACTTCAAATGCAATCGGTTTCCCTATGTTATCTTTTTAACATTTCTTGAAACATTTTTCTGAATACATAGGGCCCTAATTCTTTTGTTCTATATTCCCTAGCAGCTCTTTATTTCTCTTATGTAGTTCTTGCAACTAGAAATGTTGCGTATATTCTCAATTGGTTGTAAAATTTTACCATGCCTCTACTCAAAATCCATAAATTAGTTTTGCATAGTATGTTAAATTGTTTAGGTATTTAGTGATAAAATCCTTTCTTCCAAGTGGAAAATGGTTTTTCACAGTGTCTTGACAATTTTATAGGAAAAGGTAACAAAATATTTCAAGTTGCATTGACACACAAGTCATAACAAATAGATCTCATTAGAAACATCAGTAGTTCTCACATTCAATTTGGTTGTTGTTTTGATATTTTATAAATCACTGTAATACATTATTTCAATTTGATAGGTTATATATTTTAATATTAGAAATGTAAGATCCATGCTATTAAATTAACAAGGTAATAATAATATTTTATTTGGATAGACTTAGGTTGGATCATATCATGTAGCCTCACTTTTAATAGCATCAAGGGCTCTACCACCTAGTGTTGTGAGTAGAGGAATTTATTTAGAAGGCCTAACTAGAATATTGACAGAACTTGGAGGCACTAGAATGGGTGAAAATACTCTTACCAAGAATTTTCACACCACTGCAGTGATAAAGATGAGAAGTAGATGAGCTGTGGAACTTTTTCCTGGATTGTTAATTCATATCACACTTGTTTCTATTGGTATGAATTCTTATTTCTCTACTTTCTCAGATTTTTGGCTTCTGACCAATGTTACTGCCACCTGGGTTGTATGATTGGAAATCCCTAATGATATTTTGTAATGGTTAAGATGTTATCTTACAATATGTTATTTATTGAAAGGGTCCCTTGCAATCATGTGATATTTATTTTCATTCTTTACACTGAGACAAAGGAAATTAGATATCTCCAAAATGTTGCTTCAATGAATCAAAACATCTATAAATAACTGTAAATAGTTCCTACTTAATCTTGATTTAATGTCTAACGGTTTCCGATTTTTTGTTGCAGTCTTGCTTATCAATATTTATAATCTTTGGAATATCATCTCAAGTACTAAATTTTCTGGTAGAAAACGTTGGGGCCATTTTCGCTTCAATTCCACATGCAATTGTTGTTTCCCTCTTATCTTTTATGTGGGCAATGCTTGTGGCATTGGGTCTATCAAAACTTAGATATAGTGAAATTAATTAAAATAATTCAAACAACCCTTTGCACCCAAAGTTCAAGTCAACTATCTAAAATAGGGGAATGAAACATGTAGCCTACCAGTTCATGTTTTCTCGCAATAGATAGAAATAAATAAAAAATTCCTACCACAATGATAAAAATTAAAATATCCCTTTCTAGATTGCAAACCTATTATGGGAAAAAGACAAAAAAGAGAAAGGGGTGAGCTAACCCTTACCACCACTCCATATATGTTCCCCACTTGATTGCTCTGTTTCACAACCAGATTTTTCAAGCCATATTTGAAATTCAACATTCATTTTCCGATGGAGAGATACTCTGGGTACTGTCATCTACTGCACCAACATGCCAACATTCCCAAGCACAACACAAAAGCTTACTTCACCCCACACCATCCACCTACTGAGCCCTTGTGTGTAACACCACTCACTTGGGAAGGGTTGACACAGATTGGACTAACAGAGGTCGTCTGGAAAATTATCTTTCCATTTTTATTCACTTCTCTGTAAAACCCCAAATAATGAAGCCATGTGAGATAGAATACCAAATAATGGCATCCAATGCACTATTTCTCAAATATTCCTATGTCCACATATTGACACAATTAGTATCTCAGAAATAGAACAATTAGATTCTCATGAAAAGAAGAGCACAGATTGGTCTGTCCTACAAAGAAACTAATCCATTTGGGCACTACACATTACATGTGTATAAAAAAAAACCTACCCATTTGTTTTCGTGGCATACAATCAGAAACCATCACTAGTTGGATCTAGTGAAGAGATTGAGGAAGATGGCTAAACCACACCATTTATATCTCAAGGGTGTTTAAATGTTGTATTTGCAGAAGTCTTTTATATGCTTATGCTAGGCGAGTAGGTAAATAGAAGCTACTTGGCTCAATGCAGTTGTAGTCGTGGAGAAGAGGGCAGAGAACAAAAATGTGGTTGTTTCTGTTCAAAAATTAAGATCAGAGTGAATCTACTATTGGCTTCACCCCAAATAGCAGATGTTGTTAACAAATTCACACCTCCCATATTTAGTATTCCAATACCCATTCAAAAAATCTTGAACTCTCTTTATTTCTCTTCCCACCTCTATAAATAAAAGTGTTGTTATTAATGTGGGTTGCTACATATTTTATTAACTAACTGTTTGGCACCGTTCCCAGGGGTGTCGAGCCATATCATTACGTTACAGTGCATGAACAATTTCTCTCAACCATCGTAGGGATCATAGAATCTGAGTGAAAAAGGAAACAAGGCTTGCATGGATTCAGAGAGAGGCTCCAACCACCACATCCTCAGTGCACTGCCCCTTCTTTGGATACGATTATGGTTTGGGAAAAAAATCTTCAGAACAAAGTTAAATAACAAATGAGATTTTGGTCAGGAATCAGTTAACCAAAGTAGATAAATTATTATAAAAATATTAAAAAGATAAAAAGGGGAATTTAGAGACACGAGTATAATTTTGTCTCAAAATGCCCCCTCTTGTAGTAGTGTGGGTAGAAGCTTATTGCAAGAACCTTACAACAATAGGCTTATTGAGTACAATATTTCCAAGATTGTGGTCTTGCATTTTCGAGAGAGAAAATAAAAAATAACACACCAGAGGAATGTCAATGTAGGATGCTAAAATTAGGATGTGAGAGTTAAACCTAGCCAATATGGTGGGAACAATGAAATCATACTTAGAAACTATGGAATTCCCACAACACTCAGGTGTTTTTTTCGAAGATCATAATGATGATAAAGACAAAGCTGCACTATAGGGAGTGTATGCTATAAACGAAAAATGTGAACACAAATGAAAATGTAGAAAAAGGGGAAGCACACAATGATCTAGAAGAGAGAGTACTTCAAGAAATTCATGGTGTGGGGAATAATCATATATTGTACACCTTTTGTTGTATTAGTGCTTTGGAACCAGAAGAGCGCGGGGATTAGGTAACAGAGATGGAGAAATATGCTAAGTATGAAAAGATGGAAGATCCAAAGAAGTTCATGTTTTACAAACACAGTCAGGGTAGATCATTGATGTGATCTTAAGGCATACTAAAGAATATAAATGTTGGTAAGTAGAGAGTGTCTTATTGATATGATATTTGGCATGAGTAACGAAATATAATACATGGATAAACTATCATATGATAGGAGATAATGGTATGAATTATATTGTGTGATGTTGTGTCATTGGTGATCAGTTCGATGGTGTTATTTCTTTGAAGAAGATATCCCAATTATTTATTTTTGTTCAATTATGTGTTCATTTGATATTTTTTGTAGATGCATGTTTTTTTGTTGATGTAATTTTGCATGCATATTTTAAGGTTTGCAAGGTGCAAGGCATATCTTCATTGAGCACCATGATCTAATCTAGGTCATTTGGTATTGGAGAGGGTCTTCAAGTTTTGATGCACAAGGTTTAAAGGTCATGTATCACTTTTATGGGAGCATATCTAATCCAATTGAGAGCGTCGTGGAAATTTAGAGATCAAGACATTAGACAGGTTGGTGGCGAGGCTCAAGGAAAAGTTTCTACCTACATATTACAAGCTTCATTTGTTTAAAAGATTGTAAAGTTTGCGATTGAGAAATCTAAATATTGAAATAAAACTAGTTTACCCATGTTAAAATCTTTACTTGCTAAGGGTGACTATTTATTAATGTAAACAAATATTAATTTTGGTCCTAACTAAAATTATGGTCATGCTTATTAGCTTTAGTGAAAAGAGATAAACTCATCTAAATATTGAACTAAGCATATAATTTAATGGCGGAAAGTGGCTATTGTCTAGATAAAATAGGTCTATGCACATGCATGTCACATCCATCCTATCTATTTCTTGCAAAAGTAGTAGCATTTTTTTTTTCAAATTCTGTGTTTGTCATATTGAACGAAAATTAGCTTAGCATGTCGAAAACTTTACTTCTTTGAGAAGCCTACAAAATAACTAAACATGTAATTTATCATTGTAGATGAAATTCGGGCCACACTTATCAAAATTAGCAGAATTAGCTTGTGAATATGGTTCTACATCGATGTTATCTCGATTTTGAGATATTCAAATTAAGAACTTGGTTCTATATAAGGTTTTCCATATATAAATATATATATATGGCTGCATGCAATTGTCACGGAACTTCTCATCTGTGCCAATTGTCATATGATCCTCGCTTTTCGTTCCGCTTCCCTAAATAACGAGGAATTTTAAGGAAAGACGCGTATTTAGTCTGTTGACAGTTTTCTGCGGAATAAACAAAACTGAATAACGAGATACGACAAGGAATAGATAATAATAAATCAATATACAACCTCGTACCTCCCATTAGTTTTATGCCGTCAAGCAATTAGAGATCTAATGACGATTCAAACGAGATTGGTTCACTGATAAATTACTCATAGAAACTAGAATATTAAAGTCGCCCTTCTATAAATAAAAGCATATACACGTCTAATGAACTCAACGCGTGCCTAGTTTTTGAGCATAGAATTGTGTAGACTAATTCACTCTGGAAGTCCAATTGAAAATGATGAGCGCTTTTGAGAAACCTCACGTAGTGCTTGTGCCATTCCCTGCACTCGGTCACGCCATCCCTCTACTGGACTTTGCTAACTCGCTGGCTTCCTTTGGCATCGACATCACTTGTGTAACCACCTCTGCTAATGTCCACCGTCTCCAACACCAAATGGACCACGATATTCGCCTCCTTGTCCTTCCTACGCCTGTGGTGGAAGGCCTGCCCGAGGGAATGGAGAGCTTCGACCAAGTACCCACCGAGCAATCTGGTCTTATTTTTGATCTGGTCCTTAAGCTTGAGGCACCATTTAACCGTTGGCTCGAGGGACAACTCGTTGGGAAGACAGTGCCAGCTCCTGTTTGCATACTGCATGATGTTCTTTTGGGATGGACTATGGAACTACCCGATAAGCATAATATCGCCAGGGTGGTGTTCAACACATATGGCGCATTCGCAACCACTCTGCTGCATTCAGCATGGCTTTCCGCATCGCAGAACGCGTTGGAAAGAGAAGGTGACAGTCATTTGCTGAGCTTGGAACTGCCCACTCCGTTGAAATTACACAAGCACGAGATAGACCCCATGTTGTTCCACCCTGTAATGATGGATGTGATAGGACGGTTACAGTCGGTCAAAGAAGGATGGGGAATGCTTGTCAATACTTTTGAGCAGCTGGAGCCTGAGTATCTCCAACACTTGACAAAACTGACGGGGAAGAAAGTTTGGTCCATAGGCCCTGTGCTTCCACCGGCTTGTTTTGGCGGCGGAGTGAAAAGCAGCGCCCGAGGAAAAATGGCGGACGTCAGCGTAGAGCACCTGCTACAATGGCTTGATTCTCAAAGCTCCTGTTCGGTCCTGTATATATCGTTTGGAAGCCATACATTTTTAACGAAAGAGCAAAGCAAGGCGTTGGCTTGTGGTCTGGAAGCCAGCGAGCAGCCCTTCATATGGGCTGTCACAGTGTCCCCACAGATTGAACCCATGACATCAAACACTGCGAGTGATCTTTGCAGCACATATCTTCCGGAAGGCTTCCAGGAGCGAACAAAGAATAGAGGGCTGGTCATATTTGGCTGGGTACCACAGCTTGTAATTCTCTCACACGCATCTGTGGGTGCCTTCATGAGTCATTGCGGGTGGAATTCTATGCTTGAAAGCATAACTCTGGGAGTCCCATTAATCACGTGGCCCATGCATGTAGATCAGCACTTCAATTCCAACCTAGCAATCAAGTTAGGAATTGGAATCCAAGCTTGCGAACACGGAGCTGGGATTCCAGACAAGCAAAGAGTGATGGATGCCGTAACTCTTGTTTTGCGTAAAGAGGAAGGGAAACAGATGAAAAGAGACGCAGAAAAGTTGAAGGGCACCGCAAGAAACGCGGTTGCATACGGAGGATCTTCAGAAGCAAATTTACTAGATTTTGTGAGAGAGATTCGTAAGTTAGAGATGGCGATAAAGACTGCTTGCTGTGCAGTATCTTCCAAAGCTAAAAGACAAGATGATTTAACTAGTGAAATTTACAAGCTGGGTGTTTCCGAAACTGTATGTAGGTTTTCACCTGCCATTGATTGTATGAGACCGAGGAGGAAACATACCGAGCGTGGAGGGTGATGTTTGATGCTCATCTGGTCAATGCTCGAGTTAGATGGTGTCTTGTCTTTGGTCCATTTGCAAGGTCTGCTGTTATGTTTTTACATTTTATTAAATTCTTTTTTAACAAGATTTTTTACGTTCGAGATGGCGACAAAGGCTGCTTCTCATCAAGAATCTTCGAAATCTAACTCAAACTGGGTGTTTGAGTTGGGTGGTTTCGGACTAGGTCGGTCTGCAACGTTGTTATGTTTGTTTGAAGGAGCGAATCACAAAATCATAATAAAAGTTACATCGCTAAGCATTTTATAATGGAAAATGGGGTTGATTGTTATGTAGTGAGTTCATTTTTATGTTCAATTTTAAATTTTACACACCGTAATTTTAAGTTTAAATTAGTTGTCTATTTGACCATTGCGTTGGAGCGTTTTTCTTTTTTGAGGATAATTCAATTAGAAAATCATAATAAATGCGCCATACGGTGGTGTTTGGAGGCCTTGTTTTCTTCACAGAAGATTTTTCTTGGAGCCAACACAGGAAAATTTGTCACAAGTCATTTGGAATTCGTGGAGAAGGTGATGCAATTATGAACCAATGTGATATGTGAAAAATCAAAGAATAGAACCTCTAGAGTGACATCTGGTTGCAACTAATTTCAAATAGACGTAGTTAAATTTTTATGTTTTTTGTACTAATAATTTAAAAGAATTGAAATCATTTTCATCTTGTACATTTTAATATAGTGCAAAAAATTATATTAATGTGATTAAATAATTTTTATGATCAGATTTCAAGGATTTCACATATTCTAAATATTTATTTTGATACACATTTAGCTACATGTTAGAAAACTATTATATTGATGTGTGTATTAACTATTGCTCAATGTTTGGCTCGTGCACGTTCCTTATTTTATTTGAATTTCAACATATTATCATTATGCCTTATATGACCTGCAAAATTCTTGACCTTGCATTATTTCATTCAAAACCATTATTTTCTTATGAAATCCCTATTCCTCTTGTTTTGTCCATGATTTCTTCTCTTTCTCCACATGTCATTCTCTTACATGATTTTCTCTCTCCTCCCCCCTGTTTCTTTCATGTGTTGTATATAATAAACAATTATACTTGTACTATTATAGATTTTCATAATTGCACTTGTACAATAAATTAGTCTTCCATAGATGTAGTCTTACAATTTTTTACTTTCTATAATGACACTTCTAGGTTTTGGTCTTTAAAAAATGTACTTGCACAATATTAGATCTTGTTATTATAGCCTTTTGTATCCTTATTTTTTGTGTCGTGGGTTTTTTGTTTCCATTTTTTCACCCTTCCCCCTTGGTTGGGTTTACCTTTCTATGCCAATAGATTCCTAATTAAAACTCAAGAAATGTATAGAAATGTATGTGCACTAGTAAATTTATAGCACCAAGGAGATTTCCCGGAGAAGTGTATTGAAGTAAGAGTATAGTTTACTTATTTCAAGATTATCCTCTTGTCCAAAAAATATAGCATTTAAGATAGCATCTAACTTTTACTACTTGTACATAAATTGAAACAATAAGGATTGTGGCACTTGCATCACATTCGGCTACCATCCAAGTTATATTTGGATTATTGACTATCAAATTGTTCACAACATATCCTCATCTTAATGATAATGAAGGGATAAAGATAATCCCCAGACTTAATCTAGTGGAATTTTATGACCGTGATAGGTTTTGTGGTAAAATTAAGGTCTGGATGAAGGAGATCATCTTCTAATAGAAATGAAACAATTAAATACATTTAAAACCCTAAAACTACGCTTAAGAAAACTACTTGCTCCCTTTCTTTTGGCTTATTATTTCTCTTTTCATATTGCAGGTTGTTGGAGGAGGATGCGGAAGCCATTAGAAGCCATTCCAAGATTTTGGAGAGGCGTACATTCCTCATTCATTTTATTATTTGCTTATACCCTCATTTAGGGTTTTAAATGTATTTAATTGTTTCATTTCAATATTATTTTCTCAAGTAGGCAAAAGGGTTTGTCCCATTTTGTGATTTAGTTAAGTTTGATATATGTTTTCATTGTGGGTAGACGGACACACACACACACACACACACACACACACACATACACCGATATATATATATATATATATATATATATATATATGTATGTATGTATATATGTATGTATGTATGTCTATGTATATATACATACATACATACATACATACATACATACATATATACATACATATATATATATCATGTTTTATATTATTTCTTTGGCTATAGTTAATAATAACGTATTTTTATTAATATAATAATATTAATAGTATATTAATATCAAAATATTTAATTGTTAATAATAATAAAAACATATTAACCCTACAATCAAAAGTAAAAATGGAATATAGTTAGCACTATTGACAAGTAAATACTTGCACTTGATTTCTCCTTTAACAATTTGATAAATATTTTATAGGAGGTAAAATAGATTTTATTTCATTTCCCTTAATAATTTGTAACGGGTTTACAATAAATTTTTAAATGAGGATAACATACTAGAGTTAGAACTTAGATTACTTCATTTACCAAATAAAGTCAATTATAATGTAAGCTCTTTTCTATCAATAATAAAAGAAAATTCACAAATGGACAAACTTTTCCAATACATTCCTTCTAAGTAATAAAATTGAATTTACTATTCCTTGACTTCTTATAGCATAAGAAATTTCCTTTATTTTTATAACCATTTTCAAAACCAAATTTTACAAGATTTCCAATAAGTTTTAAAATGAGAGCTATTAGCTTTCAGACGAGATCAACACACTTACATGAGGTTACAAGCCAAATGAAAAAGGTAAATAAGTTGTTTTTCCTTCAACTTAATTTCCATCTTACAAAAAAACTAACTTTACAAAAATAAATCTTTCTTTCCCCTTTTCAACATACAATACATCTTTAATAACCAAAAATAAATACAACTTATCTTCATAAAAATTAATACAATGTCTTCCACTTAAAGTGGGAAAACTTAAAAGAATGAAAGCTAAAAGGAATCCAATATTACAAGTCTTCCACCCTAAGTGGGAACAACAAAGAGGTTTTCTCACAAAGAAGGATTACTTAAGGACACTAACAATGCTCCATGTTTCACATCACAAACAAGAGAACTCCACCATGTTTCATTTGATCACAACAAAAAAAAAGGGGAGAGGAAACACTCTCCACCCAACCAATAATTCCATGAGGAGAAGAAGCCATCCTCCTCATTGGCCCTTGAGCCCCAACCACATTACAATGAAAAAAATGGATTCAACTCATGGCAACAAAACAAGCTTCCACATCATAATACAATATTTTTCACAACCATTTAACAACACGTTCAAAGTAATACAAGGTAACAATCACAACAATGCAACTTCCAAAATGCACGAGGCTTGAACATGCAAAAAGTTAAAACGAGAGCAAGGATCTATGGTGGAGATCACTTATGCCTCCCAATGGGAATTAGGTTCCCACCTTAAAATTCTCCAATAACACAACTCAAAACCCCTACACAATGCTCTTATCCATTCATTCAAGATTTTCTTATGTCCTCCCACATTCTCTTATGTCTCCCTACAATCTCTTATTTCTCCCTCATAAAGAGAGAACAAGTAAGAAATGCAAGAATTTTATCATCAAAGGTGGGGCACCCAACCCAAACTCCCTCCCAAACATTAAGTAAACTCTTATGCCTCCGCTACATATAAAATTCCCATAGTCCTTCTCCTACACCATACTTAGGCATTTTACCCAAGATCTCAACAAGCATACCAAAACACTAAAATTCATTTGCCCACAAATATAGACATATAAAAGAAAACCATTAAAACAACAGTGTCGTTCCTATCTTTCCACGGTAGAACTTGATCAAAGAGTTGCACACCAAGCTTATTCAAACTCCAAATAACTCACCAACAAGCTCCAAAAATTCAACAAGACACTCCAAAACTCATCCAACTCCTAAAAATCCAGGAACAAAAATGAAAATGAAATAACCGCTCAAACAAGTACAAATAAACTTGCATAATTAGAAAAATGAAGAGAGGAGGGTGAGGTGGCTCCATGTAGGATGCCACATTACTTATCCTCAACTCCACATCACAAGTCAAACCTCAACCTTGATGCACCATAAATTAGTGGTTGAGAGAAATGACAAACCTACGTACACACATAATCTAAACCTAGACCCCCTAAGGACAATAATTTAAAATACTATGAAAAAAACTACAATTAAATGTCACCTTTTTGTCTTACCAAAACACATAATGGGGTCTATTTTTGACCCCCTCAATCCATAGGTAGGATTGGTAAATGAAATTTAAGAGGTGCGAGACAAGTTTGACTTGTTCCAAAGGCCTCTAAAAATTGACCTTTGAGCCCAAATTCGAATTTCCCTGAGTAAGGTAGGGTGTACAAAACTCAAAGATCACATAGCACTCAAACTACAATCACAAAATCTAAATGAGCCATATACTATAATAAATGAAATCCTTTTATACACATCCCCATAATTAATCTTAATAAACATGATTAAATCACTTGCTCTAAAACACATTAATCAAGTAATTGATTAACATGACATTACATCACAAAATAAATCACATACTCTACAATCAAATAAAAGAAACTAAAGAAAGAGATTGCACTCAAAACCCATCATCACAACTAGAGGTGATACCCCCATGGGGATCCCGTAGTAATAGTAAAACAGACATACACATATTACAAAATACAAGTTTCCATGGTGACCTTTCGTTGTATTAATTTAGTATTCTTCAATGTGGCTGGTCTCCAATCCCCCTTTTGATTGTTGTGGTATAATTACCTGTAAAATCAGACAATACCTCCTTCGGCCTCATGGCTGCATCAAATATATCCGGGATAAAATATACGCACATAAATCAATAAACATGTATCATGTGAATTAGAGCATCATCTAGGAAACTAACGATGCTATCATTTGCAATTTCTAATTTCAACATCTCAAATTCATACATTTCATCAATATCAATACGATCACGAGATTAGTTCCAATTGCTAAATTGTAGTCAACATGTGGAGAAGTATCTGCAATGTATGAAATTTACATATCTATATGCTAACAACACATCATCACTATTTATATAATTTGTCTTTCTAAGCCTCTAAGAATCCACATACATCATACTAAGAATTCACAATCCATCAACAGTCAGAAGTATCTCTAACATCTAACATCATGTTAAACCAAAAAAGATATAATAATATCCATGTTTATAGTCGAACAATAGTCAGAAATCAAAATGTAATAAGTATCGAAGAGAAGTAGGAACTACATCCCCCTCCCCTTGAGACTCAAAACCGTTATCTCCCGGAAGTCACTTGAATAGGTGTGGAAACTAGACTCGTAGGGCAATGTACCATCAGTCCCATGAAGCTTGCGGTACATGTCTCTGTCATGTCTTTCCTTCTATTGGAATCGAAGCCTTGGTCCCATCACTCAACTTGCGAAGGTGCATGGTGTCTTACATTCTAAAATACAGATAGCGCTCCACTTTTACTTGGCGTTAGCCTTGCTATGTACAATGAGGTCTTGTCTAGCATTTGATAAGGATGTATAATATATGTGCTAAGTACATAAAAAGTATCACACTTCCTGGATTTGAGATGAAGATAGGTTGCAACTGTTGTTGATGGAGGCATAGGATAACGAAACACTCACAAGGTCTGCGAAAGGGACTGAAAACCTTAAGAGAGATCTGAAAAAGGTTGTACATAACATAGAGCTGTGCAGAGTTCTTATGTGGTATTTGTAGTCAATGATTAAGAAAGACTTTCATGCCCATGTGCGTCACTTCTTGGAATCTGTACATCTCGGTGAAGGTGCATACTTCTCATTCCTATCTTGTGCCTACTAAAATCTGTGTCCATGAATCATGAACAACTGGAATGCTCTATGTCCTGTGTTCAATTTCGTATCCATCATAAACCCTGTCCTCTGACCTGTCCCAACTAAGAGGTGTTCTGTACTCTCTTCCATTAGAGATGATAGTGGCTAGGTAATCCATTATATTAGGATTCAAATATGCTACCAAACATAAATACTCCTCCTATCTTGGAGTAGCTGATCCATATCGTACATTCTAATCAAGGTCTTCCAAGATGTGATTCACCATCTTTTAGAGTCTGTCGGCTTCTATCTCAAGGTGACAATCATTTACTGAAGATTGGTAGTAGGGTAGCTGGCGAGGAAGTACAAGGAAACAAATTCTCACAAATGGGAAGTGTAGAATCGGCATCACTGTGTGCATAAATCTATCCTCCTTGTTGACTGGTCTCATACAATGGCATAGGTGATCTCATCAAGATATACTTGATGCCACTTTGGCTAACTATGCAGGTGGTCTATGATGTGGAGAAAAATAAGTCCACTTTCATGCAATACATTTAGGGTGACCATGATCCAGTGTCCAAAGTGGTATCTAGAACCTTGCTGACCCAACTATGAACTTCCTATGGAATTAGTTTCTGCCACTCTACACTTGTGCAGTACAAAATTGTGTCCAAAGTGGTATCAGAATCCATCACTGTAGGTAGAAATATGGAATTGGACTTACCACCATCTGAAAGTGGGATAATGTTCATTTCTGACATGAGTCTGAAACAGATGTCTACTAATGAATTCCCCTCCAAAGGTCTCAGTATCTCAAGGTGGCATGCATATTCTTCACCTAGGGATGGGCATGAATAAGGTGTAAGATGAGCCTTTGTCAAAATGTCTTGTCTCAAACCTCCATCTAAATAGGCACATAAATATCCAACCTCTTATGCCTAGGAGAAGGCCATCTAACCTGCTAATGAAAATCCATCGAAACTATCCCCTTGAAGATGGTCTCTGAGACTCAATCTCTGCTTTGTGCTACAACGGAAAAACTGTCATGAGGAAGCTACGATAATATCTTGCTCCATCGCAAATCTATGTCCACTGAAGTGGCCATAACATGTTATATCAATCTCACTAAGGAATATAAAACCATATTTCTCCTTCCCTTTCACATGATCTATGTCCATTTCACTTGTAAAGTAACTCCATCCAACCCCACTTGATAAGTGTTGAGATTGGGCTCTATGAAGAGGTAGTGAACACTCAAGTGATCAGTCAGTGAGTTTAAATCTACGAGCCAAGGAGGAAGTGTCTCGACTGAACCAAGGCATAAAGGTTGCTTTGGTGCAAGCTCAAGGTAATGACTCAGATAATTGAGCTCATAATATTTGAGATTTCAAGACTCAAAAGTAACTACTCTTCTGAAATTTCTAATCACCACACCTCTAAGTCTTCTGAAAAAGAAGCATCTGTGCACATGAATAATATTTCACCTTGAGGATTCCTGGCACTGACAAGAATAGGCCGCTATCGTGAGACATTCCTTCAATTGTCCACAAGGCATCCTTAAATGTTATATCTGACCATACAAAATTCTTCCCTTTCCCTGATGAATGGAAGTGATGGGGTGCGCAACCTGAGAGAAGTCCTATATAATATCTCTTGTAATATCCTACCAAGCCCATGAAGCTGCACAACTTAATTCACATTAGTGGGATCTGGCCAATCAAATAATAGTTGTGAATCTTGGAAGGATCGACTATAATACTCGTCATCCCCATGAATGTGATGTGCGGTTCTTCAAATATTGTACCTCTGTCAGAAAGTACACACATTTCTCCAGGTTCCCATAGAGATGCTGCTCATGAAGACACTGAAGAACTTGGTGAAGGTCCTCCTCATGCTCCTCACGTGTATGTGAGTAAATCATAATTTTGACATGGAAAATGAGGACGAAATAAATCCAAGAAGGTCCTAAAAACCCTCATTCATCAATGGTTCATGAACACTTCTTTGGGGGTATTCACTCAAACCAAAAGGCACTACTGTGAACTCATTAGTTATCATATCATCATATAAAAGTTGGTCTTATGAAATATCTACCTCTAAATGATCCTCTATTGCAGTGGCATGATATCCTCAACTTAAGATCTATCTTGGAGAAAATTAGTGGCCTCCTTGTATATGATCAAATAAATCATCAATGCATGGAGGGGGGGGTGGGTAATGGATTCTTGATCATTCAATTTGTTCAGCTAGCGGTAATCAATACACAACATGCAGAGATATCCTCTTATTTACAAAAATCAGTGGTGCATTTTGTCCAAGGGGAACACACTATCTTGGATTACACCTTTCTCCATAAGTCCTCTTGCAAGATTTAAATTGAGCTCATCAAAGCAATACAGGGATAGTCATCCAATAAGGTGCTCTTGAGATATGATCTGCTCCAGGAACCAAATACTTCCACCTGTGAAAATTTGATCGGACATGTGGGGAATGTAAACCCTAGTATCTCCTTTAGAAAGATGCTTATAAAATTCTCTCAAGATGATGGAGAGGTCATCAAGAGAATCACCCTATACTCATCCTCTAGATCTGTTACTATACGTAACAACATACATCTAAGCAACCTATCGCACACACAGCTTAAGATACATAGATGTGAGATGATGCAAATGGAAACATGCCTCCTAACTCTTGCTATCATTGAGTCAAATCCTAGATCATTTGTAGATTATATAGTCTTATGGTAATAATCCACTCTGTCTCATGTGTGCAGACAACCAGTCCATACCTAAGATGACTCCCTACGAACCCAACATGGAATGAATAGGAAGATTTTAGGTAGTGGTGAAGGGTCCCAAATCCACTACACACTCCTTAACTAAGCAGTCTACAAAAATTTTTATTCCAGAACCCATTTCAATGTTCACAACTAAGACCCTGCCTAACTACCACCAGCCTGTAATGCTCTACTAAGGATGGTGTAATAAAATAATGAAATGAACCAGAATCAGACAAAATGGAGATAGGAATACCACCAATTCTACATGTCTACCTCTATCACTCTACTATGGTGCTTAGCCTAGCGTTTCTCGATTGCTGCATAGATTCAATGGCTATGCCCCATGTCACCAATAATAGGTTCTTAAATCTACATCTTAATCTTGCTACTAGGGTGTCTATAGGAAGTATCTCCAATGATGTCCAAACAATGCCACAACCATAACAAATTCCCAATCTTCTCCAGTGAGATGCAGCGTTTATCCGGTACTCTATAGGTCTATGCTAGTGGATCTTGATGATCTGGCTTTGAAATGTTGAGGTATCTATTAACGAAGATCTTACTGAAGTGAGCTCTTGTTGCACCCTGTGTCCTAATAGGTATCCCTAGGAGGATGCCCCATAGTTTGTCCCATCTGATTGCATCAAATCTCTGAGTAGGTTTGAATGGTGGATGAGTCTAGTGTTGCTGCTTCTACTACAGATGATTGCTTGTGGTGGTTACCGGAATGATGATTGTTTAGAACCATGTTCAACCACGAGGAGGAGGAGGAGCTAACCCCCTTAACCTATTATACTACATCTGTTGTATGTGGCTCCGAACTTCTGTCCCTAGGCCTACTATGTCTTCCCCCCTGTCTCCTCTATGCAATATAGGTCTTCTCCATGGCCTCTTCTAAGGTGTATGGGCATAGTGAATGTGCACTACACCACCCAAATCCAAATTCACGCCCATAATGAACCTATGAATCCATACCTTCTTATGCTGCATGTAGTCAACATACTGGAGCAGTTTCTAGAAATTGACTCTCATACTCAGCTACAGTCATAGATGCTTGACTAGAGGCCATGAAACTCATCTATCCTTTGTTGAATGAAACTATCGGGGATAAGTACCTTCTCCTAAACCATTCCTCAAATAGCTCCTAGGTAGCCATCTCTTGAATCAATATGGAACTTCTGACTCCTCAGTCCTCCAACTCGACACCTTCTCCATCCCTCAGTAGATGGATCACATCCATGAGATTTTACATGTTGTTAGTTCAAGGGAAGAGCTTGAAGCATTCACTCAGGATCACCAACCAGGCCTCTACCTAAAACCCACATGTATCTCTAGAATAGTGAGATGTTCATAGCATTGAGGATCTCCCGATTATGGTTTGCAGATATTGATTGACGACCCCTAGGGTTCCCTACATGCTCCTCACTAGGTCTAGGGCTCTGACAACCTATCCCTATTTCCTGAAATCATGTCTCCTTGTACCCTATGAGGTGAATCTACCCTGTGGCTAAATCCACATGCAGGATTTATTTTCCTTATGCTCCTCCTCTGTGTTGAGGAGATTCATGAGCCTCAAGGGATTATTCCCTGATCATGTCTTGCTAGATCGTCATCCCAAGGACCCTTCGTGCTTATAACAACATTAATGTCCTAAAGCGTCTGTAAAATATGAGGTGGAATGGTTGCTTATAACCTGATATGGAGCTGGTACAAGTCTAGATCTTTGTGTAAGAATCCCTTCGTCTGGTCCACACCTCCTACATAGATCCGAAGGCAAGAGTTAGTTCATCATTCTAGGTTCCATTCCAGTTTTCCGCATGTTTACTAAAATATGCAATTTTCAAACAAAGTTGTTTTTCTAGGTTTAGTATTGTGCCAAGTTTAATATTGTAATAGGTTTAATGTTCATGTCTCATGTTTTCGTGGTGTTCCCAATGGTCCAAGATTTGAACCCATGGCTTTGATGCCAAGTGTAGCATGCCGCAAAAAAATTTGCTCACATGAAACCCGAGAATAACCTAGGACAAGCTAGAAAAATTAAGGAGTAATGTTTTTAAAAAAATTGTGCCCGCAAATAGGCTTAGAAAATATATTTGTCACATTAATGTTTCTAAGCTACTTATATTTAATAATAATAATTTTCTCCATTATAACAAAGTATTAAAGTTCACATTATATTTTAATGGAACTTAATTATATTAAGCATGGTTTAGGTCCCCCTTAAAATTTATGTTGATAAGACATTCAAATAAACCATTTAATTCTACTATAGTTTAATATCCCACAATTAAGTCTCAAGGGTAAAGGGGTACCAATATAAGATAAATGCTAATGTTATTTAATTCCACAAGGTTAAAACAATTAACAAGGTTCCCATTTGACATGGGGTTAGAATAATACACATACTCCTTCCCCATAAAGTGACCCCTTACAAAGTCAACCCATGTATTTTGGAGTTAAAACATTTAAATCTAAAAACAAATTCCACTCACCCACTCCCTACCTACTTTTTGTAGGGACAAATCTCATCCCCTTGGATGGACTCATTTAGGGCCCTTAGATGAGGAAAAAAAAAACTAACCCTAAAGCATGCTTAAGAAGACTACTTACTCCCTTTCCTTTGGCTCAATGTTTCTCTTTTTGTTTTGTACGTTGTTGGAGGAGGATGGAGACATTCATTAGATGCCCTTTCAAGCTTTTGGAGTAGACATGCAAGATCCATTATTCATTTCCTTATTTGTTTATATCCTCATTTAGGATTTTTATATGTATTTATTTATTTCATTTCAATAGTTATTTTCTCAAGTAAGTAAATGGGTTTGTTCCATTTTGGGATATGGTCAAACCTAGTGATATATGTTTTCATTTTAGGTATGAGAGGATACATGCATATATTTATGTGTGTGTGTGTGTGTGTGTGTGTGTGTGTGTGTGTGTGTCTGTGCATTTTGTAGGGTAAGTGAAGGAAGTTGGGGGCTAAAAAGTGGATGAAAAAACCAATTTTTTTGATAGGGTATTATTGTAAAACACGTACGCGTTAATAAGAATTATATACGTGATCTCATATATATATATATATAGTAAATATGCTAGTTGGGATTTACCAAAGCGTCCACGTGGGTACACAATTATAATGCATAATAATTGATGTCTGTTATGTATGTAAAATTTCCATGAAATAGGGGATGAAAGGGATGGTGGAGGTTGGGAATATATAAAGGAAAGCATAACGCATACGTAGACTATGGGGCTGGGGTAGCCTTTTCCAGCACATGCCCCCAGGCATTGGGATCTAGTTTGAATCCCTTCCACCCTGAGGCATGCGACCTCCACAAACACTTCCATGACTTACGTTTTTTGAATGAGGGATTAATGTAAAAATGCCACTTCTTCTATGTTATGGAATCACGTATAAATACGTGGGTGTGTGTGTGTGTCTATCCATGTGTAAAAAAATGTATACCACTATGTAGAGTAGAGTGTGTCATGTCTTTCTAAAAATATAAATTTGGCTAAATATTCTGACTAATATAAGGTATTCCATATTATTTATTTAACAACTATGCCTAATTTTATAGCTATTATTTTAAGTATTAAATATGTCTATCTTTCATCATGTATCTTTTGTTAATGGGTCATTGAATATAGAAAAAAAAGTAATTCTAATATCAAAACTAGGCATTGAATTCTAGTTAGCACTATTGACAAGTAAAAAATTGCTACTTGCTTTCGATCCTTTAACAATTTGATAACTAGTTTAGAGGGGGGCAGGGTCGGAGCTCATTTCATTTCCCTTCAATAACATAAAATGGGTTACGTACTAGAAAAATTCATAAATGACGATGACATACTAGAGTTAGAACTTAGATCTAAAAAATTTACCAAATAACAGTCAATTACTAGATGCTAAGCTCGTTATTGTATCAATACTACAAGAAATTTTACAAATAGACTACTCAATGGTGCTCAAAAAATGATGTGGGGGGCATGAAAGTTACTTTACCCTTGAATTTTTTTAACAAAAATAGGAGCACCTGTTAGTACTTTCAGTTGTTTGATTGCACTTAACATGGAGCTTTGTTTTCAAGTAATGGGACCTATGTAATCTCAGAAACTAGACTCTCTGGATGAATGCTACAATTCCTATTCCTCTATTCAGAACATGCATCCATTTTTTAGTGTAGACTATTTACTAAAAAACTTGGACTAAGTTTGAAATTTTTTATTTTTCAGAAAGATGCGTCCACTTAAGACCCCCTTCTGGCCCCCCAATTTGGTGCACTTACATCGTAGGATATGATAAATACATTTAAGATATTGCTCTATTAATATAACCCGATTAATAATGCAATAAAAGAACATGCAACCGCTATTTTTATATATAGTGATATATCATAGAGGATTACAAAGCGAACATAGAAAGAATTGAGAATCAGCCTATAAGACAAGGATTATCCACGGCCACAGATGGGAGAAAATACACGTACAAAATGCCATGTTTTGTGCAAGGCCGCATTAGTATTGGGGAATTAATGGTATTGGGAGGTTGGGGACTTTAGAGGAATTCACTGTGCCAATAGACTATGCAGGTGAGGGTCGCCAACCCAACCTCCCCCACCCCCCCCACCATTTAGAAAGAATCCCTTCCTTACAATCTATAGGAAGAATGAGAGAGAAAAGAGAGAGGAATTCCAAATCTACCCCAACCGGCTTTAGGTTTTTTTTAAGTTTTTACTCATTATGGCAAAAATTGAGAACCCTAGGAATACCATTTAAATACGTAGATTTATATATATATATGAAGAACTTGTATATCATATATATATATATATATATATAGTATATAGTTCGACAAAGGACCTATATATAGCTTATCACGAAAAGTCACACACCTTGTCTGAATCACACAGCTCCCTGTGAATCAGGTTTTTTCTATTTGAATTTCTTTGGCTATCAGGGTTTGCTAATATCACATGTTTTTATGTCAACGCTATAATAATATTAATATTATATTAATATTAAAATCATTAATTGATGTACCTCGGCGCATAAAAATCCTCATATTAACCCTACAAACAAGAGTAAAAATGGAATATATTTAGTGCTATTGCCAAGTAATGTACTGTCGACACTTTGTGCTGTGTACTCCTTAAACAATGTGCATTGAGCGCATATTGTATAGGAGGTAAAATGACACTTTGTGTTGTGCATTTCCCTTAGCCTGCGCCTTGTAAAGGATTTACGATAAATTTTTAAATGATCGATAACATACTAGAGTTGTGCACCCTTAGATTACTTCATTTACCAAATAAAGTCAATTATCACATGTCGACAGGTCTTTGTGCTATGCAATATTTACCCGGAAAATGCACAAGTAGACTAACTTTTCCAATACGTGCTTTCTAAGTAATAAAATAAAATTTACTATTCCTTGACTTCTTACAACATAAGAAATTTCCTTTATTTTTATAACCATTCTCGAGAACCAAATTTTAAAAAAAAATATTTGTAATAAGTGTTTAAAATGAGAGCTACTACCTTTCGAATGAGATCAACACACTTACAGGAGGTTACAAGCCAAGTGAGAAAGAGGAATAATTTGTTTTTACTTCAACTTCATTTTGATCTTACAACAAAACTAACTTTACAAAAAAAAAAAAATTCTTTCCCCATTTTCACATACAATACAAATTTAATATCCAATAATCAATAATAACTTTTCTTCATAATTATTAATACAATATCTTCCACTTAAAGTGGGAAAACTTATAAGAATGAAAGCTAAAATAAATACTATATTACAAGTCTTCCACCCTGAGTGGGAATAACAAGGAGGTTTTCTCACAAGGAAATGATTGCTTGAGGACACCAAAAATGATCCATGTTTCATGTCGCCAATAAGAGATATCCACCATGCTTCATTTAATCACAATCGAAAAAGGGGGGATATGTAAAGACTCTCCAACAAACCAATAATTCCAATGAGGAGAAGAATCTATCCTCCTCATTGGCCCCCGAGGCCCTAACCAAATTACAATGAAAGAAATGGATTCAACTCATGGCAACAAAAGCAAGCTTCCAAATAACAATACAAGTATTATTACAACCATACAAAAAACACAAACAATACAACTACAATCACAAGAAGGAAAACAACAAAATACACAAGGCTTCAACATGAAAAAATCCAAAGGAGATATGATCTACGGGGAGGTCACTTATTCCTCCTAATGGGAAATTGGTACCCACCTTAAAACTCATCCAATGAACATCTCAAAACTCCTACACACTCTTATGCCTCCCTCAAGAACCTCTTATTCCTCCCACATTTTCTTATGCCTCCCAACAATCTCTTATGTCTCCCTCATAAAGATAGAGAAAGTAAGAAATGCAAGTAATTTCTTTTCCATGGCGGGGAACCCAACCAAACTCCCTCAAAAACATGAAATGAACTCTTATTCCTCCCCACAAGTAATATCCCCATAGTCTCCGTCCTACACCACAGTTTGGTAATCTACCCAAGTACCCAAAAAGCATACCAAAACACTCAAAAACATACACATATATACAATATAAAAGAATATATTTTACAATAGTGTATCTCCTATCTTTCCATCGTAGAATTTGATCTAAGACTCCCACACCAAGATTATTAAAGCCCAAACAATCACCAAGAAGCTCAAAAAAATCTATAAGCACTCCAAAATCCTCTAATTCCCCAAAATGTAAGAGCAGATAGAAATGAAGTAACCCCAAAACAAGTAAAATAAGTTGAATAAATCGAAAATGGAGAGAGGAGAGTGAGGTGGCTCCATGTAGGATTCCACATCACTCATCCTCAACTCCACCTCACAAGTCAAACCTTAAACCGCAATGTCACCATAAATTGGTGGGTTAGAGGAATGATAAATTTACTTACACACACAATCCAAGCCCACACCCCCTAAGGACAAACTTTAATTACATGAAATAAAGTGCAATTAAATTTTACCTTTTCATCTTCCCAAAAGATATAATGGGGTCTATTTTTTGACCCCCCAATCCATAGGTATAGGGTTGGTATAGCAATTTAAGAGGTGTGGGGACAAGTTTGACTGTGTCCCACAAGCCTCCAAAAGTGGCCCTTAATGCCAAATTCTAATTTCCGATGAAGGGGGTAGAGTGTACAACACTCAAGATCACAAGCATCTCAACTTACAATACATAACCCAAGATCCATATAATCTAATAAATGAAATCCTTTTGACCTATTCTACATATTTAATTTAATAAAAATATTAATTTACTAATCTAGACACAAATCAAGTAATTAATAAAATGAGAATACATCACTATAAAATCGCATATTAAAATCAAATAAAGGAAATTAATAAAAGAGATAACAGACAACCCCTTGATCACAATTGGATGTTATCAGCCTCCATGTGGCCCCCCCTAGACAATAATACAAACACACACACACAACAAAAATACATGTTGCCATGTTGACCTTTGTTGAATTAAGTCTAGCATTCCAATGTGGTTGGGCTCCAATCCGCCTATTATTTGTTGTGGTAGAGTTTACCTGCAAAACATACATAATACCTCCTTCAGCCTCATGGCCACATGAAAAATATCCAAAAGTAAAATGTACAATATAATTCCAGAATCATCTATATATGAATAAAAACATCTTCTAGGAAAGTAATGATATCATTTACAATTTATAAGAACATCTCGATTCTTACATTTCATCAATAATACATATGATCACAAGAATAGTTCAATTAATAAGGTTTACTCAAAAATGACGCAAAGTATCGTGATGTTAGAAATATATATAACCATGTCAATAAAATATCATCATCAATATAAAATGTCTCTAATATCCACACACAACATACTATGAATCAAAACCAATAATAGACTAAGTATCTCTATCATCTACCATCATGCTAAGTAAAAATAATACAAAATGTCCATATGTGTAGTTAACAATTTCGAAAACAACAGTAATAAGTGTTGAAGGGAAGTGAGCACTACATATGTGGTCTGACATAAAGAAACACCTTCGTGCCCACCTCAAAACTATAATCTATCCTATGATGATCCACATACTTCTTCTACCTCTCCTGAGACTCCTGCAACCTCTTCCTGATCATCAAAACCTATTGCTCGATATCCTGCAATAAATCTGCTCCAAGAGAAACCCTATCCTCCAACCTGTCCCAACTAAGAGGTGTCTTGCACTTTGTACCATATAGTGCCTGAAAAGGAGGCATGCCTATCGAACTCTGAAAACTATTATTGTAGGAAAACTCCACCAAGTACAAATAATCCTCCCAACATCACTGATGATCCATGACGTACATCCTAAGCATGTCCTCTAAGATATTATTCACCCACTCAGTCTGTCTATCCATCTTAGCGTGATAGGCTGTGTTGAAATTGATCTTCATCCTGAGAGAATACTGCATGGTATTCTAAAAGTGGGAAGTGTACAAAGGATCGTGGTCACAAATTAACTTCCACAGAATCCTGTGTAATGTTAAAATCTCATTAAGATATACCCATGCCACTGCACTATATATGTAGGCGGTGTTCACCGGATAAAAATGAGGCACTTTTGTTAATTTATCCACCATGACCATGATGTTGTCGTGGTGGTATCTCGACATTGTCAACTTAACTATAAATTCCATGGAAATGGTGTCCCATTTACACTCTGAAATGGTGTGAGGAAAGAGAAGGCTAGCTAGATGCTGATGCTCATCCTTCACCTTCTGACACTCTAAAACAATGTGACAAAAAATAAGCCACGTCTCTCTGAAGTCATCTCTAATGGTACAACTATTTCAAGGTGGTGCACATCTTCTTCACTCCAGGATAGGATGAATAAGGTGCATGATAAGCCTTTATAAAAATGTTTTGTCTCAAGCCTCCATCTCTAGGAGCATATATCCAACCTTTGTGCCTGATAAGGCAATCTGTCTCCAATGAAAATCCATCAAACTTCCCCTCAAGGGGTCTATGAGACTCAATCTCTGCTCTTGTTGCAAGGTAGAAACTATCATGAGGAATCTGCTACAAAATCCTACTCCATAAATTTGTACCCACTAAAGTAGCTATAGCTAAAAAATGTCTTCTTCTACTTAGGGCGTCTGCAACCACATTCTGCTTCCCCTTCACATTATCATGTTATCATCGAATCACAGCACCCCTTGAGGTATATACAAGTGCATATACTTGAACTCACGGTGTGATTGGATAACATGGGTACTATCTCCAAGTTGTGGGACTTGCTACTTGAGATAGACCTCGAGAGAAAGCTGGTTCTTGCTCCTAAACTACCTGCCACAATCTACTCTAATGCAGGATAAGCTAACTATTCTAATCTAAATTTCCAAGGGACCATGGAGAGAGAATGCATAAAATGAAAGCCTACACTAAAGCGGTGATACAACAGAAAAGGAGGGTGTGAGAGTAGTCTCCAAATGTGTGAAATACAGAGGCAAAGTGCACACTAGAAGAGGTGATGACAGTTCTCCATAATCTAGCAAAATGCATTCACAGCAATATCCCAAGCACACACAATGATAATGAATTCCTGCAAGAACATAATAATAGACACAATATTCTTGTAGAAAGATAAAAGGGGCAAGAAGAATGCAAGAAAACACAGCAAGGGAAGATATATCCACAAACTTGTATTTTATTGCTTCCTGGTATGCACAGTTCAGTCTATTACAAGATAAGGACCTGGATCACCATGCAAGGAGTCCACTACAAGGGCATGCAACACACTGGTTTCACAAAGCAATTTTGGCAGAGCTTTGCTACCCAAAAACTCTCTTTTTTTACAATGAGCCCAACACTCCAATTTATAGAAAAAATGAGAAGGAGAAGAGAAGGGAAAATGGAAATCTCGAAATCTATCCTTCAACCACCTGTAAGAGGCATTAAATTGAGTGGAATGGTTATACATTACTTGCAAAAGGTTCCCCATACTGTCCCATGTGCTGCAGCAGAGAAAGAATGATGACCATGCCTCTTAATTGCACTCCCAGCTACCAAATAAAACACTGTTCTGATCCCGGCCACGTTTTCTTAAAAATATCAATCAATTTCTAGTCAAATATGGAATTTCTTAATTTCTGTGTATTGGGATCGGAACTATGATTCCAACGGTACCAATTTTGTGTGATTTCATTGAGAAATGAAAAAGTTATGGCCTTCTGAGTGCGGGCAACTATTTGGGTCTGGCAGGCGTTTTCTGTCCATCTGTCTCCAATGAAAATCCATCAAACTTCCCCTCAAGGGGTCGTTTGAAGTTTCACAGGCCAAACGTTGACTTTTCTTCTTCTCCTTCGGCCGCTTCAGCTTTTCGCGTCCCACGCATCCCTTTTTCCCATTTGTCCCAAATGCTGCGTGGGATAAATCCTTCCGAACCGCCCGAAATGGGCTTCCATGTCCCTTTTCTACCGGTGACACGTGCGTGATCTGATTGGCTTTCGGCTCCTTCAACTATCTGCGTCATGCGCATCCCTTTGTCCCATTTGTCCTAGTGCTGAAGTTCCCTATTTCGGCCGAACTAGCCGGTTCGCATACTATCCTCCCAACTGTCCCGGACTGTTTGGGACAATTTTTTCCGATTCGCCCGGTTCGGCCGGTTCGCACCCTTTTGTCCCAACTGTCCCGGACTTAAGTTCTCATTTCGGCCAATCCGGCCAGTTCGTGTACTTCACGTACCTTCGGCCCAACTGTCCCGGGGTGCCTGTTTCAACAGTTAGTCAAATTTTTCCATTTTTTCGGCCAGTTTAGATTTCCGCGTCCCACGCGTCCCTTTGTCCCAAATACTGCGCAGACCGCCTGGCGGCCTTTTCGGCCGGTTCACGCCCAGATGTCCCTCATGTCCCGACTGTTGCGAGGACTAAGACTTAGCCATTTTTCACAATTTTTTCTATCCCGAGCCTGTTTTTTACAATTTTTCTTACCTTTCCTCAGAACTTGCTCTCTTCTTGGGGGTGAATTTTGGATAACAGATCTATCTCCATGTCATATTCACAAAGAAACTCCATATAATTGCATTGATGAGTATTGAGATTGTGTTGTCTGAAGAGGTAGCGAAGACTCAAGTGATCAGTCTTGAGTGTAAATCTACGTCCAAGAAGGACGTGTCTCTACCGCACAAAGGCGTGCACAACTGCTGCAAGTTCAAGATCATGAGTTGGATAATAGAGTTCATAATCCTTGATTTTGCGAGATTCAAACTTAACTAATCTACCCTCATACATCAACACACCTGTGTAAAGAAGCATCTATACAAATGAATAACTCGCCCTGAGGGTCGTGTACTATAAGAATATGCATTGTCGTGAGGAATTTTGTAGTGTCCTTAAGGCCTTCTCACATCCCTGAAACCCCTTTGAGAGAAATTATAGATCAAGTAAACAAGGAGTTACCCAGGGATGAAACTCAAAGGACTGGAAACACTAAACAAATATTGCATGTAGTAGCTAAGGAAAATGATCCTCCTCGTTATCCTTATTCAAGAAAAAAAAATTAGTTGATCACATATTTTGAAGTTTTTATTCCTTTACGAAAATCTCAAGATGAGTGGATTATGGTTCGTAATAAGAAGAAACATATGCACAAAAATTACACTCCCACCACGTAGATTATGTGGTTCCTTTGTTGTTTTATGGTTGTTCCTCTCTTGAAAATTATGTCATCAACATGCAGTTGTGTTACTGATCTTCTGTTGTCTAATAGCTATTTGGTTGTTGTTGTTTGTTGTTTTTTTGTTTCTCGCTAATAGATTGTCCTCTTCCTTTGTGCCTCATTATGTTTTTAGGCTTATAGACCTTGTTTCCTAGGGTGTGGTCCCCCCCTGTCAAAAAACACTCTGGTTATATTGATTTATCTAGCTTCTAAGCCATTGTTTGTTCCATGGGGTATGCTCACCTTTAAAACTTTTTTTTAATAAATAAAATAGGTAAGAGTATAGTTTACTAATTTCCGGAGTATTTTCATCTGCAAATATCTAGCATTTAAGAGCTATCATCAAAATTTTACTCATTCTTATATAAATTGAAACAATAATGTCTATGGAACTGGTATCACATCGAACTAAAATTTAAGTTACATTTGGATTGTTCAGTATAATATTGTTCACAACATGTCCTAAACATAATGATAATCAAGCGATAAAAAAGTACCTAGTAATAATCGAGTGTTTTTATTACCATGTTATTTTTAGTGGTAAAATTAAGTTTTTGATGAAGGAGATCATTTTCCAATTGAATTTTACTAGATTTTGTTAAGAGTTTGAGGAATTTGAATCCTAGGAACTTTGATCGCCTAATCTTTTCTCCTCAATTTTAGGTGGAATTTTAACTTTTGGTGAAAAATAATGAACACCATGGTAATGATTGCGAGCCTCCAGTGGAAAATCTTGATTTGGTTTTTCAATTAGAGGAGGAGTAAGATTCCATAGATTCCTTTGAAGAATCAAGATGGAAATTGGAAGAAGAGAGAATCTTAAAAGGTGAAGTAAAAATTATCTTGAATTTTGATTCTCATGAAGTCTGACTCTGTCCTCTAAGTCTAGCAGTGGTTAGTCCCCCATTACAGTTGACTCTAATTCTCTTAAAATCCTTAATGTTTGGGACGATCCTTGTTATAAATAATACTTAAGGATTACCTTTGACTTCGAGCAAGATCTTAAGGATTCGTTGGAGGAAATTGGCTGGAATCTCATCCGCCATAGGAAGTCTAACCAGAAATTATTTTTTAATCTTTAGTTTTTTTTAGTGTCATAGTTGGGTTGTTTGTCTCTATTGTTCTCCTTTTGGTCTTCCTTTATATGTCTTGGTGTTTTTCATTTTTTTATCTGGGTAGGGTCCCCGCCAAAAATCCTTTATCCTTAATATAAAAAAAAACAAATTTGAGAAAGATGTGAAATTTCTTATTTTAACTTCTCTACTTCATATTTAAGGTTGTGGTTGTGTTCATACGTAGACAAGTTGTGAAGGTAATAAATATTAAGGAAGTTAAAATGCTTAGGATTCCACATTCAAATCTTCACATTCCAACCATTAGAGTAGAAGAATTGTCAAGTTTGTGTAGACTTTTTTCACAAAAAATGTATACAAAAACATATACATATATACACAAACACAAAAACACAAAAACATATAGATACACACACACACATTCTTTCCTAAGAAAAAAATCTTGTCATGCAAACATGCAGTACAAAGCTTTCATGTCTCCAATAGAGTTTATAGAGTATAACATAGGTTTTGACATCTACAATATGTATATTTATAGTGGTGTATAGATTAATGTGTTATGTGCAAAGAACGTAGGTGTTCATATGTGATTTGTAATATTTAGAGATAATTAGCATGGTTTTTTGTGCTACAAATATTATGTAGGGTATATATAGTTATGTGAATTTTTTTAAAGTGTAAGTGAATTTCTAGTTGAATTATATTGTTATTTTTAATTTTTAAGGTATGTATAGATGTGTAGAGCACATTTAAAAATGAGCACATATATGAAGCTAATTGAAATGGTTGGTTTTCTTATATAAAGTGTAGATGGCGAAAAGGGTTATGTAGGGTATGTAAATCACATACAATATAAAACATGATCTAACGGTAGATAAAATATTTGAAGTTTACTAAAATGGTTACTTTCATTTTGTCATATGTTGGGAAGAAACAACTATGTGTAGGAGTATGGAGCATAGACTTATTCAAAAGCTCACATGTTAACTATATACACACGGTGAGGGTGCATAGAATCACAACTACAGACATATCATTCACAGTTATTTAAATAATAATCAACATGATTCTATTAATTATGTTATTAGGTGGTTCTACAATATTATAAGGAGTTCTTGGGACATGGTTTAAGCATGGAATAATTTTAGGGCTTGACATCTATTGTTTTTTAACAAAGATAGTTAGATTTTTAGGATTGGATGTGTACATACCATGCTAGTATCTTTATATCATTTCTCAAGAATTATATCATATGAAAAATAGTTCATTCTACATCAAAAAGTAGATCCTCTCTGAAAAGATGGATAATATATATTGAGTGATACACGGTTTATATGTCTTTAGTTTCACATGAACTCATCCATCCAAAATCATATGGGTACACATAAAGAACCGCCACACAGTTTAGTCACTTGATGTTCCATGCATTTGCTGTCAAATATAAAATATAGTGAGTGTAGTGACGCTCACATTTCTGAATGGAATATCATATTAATGGTCATGAATTAGCTTTATTTGTTACAGTTAGAGATATAACTTAAACATCTATGTTATATAATATTGTCAATGTATTGTCTTCAATATCCTCTCTTTTTATGCATGCAAGAATTTTTTAATTTCAAAATCAAATTAGATCAAAGTGATTGTAATGTTTTGTATTGTTGCACAATTTTATTTTCTTTGATGGTTTACTCTTATTCAAATAAAATGTCTTTCTTATTCATTTTGAATATTAATCAATGGTAACTTGAAAGAAATAAGATTCCTCTGTAATGATGGTCTTAAGGAATTGGATTATATGAGAAACATTTGATCCTTAGTTTTAAAGAAACTATATTTTTCATAAAGGTCATAGAGGGTCAGATGGATTATTCATTTTCTTATTCTATTTTTTCCACTCTAGATAATGGTTTATTAAAATTATTTTCGAGAGTATTTATCCTTCAAGACTTATGGAATGTATATGTGATGCTAGTTTTATGTTTCTCCTCACATCTTCACGAAGTGGTTTATGTTGATAAAGGTTCTTGATATTTTCTTTTATATGGTGACATTCAATGTTTCTTTTTGATTGGTTTCTCTGTGTACTAGATTATGTTATAAATAGTATATCAATAAATGTATACTCTTGTAAAGGATTCCAATATCTTGACATACCTTATGCTATTTTTTTTAATATATATCATGAAAACTAATATAATTATGCCAGAGGCATGGCTACGCTGTAGTAGACCTCCAACGACGATGCTCTCTTGCTTGATTAGCTTCGACCTGCCTGTGACCAGCTTCGACCTTCCTGTAATGGTGGTTTCCTTCAGCTTCACCAGCATGGCTTCCCTGAGATGCGTGTCATGTTTTATGGGAGTGGTGTTCTGCATCTTCTGTTCGGGGTGCCACCTGTTCCTGGCTTGGTTATTTCTACTTTGTTTGTATCTGTTTGGTTCCTACCGATTTGCTTCTTCCACCCCTGCTCGGAATCTTCCTGTGCACCATCTCCACCAGGTATAAGTTTATTCTCTGAGCACATTGTATTTGTTCCATGGAAATCACACTTCTGTTTAGTTTTCTTAATCTGTAGATGTAATGTGATACGGGTGGGCAGGATTAGGAGAACTAGTTGCTGCATTTTGACATTCAGCGTCAATTTTAGATAATTTATGAGCTTTAATAGCTATGTTTTTCTTTTACCTCTGTAACATAACCTCTTACGGCTTATTGTTTGTGACTTGTTTGAAAAAACGTTTTCAGTTTTAGTATACCTGATATTCTATCCACCCAAATTAATTTATTCCTCACTCACTGAAATTTTTCTCTCTTCATCAGATCGCTTCATCTGAATTTGATCTTGAATTCGAGTATTTATATTGTAAAATTGAATATTTTAATTGGGATGCAGGGATTCTCCATTGACAATGATTGCATCATATTAGTTGATATTGGAAATCATACCATGTATGAGCTAATCCTTTGAGGTGCCTGAACTTGAGAAAATGGATTTTGCAAGAATGCTCTCAATATTTTTGAATTCCTCAAAATAAAACTACAGGAAATTATTATCGTGTGGAGTTTTCTACCCCATAAGGGTTATCTCGAGGTAAATTCTTTATTCATTTATGGATAGATGTGTTGTTGTATTATAATAGCAAAAATATATATAGTGTGCAACTGTAGAAAGCCCAAAAATTAGATGTGTCTGATTACAAAATCACATTCTTAGAACTAGATGTGCCTATAAAACGGGTCCCAGGCAAGATCTAAAACACTTGTTGTGCCTTTTTATATTAGAACATTGAATTCATAGAATATTGCCTACAAAAAGGGCCATAGAGAAGGTGTGGAACACAAACGGCTGTTGGTAGTTAAGACAACAAAAACATCTTCATGAGTATGGCATGCATATGGACTTCCAACTCTGTAAGACGCAGTTCTCAAACTTTTCTTCCTGCTATTAATGTTACTCTTGTTCTGTAGTTAAGTTTGTTGTGCATGTTTATATTTACCAAAAGAATTGAATTCATACTTGCAATAGCGGTAGAGAGTCTGGTAGGGAAGCCAAATGTACACCTTTCCCATAACCAGCAAGTTATTATAGGCATACCCAACAACCAAATAGAAACATCTATGTGCTATCTTTGGATACAACCTTTATGTTATCCATAGGCGACCAACCCGACCAACCTAACATATCTTAATGTGGATTAAATCAAGAAAATTCTAGTGATTGATGCACCACTAGAGGATAAAAAGCATTTTATTGTTGCCTTGAATGGTTTGCTCATATTACGCAACAATTTTGTCACCTCACTGTGCATATCATTGACAGCACAAGGACTCTTTTTTCGGTGGAGTAGTGGGACTGCTTGTCAATGGAGGATCAGATAATGAGTGGAAAGGAGGAAGAATGCAATGGAAGAGGTACATCCATGGTAGAGGTAGGCATAGTGAAAATTTCAGTTTTGAGCACAGGTTATTCTGAAAACACTCACTAGACCATTCATAAGTACGGATGAAGGTCCAAAGGGTGGCTATCAATAGTAGGCCAACGAAGGTCAAGAAATTATTCAGAGTCATGTACACAGAGACACAAGGCTATGAGCATTCTAAGGAGACTTCTCACAAACTCATTATATGATTATTCCCGAAAAGGATTTTATTTTAGTGGGTGAGGGACCCCTTGCCCAGCTGTTTAAATAGGCTTGTTGGCTAGAAAATTGTAATTAATACCAAAAAACATTAAGCATAAATATTTACCATGTCAATAGGATAAAGTTTCAAGTGTTTCTTACACAAAATTTTCTTTCACTCCCATGGCTCAAACTCATTTCTAGTAAACTCTTCAAAGATTTGCTGAATTCCCTAATCGTTTCCTCAACATTAGTTCTCTCATCAAGTTGTTCCTCGATGCTCATCTCATCGCCTACTCTGCCTCTTTTTAAATATAGATAGTGGTTGTCATCCTTCGGCATCCCAATAATCTACATAATACAGTAACTACATATCCAAACCAAAGAATACTAGGTCACAGATCAACATTTTACTTGGAGTGGGCTATTCATCACAATTTTCTTATTTTTAACTATTTTATTGTGGATATTTTTAAAAATGCTCTTTAGAGCATAATAAATTTAATTGAAGAAGAGGTAACATTTTTAATCGAGAACTAGAGTGGGAATGCATAAATTAGAAGCTAATGGAGAGGATTTTTTATTCGTTAATGTGATGAAAGTTATTAAATTGGATAAACAAATTGTCCTACTTTTTTGAAAAACAAATTTGCTACCATTTTTTTCCATTTGGCGACAATGACTAAATGATGGAAAGAGAGCGATGCTAAGAGTGTAGTGAGATAGAAATAGAGGGTCAAATTGAGTATCTTTATCTAAGGGGAATGTAGGAGGTTAAGAATGGTCAATGGGTGTATCAAAATCAGAGCTATTATCCACAAGTTATAGATCTTTGACCACATGGAGCTTTTCAAGGTACTTAAGGATTGAGAAGTTTAGATAGTTCAATGTAATAGTCGAGTTTGAATTTCATTTCATTGACATAGCTAATGTAATTATATTTTCAAGAGTATAGGTTTCATGCATTACCTATGTGCTAATGTCAAGTTGGAGGTGTAAAGATCATGAACCATGCCAAAATTATCATTCATCTCAACTTTGGCTTCCTAGATCTAGAATCTCTCACCATAAAAAAACATTTTACTATTGGCATAGATGTGTTAGCTCACAGTCAACCGAACACTGTATGACTCACCCAGGTTGTAGTTAGCCCAATTTAGCAATCCCTTGATAATGTCATCAAATTATTTATGGAGGTTCTCAACTATCTATAGTTTGGTCCAAGGGTGGGCAGAAGAATCATCCAAATGTTGAACGGCTATGGACAACCTGAAAAACCCCAATCAAAATCAAGCTACATCATCTTCATTTAGACAGTTATAAGAGGGGTTCTTACTCTAAATATTATTTTCCGTTTACATCTCCAAGTGAAGATATTGGAAATGTCTAGATCATAGTCCATTTGGCTCGATGGGGAGGTGTGTTTCTCACAGTATAAATTATTACAATACCGTAAATGACTGATCTTTTTTTCTATAGAGATCAAACTTTGCATTGATCTCATGCTTGGTATAACATCCAAAATATTTCGATTCTCAAAACCCCTGCTACTCGTGTTAGAAGGCATTATGGTGCAGGAGATAACAGAAGAGAAAGTGACAAGCTAGGGTTTGTATTTTACTTTTTTTTAAAAACAAAATCTGGTAGGAGGATAGGCAAGGGGGAACGAAGGATTTTTATCATTTTAAAAAAATAGGAGGAAACCCCAGATAAAATACATTGAAAGGAAGGATTGTTCCTTTGATATCACATTGGCATATAGCCTAGAATTATAGAAACAACTTAGGTCTATGTATGTAAATAGTGTAAGCATATATAAGACAACTCAATTGTTTGACATATTGTTTACTATAGGTGTCCAAAACAGAGTTGGCCTACGTATTACAAACATCAGCATAACCAGATTCCTCAAACAAAAAGGATTTTTTAGGTTGATAAGAAGCCCAGTTATTACTGATTATTATATTACCCCCCTACATAATGACTCTCATTTTAAGCAGCTATTGTCATTTAAACTTTAGTGTACATTCTCGTTAAACTTTTAATGGTTTACTCTCCTTTACATTAAAAATCAAAATATCATTTTGACAGAATGCATTTTCTGTTTGGATTCTAACATATATAGAAAATTTAAAAGAGAATTTTCCACAAACCCAAGTTTTAAAAAAGTTGTTTATATTCTCATTGAACTTTTCGTAGTTGTATAAGTTACTTATCTTTTACACACTTTTGCAAGTGTCAACCTAAAAGTGTTATGACTTGTCAAAAATGGCAAATACCACTCTAGGAAAAGCACTTTGCATGCCAACAACTATTAAAAAACTACATCCATATCATATGGCATGGATATTGGAAGGAAGAGTCATTCGCAAAGGAACAATACATGACTACAGCAATGCAAAAGGAGAAGGCCAGATTCTCAATTTCAATGTGATTAACAATCTTGGTGATGAAATAAATGTTACATGCTTTGGAAAAGATGTAGCTTTTTACCATGCAAAAATACATGAAGGCACAATTTATAGAAGTTCAAAGGGGACTCTCAAATATGTTAACGTAGGCTATATGGATTCCAGCAAGCCATGGGAAATCATGGTAGGAATGGATTCTATTTTAGATATCTATATAGAACCTACTACATGCATACCAATAACTATTTTCCACTTCACACCAATTAGTGCAATCCAAGAAATTCCTCTCGGAACCACTGTGGATGTTATAGGAGCAGTAATAGTTTGGTCTGATATTTCTAAGAGCACTTGAAAAGATGGAATTAGTACACAACATTATACAATTACTATAAAGGATCACACCAGATATTCCATAACAATTATTCTATGGGGAGTACTATGTGATGAGGCAAACAAAATATTACAACGACAACATGGTCAACCTACAGTCGAAATTCCAATACTAGATGTTAGAAAAGGTAAAACCGCAGAGTTTAGAGGTAGAACACTAGCGTTAGCTCCTTCCATCCATCTGTTTGTAACACCAATAGTACCGGAGATAGAATCACTACAAATTTGATTAACCACAATAGAAGCATCTACTAGCGCAACTCTGCTCACTACACAAGCACATGTGGAGAAGAAAATTATTGATATTCATCCTTGTACCAGCCCCAATGCTAACCAACAGATTATTAGCGTTGCAACTATTATACATCCCAACATGGAAAACTATGTTACCCTGCTTGTTCATGGGTTGTTAATAATAAACAATGCCGAAAAAACTAAATTCAGGTCCAGATTCAACATGGCATTGTAGTAAATGCAACTTGCCCACAACTATATGTGATTATAGATATGCACTTCACATGATGGTGGAAGACCAAAGTGGTACCATATGGGTAATGAATTTCGATGATGTAGCATTAACCCTGTTTGGTGTACCTGTTAATGCTATTAAAGACCAAACAAGGAGTACAAATGACTTATGGAACATTAGTAAATAGGTGTTGTTTCATACCTACAGGTTAATTTTATTTGTGACTCCATCTACTTATAAGGGAAAGGAACAACTATCTTGTACAATACACAACATGACTGCTGCTAAACAAGACATAGATCATGCAGAGATGGTAGCAGCATTTTTAGATGACACATAATGAAAAAGTGAAAATTGTAAATATTTCGTATATATATACGTCTGCTAAAAAGTGCTACACTTGATTGTAATATGATGTCTATATATATAAAGACAATTATTTTGTGTACAATCCAACTTCTTTTGTTTTACATGTCATTTCAGATACACGTGATTGTTATTTTACAACGTACTTAGTGTAACCATTTACAAAAAATGTAAAATACCTTGCAGGATGTAACATCTGATTTTTTCCATTATTTATATTTCCTTAGCACAAACAACATGAATATAATACAAACAATACTCACCCCAGACGGAATTAGTTTCCATAGGTGTTCTTATGGAAAAAAGGCCATCATTTCCCCTCGTGGAATAGTAGGGGCCCTGGCCCCCAGCCCAAAGAGCTACCAAATTGTTTAGAAATACATTTATGCTTAAAGTCTTCAAAATTGATTTAGGCATTCTCTTGTTGTTAAAGGGAAAAAAAACGAATTGTTCTTAGAAAATTCAAGCATTTGAGCCAATTAAATATCTTATAAAAGAAATAAAATAATAAATTTAAGACATGTAATTATTAAATCTACTTAAGCTAACTATAGATTTATAGATAACCGCAAAAAAAAAAATAGGGTACTATGGTGGAAGGATTTTTATGGGAAGAATTATCTTGAATCTAAATCATCCTTAAATTCTAATAATTCTTCCACGCTATAGTTCTTGACCCACTACCCCAAAACCCTAGGCATTAAAATGCTTGAAATATTAGGCAATGAAGGAAAATATTATGAGTCTTTAGTTAGCATCGATGGAAAAAAGTGAGAAAAATATCATTTACTACTTAATCATAGGGATAAGTTTCACAAATTGTTTCTCTTTCCCATTTTGGATTTTTTAAAATAAGCTCCATCCAAACAAACTTGCACCAGTGATTATTATTAGAAGTACAATTACAACAAATGTAAAATGCCTTACAGAATCTAACGTCCATGTTTTTCTATTGTAGGTATTAGCTTAGCACATCAAAAAAATGGAAATTGCTCAGCGCCACCTGCACTACGACCAAAATAAACAAGCTATAAATGCAAAACGCTGCCAAACATACGTAATTCACAAAGATACCCTCAACATAGCTCGCCGCAACAAACAACAACCAAACTTTATTACCTTACCCTAACTTGCCCCCTTATATGAAAACCCCACTTTGCCCCCTTTAAACACCATTCAACACACATTTTGAGCCCGATTATAATATCTCCTTACTGGTGAAGCTTGTTCAATTTGCAAGAAATGCTACCCAAAAATGTAGTAAATACTCACCCCAAATGGAATTAGTTGCCATAGGTACTCTTACGAAAAAATGGACATCACTTTTCTTCATGGAATAATATGGACCCTGGCCCCCAACCTATAGAGTTATCAACTTTAACCCAAGTAGAGGAAATACTGATAGCTAGAGTAGCCCCGCTATTACAAGTCACCCATTCCCGTGGAGGGAAATACATGTACACCAGCCACACCATTAGTTTCCCCCAAGACATTACATCCATACTACGGTTCTTACCCTCTGCCCCGAAACCCTAAACATTTTAATCCTTAAAAGATTAGGCTTGGAAGGAAAATCTTATGAGTGTTTTGTTAGCAAAGCCCATATCCAAAATGCACTTTCCTACAAAATCCAACACGACCTATACTATAGTGATGCCATCATAGATGAAGCCACCCTTTCAAGTTTACCAATACCTACAATAACATCTTCAATAACCTACCCCATATACTTGAGCAACCCAATTCACCAATCCCCCCAGCAACTGACACACATGAGGCTGAACCCTATCCATTGAACCCAACCCTTATAACATCATTTGTGGCAAGCCTCCCCCTACTGATACAAAGGTCTCCCAAATTAGGGCCTATGCCCTACCAACATCAAACCCATACCCATCATCAAATGAATTTACCCAAATCAGTTCAAACCCCATCAACGAATACACAACCGAGGGGTGATTCTTAATGACCTTCCCAACTCTAGCCCATCGGGATTAGCTATGTTTCTGCAAGCCCGCACCTCAAAATCAAAATTCATGAATATGCTCTTCATGTGGTATGTTACCATGACAACCAATTTGGAAGCCATCCTCATTTCCGATATTTTCTACTCAATATTATTATGCGCCATAGAAGTCAAGCCACTTCCACTATTTTTAAAAAACAATAGATTGAAGACAACATGTCTACAACAATAGAACACCTCCACACATTGTTGGAAACCCTACCATATGAACAAATAGCCAATCACCTCATGCAGTTTTCCTCCCACCTAAGAGGCACCCATTCTTTTTGGACATAATGTAAGAAGCCTTGCCAGGACCTTGCCCCCCCACCCCTTCTGCTGCCCAAAAATGGAGAAATCATAACATCATTACATATTCACACTTGAAAACAACATATATGGCTGTGAGGTTTGCAATATTCTGTGAAGAAATCTTAGAAAACCATGTACACACAAAAGAATTATGGGTAACGTAGTGTATCTTTTAAAGCTTAGGTTATAACTATTGTGGACTCTTTTGCCTAACTTTTTTCATACTAACACTTACTGTACAAGGTTTGAATGGAAACATAGACGCTCCTCACATATTCATGGTTTTATATGGCTCACTGACAGTCCAAATATAGACACCCTAGACTGGGAAAACCCCAGTGTTGTACAAGTGGAAAAATCATTCTTTGATAGCTAGGTCACAACTTGGAACCAAATTCAAAGCTTTAAATATGCTTCTCACATGCCCCATGCAATAAGAGATGATCCATGTTTACTATGTTCATTAGAAATACTACTTGCACCTACTGACAATGACTATATAGCTTTAGTCAACCGGGTTCAACTCCACACCAAATGTACTACAACTACGTGCTTATGAAGGAAGACAACCAATTAAAATGTAGGTAAAAATGCCCATGGCCAATACAAGCTAAGTCAACATTATGCCTAGAAACACAAGGACATGCAATTTATACTCCAGCTTGTAACGATGATAGGTTAAATATCCACAAGAAAGATATGCTAACTGCCTAACGCGCCAACATTGACTACTAGCCCGTGGTTTTATGTCATACTATGTTTAAATACATAGAAAAATATGCATCCAAATCCGAGCACAAGTTGGAAACATACCACCATATGCTTGTCAGAATCTTAGCAACCAAAAAACTTGGAAAAAATGTCAGCACAACATACAGTAAGCTCCTTTCAAAATAATTCTTGACCGAGATATAGGCACACAAGAAACTTACCACATGTTGCTTAAATTTCCACTTACCGTATGCAGTTGAGTGTTTGTGACACTATCCATGGGAAAAAACCATCTACAGGTAAATTTCAAAGCCCAATTCCAACAAAAATTATACAACACCATTTATAGATGCCTACATAGCACGACCTCTTTCCCTAGACAACTATTGTTTAATAGAAGCTGCTCGGTCATGGGCCTATGACAAGCATAGGAAAGTGAAACCATGGAAAAAATGCCAAAAACAGGCTATCGTTAGAGTGTTTCCTTGAATAATAACCATGCTTGTTGTTAGCTCACCTTCATACAACAATTTTTTCTTCATGGAGCTCCTCTTGTACAAATCTTTTTGATGTATTCCATTCAAAATTAGCACATCCCCAGAAACCCTTCAGCTTCAGTGGGATGCATTCTCTCCAACCTACCAGGCATGACACGTACATCGAGTAACCCCCCACCAAATAGTAAGCAACCTAACCAATAGCTTTGAGAGTGATTGCGATGTGCCCACCACAACTCATATGGATGAATGCGAGGTGTTTTCAAGCTTGCATCCTACAGGGGTTGTCGACATCAGTGATCTAGGCATACTTGGGAAGCATGATTTTGATCTTTCACACAGTTGGCCAAAAGCTACTACTGGAAACCACTTACATGAAATAGGGGTAGATTTCATAGACATTTCTCACTCAACCACCAAAAAATCTGCACCGTTCTTCCTACCTACTATAAATAGTTGTACCTTATCACCAAAACAACAAGATGCATTATAGAGAATCTTAACCCATCCAAATGCACAACCACAAATTTCCCTGTTGTACATGATAATATAATGAACAACTCACACTGGTAAATCACGTTTGATCTGAGAAATTTCAAGGGCACTCCACTCATGCAGTAACCTCCATGTTAGTCACTTACTCCTAGATCAAACAGGACTAACAACATTTAACATTTTTGGCACAACAATACACACTGGGCTACACATACCTATAGCTAAAGTTATTCCTCTTCGAGGCCAAACTCTTGCTACATTCCAACAAGCTATGGTAGATGTGGAATACATATTGATCGATGAAATGAGTTTTATCTGCCCAAAACTATTGTCCAACTGTCTACAAGAAGCATTTCCCACTTGAAGATACAAAGTTTTCGGAGGGCATTCTATTATTATGGTCGGAGACCTTGCCCAGTTACCTCCAGTTAAAGATACTCCCTTGTACATTCTAGGTACCTACGGGCATGTGTTATGGTCAATTTTCAGGAATACAATCACACTTACTATTAACTTCTGCCAATAAGGAGCCACCCCTACAAACCATAATTTCCGGAGTCTACTACTAAATGTAAGAAATGCCCTTATTACAGAGCATGATTGGAATCTACTAATGTCGCGGACTCCTACAAATATCAGCCCTATAGAACAAGAAACATTCCAAACCGCAACACACCTTCATTCTGCAAACACATTAACTTAACCATGCATAAAAAATATAGAATGCGGGCCCTCAACACACCAATTTCTATATCTACAACTGAACAGTCACGACAAACAGATGTAGGGAAAAGCAACAACACACAGTTAGAGACTAACCTATTACTCTATGAAGGTGAACAAGTAATGTTGAAAAAAAATCTTTGGGTGAAAAGTGGTCTTATAAATGGTGCACAAGGATAGGTTGTTACTATGTTATATGACCAAGCAACCAATTCCCCAAGCTTTCCTTTGTATGTCGTATTCGACTTCCCAAGCTACAAAGGCCCATCCTGGGACCCCCTACATCCTATGTACATACCAATCCCACCTAGAACAAGAAGCAACTGCCGACATCTGCCCTTAAAAATGAAATGGTCCCTAACTACTCATAAAGCCCAAGGATTGATGCTTGATAAAGCTAGCATCGACACTGGCCATAGAGAATGACAAGATCTGACCTTCACAACCTTATCTCGAGTACAAGCCCTTACCGACCTCCACATTTACCCAGCATTCTCATACACCTGTTACAAGCGTCTACAAAAACAAAATCATGCTACACTCCGCTTAAAATTAAAAGCATACTTACAACACATCCTACCTCTGGCTCCAACATAATTACATAGCTACCACGGAATTCACATGTTGTGTCATTGGTACAATACTCCATATAACCTTAACTTGCTTTTTTAAATTGACTACAACTATGCTCCACACATTAATTTACTATATATTTTTAGCTTACCTAAAAAAAATTCCTCAAATTATGATAATCAATACAATTTTTTCTAACTAACGCTCAAATTTTGCTTGTAGGGCACTTTCAAATGGAAGACAACTTTGACACACTAGCTGCCCGCACAAACAATGATGCCAACCTTCTAGAATGCCTGCTATGTGAATATGTAGACTCTCAATACCAAATGGCTGCATCTGTGGATGAAGATGGGTAAGTGCAGGAAGTTGATGAACAAATATAGGGTCATCCGTGGACGTCATATTGCAAAAAATAGTGAAATCTCAACTTGTAGGGATTATTAGCTATACATGCACTCTAAATTAGAAAAATTTATATAAATATGAATCGTAGCATTCAGAATTTAGTTTCTAAAATACTAATTTTTGTAAAAAATGGACAAGTTTAGCTATATTAAACACTTAAAATTATATGACTTACTTATTTTTTTCGAAAAAAACTTATAAGATTGTAGTCCGTTTGCCCGCATTTTGGATGACCAAATCTTGTTATTTTTTTTTTCCTTTGGTGAAAAGTTAGATGTAGTTGTCTATCTTGGGATGGATTTTATTTTGTATTTTTTTTAGCAATATTTTTTTTTTATGATTTTTTCCGTGAAAGTGGTCTGAAAATATTTAGAAAATGGAGCGCTTTCCGTTTGCCCGCCATTACTATATCAAAAAATATCGAAATCAATGTTTTTTTTTAAGGTGCATAGAATTTGTCCACGCTTGGGATGGTATAATTTTTTTCATATTTTGATAAGCGAAACAAAAGTTACAGTCTTAAACGTAGACATGAACATTCACGGGAAAAAATGTCTTAAGGACCTATTGTTAGTAATAAATTATAAAATGATATTTATCTTATTCTATTCACTTTAAAAACAATATTTTTACAAAGCTAAGAGTCTATCCTACGTGATGGCACCATTTTTGTGAAATGTTTTCAGTTTTTTAGCATGGTTCAAGTCTTTGGAAGAGTAGATTTGAGGTTTTTTGATCTTTTGAACTTCATAATGACCTTCCATAGCTTTGGTTGGGGAAAAACAAAGATTTTCCGAGGCTAAGGTTCGGCAAATAGCTCCGCGATCACGGTTTTTTTGTAAAAATACCGCGAACGCGGTTTATAAAGCGCGATCGCGGTTTATAAAGCGCGCTCGCGCTTTATAAAACATATTTACACACATCCCAATGTCCGAATTACCATGTGATTTTTACTGTCTGACCTTACTGTCCGAAGTAGCCCGGAAGCAACAACCCTTTCGCGGACCGAAACACCGCCTCCTTTAGCGTTCACTTGGCCACCCAGACGTGCCGGCGCAGGCGGTTCGGTTGCACGGCCCACCGTTTGCAAAATACAGCATTTGACAACCTTACACTGGCTCCAACTGCACTATTTCGCGCATTTGCAAACATTAGGACAGCGAGAGCACTGAAATGAGAAGGAAAAAAATGAGAGAGGCTATTGTAGAGGGTTCGTATGCCAAGGTGTTGGATCAGACGAGGCCTCTCTAGGTGCCACGGAGTCCAAGTAGTCACCCGTCGAATTTGAACGATATTTTGGTCTCAGGGCTCTTAAGGGACTAAGCCCGAACGAAGTATCCCGGAAGCAACGACCCTTTCGCGCACCGAAACACCACCTCCTCTAGCGTTCACCTAGCCACCCAGATGTGTCGGTGCAGGCGGTTCGGTGCCACGGCCCACCGTTTGCAAAATACAGCGTTTGGCAACCTTACACTAGCTCCAACTGCACTATTTCGCCGTTTGCAAACATTAGGACAGCGAGAGCACCAAAATGAGGAAGGAAAAAAATGAGAGAGGCTATTGTAGAGGGTTCATTTGCCAAGGTGTCGGATTAGACGAGGCCTCTCTAGGTGCCACGGAGTCTGAGTAGTCACCCGTCGAATTTGAACGATATTTTGGTCTCAGGGCTCTTAAGGGACTAAGCCCGAACGAAGTAGCCCGGAAGCAACGACCCTTTCGCGCACCGAAACACCACCTCCTCTAGCGTTCACCTAGCCACCCAGACATGCCGGTACAGGTGGTTTGGTGCCATGGCCCACCGTTTACAAAATACAGCATTTGGCAACCTTACACTGGCTCCAACTGGACTATTTCACGCGTTTGTAAACATTAGGACAGCGAGAGCACCGAAATGAGAAGGAAAAAAATGAGAGAGGCTATTGTAGAGGGTCCGTATGCCGAGGTGTCGGATCAGACGAGGCCTCTCTAGGTGCCACGGAGTCCGAGTAGTCACCCGTCGAATTTGAACGATATTTTGGTCTCAGGGCTCTTAAGGGACTAAGCCCGAACGAAGTAGCCCGGAAGCAACGACCCTTTCGTGCACCGAAACACCGCCTCCTCTAGCGTTCACTTGGCCACTCGGACATGCCGGCGTAGGCGGTTTGGTGCCACGGCCCACCGTTTGCAAAATACAGCGTTTGACAACCTTACACTGGCTCCAACTGCACTATTTTGCGCGTTTGCAAACATTAGGACAGCGAGAGCACCGAAATGAGAAGGAAAAAAATGAGAGAGGCTATTGTAGAGGGTCCTTATGCCGAGGTGCCGGATCATACGAGGCATCTCTAGGTGCCACGGAGTCCGAGTAGTCACCCGTTGAATTTGAACGATATTTTGGTCTCAGGGCTCTTAAGGGACTAAGCCCGAATGAAGTAGACCGAAAGCAATGACCCTTTCCCGCACTAAAACACTGCCTCCTCTAGTGTTCACCTAGCCACCCAGACGTGCCGGCACAGGTGGTTTGGTGCCACGGCTCACCCTTTGCAAAATACAGTGTTTGACAACCTTACACTGGCTCCAACTGCACTATTCTGCGCGTTTGCAAACATTAGGACAGCGAGAGCACCGAAATCAGAAAGAAAAAAATGAGAGAGGCTATTGTAGAGGGTCCGTATGCGGAGGTGTCGGATCAGACGAGGCCTCTCTAGGTGGCACGGAGTCCGAATAGTCACCCGTCGAATTTGAACGATATTTTGGTCTCAGGGCTCTTAAGGGACTACACCCGAATGAACCTCTAACTCTTCCATTTATTCGTCCTCTTCACCTTAAGTGACATGAAAAAATCTTACTTTTCTAGTTGGTGAATTTTCAGGGCATTCATAAGACCTATGAGTTACATATTTATTGCATCTAAAACACTTACCCAAGAATTTTCCTCTTACTCTTTGATAAGGTCTTATAGTCTATAATGCCCTGGAACTTTCACCCCCTCAAATAATGACATATCATTTTCAACCATGAATATTATAAAAAACTAAGATTACAAATAATAGATTAATAAAATTAAAATTAATTTAATGGGGGAAGTAATTGTGTACAGTTTGGTGCGTGGTTGAAATGGAAGAGGAAAATAATGGCTCGGGAAGTGGAGTGTGGCAGGTCTATGGTAGGGGTTGGTATGGGGTAGTGTGAAGGCATGGGATTTCCTGGAAATCATATGAGAATCCTCCCATCATTTCTGACATGGCATTTTCCTTGCATAATAATACAAATAATTCATTCGAGATAAAGAGGCGTTAACCATGGAAAAACCTAAGTTAATGTTGTAGATTTAACAATAATTGGATAGTTGCAACAAGTACAAAAGAAGAGCACTATTTTATTAAAAATGGTAAAGTAGGGGTTTTGTGCTCCCATAATTTAGTAAATATTTTTTGTATGTGGAAAATAAGTAGAAGATTTAGAATTAGTGGGTGTACAATGTCCAACTATATTGAGTTTTCTTCGTCCACGCACTTATGTTGCATGCACTGTAATATTTGCAACATCATTCTTAGGGAGGACAACTACAACCTCATTTCATGTTATTTATATTTCAATTCAAGTAGTTGTTGTATTGATTAATACAATGAAATTTCCCTTTCCTGTTATCCCACATATGTCTCTGCAAGATTTGTCTCTTTCGCCTTTTCCTACGCCAAGTGGGAGATTGAAACTGCTATGGAATTCATGTAATGGAGAAATATTGTTGAAGACATGGGTATCCTCATAAAGATGGCCCTTGATTCTTCACCAAATATAACCAACAGGTTCCCATGGGACCGTTTCACCTTCGATAGCATATTGATTCGATACCACTTTTTTGTTAACATAGTAATATATAATTGGTTCATTGAGCATTCAATATTATAAATAAGGTGTGGAAGTTATGGAATCAATATAATAATTCATATTTTTAGAAGTGACATGTAAACAAAATAAAAAACTAAAGAAAAATAATGAGAAAAATAAAAAGTAATCAACCTACAAAAAATATCCATCTTTCTCACTCCCAAATTCTAAGTCCGGCATTTCATTAATTTTTCTTCATGTAAATTGGTACCTCAAGAATCAATGCACGTTATACATAGCACATCTCTAGTTACTAATACTTAAGTTGGCTTGATATAGAGCTAACAATATTGTTTTAGTTTGAAAAATAAAAATTCAAAATGCCCATGGCATGAAATATACCACAAATAATAATCAGAAAGATACTAAAAAATATATAACTAGAAGTAATACACTAAATCCACCGAACAAAGATCAAAACCCACTTTCTCAGAGTTAGCAATAATACCAAAATAACCAAATTTATAGCCTTATTTAACCAACACACATGGATATATATATATAAGAATAAAATAAAGTGTGCTCCAGACGCGCACGTCTCTGAAAATATATATGTACATGTATAAGTTCATAATGTATGTATACAGATCTCGAACTAAGCACGTGCCATAATGTACATATGGGACCACATGCGGTCGCAAAAGGCTAGATATATATACAATGGACTGTGAATAGATGTACTCATGACCACATATATGTGGCATCCAAGTGGACTATAAATCTACTCATGAAACATCTTCCCTCTCTTCGCCCTGCTAGAAGTAGCACGTCCATGACCTGGGGATGTAGTGGAGGGAGATGCCACTACGGATTTCATCCATGTGGTCCTAGGTGTCTCCAAGCATGCATGCAACCTAACCTACACATTCATAAACAACAAGTTTTTAACACCCAAAATTTTAAAATACCTTCAAAATTTAGAAACTTGTACAATTTAGTTAAAATGCATGTGCAATCTGACCGCAATGTCATGATCCCTATCGATTTGTTGTTGACGCGTCGCAGGGACAACAATAGACTCACGAGAGGTAAGCTACATACAAATAATTAATTTTCAAATTAAATGTTTCACACATATATATATACCTACAAATTTTGATATTGTAGATTTAAGTTTAATAAGAAATAATGAACCTCCAAAATTTAACAAATTTAAAAAATTGTGTACCTCGGTTAGTGGATTTACAGATGCTATGGCGGTATCTACAGCAGCCTCCACAGTCTGCATATGTGGAGGAGTCTCTGTAGCAGTCATAAGCTATACAAAAAACATGTACAAATCAATTTATTAAAATCTACTTAAGAGCTATACAAAAAACATGTACAAATCAATATTTAGTTACTCAAGAAAGAATAAAAATACATTATTAAATTTTATCTTCTATTTAGGATAAATACATAGGATCTAAGTTATTAGGGTTTCTACTTTACTGTTGATCATTACAGGTCATCTCGATGTTGTGTGAAAAAGAGCAACACAATGATCACACAATTTCTAAGCAAGCAAAGCACTAGAAAGTTGAGAGCTCAACTACCTTATGATCTAAGACTGTAAATTCCTTGTATTAGATTGTACAACTACTACATAGACCATGTACATATCATGTATGGTCTTGAACCTACATGTTTTCCAGTTCTATAATCTTCTTTGTAGAATCTAAAGTCTTATCTTCTCCTGCTCCGCTACCTGTCACATCTAGCTCATCCCAGAATCTTCCTAAACAAGCTAAGTTTCTCTCCCCTCTTGTATATTGATAAAGTTATTGTTTATCACTTAGTCCATTTCAAGTTGGAATGAATTATTTTTGTCATGCTTAATTGATGTTGGAAGTTAATTAGATAATAATTGTCTACCTGTTTATAATCCTTGTACCTTTTTCAGTAGAAATTTTAAATAAGGGTATAAATATGACCAATACATTATAGCTCCTCAAACCCATTATGAGGTGTGGAATAATATATAATAGAATACAAGCCCTTGATTCATCCCTCACACATGGAAACATGCACAAATTTAGCTCATGTTTGATCTATGGGAAGAAACATGGATAACTTCAAACTGGTAGTTTGTTGTTGTTATGGGTACTCTTAAGGAATCAAATGGTCCTTGATGTTTCTTCTTAATTTTATTAGAGTGAGAATAGAGGATCCTTGAATTTTCCAAGGTCACCCTACTAGGTTTTAGTGAATGAATATTTATATATGACCAATCGTTAGATTTCTTACTCAAAAAACCTAAAAGTACTACCTAGGTTGACTAAGCCAAGTAACCCTTTTGAAAAAGTTAATATTAGAAGTGTATGGGATAGGTTCATAGGGGGTGGATAGGTTGGATTTTAACTTATCCTAAACCTAAAAACATGTCCATGATGTCTAATAAATTAGGTCTGAGACACATGGAGGATTATGCATATGTTCAATAACATGTGCAGTGATTTGTGAGCCCGGTTGGGATGGAGAATACTTGTTATCTAGTAGAAGCGAAGTGGATATAGAGTGAGACATTTCCTTAAGTTGTTCAAGTTATGTGTGAATGAGATATATATCATTATAGTTGTAACACGTCATGTTTCCAAGTGTTGGGAATACATTTAGGTACTACAAATTACCCCCATTTCAATATAGTATTGATAAATGTTGGATTAATAGATAAGAAACAAGTAAATACAAACCTCACTTCTTGATCATACAATGATGTTGTAAATTCTTAAATCTCAGTACACCAATCCATATAAAACTTATAATCATATGGAAAGGACGCATAGATTTTTTTAGATAAAGGGTACAAGAGGATTTAACCTTTTTTACATTTCTTCATCACTCTTATCATTCATTAAAGAGATTTGTAACTAACCTGCGTAAAACTCATGCGAGGCATGCCAGTAGCTTCAGTTCCCTGAGCAGATGATGACCCGCCAGGCTCTTGTGTATAAAAGAGAAAAATATTAATACATGTACAACATACACGTGAAACAAATTATAATAATAATCTAGTGCAATTAAATGATTTATTAAAAATGTAAGTTTGTACAACTTGAAACTTACGTTTGAAACATGCCCAACCGCAGTAGCTAGCATGTCAACACCGGATGTTTCCTTCACCGGCTCTTGCTATTTAAAATAAAATAAAAAATTAGTTTTTTACATGTATGTACATGACGTACAATCATATATATATTAATATCTCAAACATGTGAATTAAACTATTGTACATATATATATAATTTAAATTTATTTAAAATTTACTTGTGAAAGACCAATATCAGTGGCTCCAGTTCCAAAAACATTCCCCAGCATCTCATCTATAGAAAAAAAATCCTGTGAACAAGCAAATGATGTCTCGCCTGCAATGCATACGGCACCACATGATCCACAGTGGTGTGGTGCACTAGAACTGGCACCTCCACCAACATCACTGGATGCAATCTGGGTGCTATGCTGGGTGAGAGTGTCAGTGAGCTCCCTCAATGCATGCAATGTATCAATGTCCACAACCTCCTTCACTGTAGGAGGGATAATTGAAGGCAGTGGGGGTTTTGGGGCATGGGGGATCCTAGGCTGACCTATGCGTGCACCAGGTCTGCTCTGTGCAGAGCCACCTCCTCGACCAAAAAAGTTTGAAAAGTCAAAATAATTCGGGACCTCATTGAGCACAAACTCACAATATAATTTCTTCAAAAAATAAAGAGGAACCTCATTGTTGTTGCATGGTGGATAATCAAAAAACATCCACCATCGGTCCGAAAAATTGTTTTTGATTCTATCATCATGGCACCAATGGATTGGGAACCGTTTGCAAGTAACTGCAGGGGGGGCATTGGTTCTAGGGTCGGTAAATAATGCACAAATTAGGTCTTTTTTCATTTTTTTTTGTCTTTGACAGCTGCATGAGATAGTTTATCCGCATACCACCGCCTATAGTCACTTAGAAAGGTGTTCCATATATGTATTTGGTTGGTTGCAGACTCGACTTTGCCAATCAATGTTTGCAATGTATTGGCTAAAGTCATGCAGAATGGATTTGTAGCATGGTTTTGTCTTATAGTTTGAATTAGGTTCTCAATGAAAATTTTATTTTCTTGGATTCTTCCAATGATATTATCTTGCGTTCCTGTTGGCTCAGTGGGGACAGAAGGAGCCATAGGGGGCGGATCTATGTTTGGAGGAGGGTTCTGAGGAATGTTTGGAGGGTTTTGAGGAATGTTCGGTGGGTTTTGAGGAATGTTTTGATAGTTTTCACGAGCCCGAGCTTGCCGACCAACTGATAAAACAATAAAATTGTATACATAAACAAACAATTCACAAAACCCATGAAAATGCCAAAAAAAACCTAAAATGCAAAAAAAACAACCTAAAATGCAAAAAAATGATTACAATCAGGGGACTTACCTCCTCGTCTTGGTGGCATGGTTGAATCTATCGCTATCCAGAAGTCTGATGAGCAATTTTGAGATAGTATTGAAAGTGCGAGTGAAAAACGTTTAGGAAAAGTCGCGGTTCGAATTGAAAATTAGGAAAATAACGAGTCGCGGGACTATTAAATTTTGTCTCAGAGTTCTGCGATCGCGGTTTATAACCGTGCTCGCGGTTATAAACCACGATCGCGGAACTAGGTTCGGTAATTACCGAACCTAGAATTCAATAACCGCGATCGCGGTTTTAGGACCGCGCTCGCGGTTTTAAAACCGCGATCGTGGGTACCTTTATTTCAGGTTTTTATGTCCACGAAATTGTCCACCAACTTCGTTCACTTACCCAGATACCCTTACAAATATTTATTTCACACAAAATAAAATTGAAGAGGCACAACAAACGCTACAACAAACAATTGTAGCTATCCAAACTGCACAAAATAAAATGAAAGCAAAATCTTATAATGACATGTTTCAAAAATTCATAGATAAGGCAATCACTTCATACCTTCTAAAAGGGCCCTAGAAAGAAAACTCTATAGAAAACAATGCCCCATAAAGAAAATCATCTCGTCTTGTACATACTATACTTATGTTTGTTCCTCAAACCCTGTACATATCTAATCTTTCTAGTACCACCATAAATAAAGGTGTTTGTTTTTTTTTCTTGTATTTTCCACAATGTTAAGTATTCCACGTTGTATTAAATACAATAGTCTCTCTCCCATAATTTTTAAAAAACATTTCCACATAAACTCTACATTTGCATAATTCCAGGTATAACTTTGTAAATTATTTAAAATTTCTCACACCATTAAAATGCAGCAGGGAGTAAAACACCAAGATATGAAAATAAATTTGTTTGTAAAAAATCACATTAATTCTAAAAAATCATTAATTACAGATCATTAATTTGATTTTACTTCAATTTCCAAAGTGGGATTTGGAAACTTTGGAACAAATCCAAATTCCACAACCTTTTTCAGCATCCTCCTTGCTTGTGCCAAAATGTGAGCTTTGGAATAATGACTGATTTCACTGATGTAGTTGTGATTACCTGGTAGAAATATATGCAAAATATGGAAGCATAGAGAAGGCACGTCAAATTTGTAGGATGCCCTTCAACAATAAGTCAGTCTTCCTCTTTTGCTAATTTGTTCATCAGGGGTTTATTTCCCTAACTCCACACAAAGTGGGTTTTAAAATTTCCCCCGAATTGATTTTGGTTATAGTGTCTTGAATTGTGATTTGGTTTAATAGATTAGAGTTAAATCAAAATATTGGTGAGTCCAAATGCTTTTATATTGGGTTCCAGTGTTCTATTTTAGAAATCCAGTAGCTGGTGATTGAATTATTTTCATGTACAAACCTTGTTCACTACCCTTAGTTATTCTTACATTAAATTTATTTAAGTGATGAGCTTAGCATTGCATGTCTATTCTTCTTTTATGTGATTGTTTTCAAGATTTCTATGAAATATCCCAATTTAGTGCTGCAGATTTTCTCACATCTATTGTTACAAACAAAAAAATGTATCAAATTTTTTGTGAGGTGGTCGCTCATGTGGATATGGAGTAAATAATTTAAATCACTTTAATCTGAGTCATGACTCCTCAAGATTACCATAGAAAATTCGATCAAACAGTAATAGAAAGTGGATATTTAAGGTCTCGGAGCTCTTACAATTTTTATTTGGAGCCGAACATAACTTGAGTTGGGTATTACAATTTTTTTTAAGTCCATTCAATGAAAAAATGTTGGAAGAAAAAATTGTTTTCTTTGCTGTTAAAGTTTTCATTTCTATGTGATTAATACATAGACAAAAAACCCTACCATCTCACATTATCAGTGTCTGTCACATAAAAAATTGTTTATAGTAATTGTTTATAAAAGGTAAATACGTAAAGACCTTTATAAAACAATAAATGTGTTTAACATTTTGCAGTCTGTCATTATGTAAAATTGCTTAGTTATTAGACCCTCTCAATTTCTATTTGCATGTGAACTATTTAACAAAATTCCTTAAGTAAATGCGATGTCAAACAAATGTATACAAGATTTATTTATATAATATAAATAGGTTTTATATTTTAGCTATACACCCACACCCACATAAAGAACCATTTAAAAAACCAAAAATAATTATCTTTCATTATGCACAATTTCTTAATTCCTGTCAATTTCTGGGCCTCTATGGCTGCAAAGGGCCTGTACCCGATTTTGGTTTTCTTTACAAATCCATTTGCAAGTATTGTGGTAGTCGTAGCACTGTATGCAAAATCACAAGGATTGTTGTTGTCTCCTGAAAACTACTCTACGTTTTCATAGCCAAATTAAATTTTTTTGAGCCAATGCCCTTCGTTGGTGTTTAAGCCAAGTCAAAGATTCAAGAAATTAGCAAAAGTGTTACCTTGAAGCTACTTAAACCTCTGTTTTGCTCATTTTTAGAAATCCTCCATTTCCTAGTCTATGCACGTAATATCCTCTTTACAACCTCCATTTTTGATCAAAATTGTTCACTTGTTCTATGGCCTGGGTTGTCAAATCATTGGTTTGTCTCCATGCCTTTCGTTGAAGAAATAAATTTTGAAAATTGGACTCAAAATGATGAAGTATTCTTCCTCTGTGTATTTTCTATAGTTGGTATAACGGGCATCTTTTACCTGTCAAATTTTGACCCCAATGAATGCAGGTACATGGTCAGATACTATTGGATGGGGAGGAACAGTATTTTTGGTGAACTTGACACTTTTGGTCACTTTTGGAAAAAATGGTAAATCTGCCCCGTGGCCCCGGAAATTTTGAAGTTGTCGATTTTGGTTCATTGCAGAAAAATTGGAAGTTTTTGTCCCAGGATGCACAAGTTCATGAGGGACACTTGGGACCTAAAAATATGAAATTTTTGATTGCGGAAAAAGTAGATTTTTTTGTCCCAGGCTACATAAGTTCACGAGGGACACTTGAGACTTGAAAAGCTGAAATTGCCATTTGTGGAAAAAGTAGAAGTTTTTGTCCCAGGCTGCACAAGTTCACAAGGGGCACTTAGGACCTGAAAAGATGAAATTTGTAATTACGAAAAAAGTAGAAGTTTTTGTCCCAGGCTGCAGAAGTTCAATTGGGACACTTGCGACCTAAAAATTTGGATTGGCCAAAAAATTCAAAAGCATGAGAGAAGGCCGGAAGAAGAAATTTGTGATTTTGATCCTCTTTGTAAAAAGGGTGAAAAGTTAAAAAGTGACCTACAGCTCCGATTAGGCTTTAAAGGGAAAAAATTAAAGTTGAAGCTAGCAAGGAGAAAGTTAAAGGTGAAGCCCGCTGTTGAAAATTCAAAGTGGATGAGCTGGTCATGGGGGGAATTTGTTTTTTTGAGATCATTTTCATAAAGGTGAAAAGTTAAAAAGTAACCCGCAACCCTGATCAAACTTTTGAAGGGAAAAATTCAAAGTTGAAGCCCGCAGGAAAAAAGTCAAAGGTGAAGGTGCCACATGTCCTAGTCAAATCGGAGCAGCGGGTCGGCGGAGGAAATTGAGTTTTTGAGCCTTTTTTCAAAAATGGTTAAAATTTTGAGAAAAGGGCCACGACCCCATTTCGAATCAGAAGGAACCATGTATTCTAAGTTGAAAATTCAAAATGAGGGTGCGGGCCAATTTTTTTCCAAATTGCCAAATCTCTAAAAAATCTCAAAATGCAAAGGGATTTCCCCCATAACCACTCTAATCCCTTCTTTCCACGTGGATGACCTGATTTCAAAGCTATAGGAGTGAATCAAATGGTCTATATTTAAACTAGAAAATCGAATGTAACAGCTTCTTTGCAAGATGTGGTTTGGAACCCTCCATGAGCATTTTCTTCACAAAAAAAGAATTTGAAAAGGCATCGAGGATTTATAAATATTGTAACCAATTCAGCAAAGGATATAAGGGCTTATCGATATCATTCAAAGGGCTAGCGATTGATATTTGAAAAGACCTGAGTGCTTTGTACCTGGAAAAGATAGAAAATGCCATTCTTCTTCTATTTTGTCTTCTTCCTCAAATTTATTCCATTCTCAAGATATGTAAAAACCTTTCTTGAGATTCAATAATAAAAATAATTAATTATTTCCTCTTTGATTGAGGAATTGATTAGTACTTTGAGACCAATGAGTTTCATTCAGTCTTGTAGCTTCTCCCGCGGATTGTTTTTCTTCTGATTATAAATGCATGTAAATGAAATTTCTATTTAATATGTGTGGGCATTTGATATTCTATTGACAGCATTATTTTTTCCTTTCCCCATTCTCACTCCCTTTCCCCTTCTCAGACAAAGTTCTTCTCTAGTGAGAAATTGCTACCTTTGCCACAGGGTCAGTGGAGTGCCCTTGTTGGATCTCTAGTCGAAAGGCCTCCATTGAAATCGAATTTTTCTTGCATGCACATATGGAAGTTGCACCATTCAAGTAGAGGGACTTAGATTCCCATAGCATTGGCTTGAAACTAACCAATTGTTCCACAAGATAATTTTTCTCACCAATAGTTTTTGACATCCACAATGGGGCAGATTTTGCAGCATCTGTACCAGAAAACGACCTCAGGGTCTCAAAATAAAAATAAAAAATTCTATAAGAAAATTTTCTAGAGATTAAATAATCACATGAACTACATGGATGTAAATCATGGTTATTCTAAAAAATACTCCTATTTATAGACCTGATTTACTCTTTCACATCTAAGAAGACATTACTTCCAATTTGAGAGAAGCTATTTAGCATAAGAGACAAAGTGTCAATCAATACTTCATTGCCATAAGCATTTTGGACCTGGAAGGAATGTGTTTATCAAAAACTTTCAAGCTGGCTAATAGAAGATACACCTGGCAACAAAGACAAGGAGGAAAAAATGACCCCATTTTTGAAGAACTTCAAAGAAGACAAGAGCTACTTAGAATCCAGGGGCCTTCTCTTCATCAAGCAACTAGTCACGTTGAGATCCTGAGTGCTACTAATCGTGTGGAAGGTGAATTTCCATAAATCAATGAGAACCTTGATGATTTCATTGACGTAGAAACCAAAGAAGAAGTTAGAGAAAGAGAAGAAAGAGTGGAAGACGAAATAAGGGCTCAACTTAGAGAAATCGAAGGAATTCAAGCTAAGGCAGACAAGAGCGCAGCAACAGAGGCCACATCTTTAGTAAGGTGGGAAGCTAGAAACAAAAATTGAATGGGTGGTCGTGAGGCCTGTAGGCCTAATGTACCATGGGGAGGAAATACTGGTCCACTTGCTCTTCCACCACCACTTCATGACCTCCCAAGAGGTTCAAGAAAGAACTTCACAAAATTGAAAGGGGATGGTTCTCTGCTCCCTACAGAACATGTAGCAGCATTCATTACTACTTGTGGAGTGTTGGGAGTCGAAGATGAAGATGTTTCAGTTAGGATCTTCATGGAGTCAATCCAAGAAAAGGTTGTTGAATGGTTCTACATGTTGCCCCTAAGATATGTTACATGCTGGGAAGATATAAGTAGCACATTTGAACATAGATTCAAGAGCACAAAATATTTTCAAGATTTACTGGTCCCATTGGTTCAAATGAAGAAGGAGAACTTTGAATCAATGAGATATTTTGTAGTAAGGTATAATTGGTTGACAAGAAGGATCCTAGAAGATGTGGTTCCCCCAGAAAATAACTTAGAGAGGTTCTTCATCAGTGCTTTGCCACTAGAAGTTGGTTTCTTCCTCATAAGAGCCCAAGAAAGAACATTGAGGGAGGTTTAAGACTTTGCAGTTGAGACTAATAATAATCTAATTCTTTCTGGAAAATTGAATGGACCAAATGGGAAGAAAAAAGGTTAGAGTTCAAATCTAGTCACAACTGATCCAATGTTCCAAAAAATGGCAAATGAACTAGTTGCTTTAAAGAAGTAGTTATCAAAAATCATAATGAGGAATCATCCAAGGAGACTAAATCCTCCTGATAGACCAAGAATTGATCCACCTCCTCGTAGGCTTACTCTTGAAGCACCACTAGTGAACGCCACCTATGACACTAGAGAATCACGAGAAGGAACAAATATTGAGGAAAATGAAGAAGAAATCATCAATGACTATGAAAACTATCTCAAAATTGAAGAGCTTGACATGCACAATGGCTTGATTGAATACGTTGATGATGAGGAGGAAGGTGATGAAGAAGATCAAAGTTTTTCATGTGTTGTTTTCACTCATGCATAATCTAAGAATGGTGTTTAAGCCTCATCAGTTGTAACTAAGAGTAGGAAGAAAAAATAAGATAGCTCTTCAAATCCTCCACTAAAGAAGATCATCAGCAGGGGATCAACATTACCACCTTCCATGGAATAAGCTAGGGAGAAATCAGATTCACTAGTTGTCAAGGATCACACTGCTGTGCTAAGTAACTTATCTGATTATTCTCCCAACTCAAAAGATGTTAAGAGTAATTCTCTTCTAAATACTAGTTTTGCAAGAACGCCTAAAATTCAATCAAGTGCTACACTCCCATATCCTTCCAAGCCAATTGCTACATTTAAAAAGGAGAAACCAACACCAAACATAATAAAAATCATGTCATTTAAATCCTCTCCAACTATTAGAACCTCTTCCTCATCTACCATAACTCCATTTGACTTTGTGGAGAATGCAAGCAAAACCAAAGTTCAGCTCTCTGAGTTTGAATACTTACAAACACATCCTTCCCAATTTGACAGATACATCAAGGCAATGGGGTGGTAAATCTACATCTAAAATCTCTAATTCTAAAGGATTACTTCCCACACCATCCATACCACCTTATCAAAACATGTTATCCCTCAGTGCCTCCAACATCAACAGAGTTGATCCTTTCTACCTATCACTTCTCATCAAAGGCTTCCAGTTGAACAATTGCATCATAGACTCTGGAGCCTCAGATAATGTGATGCCAACAAAATTTACAAATGCTTTTGAGATCACTTTGACCTGGGTAAATGGCACATGCTATTCAATGGAATCAAAACAAGTTCCATTGGTAGGAAGAATCAAGGATGCTCAGGTTACACAAGCTGATTACTCGGACAAGAAGATACTCCTGATAATGTTGGTAGCAGATATCCCAACATCTATTGGTATGCTATTGAGTATAAGTTTTTGTAGATATCTAGGTGGAGAAATAAAAATGGATTGGTCATCTACAACTATCCCAGTGAAGGGAGAAATGAATAAGCTGCTGCGAGTCAGGAAAATTAAATTCATAGTAAGGAAATTTGATGATCCAAGAGCTAATATCCTCTTTCAATATTGTGGGATATGAAACTACTTCCTTACATCACAAAAGGAAGATAACTTGTAATTCCTCATGGAAGAAGAAGAAGATCAAATTCAGAGAATGGAGTTTGATGGCAGTCATTCCAAAGTAGGTTTAGGAGCTGGTGTAGTATTATACTCTCCTCTAATGAGGTATATCCTTTTGCATACAAGCTGTAATTTGATAATATAAACAATACTTCATAGTATGAAGCATTTCTCTTAGGAATGAATGCAACAGAGGACATGGGAATCAAGAAAATGAGATTCAAAGGTGATGTAGAGGTTGTGGCTAAGCAGGTCCACCAGTAATATTACGTGAAAAATCCAAGGCTCAGGAACTATAGAAACATGGTGTGGGACTACATTGAATCCTTTGATGCATTATCCATTGAAGCTATCCCTAGGGATAAGAGTGAAAAGGCTGATTCTCTAGCAGTGTTAGATTCCTTAGTGACACCTCCTCCTTCTTTTGGAAAGGATAAAGTGACCATTGAGATGGTGTTCAGACCGAAGATACCAGATAGCTTAAATCACTGGCAGGGCTTCAATGATAACAATCAGATCCTAGTATTCTTAGAACAAAGGGATAACTTCAATAATATGTTCTTTGAAGGAAGTGAAAAGCCACACTGTGAATCAATCCCCAAATAAGAGAAGGAAGGAAATGAGGGAATTGATGAAGAGGGAGTAATCAAACTGAAAGGAAACAAAATCCCCAAGGGCCTAGTTTCTTTAGAAATCCTCTTTGACAAACATGACAGGTTCATCCAAGAGAAAGAAAAACAATCTTCTCGGTGTCCATTTGATTTTGATCAAGAAAACATTGGAACTTCAGAGAATCCAAGGAAAGTTAACTTTGGTAAATGCTTCTCACCAGAAGAGAAGAGAAATTTTGTTGCTCTGCTAAAGAAATACTCAGATGTCCTGGCCTATTCCTATGATGATCTCAAATCTTTTCATCCAAAGGAAATGCATCACTCCATTCCTTTGAAGCAAGGATCCAAGCCCTTCAGGAGAAAACAAAGGCCCTACAATCCAAACATTTCTGATGTTATCAAAGAAGAGGCGATAAAGATTCTCAATGATAGAATTATTTTTCCCATCCACCATTCAACATGGGTGGCTAAAATTGTGCCAGTAAGGAAGAAGAACGGGGAAATAAGTTTTTGTGTAGACTTCCAAAATCTGAATCAAGCATCTCTCAAGGACAACTACCATCTTCCAATCATGGATCATAATTTGTAAGTATTTAGTGGATCAAAGATTCTCTCTTTGCTTGATGGATTCTAAGGGTACAACCAAATCAAGGTGGCAGAAGAGGATTGCAACAAAACGACCTTCATAACACCTTGGGGCACTTTTTCCTACAACAGAATGCCTTTTGGCTTGATCAATGCTGGAGCCACTTTCCAGAGAGCAATGGACTTGGTCTTCAAAGATTTGAAACACTACATTGTCATTTACCTTGATGACCTCATGGTTTTTTAAAAGAGGAGGGGAGATCATGTCAGTCATTTGGAGCAAGTCCTTGCAAGGTGTAAGAAACATGGGATTTCTCTAAATCCAAAGAAGTGCATTTTTGGAGTCATAGAAGGAAAATTGTTGGGACACATTGTGAAAAAACATGGAGCACACATTGATCCTAAGAGGGTCAGAGCTATTCAAGCACTAGCCTTACTAACCAGCAAGAAGGGAGTTCTTTCATTATTTGGAAAGGTAAACTTCCTTCATCATTTTGTGCCTAAGTTTTCTGAACTAACTAAGAATAAAACTTCCATGATGAATACTCAAACATGTTTCAAGTGGAATAAGGAAGGAAAATCAGCATTTGAGGAGATCAAGAAATCCATTGCCAAATATCCAACTCTTGGATATCCAAATTTCAACAAGGAGCTCATCATGTATTACTATGCATCAGAACATACACTCTCTACTATGCCTTTTTCAGAAAAATGATGAAGGTTTGGAAGCACCCATTGCTTTCATGAGCTGTCCTTTGAAAAATCATGAGCTAAAGTACAACCAATTGGAGAAACATGGCTATGTAGTGGTCAAAGCTATTAAAAGTTTTAGATTCTACATCCTCAATTCCCATACAATGGTGATGGTCACTGGAAGCGCAATCAAGTCCATTTTGACTCAACAAGATCTTGGGGCTAAGAGAGGAAGCTAGATTGCAAAGACCCAAGAGTATGATTTGGAGATTAGACCCGGTAATCTGGTAATAGGAATGGTTTGTTCAAGCTTATTTCTGAAGATGAAGCTCTCAAAGCTCAGCAGGGAGAAAAAGATGGTGTTTTCTCAACCTTTTTAGGAGACAGTCCACAGGTTCTCTTTGTCACCACCACTGATGAGTGGTATGCTGACATTGCTTACTACCTCACTTATGGAGAATGTCCTCCTCATCTTGATTACAAAAAAAGAAGGAAAATAAAGCTAAAGGCAACCAAGTTTGTGATATGGAGTCATGCACTTTACAAGAGAGTCCTAGATGGTTGTTTCCTCAGGTGTGTAGATAAGAAGCAGCAAGAAAAGTTCCTCAGGGCATATCATGATCAAGCTTGTGGTGGACATTTCTCAGCAATGGTCACCGCACATAAGATCCTTATAGGAATATATTATTGGCCCTCCATATTTTCAGATACTCAAGATTGGGTTTCCAAATGCAAAGCATGTCAACAATTTGTTAGAAAGCCATAACTAGCCACGCTGCCACTCAGACCTGTGGTGATTAAAGAACCATTTTAGTAATGGGGGCTAGATTTTATTAGTGTTATGAATCCTCATTCTAGTGCATGGCATACTTATGTAGTCACTGCAACTGATTACTTCACTAAATGGGTGGAAGCCATCCTAACAAAGCAAGTCAACTCTGAAATAGTCTACAACTTCATCAAGGAGAATATCATTATTCATTTTGGACTACCACAAAAAAATGTTGTAGATAATGCCACCTATTTATCTTCCAAGGAGATCACAGAGTTTTGTTATGGATTTGGAATCTCCCTATCTCACTCTTTTGACTACTATCCATAGGGAAATGGGCAAGTTGAGAAAGTTTGAAGTTACGATTTTGGTTCATTGTAGAAAAGTGGAAGTTTTTGTCCCAGGCTGCACAGGTTCACGAGGGACACTTAGGACCTGAAAAGCCAAAATTTCTGATTGTGGAAAAAGTGGAAGTTTTTCTCCTAGGCTGCACAAGTTCACGAGGGACACTTGGACCTGAAAAATCTGAAATTGATGGTTGCGATAAAAGTGGAAGTGTTTGTCTTAGGCTGCAAAAGTTCAAGAGGGACAATTGGGACCCAAAAATAAAAAATTTCCAATAGCGGAAAAAGTAGAATTTTTTGTCCCCAAGCTACAAAAGTTCACAAGGGACACTTGGGACTCAAAAATCTGAAATTGCTGATTGCAGAAAAAGTGGAAGTATTTTTCCCAGGCTACGCAAGTTCAATTGGGACACTTGGGACCCAAAAATTTGGATCGGCTGAAAAATTCAAAAGCATAAGAGTAAGCCGGTAGAATAAGTTTGTGTTTTTGAGCCTTTTTGTAAAAAGAGTGAAAATTTAGAAAGTGACTCGTAGCCCCGATCAGGCTTTAAAGGGAAAAAGTCAAAGTTGAAGCCCACTGGGAGAAAATAAAAGGTGAAGCCCGCCATTGAAAAGTCAAAGCAGACGAGCGGGTCATTAGGGGGATTTTTGTTTTTGATCCTCTTTGCAAAAAGGTGAAAATTTAAAAAGTGACCCGTAACCTTGATTAGCCTTTTCAGGGAAAAATTCAAAGTTGAAGCATGCAGGAAAAAGTTAAAGGTGAAGGTGCCACGTGTCCTAGTCAAATTGGAGTAGCGAGTCAGTGGAGGAAATTGAGTTTTTGAGTCTTTTTCCAAGAAAGGTTAAAATGTTGAGAAAAGGGCCGTGACCCCATTTCCAATCATAAGGTGCCATGTGTCTAATTTGAAAAGTCAAAGCGGGGGTGCAGGCCAATTCTTTCCAAATTGCCAAATCTCTAATAAATCTCAAAATCTAAAGGGATTTCCCCTGTAACCCCTCCATTCCCTTCCTGCCATGTGGACAACCCGATTTCAAAGCTATAAGAGTAAATCAAAAGGTGTATATTTAAACTAGAAAATTGAATGTAACGGTTGCTTTGCAAGATCTGGTTTTTAACCCGCCATGAGTGTTTTCTTTACAACAAAGGAATTTGAAAAGGGGTCGAGGATTTGTAAAGATTGTAACCATTTTGGAAAAGGATATAAGGGATTCTTGATGTCATTCCAAGGGCTGGCAATTTATTTTCAAAAAGACCAGAGTGCTCTGTACCTAGAAAAGATAGAAAATGCCATTCTTCTTCTATTTTTTCTTCTTCCTCAAATTTCTTCCATTCTCAAAATATGTACAAAATCTGCTCGAGCTTTAATAATAAAAATAAGGAATTATTGCCCCTTTGATTGAGGAATTGATTGGTAATTTGTGACCAATGAGTTTCATTCGATCTTGTAAATTTTCCTCCGGATTTTGTTGTTCTCATTATAAATACATGTAAATGAAATTTCTAATTAATGTGTGTGGGTATCTGATATTCTAATCACAACGTTAGTTTCTCCTATCTCCATTCTCACTCCCTTTCCCCTTCTCAGACAAATTTCTTCTCTAGTGAGAAATTTCTAGCTTTACCACAGGGTCAGTGGAGTGCCCCTATTGGATCTCTAGTCAAAAGGCCACCATTGAAATCCAATTTTTCATGCATGCACATACGGATGCTACACCGTTCAAGTAGAGGGACTTAGATTCCCATAGCATTGGAGTAAAACTCACCAATTTGTCCACAAGACAAACTTTCTCACCAATAATTGTATAGTTCGTTGTCAAGCGTTGAGCCTATTCAAAAAAGACTAGTGGCACTCATTCACATGGATCAGCATAAAATATTTGGCTACATTTAGACTATACTATTAGCATTATACTCATGGTCCTATGTTTTGGAATGCCTTTCTATAATATTTGGTCTTCTGTAGTTAGTTTTAAGATACCTGTTTGGCCTCAACCAACTTGGCATCAACTTAAGAGATCGAGATGCAAGACTAGAATAGAACATCTATATGTAAGAAAGCTAATTTAGGAAAAGACACTGACAAGTTGAGATACACTACGTGGCCTGGAAAAAGTGGAATGCTTTTACATTGAAGGAAGAACAAGTTAGGGATGATTGTTGGTGAATAGGTAAGAAATTCCATTAATACTTATATATGGAGATAAAATATGTGCAATGGAAAATGAGGACAATGTGTGCATTCCCATCTTCTCACTTAACATAAAGTTAGGCTATTTTTCCATTAATTGTAGTAATCAGTAGTTTTTTCCCTCATTCTTCATAGTTCAATCTTTATTAATAAATACAGAATTTTTTATGTCATTGAAGCTTATATTTTATGTGGCATGAATGTCATTTGTTTCATTTTCCTTAGTTGCTCTAGCCTGATTTATTTGGAACAGTGAGTGACTCCATGATGGTAAATGAGTTTTCAAGGGCATCTTGATCACATTGGACCGGATAAAATTTGATAGAATACACACATCAAGAACCTGATTTTATGCATATACTTATAATTGAATCAAATGTAATATCAAAATCTTAATCCAAAAATATTGACAATGTTAAAACTATTATGACTATTACGAGACTGTATTACTAGCTTTATACTCAATATTTTAAGAAATCAATGGACATTCTAGATTTGACATGTTATTCAATTGGTTCTCCACATTCCAAAGCATTCATAATGAGACTATACCCAATCTATTTAACTTCATCTATAGTTCTTGACTCAAGTTATCACAATTTCTTGACATGGAAATTCAATGCAAACATTCATTGAGATGACTTGATATAGTATTATTTACAGTTACACCTAATTCGAGCTTGTAGAATCATAATACCCAACTCACACTTATAGATAATCAATTACGGCTATCGAATTATAGTCTTGATTATGAAACTTTTGTCACTTAAATTTCTTCAGTGCGAAACCCAATGACCCTCAGACTTTCTGCAACTTAAAGGACACTACCTATAGATGTTTTCTTGCATAACAAGAACCTGGTAGGAGGAAAAGTTAATTTTCTTTCTTTCTAGATAATTTAAAAATCTAAAACGTGTTGCAATACCACTGTATGGACCTTATACACATTATTATTTTGATGATTTGAGTGTAAGAATGCTTTTATGCTTCAGGAAAATAAGCTTTAGGTACAAAAATACAAGAAAGTTGAAATTTGACATAGAACAGGTTAGTATTAAGTTTAAATTATCTACATGAACAATATTAACTTTCTCAAAATTAGGATTTTTATTTTCATATCGTCTGATCAAAAATATTATTTTATAGAGGAGGAAGCCAAATAGTTATATCAAAAGCTATCATTACCTACATGTGTTACGCTTCTCAGTTTTAAGTTATCATATGAATTAACTTTTATCCTCTTTAAGCTTGAAGATCCTTTTACTTCTTTCATAATTTTTATCATTCTCATTTAGTTTTCCTTGTAATCAACATTTTTATTGCATGGCATTTTGACCGTGTATTATCACAGGAAATTTTAGCTTTAAAAGATCTGTTCAGGGAATGGGCTATTTATATTGTTATTTTCACTTAAATTCAAGTCTTATTAGTATATTATGTATGATTCCTATGCATTGAATACCCACTTATGATGATGATGTAAAAAACATTATTGTATCAACAAAAAGAAATGATCTGCTGTCCATTTTTAATCATGAACATACAACAAACCCGTATTCTAATATAAATTAGACAAATCCAAATCTTAATTCAACCCATCCCCCTCATAATACATTTCTAACATATTGTGTGCCCTCCCCCCTTTTTCAGGTACTTTAAACACGACAACCACATTTGACACTGTAACAACCTGAATTCCATCAAATTATACTCTCATACAACAGTTACTATCTGAATGTGTCAAACAATAATGCATGGAAGCCACAACTGTAGACAACACCACAATCTATGCAATGCTGCATACCCAACAAGCACTACAACAAACAAAAATTACACTACAGAAAGCATCCATTTCCAGTGAAGGCACCATCCACATTCTTAGGGAAAAATTCTACATAGAGTTCTATAAATCCACCCCCTCCCCATAACAACAAAAAAAACACCCCCCCCAAAAAAACTTGTACACCCCTCTTATACATAACCCGAACTATGTAATGATGGTTACAGGACATAGAAGCAATTTTAAGATAAATACTTAATTTAAAATATTTTGAAAACATGAAAACCAATGGTATCAATGTACAGAGAGATGTTTATTTCCAATTAGTGGTGCAAAGAGTAATGCTTATTTAAAGGTATTTAAAAATCTAAGTACTCACATCCATACAAAGAGTGATCTTTATTGCCACTAGGGTTTTGTGGTTGTAAAAACAATCCTGAAATGTATTGCATATGTAAATTTAATATGGTATAAAAAACCGATCACAGATACTTGACCTTCCTCATAAAAAACTCCAAAACTCTATACATATTATTTAGTGTTAACGTTTTAATTTCTAATAAACCTAAGCAGTATCAGAAGGCTGCGGTAGATGCTCCTGGTAAATACAAACACCAACACATGAAAAGATTTTGATTTGCAGTCAAGGTCAAATGTATGATTGATATTATTGTTTTGTTACTAACTTGATGGCTTCCATTTTCATATGGATTATTTCACCTGGATTGGAACCTTTTCATTTATTTGTAGAATGTATGTGAAAGTACATGGTATCTTTGAATGCTTTTTGTTTTGGTTGAGAAATGGAAACTAGCTTCAGAGTAGGTTACTTAAATGACATCATGAATGATGTTACTAAGTTACACTTTTGTTTTTAAAAATGTTATTCAATTAAATCTTATGCATACGATATTCAAGGCACATCCCAAGTTGCATGCTCCTCATGTTATAAATAAGTATATGTTTACTAATGTTCATATGGATTTCCTCTTGGGTGAGTAAATATAGAAAACATAGCTATTTTTGGCTTAAATAGTCAATTTATGGTCTTTCATTTGGCCTTCAACTCTTATAAATGTTGGCCCATCACTAAATCCCTTCCTATGCATTTCAAAAAAAGTTTGTGAGCAAAAGTGGTGCTAAATTTATCAACAAATAGTGTGCAAATTAAATAAAGCTTAATAATTCTTCTCACTATCCATGCATTCGTAAGATTATCGGAAGTTGAGCCTCTAAATGGTTCTAAATTCCCATTGTTATCATTTTTCCCCAGATACAAGTTTTCCTATCTCCCCAGTCTCCTTTCAAGTATGTGTGGCATGCCTTAGTGTTGCGGTGCCCATCTTCAGCAAGGCTGATATCCTAAGATTTCATTACTTTGTAATCTTTTCTCCCATGTATTCTACTTTCCTTATAAGGGAAAAAAACAAAGGACTTGGTAATTTTTCAGATTAAATCAAGATAAGAGAATTAAATTGATCTATCTTGATGTATTAGGTCTTTCTTTATGATAAAAATTATGTAGCCTACCCAAAGGGGATGATTAGGGGGTCTAGTCTGGCCAATGGTGATGATAATGTGGCATTGGATTTGAACATGGGGAAGATTCCTATTTCAGGATCGAATAATTCTATTACCATCTATGGAAAGAATGAATATAAAATTTAATGCATTGATCTTTTCATTTGATTTATTAAAAAACGTTTTTGGATGCTTTGAATTTGTTGACATTTGCATTTTCAATGCTTATTTTGTCTTGCATTTACATACCCATTTTAAAGTGGTCGCAGTCAAACATTTATCATTTATATGCACAAGAAACACATCTCCTATATCAACTGTTATATTATTTATCACATCATTACAACCTCCTGACCGTTTGTGTTGATAGCATTCATTCAAGTATCTAGAATTGTTACAGACAATATTGTCCACCTTAATTCTCGCAAATCAAATCAGACCCACTTTGAGTAATACACCATATTCCACGCAACAGACCCCAACAAATTACTGATTTCAAAAAAGGTAAAAAGTATCGACCTACTTCCACTCTAATCCCAATATGTTACAGACCCATTTTAAAAACACAACCTACACTAGAAGATAACTCCCAAACAAATCCATGCCGGCGTAACCTTTCTCCTCCTGGAGCAACCACCAGTTGTATATGCATCTATAATTTTGGTGACTTGAGATAGTTATGGATTCTGTAAAATATTATATTGATCATTTTGTTATGGCATATGTATATATGTATTTGTGTTTATGTAAACCTCTTCATGGTGATATTACATGCTTAACCCAAGAGTGGGTACTTTCACGTGATGATTGTTTATGGGCACGTAAAAACCATATTAGTAAGTGAGTGGTGTCATGCTATATTACTAATATATATCTTCACTCCACTCTAGTAAAGGACCATGAGATTCAAATGGACAGTAAATGGGTAATTGCAATTGTGTATAGGCACAATCAAGTTACCCTAAAAATTCAAAGGGAGTTATTTATATACATGATCACTATTTATGAATGAGGTAGTAAGTATTTGATTTATGTTAATTTTATTACATTATTTTAATGTTCTGATTTGTGTGATGAGTGTACAAGAAAGTGGTGTTTGAAGGATGAGAAGGGGGGACAAGGGGGATTCATAGATTTCCATTACACATATTGATCCTAACGCATGTTAGAGATCGATCCCTCACTTGTATGTAATTTGTAATATGTATACCTATCAACACCTTTTTTATCGTCATCATTAGATAAAAAATTGTAATATTTGTTCTAAGTTAAATTTGAATTAATAATGTTGAATTGTGTTACTGTTAGGTACTTGTTATCAGTATGAAAATTACCTCTACGCTAGATAGGTTATATGACTCTGACAACGGCTAGTACAGTGGGATCTCCTCCAAGTTGTGGGTGCCTTGGACTGAGGAGATCCTTTAGAGAGGGTTGGTTCCCTTGATGGATCACCTAAAACTACTAAATTTGATTGGGTTGAGGGTTATGAAGACTGTAAAACTGAAATCAGATAAAAGGTGATATAGTAAATTTGTGTGGGACTTAAGATGGTACAAAGAATAATTGATGAATGATAAGGAACTTATAATTTAACTTCAATCACTATCTAAAAAATCTTGTACTCACAACTGCAGTTAAAACACACTTATGTGACTCAAAAAATAGTCAAAATGAGCTAATGTAGGTGATGTGATATTGTCAGTGTGAAAAAGAATTAAAACATTCACTGTAACACACTTTGAATATGTTGTAACAAACTACAAAAACTGAAATGAAGAAATATGTCTGTTTATTCATGAAGGCCCAACAATACAATCTTGCATCTTAATTCTGCAAAAACTAAGCCCCCCATGCTTTGCAAAAGCATACAATATATAGAAAACGACTCCACCCAAGACCTCCAAAAATAGCCCATACACTCCACTTATAGCTCACGTACATATATAATTTTGGCCCTCTCTGAAAAATATAATTTTAAAAAAAAATGCTAAAGATAGCATGCCAAGTGCACTTTCCACCTGAAGTTGACTAGTCAACTACCTCTCATCCACACAGCAAAGTGGCATGTACAAACTATATTGAGGCAAAAGGGAAACACTCGTCTCATTAGTGAAAAGGCTATTTGTGTCCTCTAGTGCATGCACGTATAATTAGCACTCTGACCTATTCTTGGCACATAAAAAAGTGATAATTTTTTAGCTTTTCTAACTGGTTAATGCATATACAAGGTAATGTTGTTATATTGTCCTATGTTAGTTTAGGGTATGAATATCATGAACAAGGTTAGATAAAGCATGGTTTCTGACTTAGCAAGATAATAATCTACGCAATGATTGACCACTTAGAAACATTACATGGCTTCGCGACATGAGATCATTCTAAACCCTAACTCAACCATGGACAGGCAAGATAACATTCGTGGTAAAAACAAAGTTTCAAACCCTAACAATCTTCTTGCATTTCCATTCGCACTCGTGGTAAAAAGAAAGTTTAGAATTGGGAAGAAAGCAACGAAAATTCATTTCCATGGCGGCCATATCATTGATTTTCAAGCTCTGCTTTAATCAGTTCGGGCTGCAATTGTTGTTCTAACCCTGCTTTGGAGAGTAGATTTGTTTTTGATTCATTTACTGCTTTTAGCTATGCCTGGGTTTGCCATGGCCATTAATATTGAGTTGTTCTTGCATTTATTCTACGTTCACTACTTTTCTTATTATTCCGTTGTATTATTGGCACGTCTCCCTGTTTTGTGGTCTAGGTGAGTTATGAAAAGGGAATTATCTTTTGTTTGGTGCTAGACCCTTATTGCTCGATTTAGAACTCTGTTTGGACTTTTTCGCTAGCTCGGTACCATGGAATGTTGACCCTTTCGAGCAAGCAACCATAGAATAGAAGGTAATCTCTTTATTATTCCATGCTACTTGAATACTCGGCATCCATTTTCTATTTGTTGAGTAAAATTGAGATGCTTGTCAGTTTGTTGGTCCTTTGTTTTTCCTAAAGTTGGGTGTTGTTTCTTGCTCACAACTCAATTTAGAGGGTTTTGAACTGGTTATCTCGCCATTTGAGCTATAACCTCGCTACACATTGTAGGCCCTGGCATTTTATACACTACTGAGTTCTGTTGTTTTAAGTTTGGGGAGCTTTGTATCATTCCCAGTCACCATTTCTTTGGGGAAAGTTGTGCTACTAAATCTGGGTATTTGGTTGCCATTTCATTTGTGAGGCTTCAAAGCTCTACTTTTCATCATATGGCTGCCATGATAAGGTGAATCTATGCATTTTCACGCTCTTATGATTTTGCATTGTTTTTCTCATATGTTAATCTCGAAAAAATCTTGCTATTTCATTCTCATCTCGGTTCTATTGCACTGAATTAGCCACTAGTTCTAGTTGTACCTATACAAAGTTTTCCCTACGGTTTTTTTTCTTTTATTTCATTATGCTCTAAGTTGAAGTCACCATGATAAGAAGCTCTGATTCTGGGTTTCTAGGTGCTTTCAGCGATTTTTGAAGGCATTGAGCTCTGTCACACTGACCTTTTCAAGCTTGGATAGCCTGACCAATTCCTTATTTCATAGCTTGGTGTGTGCTTATAATGGTTGTTACGCCGATAGGCCAATATAACTTCATTCAATCATTTTTGACACATGTCTTGCAGCTCTTTTCCATAGACTAGATGACAAATGTCAATATTTCATAATTTTTTAAACAAAATACAAAACAAAAAAATAGTTACACGGTTATCCTTCATTTAGGTTAATTTAATAATAAATAAAAAATAGTTTCACTGGAATCCTTTTTAATTAAAAAAAAAAGTTGCACGGACTAAAAGTGTATAGAAATGTAACTGCAACTTCAAATGCAGAATTGCATGCAACACACAGAAGAAGAAGATCTACAGTACAAAATTTTGTGTGACCAGTAGAACAATGAATTGAGGAGATCATTCAGGTTTTGACCTGCTACTTTGTACTATTTTCATGAGTTGTTTTTCATTGCAAGATGCTTAAATATTATAAATGCAATTACTTAAAGTAGACCATGTCATGTCTCAAGTATTTATTTCCGTCTTTTAAATTTTATAATGGAAATTACTTAAAGTTTATATTTCATATGCAAGCGATTCAGCGAGATAATTAATGAAATCCTAAATTTGGTAAGTAAATACTTCATTGTTGTTTATGCCATTAATCGAGTGGTGAAAATAATGTCTAAATGTTTTTTAATAATAAAATTATGTTCAAGTATTGGTTTTGATTGCATATTATTTATATAGTTTTATGAGAATCAATGGTGTAAACATTTAATCTGCGCATTAGATTTGGTTTGTATGGCATGATATGGAGCTTTAATAATATTGAATTGATATTCTTAATCCTTATTACGGACATCTATATTTTAATTACAGACATTGCAATCTAGGCATTCAATCTTGGATTTGGTGTAGCATAAATTTATTAAAATTTGTTGTCTGGAAGTATTGATTTCCCTATTGGGAAGTGTATAATACTGTTAAATTTTATTTGTTTTGGATAATCTGAAAGGATGAACAGACACCTAGTTAAGATGTAATTTTTCATAGATGTAAACTGAAGAAAGGTGTTTGCCGAAAAATGCCCAAGCAACTGGAGTTTTAATGGCAAAATGGTCTTTAGGACTGAAGAAATGTTTGTGTAGTCTAAAATTCCAAATAATTTTTCTTGTCTGGCGAATTATCTATGAATATTATATTTTTTAAATTACAATATTTTTGAATAATCTGAATCCTCGACTTGTTCTAAATTCTTATTTTGAGGAGGCCAACAAATCAAATAAAATTTATTTATTTTAGTTTTGTCAAGCATAATATGCAAATTCAACTTTTATAATCTTATAATTAGGTTCCTGAGCAAAATGTTTTTTAGATTATTATATTTTGAATTTTGTGCAAAACAGAAAGAGCTATTGTGTTATGCAATCGAGTGATGGTTTTACAATAGGTTGCAATCATTAGGATCTAGGATGTGGTCTTCTGTTCACTTTTAGAAGCACATAATGAGCTCTTTCGAAAAGAGTTTTGAACAGAGCAGGCCATCATGGAAGAAGTGTTGTTCATCTTGCACCTTTTGATGGGAAATCCGAGTTTTTAAATTCCATTGTAATGAAATATTAAACAAGGAATCCACCGGATACCACATGTATGATGATTTGTAAGATTTAGTTGTCTCCAGAATCTAAAAGGGAATGTATCCACTACAATCGGTTTCCATTTAAGCAATGTAAAATATTCCAAACCAGCTTTGTATCTTGATACACCTGTACAAGCCATCAAAATACCTATCAATACTGCTCTATAAATTTGACTAAATCAGCTTGCTAAATCTCAAAAAGTAATGACATCCTAAATTGGCTTGTTGAATCTCAAAAAATAAAGCATCTTGTGAAAATCCCACTACACTCGTGGTAGTTATATAAGAGAAATATTGAAACAAAATAAGGTAATTGGTGCCAAATATAGACTCTAGCATTATCATTTTGGGGAGGAAACATTTTGGACTTGATTTTCTAACATCATGAAGATCTTTATTGTAAATTTAACTATATTTGTAAATACTTAATTATCTTAAACGATAATATGATGAATAATAAGTGTAGTGATTATCTCATTTTGATTCTATACATTATATTATCATGATGAATAGTTGCCATAGAATATAGTTCAACAACTTAGTTAGTTACATTAGAGATATTTTGAACATTAAATCATGGTTTTAAATACATTATTATGAATTCCAAGTGTGTGACCTTGATCACGTTTCATAGAGGTTCATATTACATACTTAACTTTAAACCATAAACACCACCTTAAATAATAATGGATTGGTATGATTAATGATGAAAGATAAAGCATATTATAAGCCAATTACCTTGAATAGTCAATAGAAAACGATGAACCTATTGACGATGATATGACGATTGATGACAAAAAAGAATGAGAACAATGAAAATGAAATATGATGGTAAGGATGATGATTAATGGTGATGGCGATGACAATGATTATGATGATTCTGTGAAAACCATTTAATATTAAGATCACAACGATTATGACGAGGATGAGGATGATGACTTTATAATTACGAGGATGTTGATGATTATAACAATGATGATGATTTTAAGGTGATTATGATTATTATAATGATGATGGTAACAAATACAACCATAAAATACCATAAAAATGATCATGAGGATGAATTCCTTGATATGCATGGCCTTGAACACGTTTAGTAAATGTTAATATTACATACTTAACTTGAATCCATGAAATAATAACCTTAAATAATATTTCCAATGTGAGTAATTTTTACTAGTTCAATCATATTACATAAAATTCCTGGAATAGTCAATGAAAAACCTAAACAAATTGACGATGAATGATGATGATTGATAATGATGAAAACAAAGATGAATGAACATAAAATCTCATCGATAAACACTTGACACAAACCTCACAACCTAAATATGAAAATAACTTAAATCCTAAAGAATGAAAATAAACTCTCATTGGTAAACAATTGATACAAACATCGTGAACCTACATATGAAAATAAAGTAAACGTGACTAATGACACAATGATTCGAAGGATTTTAGTATTGTGTTTACAAAGTTACATTGGTGATCTTTGTTTAAGATATGGATTTAGATTAAACATTTTGTTTATGATCGTTAAGGTTGAAGTTGGTTATTGGACGTGAAAACTTATGTGATATCATGGACTATTAAACATTAATGTCGAACACAACTCTAAAAGTGATGAAGACATTGCTAAGGAGAAATACACCACCATGAATACAACTATTGATCAAGGTTGATGATGGTGGTGGTCTTGGTGATAGGTGTTAATTTTAAGGATGATGCTGATAGTAATGATGAGAATAATGATGATAAAAATGATGATCATTTTTATTGGTGATGAAGTTATTAACCATGATAAAAATCCCCCCCTGATGATGATGACAATAATAGAGATGGTCATGATGGTCATGATGGCGATGGTGATGAGGATGATGAAAATGATGATCCCAAACGATGACGATGAGTGTGATGATTTATATGTTGAGGATGATGCTGACAATGATAACAATGATGTTGATGAAGATGATGATCATAACAAAGACTAAAAATACCATTAAAATGATGAGAATGACAATGAAGATAACATTGTGGTGGTGGTGGTGCTTGTGGTGAGGCTGGTGATAATAATGATGATAAAGTTTCAATGATGATCATGGTTATCGACGATGATAATTAATGATTACGATAATGATGTTAATGATGATGAAGATGAAAATATAGATGATAATTTGTATAATGAAAATGATGTTGATGATTATAAAAATGATGATGATGGGGATGGTGATTATGATTATTTTAATGATGATGATAACTACAACCAAAATGATGATGAACATGATCATGAGGATGATGATGATGACAATGATCAATGATGAAAAAGATGAAAATCATTATGATTACGAAGATGATGATGATGATGAGGATGATAATGATGACAAAGAACACCAATGAACTACATAGATGGGCATTATTATCATTATGGTAAAATGATTCTTAACTAACCAACTTGGTAGGTTTGCATCGAGGTCATTCATGAATAAACTAGAATGACGATGAAAACAAGATGGTGATCACGGTGATGATGATGCTAACTATGAAGATTATTATATTAATCATGACAATGATTTGATAATGAATATGATGATGATCGATATGAAAATGATGTTGAAGACAACATGGTGATTATAATGAATAGGAAGAGGATAACAATGACAATGATGCTAATTAAGATAATAATAACCATTATGATAAGGATGACATTAATGGTGATAATATTACGATTAATATTAAAAAAATTATAATGGTGATATAATAGGAATAACAATTTTGATAATTATAATAAGAACATTTATATTAATACAAAATATAGTAATTAATAATGAATTTTAAGTTTTTATCAATTCTAAAAGCAATATCAACATTGGTAAGAAGATGGAGGTGATGATAATGATGATGGCGATGATAATGATCGATGATGGTGGTGATGTTAATGATGATGAAAATAAATCCATGATGGTGGTGATGATAATGATGACAAAAATGATTCTGAAGGTGGTGATGATAATGATGACCAAGATGATCGACGATGGTGGTGACGATAATGATGGAAAAAGATTAAATGGATGATGTGGATGAAAATTATGGTGATAAAAATGATAACGATGCTTATGAATAAAACAATGATGATGATGATGACGATGAAAATAACAGTTGAAAAATTGAAAGGGATGAGAATGATGATGTAAATGATGATGATTTGATGGATGATGATGAGAATGATGATGATGATGAATGATAATGACGATGATTGATTATTATGAATGATGAATAATGATGATGATAATGATCAATGATGGTGGTGATGATAATGACGATGACAATGATCAATGATGGTGGTGATGATAATGACGAATGATAATGATAAAAAATGGTGGTGATGATAATGATCAATGATGGTAATGATGAAACTGATAATGACAATAATGATCAACATGGTGGTGATGATAATGATGACGAAAATGATCGATGGATGGAGGTGATGGGAATGATGATGAAAATGATTCGTGATTGTGGTGATAATCATGATGATGACAATGATCAACGATGGAATGATGATAAAGATGATGAAAATGGATTGATGTAAATAATAATGATGATGATGATTATGTAAATAATGAATAATAGTATATGATGATAATAATCACATTGACGAGGATGATAATGATAATGATCAATGATGGTGGTGATGATAATGACGACAACAATGATCAAGGATTGTGGTGATGATAATGACAATGACAATGATCGACGATGGTGGTGATGATAATTATGATGAAAATGATCCATGATGGTGGTGATGATAATGATGAAGAAAATGATCTTTAATGGTGGTGATGATCATGACGATGATAATGATCAATGATGGTGGTGATGATAATGATGATTGAAAATGACTATGAAGACAAATGATGAAAATGATGATAATAATGATGATGATGATGATGATGATGATGATGATGATGATAAGGACAATGAAAATAAGGGTATACAAATTGATGGGGATGAGAATGATAATGTTCATGATGAAGATTTAATGGAGATGAATATGATAATGATGATGATTAATGATTATGAAGATAATAATGATTATTATAATGACGATGATAATGATCAATGATGGTGCTGATGATAATGATGATGATAATGATCAATGAGATGATAATGATCAATGATGGTGGTGATGATAATGATTACGAAAATGATCGATAATGGTGGTGATGATAATGATGATGACAATGATCAATGATGGTGGTGATGATAATGATGACAATAATTATCAACGATGGTGGTGATGATAATGAAAATGAAAATGATTGAGGATGGTGGTGATGATATGATGAATGGAATGATCCATGATGGTGGTGATGATCATGATGACAAAAAATATCAATGATGGTAGTGATGCTATTAATGATTGTGATGATGATCATGACAATGAAAATGGTTAATAATGGTGGTGATGATAATGATGTAGAAAATGATCAATGATGGTGGTGATGATAATGACGTCGATAATGATCGAACAATGGTGGTGATGATTGTGATGATGATAATAATGAATGATGGTGGTGATGATAATGATGATGAAAATGATTACGAAGACAATCATGATGAAGATGATGAAAATAATGGCAAAAACATTGATGGGGATAAGAATGACGATGTTCTTAATGATGATTTGATGGAGATGATGATGAGGATGACAATGAAAATGATTGATGAGGATGAAGACAACATGGATGATGATAATGACAATGAAAATGACCACCAATTGTGGTGATGATAATGTTGATGAAAATGATCAACGATGGTGGTGATGATAATGATGATGAAAATGATTGACAATGGTGGTGATGATAATGTCAATGAAAAAAATGGTAATGATGGTGATGATGATGATAAAAATGAAAATGATCAATGATGGTGGTTATGATAATGATGATGAAAAAGATCATCAATGGTGGTGATGATAATGATGACAAAATGATCAACAATGGTGGCGATGATGATGAAAATGACAATGATTGATGATGGTAATGACAATGATGATGATGATGATGATGAGGAGGATGAGGAGGAGGATGATGAGAATAATGGTAAAAACATTGATGGGGATGAGAATGATGATGTTCATGATGAAGAATTGATGGAGATGATATGATGACAATGAAAATGATGATGATATGATTATGAAGACAATAATGATGATGATAATGATAATGAAAATGATCAACGATGGTGGTGATGATAATGATGAAAAAAATGATCAATGATGGTGGTGATGATAATGATGATGACAATGATCTGATGATGGTGGTGATGATATATATGACGAAAATGATCGACGATGGTGGTGATGATCAAATGGTGATAATGATCAACAATGGTGGTGATGATAATGCCGAGAATAATGATCAACAATGGTGTTGATGATTATGATGAAAAAAATGATCAAAGATGGTGGTGATGATAATTACATTGACAATGATCGATGATCGTGATGATGATAATGATGACCATAATGATCAATGATGGTGGTGATGATTGTGATGACGAAAATGATCAGAGATGGTGGTGATGATATTAATTTTTATAATGATTATGAAGGCAATGACGATTACGATGATGATTGTTGGTGTGTGTTATTTTCTACATCATTAGGTGAGTCATCTCACTTAGGTGAGATCGTAGGTCCATGTGTCATTTAGGGGTCATTATGAGATTATCTTATGCATCAGTGCGTAAGTGCATCATATGTGTCATTGGGAATTACACTTCTATTATGGGAATTTAACTCCCCTTCTCTACTCGAGTTATCATGATTCCAGCACTGGGGTTACTCAACACCTCCTATATGTACACCCCATTTGATTTATGACATAGAGGAGAGTTTTATGGGTTAACCAGGTTCTTCCCATGTTTCAAATCTTTGCATTCACATTCAGTTAATGCTCGCTCCTCCTGATATCTCTTCATGCTGCCGTTCGCATGTCCGTTGATGTGCATGTCGTCCCTCATGATCCTTTCTTGTGGATTTTAAACCCTCTTTCATGGTATCAAAGCTACACAAATTACCATCACACTAAAATCTCGAACTGATGGTGGAGAGGGATCTCATCATGTTAATCAGTTGCTACACTAATAATGATGAGAACGATAAAAATAATGGTAAAAACATTGATGGGGATGAGAATGATGATATTCATGATGATGATTTGATGGAGATGATGGCGAGAATGATGATTATGATGATGATTGATGATAATGAAGAAAATAATGATGATAATAATGAAAACGAAAATGATCAATGATGGTGGTGATGATGATCATGACAATAATGATCAATGATGGTGGTGATGATAATGACGAAGAATATGATCGATGATGGTAGTGATTATATTGATGATAAAAATGGTAAACAATGGTGGTGATGAGAATAATTATGACAATGATCCACGATGGTTGTGATGATCATGATGATGACAATGATCAAGGATGGTGGTGGTGATAAGAATGACTATTATAATGATCAACGATGGTGTTGATCATTATGATGAAGAAAATGATCAAAGATGGTGGTGATGATAATGACATTGACAATGATTGATGATGGTGGTTATGATAATGATGATGACAATGATCAACAATGGTGGTGATGATCGTGATGACAGAAATGATTAGAGATGGTGGTGATGATAATGATGATTACAAGGATTATGAAGACAATGCTGAAGATGATGATGAGGACGATCAAAATAATGCTACAAAAAATATTGATGGGGATGAGAATGATGATGTTCATGATGACGATTTGATGGATATGATTATGAGAATGATGATCAGGATGAAAATGACAATGATTGATGATTATAAGGATAAAAATGATGATTGTTATGATTGACGATAGTGGTGATGATAATGATGATGAGAATTATTATGAATACAATAATGATGATAATGAGGACAATGAAAATAACAGTAAAAACATTGATGGGGATGAGAATGATGATGTCAATTAAAAACATAAAAAAATTGACGATGAAGATGACGATTGATAATGATGAAAACAAAGATGAATGAACATAATATCTCATCGATAAACACTTGACACAAACCTCACAACCTATGTATGAAAATAGCCTAAATCGTAAAGAATGAACATAAAATCTCATTGGTAAACTATTGACACAAACCTCATAACCTGCATATGAAAATAAAGTAAACGTGACAAATGACACAATGATTTGAAAAATGTTATTGTTATCACCGAATCACTACACCCCTGTGTTTATACAAGTGTATATACTTGAACTCACATTGTGATTGGATAACATGGGTACTATCTCCAAGTTGTGGGACTTTCTACTTGAGATAGACCTCTAGAGAAAGTTTGTTCTTGCTCCTAAACTACCTGCCACAATCTACTCTAATGTAGGATAAGCTAACTGTTCTAATCTAAATTTCCAAGGGACCAGGGAGAGAGAATACATAAAATTAAATACTACACTAAAGTGGTGATACACCAGAAAAGGAGGGTGTGAGAGTAGTCTCCAAATGCGTGAAATACAGAAGAAAAGTGCACACTAGAAGAGGTGATGACAGTTCTCCATAATCTAGCAAAATGCATTCACAACGATATTCCAAGCATACACAATGATAATGGATCCCTGCAAGAACATAATAATAGACACAATATTCTTGTAGAAATATTAAAGGGGCAAGAAGAATGCAAGAAAACACAGCAGGGGAAGATACATCCACAAACTGATATTTTATTGCTTCATGATATGCACAGTTCAATCTATTACAAGATAAGGGCCTGGATCACCATGCAATGAGGTCCACTACAAAATCCTACAGCACATTTTCTTCACAATGAAATTTTGACAAAGCTTTGCTATCTAAAAACTCCCCCGTTTACAATGATCCCAACACTCCAATTTATAGAAAAAATGAGAAGCGAAAGAGAAGGGAAAATGAAAATCCTAAAATCTACCCTTCAACAACTTGTAAGAGGCATTAAATGGAGTAAAATTATTATACATTACTTGCAAAAGGCTCCCCATAGTGCCCCAGGTGCTGCCGCAGAGAAAGAATGATGACCATGCCTCTTAATTGCACTCCCAACCACCATATGAAACACTATTATGAACCCAGCCACATTTTCTAAAAATTCTCGACCAATTTCCCATAAAATATGGAATTTATTGACTTATGTGCATCATACTCAGAGCCATGATTCCAACGGTACCAATTTTGTGTGATTTCATTGAGAAATACAAAAGTTATGGCCTTCTGAGTGCAGGCAGCTATTTTGGGTCTGGCAGGCATTTTCTGTCATTTGACGGGAATGAGCATTAACTGACTGGAGCAGAATATGTTTCTCTTAATTCAATATATCTACCCTCATTAAAAATAATAAATCTAGTTTTTTTGGTGTAGAGGGCGTCGTGCTCATTCCAGAAAGTCCAATTTTCTGAAAATCGGAGCTCGGAGTCAAAAGTTATGGCCGTTTGAAGTTCACGGGTCAAATGTTGACTTTTCTTCCTTGTTGTTGGCCGCTTCGGCTTTTAACGTCCCTCGCATAGTTTTGGCACAACTGTCCCAGATGAAAACCTCTTGCTTGAGCTGATTTGGGCTTCCTTGTCCCTCTTTGCGATGAAAACACGTGGCGAGATTCCATTTGCTCTCAACTCTTTCGACTTTCTGCGCCCACGCGTACTTTTGGCCCAACTGTCCCAGCTGAAAGTCCCCTGTTTTAGCTTAATCAACCGGTTCGCATCCTCCACATAATTTTTTCCCAGATGTCCCAAACTTTCTGGGAAAAATATCTCTGAACCACCCAAAATGGACTGTCTTTCGGCTTTTCGGTAGGTTCGCGTCCCACGCGTACCTACGGCCCAGATGTCCCAAACCGCTCGATAACCAAACTTGGTGATTTTTTCCACTTTCGGCCGGTTCACATCCTCCACGTACTTTTTTCCCGGCTGCTCCAACTGCTGTGTAGACTGCCTGGAGGCTTTTCGGCTGGTTCGCGCCCCGACATCCCAAGTGTCCCAACTGCTGCACCGACTAGGACTTAGCCAATTTTCTTCATTTTTTCGGCCCCAAGCTTGGTTTTTTGCAATTTTTTTCACCTTTTCTAACTCGTTGGGTTTTCTTCTTGGATGGGAAGTTAGAAGGAAGCCGAGGGGGCCCCAAAAACATGATTTCAGGCCTTAAATCAATCTATTTGCTTGGGACTAAAGAATTTGACGCATGTTATCAAATTTACCTTAGGGGTGAATTTTGGATAACAATTTTGGCGACTCAGCAGGGTTATCTACCTACTAGATGAATAATGACCAACTGCTTGTAGCAATCCATTGAGCATGGAGTCTATTTGATAACCTCTCAGCTAATCTGAAATTTGAAAACATGTGTCCTTGAGCTATTGAAACATTTGTTGAGCTGGTTCTCCCGTGGCTGCAAATTCTTTTTCGAAGGCTCGATGAACTACAAACATGCACATAATAGAAGTAATATGACATGTGCAAAAGCACTTAGGGAAATAAAAAACTACTCTAATAGCAATACAATGTGTATAAGCACTTAGAGGAATGGAAATTCTAAATTAATATTTACAAGGGTGAAAAGCTATATTTCTAGTAGCAATGTTTGAGATAGATCCCATTGACCGGAATTTGCAATTCGTCACCATCCAACTTAGCCAGTCGAAAAGCATTACTACCTTTGCATTCAATGATTATGTAAGGGCCACTCCAGATGGCATCAAATTTGGAATGCTTTCCCAGCTTTGCACGATCTGCATCCCATTTCAACACTAGATCTCCAATCTGGAAGGTTCTAGCCTTGGATTTCCTATCAAAATTCTTCCTGATCAAGTCTTGATCCTTTTCTATTGCTTGGGCTGCATGCTCTCTAACTTCTTGGAGTTCCATTAATTCTACATATCTAACCTCCATGGGTTCAAACTCAACTAGTTCAAACTGTTTCATGAGCTCCAATGCTGGGAATTCAAGTGATATAGGTAGAACTGCTTCTTTCCCGTACACAAGCTTGTATGGAGAGCTTCCTGTAGACCTCTTGGGTGTGATCCTATCAGCCCATAGGGCTGATATGAGATTTGCATGCCAAGTCCTTTGATTCTCAACAAGAGTCCTTCTGATGATTCTCAGTAGATTCTTGTTTGTAGACTCGGCTTGACCATTACCCTGAGGGTAATAATTCGACGAAGTTATGAGATACACACAATTCTTGATAGTCCATTCAGTGATCTTTGTGCCAAGGAATGCCAATGTATTTTCCGATATGATAGTGGTAGGGGCACCAAACCTCGTGACTATCCCTTCATAGAAATCTAAGATATTGGATTCATTTACCTCTTTGAGTGCCACAGCCTCAGTCCACTTGTGACCTTGACTCGAATTGGGATTGATAACCCCAATGAAGTCCAATCCCCATTGTATGAATGGCTGATCTACTGAAATTGGATGAAGGGGCAGCGCTGCTAACCTTTCTTTCCCTGTAAAGAGTGCACATTTCCTACATTTCTTGACCCATGAGTAGCAATCATTGAACATAGTAGGCCAATAGTAACCAGCTTTCATGATTTCAAGAGTTTTCACTCGCGGAGCAAAGTGGCCTCTTGCTTCCCCGTCATGGAACTCGTGTAAAATTTTCTCAACTTGACCTGTTCCAATGCATCTTAATAGAACATCATTGATGTCCTTCTTGAACAAGATACCATTAATGAGTACATACGGGATAGCTTGTAATCTAAAGTATCTCCTCTTTGCCTTGCTCACTTCTAGAGGGCACAAGCCTGTTTGGAGGTAATGCACCAAGTCTTGAGTCCAACATGGGATGAGTGTATCATCAGCTGGTTGTTCTTGATCATTCTATAGTAGTAGGACAACATCCTCTTCACTTTTTGACCCGTCTGGTTGTTTGGAAGCGAGCAGCCACACAAGCCTTTACCATGAACTAGCTTTGTCACTTTGATTTCAATATCATATTCCATCACTCGAGTGATCTGTTATCACCGAATCACAGCACCCCTGGAGATATACAAGAACTCACAGTGTGATTGGATAACATGGGTACTATCTCCAAGTTGTGGGACTTGCTACTTGAGATAGAACTCCAGAGAAAGCTGGTTCTTGCTCCTAAACTACCTGCCACAATATACTCTAATGCAGGATAAGCTAACTGTTCTAATCTAAATTTCCAAGGGACTAGGGAGAGAGAATGCATAAAATGAAATCCTACACTAAAGTGGTGATACACCAGAAAAGGAGGGTGTGAGAGTAGTCTCCAAATGTGTGAAATACAGAGGGAAAGTGCACACTAGAAGAGGTGATGACAGTTCTCCATAATATAGCAAAATGCATTCACAGCAATATTCCAAGCACACACAATGATAATGAATTCCTGTAAGAACATAATAATAGACACAATATTCTTGTAGAAAGATAAAAGGGGCAAGAAGAATGCAAGAAAACACAGCAGGGGAAAATACATCCACAAACTTGTATTTTATTGCTTCCTGGTATGCACATTTCAGTCTATTACAAGATAAGGGCCTGGATCATCATGCAAAGAGTCCAATACAAGGGCCTATAACACACTAGCTTCACAAAGCAATTTTGGCAGAGCTTTGCTACCCAGAAACTCTCCCTTTTACAATGAGCCCAACACTCCAATTTATAGAAAAAATGAGAAGGAAAAGAGAAGGGAAAATGGAAATCCCGAAATCTGTCCTTCAGCCACCTGTAAGAGGCATTGAATTGAGTGAAATGGTTATACATTACTTGAAAAAGGCTCCCCATACTGTCCCATGTGCTGCAATAGAGAAAGAAGGATGACCATGCCTCTTAATTGCACTCCCAACTACCAAATAAAACACTGTTCTGAACCCGGCCACGTTTCCTTAAAAATCTCAATCAATTTCTGATAAAATATGGAATTTCTTGATTTCTATGCATCAGACTCAGAACCATGATTCCAACGGTACCAATTTTGTGCGATTTCGTTGAGAAATGAAAAAGTTATGGCCTTCTGAGTGCAGGCAGCTACTTTGGGTCTGGCAGGCGTTTTCTGTCATTTGGCGGGAATGAGCATTGACTGACTGGAGCCGAATATGTTTCTTTTATTTAAATATGAGTGGCATAGAGGACGTCGTGCTCGTTCCAGAAAGTCTAATTTTGTGAAAATCGGAGCTCGGAGTGAAAAGTTATGGCCATTTGAAGTTTCCGGACAGAATGTTGACTTTTCTGCTTCTCCTTCAACCGCTTCGGCATTTCGCATCCCACGCGTCCCTTTGTCCCAAATGCTGCGCAGGAAAAATCCTTCTGAACCACCCGAAATGGGCTTCCATGTCCCCTTTTTACTGGTGACATGTGGCGTGATCTGATTGGCTTTCGGCTCCTTCGGCTATCCGCGTCCCGCGCGTCCCTTTGTCCCACTTGGCACAGTGCTGAAATTTCCCATTTCAGCCGATCCGGCCGGTTCACGTACTCGCGGCCCAGATGTCCCATTTGCTTTCAGACCGTCTGGGACAAATTTACCCGATTCGCCCGGTTCGCGCCCTTTTGTCCCAACTGTCTCGGTACGAAAGTTCTCATTTCGGCCGATCCGGCCGGTTCACATAATTTTTTCCCGTGCGTCCCAAACTATTTCGGGCTGCCTTGACTCATTTCGGCTGGTTCGGCTGGTTCACGTCTAGATGTCCCAACTGTCCCGACTATTGCAAGGACTAGGACTTAGCCATTTTTATGATTTTTTCTGGCCCAAGCTTGTTTTTTGCAATTTTTTACATTTTCTCAGAACTTGCTCTCTTATACTTGGACAGGGGAGTTAGAAAAATATGAGGGGACCCTAAAAACATGAAATTTTTTCCCTGACTCAATCTATTTGCCTGGGACTTGAAAATTTGATGCATGTTATCAAAATTACCTTGGGGTGAATTTTGGATAACAATTTGGCGACTCAGCGGGGTACTTGCCTGCTAGGTAGAACGGCCTGCTGTTTTGTAGTAATCCATTGGGCATGGAGTCTGTTTGATAGCCTCTCAGCTGATCTGAAATTTGAAAACCTGCATTCTTGAGCCATTTGAACATTTGTTGAGCTGGTCTTCTCATGGCTGCAATTCTTTTCCAGGAGCTTGACGAACTGCAAACATGCACATACTAGAAGCAATAGGACATGTGCACAAGCACTTAGGGAAATAGAAACTACTCTAACAGCAGTACAATGTGCATAAGCACTTAGAGGAATGGAAATTCTAAATTAATATTTACAAGGGTGAGAAGCTTTCTTTCTAGTAGCAACGTTTGAGATAGATCCCATTGACCGGAATCTGTAATTCTTCACCATCTAACTTAGCCAGTCGGAAAGCATTGCTACCTTTGCATTCAATGATCATGTATGGGCCACTCCAGATGGCATCAAACTTGGAGTGCTTTCCTAGTTTTGCATGATCAACATCCCACTTCAGTACCAAATCTCCAGTTTTCAATATCCTGGCCTTAGCTTTCTTGTCAGAACTCTTTTTGACCAATGCTTTATCTTTTTCTATGGTCTGCATTGCGTGCTCTCTTGTCTCTTCTAATTCCATCAGCTCTGCATACCTGATTTCCATAGGTTCAAACTCAGCTAGTTCCAACTGTTTCATGAGTTCCAACGCTGGCAACTCAAGTGATACAGGTAGAACAACTTCTTTCCCGTATACAAGCTTGTATGGAGAGCTTCCTGTAGATCTCTTGGGTGTGATCCTATCAGCCCATAGGGCTGATTTGAGCTTTGCGTGCCAAGTTCTTTGGTTTTCATCCAGAGTCCTTCTGATGATTCTTAGTAGATTCTTGTTCGTAGACTCATCTTGGCCATTACCTTGAGGGTAATAGTTCGATGAAGTGCTGAGATACACACAATTCTTGACAACCCATTCAGTGATCTTTGTGCCAAGGAATGCCAATGCATTATCTGATATGATAGTGGCAGGGGCACCAAACCTCGTGACTATCCCTTCATATAAATCTAAGATATTAGATTCATTTGCCTCCTTGAGTGCCACTGCTTCGATCCACTTGGTGAAATAGTCTGTTGCTGTTAGAATCCACTTGTGACCTTGACTCGAATTGGGATTGATAACCCCAATGAAGTCCAATCCCCATTGCATGAATGGCTGATTTACTAAAATTGGATGAAGGGGCAGCACTGCTAACCTTTCTTTCCCCGTGAAGAATGCACATTTCCTACATTTCTTGACCCATGAATAGCAATCATTGAACACAGTAGGCTAATAGTAACCAGATTTCATGATTTTGAGAGCTGTCACTCGTGGAGCAAAGTGGCCCCCTGCTTCCCCGTCATGGAACTCGTGTAGGATCTTCTCAACTTGACCTATTCCGATGCATCTTAATAGAACTCCATTGATGTCCCTTTTAAACAAAACTCCATCAACAAGCACATATGGAATGGCTTGTAATCTGAAGTATCTCCTCTTTGCATTGCTCACTTCTAGAGGGCACAAGCATGTTTGGAGGTAATGCACCAAGTCTTGAGTCCAACATGGGATGGGTGCATCATCAACTGGTTGGTCTTAATTGTTCTGTAGTAGCAAGACAACATCCTCTTCACTTTTTGGCTTGTGTGATTGTTTGGAAGCGAGTTGCTCACACAAGCCTTTGCCACGAACTAGCTTGGTCACTTTGATTTCAATATCATATTCCATCACCCGAGTGATCCAACCTAATCTCTTCTCGTTTAAATCCTTGTTTAGGAGGAAGTCCTTGACGCCAGCATGAGACACCAACAGTTGAATCTTATTGTTTGAGACCAAATGTCTGAACTTCTTCAAGCTCCTGATGACAGCAAGGACATGCTTTTCGATAAAAGAATACTTTATTTCGTAATCTTCCAAGGTTTGACTGAAGAATGCTATGGGATTTTCTGAACCTTCTCTATTCAGCTGTGTCAAGATGGCTGAGATTGTATCTGATCCTCCAAATGCATACAACATGAAGTCCTTTGAGAAATCTAGGTTGATAAGAGTTGGAGCTTGTGATATTGCATGCTTGATGCTTTCAAAACTCTCTTTGCCTTCTGCTGTCCATTTGAATGCTAGACTCTTCTTCAACATCATTGTTAGAGGCTTTACAAGAGTGGCAAAATTAGGCACAAATCTGCGGACAAAGTTTATCCTTCCCAAGAAGCTTTGGAGATATTTCTTGTGGTGTGGTAATGGAAGCGTTCGGACGGCTTCAACCCTTTCAGGATAAATTGTTAGCCCTTCCCTAGAGACAATGTGGCCCAATAGTTTGCCTTCGTGTGCCAAGAATACACACTTCTTTGGATTCAATGACACTCCAAACCTTCTACACCTCTGAAATACTTGTCTAAGGTGAAAGAGATGGTCTGCTGCATTCTTTGATAAGACAGTGATATCGTCTCGGTATACCATCACTATATTGTTGATTAAGCCTTTGAATGCCATATCCATAGCTCGCTGAAATGTTTCTCCGGCATTTGACAGTCCAAATGGCATCTTCTTGTAAGCATATGTGCCCCATTTTTTAGTGAATGCCGTCTTGAATGGATCTTCTTCCTTTAGCATTATCTGATTATATCCTGAATATCCATCTAGCAATGAAAACCTTTCTGAACCAGCTACAACCTACAATATTTGTTCCATTGATGGAAGCGGATAATGATCTTTGAGTGATGCTCTATTTAGATCGCGAAAGTCCACACACAATCTTATTTCTCCATTTCTCTTTCTTACCTGCACCAAGTTTGCAACCCAACTTGAGTGTTTGATTGGAAAGATGATATTGGCCTCAATGAGCTTGCCTAACTCTTTTCTCATAAGAGGCTTGATATGAGGATTTACTGGCCTTTGCTTCTGCCTAACAGGCTTGGATTTCAGATCCAACTCAATAGTATGTTGTGCCAACCTTGGATTGAAACCTCTTAAATCTTTGTAAGTCCAAGCAAAGACGTCTGGGAATTCTTGATAAAGCTGAACAAAATCAGATTTCTCTTGTGGAGTACTTACTTTGCCAATTTGCAATGTCTTGCCTTCATCTACTAAGATAGGTTCTGAATCTTCATCCTTTACTTGAATGCTCGCTTTCTCCTTCCAGAACTGATCATTCGGGTTGAATATTGACTCCAAGGTTATCAGGCCTTTTGGCAATTTGTTAGTCCTAAGCTGCACCACTTGGTCGCCATACTGCTGCTCCAGCTTGTCTTGATTTCTCATGGAGAACTCATCTTCTTCTTGCAGGAAATTAACAATCTGCTGATCATTCTCTAAGACTTGCCAACTTGTGTTGTTATCTGGAACAGCTGGTCTCACAACCACTTTGATATGAGGCTGAGTTTTCTCACTTTTGATACTTTCTACAACATCAAATGCAGCCCCAATTGCTGCAAGTCTATCAGCGGCTTCATTCTTTTTTCTTGGGATGGAAATGATGCTAAAAGCTTCAAAATCTTCAACGAGATCCCATACCCGATTTTTGTAGTTCTTCAACAGATCATTTTTGGCAGCATTTTTTCCTTTGAATTGGTTTACAATCAGCTCACTATCACCAAATACTTGTAAATTCCTGATGCATTTATTCTTTGCCCAGTGCAGTCCATGAATTAAGGCTTCATACTCAGCTGTGTTGTTTGAACAGGAAAACTGGAAACGAAAGGCTAAGTAATACCTTATACCTTGCAGTGAAACGAGCATAGCTCCTCCTCCTGCACCTTGTCTACTCCTTGACCCATCAAAGAACAATTGCTGGGGAGAGGTTGATTCTCTTCATGTAAACAATAGACTCCCAGCTCAGATTCTTCTATTTCTTGATAAGGATCAAAAGCATGCACCTTGCTTGCCCATTCATCAAGAGTCAAATCTGGGATGCTTCCAACCTTGGTGTCAGCTTCATCAGTGCTTGGATAATCTTCTTGATCAAACGCTGAACAGTTGGTATTGATTTGGCTTAGAGTGTAAGGCTCAATGTGAAAGTTCGCAATAGGTTCAGATCTGATTGCGGCTTTGGTTCCATACCTTGTTCTGAACAACATGTGTGACCAATCCACCGAAAGATAGCCTCCGATTTTAGCAGTGAAGTCTCTTGACAAGCACAATGCAAAGAGTGGTGGCAGGTCTATGACTGACACATCTTGTAACACTATTATGTTGGGACATGCGTGTAGTGTGAGGCTCAAACCTTTGATTACTCCCACCGTTGCCACTGTTGTCCCGTCTAATTGCACTACACCCTTGGAGATGACTTCATATTGGAGTCCTAGCTGATCAGCTATTTGCTTGGGCATTACTGAACTATTGGCCCCAGAGTCAATCATGCAATTATGTACCAACCTATCTCCTATGATCAGTGAAACATAAAATGGAGGGGGCTTCAACATTTTACCTTGCTGTCCTCCATGATTTCCTTCAGGCTGGGCAGCATTTGTGAGTACCTCCTCTTGCATCTGGACATGGTGATTTGAAGTTGACCAGTCCTTCATGGCAGCTTGTAGCAAATCTCTCTGTCCTGGGATAGATAGTGATTCCCACATGGATATGTTTACATTTGTCTTCTTCATCTGATCAATGATAATGAATGGAGATGAAGTATCCCTCTGCTTTCCCTTGGCCTGCACGTTCATTCCTTGCAAATGAGCGGCAGTAGCTGGCATCTGAGTATGTTTAGGAGCTGGTTTGGACACTCCTTGTATGTCTAGAACTACAGTTTTCTTGCTAGCAACTTGTGGATTGGTAGAAGGTTTTGGATCACTTGAAGCCAATGGCTGTTCTTCACCCAAATTTCTCCTCTTTGACCTTGTGTTGGCTGCAACACTTTGAGAGGGTATTTGATTCATACCACAGAAATCTTCAGCCTGCCAATTGACAAGAGTAGTTTCGTTCGGAGATGTTCCTTGCTGAGATGCTTCCTGCTGCTGATCTCCTTCGTGGCTGGACTCTTGCGACCCACCAATGGTTTGCACCATCAGGGCCTGATTTAATGCACCGTTAAAGCACATTGATTGGTTATGTGGCTGACTGCACGGGAAACACCAATCATATTCTTGGGCCATGTTATTTTGGACTGGCACCGAAGCTCTGGATGCAGAAGCAACATTGGGGTTGTAAGGCTGAAATGGTCTATTGGTAGGAGGCCTTGCTTGATTCTGATTTCCAGCTGGATTGGGTGGTCTTTGAGGTTGATATGGTTTCATGTTGGGCTGAGCTTGAGGCTGATACGGTCTAACACTTTGTGCTTGCTGTCTTTTGATAGTAACTAGCTCATTTCCCAAATTTTGCAATTGTTTCATGACCTCTTGGAGTTCATTTGAAGCACTAGAGGATGAAGTAGAAGTCTCACTTGAACTTTGATTTCTAGGGGTGGGAATAGGAGCCAAAGTGGGTACTTGAATAGTGCTTGGATTTTCTAAGTTTGGAAACAAGGGCATGGTAGGCCTAGGAGCTAGCTTACCGGCTTGAATAAGACAGTTTTCAGCCCTAATGGCAATGCTATAAGCAGCAGGTAAGGTTGTGCCTCCCATAGATTGAATTAACATAGAAATATCAAAATTCAAAGCTTTAAGGTAATATAGAAAAGCACCTTCTGCTGTTGGCCTGACTGCCACCGGAATCCTATCCCAAGACCTTCGAAACCTGAAATTGAAGTCAGTCAGCTGCTAATTGGGGGCTCTCTTGATAGTTGCCAATTGTTCCAGAAGAGACAAGTTGTCTCCCTTCTCTCCAAACTGCTCATGGAGAACTATGCACAGCTGATTCTAATTTTTGATAGAACCAGCTTCAAGGCTTCTGAACCATTGCAATGCCTTCCCTTTGAACGATGATGCCAACAGTTTGACAGCCACATCCATTTCATTTATCTCATGGATTGCACAGACGTTAGCAATGTCTTTGACATGATCACCAGGAGTGGTACTATTTTCTCCAGTGAAAAATGGAATGTTCTTCAATGCTGCAATTGGAATTGGATTCTGTGCATTGAGGGCAAGTGGGCTGCTGCAAGTGAAATTGACAAAGGGATTTAGTGGTTGCGCCATTCTGATTGGCTTGAGAACCCTTGTTGATGCGAGAAAAGGTCTACCAGGTGGAGGTGTAGACAAAGTCTGATTAGGTGGAGATGGAGATCTTTGAGCTCTTCTTCCCCTTCTTTCTCTACCTGGAGATAGGTGCAGATAAACAAACAATCCTTCCTCCCTAGTTCTTGACCTGGTCTATATTCTTCTCATAAATTTTCCAGGCTTGGACTACAGAAACCAGTGGATTATGCCTCTTTTGGAGTCACCAGATGTGTGATTTTAAAGCTCCTTCAAAGCTGGAACTTACAACAAGTGCACATCAATCTTGTTGCAATGAAAGTGAAGACCTCTAAGGTCCCACCGGGCGTGCCAAAACTGTTATCACCGACTCACAACACCCCTGGAGATATACAAGAACTCACAGTGTGATTGGATAACATGGGTACTATCTCCAAGTTGTGGGACTTGCTACTTGAGATAGACCTCCAGAGAAAGCTGGTTCTTGCTCCTAAACTACTTGCCACAATCTACTCTAATGCAGGATAAGCTAATTGTTCTAATCTAAATTTCCAAGGGACCAGGGAGAGAGAATGCATAAAATGAAATCCTACACTAAAGCGGTGATACACTAGAAAAGGAGGGTGTGAGAGTAGTCTCCAAATGTGTGAAATACAGAGGGAAAGTGCACACTAGAAGAGGTGATGAAAGTTCTCCATAATCTAGCAAAATGCATTCACAGCAATATTCCAAGCACACACAATGATAATGAATTCCTGCAAGAACATAATAATAGACACAATATTCTTGTAGAAAGATAAAAGGGGCAAGAAGAATGCAAGAAAACACAGCAGGGGAAAATACATCCACAAACTTGTATTTTATTGCTTCCTGGTATGCACAGTTCAATCTATTACAAGATAAGGGCCTGGATCACCATGCAAGGAGTCCACTACAAGGGCCTGCAACACACTGGCTTCACAAAGCAATTTTGGCAGATCTTTGCTACCCAAAAACTCTCCCTTTTACAATGAGCCCAACACTCCAATTTATAGAAAAAATGAGAAGGAAAAGAGAAGGGAAAATGGAAATCCCAAAATTTGTCCTTCAACCACCTGTAATAGGCATTGAATTGAGTGAAATGGTTATAAATTACTTTCAAAAGGCTCCCCATACTGTCCCATGTGCTGCAGCAGAGAAAGAAGGATGACCATGCCTCTTAATTGCACTCCCAACTACCAAAGAAAACACTGTTATGAATCCGGCCACGTTTCCTTAAAAATATCAATCAATTTCTAATCAAATCCATAATTTCTTGATTTCTATGAATCAGGCTCGGAACCACAATTCCAATGGTACCAATTGTGTGTGATTTCGTTGAGAAATGCAAAAGTTACGGTCTTCTGAGTGTGGGTAGCTACTTTGGGTCTAGCAGGCGTTTTCTGTCATTTGACGGGAATGAGCATTGACAGACTGGAGCCGAATATGTCCCTTTGTCCCACTTGGCATAGTGCTGAAATTTCCCATTTCGGCCGATCCGGCCGGTTCGCATACTCGCAGCCCAGATGTCCCATTTGCTTTCGGACCGTCTGGGACAAATTTACCCGATTCACCTGGTTCGGCCGGTTCGTGCCCTTTTGTCCCAACTATCCCAGTACGAAAGTTCTCATTTCGGCCGATCCGGCCAGTTCACATACTTTTTTCCTGCGCGTCCCAAACTGTTTCGGGCTGCCTTGACTCATTTCAGCCGGTTCGGCTGGTTTGCGTCCAGATGTCCCAACTGTCCCGACTATTGCAAGGACTAGGACTTAGCCATTTTTATGATTTTTTCTGGCCCGAGCTTGTTTTTGGCAATTTTTTACATTTTCTCAAAACTTGCTCTCTTCTACTTGGACAGGGGAGTTAGAAAAATATGAGGGGACCCTAGAAACATGAAATTTTTACCCTGACTCAATCTATTTGCCTGGGTCTTGAGAATTTGATGCATGTTATCAAAATTACCTTGGGGTGAATTTTGGATAACATGATCCAACCTACTCTCTTCTCATTTAAATCCTTGTTAGGAGGAATTCCTTGACACCAGCATGAGACACTAGCAGTTGAATCTTATTGTTTGAGACCAAGTGTCTGAACTTCTTGAAACTTCTGATGACGGAAAGGACATGCTTTTTGATGAAAGAATACTTTATTTCGTAGTCTTCCAAGGTTTGACTGAAGAATGCTATGGGTTGTTCTGAACCTTCTCTATTCAGCTATGTCAAGATAGCTGAGATTGTATCTTATCCTCCAAACGCATACAACATGAAGTCTTTTGAAAAGTTTGGGTTGATGAGAGTTGGAGCTTGTGATAATGCATGCTTGATGTTTTCAAAACTCTCTTTGCCTTCTGCTGTCCATTTGAATGCCAAAATCTTCTTCAACATCATTGTTAAAGGCTTCACAAGAGTGGCAAAATTAGGCACAAATCTGCGGAAAAAATTTATCCTTCCTAAGAAGCTTTGAAGAGATTTCTTGTGGTGTGGAAATGGAAGTGTTCGGATGGCTTCAACCCTTTCAGGATCAATTGTTAGTCCTTCCCTAGAGACAATGTGACCCAACAATTTTCCTTCATGTGCCAAGAATATACATTTCTTTGGATTCAATGACAGTTCAAACCTTATACACCTGTGAAACACTTGTCTGAGGTGAAATAGATGGTCCGCTGCATTCTTTGAGAAGACAGTGATATCATCTAGGTATACCAGCACTATCTTGTTGATCAAGCCTTTGAATGCCATATCCATAGCTCACTGGAATGTTGCTCCGGCATTTGACAGTCCAAATGGCATCTTCTTGTAAGCATACGTGCCCCATTTTGTAGTGAAGGCCATCTTGAATTGATCTTCTTCTTTCACCATTATCTGAATATAGCCTAAATATCCATCTAGCAATGAAAACCTTTCTGAACCAGTTACAACCTGTAATATTTGGTCCATTGATGGAAGCGGATAATGATCTTTGAGTGATGCTCTATTTAGATCGCAAAAGTCCACACACAATATTATTTCTCCATTTCTTTTTCGTACTGGCACCAAGTTTTCAACCCAACTTGAGTGTTTGATGGGGAAGATGATACTAGCCTCAATAAGCTTGCTTAACTCTTTTCTCATGAGAGGTTCGATATGAGGGTTTACTGGCCTTTGCTTTTTCCTGACAGGCTTGGATTCCGGATCTAGCTCAATAGTATGTTGTGCCAATTTTGGGTTGAAACCTCTTAAATCTTTGTAAGTCCAAGCAAAGACATCTGGGAACTCTTGAAAAAGCTGAACAAAATCAGATTTCTCTTGTGGAGTACTTGCTTTTCCAATTTGCAATGTCTTGCCTTCTTCCACTAAAATAGGGTCTGAATCTTCACCCTTTACTTGAATGTTCACTTTCTCCTTCCAGAACTGATCATTCGGGTTGAATATTGACTCCAAGGTTATGAGGCCTTTTGGTAATTTGTTAGTTCTCATCTGCACCACTTGGTTACCATACTGCTACTCCAGCTTGTCTTGATTCTTGGTGGAGAACTCAGCTTCTTCTTGTAGGAAATTAACAATTTACTGATCATTCTCGAAGACTTGCCAACTTGTATTGTTATCCAGAACAGCTGGTCTCACAACCAATTTGATATGAGGCTGAGATTTCTCACTTTTGATACTTTCTACAACATCAAATGCAGCCCCAATTACTGCCAGCCTGTCAGCAGCTTGGTTCTCTTTCCTAGGAATGGATTTGATGCTAAAAGCTTCAAAATCTTCAATAAGATCCCATACCCGATTTTTGTAGCACTTGAGCAGATTATTCTTGACAGCATTTTTTCCTTTGACTTGGTTTACGATCAGCTCACTATCACCAAATACTTGTAAATTCTTGATGCATTTCTTCTTTTCCCAGTGCAGTCCATGAATTAAGGCTTCATACTCAGCTGTATTGTTAGAGCATGCAAACTGAAATCTAAAAGATGAATAGTACTTTATTGCTTGAGGTGAAATAAGCATAGCTCCACCTCCTATACCTTGTCTACTCCTTGATCCATCAAAAAACAGCTGCCATACCTCATTGTCATCCTTGTGGTTTGGCTTGGTGATTCTAGGAATAGGCTGATTTTCTTCATGTATGCAATAGACTCCCAGCTCATATTCTTCTATTTCTTGGTAGGGATCAAAAGCATGTACATTGCTTGCCCATTCGTCAAGAGTTAAATCTGGGATGCTTCCAACTTTGGTGTTAGCTTCATCAGTGCTTAGATGATCTTCTTGATCAAACGCTGAACAATTGGCATTAATCTGACTGGCAGTGTAAGGCTCAATGTGAAAGTTTGCAATAGGTTCAGACCTAATTGTTTTGGTTCCATATCTTGTTTTGAACAACATGTGTGACCAATCCACTAAAAGATAGCCTCCGATTTTAGCAGTGAAGTCTCTTGACAAGCACAATGCAAAGAGTGGTGGCAGGTCTATGACTGACACATCTTGTAACACTATTACGTTGGGACATGTGTGCAGTGTGAGGCTCAAACCTTTGATTACTCCAACCATTGTCACTGTTGTCCCATCTAATTACACTACAACCTTGGAGATGACTTCATATTGGAGCCCTAATTGATCAACTATTTGCTTGGGCATCACTGAGCTACTTGCCCTGGAATCAATCATGTAATTATGTACCAATTGGTTTCCAATGATTAATGAGACATAAAAAGGAGGGGGCTTCAATGTTTTACCTTGCTGTCCTCCATGATTTCCCTCAGACTGTGCAGCATTTGTGAGTACCTTCTCTTGTATTTGGACCTGTTGATTTGAAGTTGACCAGTACTTCATGGCAGCTTGTAGCAAATCTCTTTGTCCTGGGACAGATAGTGATTCCCACATTGATATGTTTACATTTGTCTTATTCATCTGATCAATTATGTTGAATGGGGATGAAGCATCCCTCTGCTATCCTCTTAGCTTGCACATTCATTCCTTGCATATGGGCAGCAGCAGCTGGCATTTGAGTTGGTTTAGGAGCTGGTTTGGGTGCAATCCTTGCGTGTTTGGAACTACATTTTGTTTGCTAGCAGCTTGTGGAGTGGTAGAAGGTTGTGGATTACTTGGAGCTAATGGTTGTCCTTCACCCAAATTTCTCCTCTTTCGACCTTGTGTTGGCTGCAACACTTTGAGAGGATATTTGATTCATACCACAGAAATCTTCAGCCTGCCAATTGACAAGAGTAGTTTTGTTCGGAGATGTTTCTTGCTGAGGTGCTTCTTGCTACTGATCCTCTTCATGCCTGGACTCTTGCGACCCACCAGTGGTTTGCACCATAAGAGCTTAATTTAATGCACTGTGAAAGCACATTGATTGGTTATGTGGCTGACCGCACGGGAAGCACCAATCATATTATTGGGCCATGTTATTTTGGACTGGCACTAATGCTTTAGAAGCAGATACGACATTGGGGTTATAGGGCTGAAATGGTCTATTAGCGGGAGGCCTTACTTGGCTTTGATTTTGATTTGCAGCCTGAGTTGGTGACCTATTTTGTTGGTATGGGGGCCTAGCCTGGTACTACGCTTGAGGCTGATACGGTCTAGCACTTTGAGCTTGCTGTCTTTTGATAGTAACCAGCTCATTTCCCAAATTTTTGTCAATTGTTTCATGACCTCTTGGAGTTCATTTGAAGCATTAGAGGATGAAGTAGAAGTCTCATTTGAACTTTGATTTCTAGGAGTGGGAATAGGAGCCAAAGTGGGTGCTTGTCTAGTGCTTGGATTTATCTAAGTTTGGATACAAGGGCATGGAAGGCCTAGGAGCCAGTTTACTAGCTTGAATAAGACAGTTTTCGGCTCTAATGGCAATGCTATAAGTAACAGGTAAGGTTGTGCCTCCCATAGATTGAATTAACATAGAAATATTAGAATTCAAAGCCTTAAGATAGTATAGCAAAAGCACCTTCTACTGCTGTCCTTACTGCCACTGGAATCCTCTCCCAAGACCTTTGAAATCTGAAGTTGAAGTCAGTCAGCTGCTCGTTGGGAGCTCTCTTGATAGTTGTCAATTGTTCTAGTAGAGACAAATTGTCTCCCTTTTCCCCAAACTACTCATGGAGAATTATGCATAACTGATTCCAATTTGTGATAGAACCAGCTCCAAGGCTCCTAAACCATTGCAATGCCTTCCCTTTGAACGAAGATGCCAGCAATTTGACGGCAACATCCATTTCATTTATCTCATGGATTGTACAGACGTTAGCAATGTCCTTGACATGATCACCAGGAGTGGTACGATTTTCTCCAGTGAAAAATGGAATGTTCTTCAACACTGCAATTGCAAATTGGATTCTGTGCATTGAGGGCAAGTGGGCTACTGCCAGTGAAATTGACAAAGGGATTCGGTGGCTGCGCCATTCTGATTGGCCTGAGAACCCTTGTTGATGTGAGACGAAAGGTCTACCAGGTGGAGGTGTAGACAAGGTCCGGTTAGGTGGAAATGGTGATCTTTGAGCTCTTCTTCCCCTTATTCCTCTACCAGGAGATAGGTGCAGATAAACAAACAATCCTTCCTCCCTAGTTCTTGACCTGGTCTGTATTCTTCTCATAAATTTTCCAGGCTTGGACTGCTAAAACCACCAGATTATGCCTCTTTTGGAGTCACCAAATGTGTGATTTTAAATCTCCTTCAAGGCTAGAACTTACAACAAGGTGCACATCGATCTTGTTGTAAAATGAAAGTAAAGACCTCTAAGGTCCCACCGGGCGTGCCAGGTAATGTTAGTGCCTCCCATAGATTCACAGCACCCCTGGATGTTGATCAGATTTCAAAGCCTTAAGATCAGTACTAGAAAAGCACCTTCTGCAGCTGGCCTGATTGCACAACATGGAATCCTTTCTCCAAGACCTGTGGGATTTGCAAAATGAAGAAAGGAATCTGCTCATTGAGAAGGCTGGTTCCTGATTCCTCTGTTCAGATTGCACATGAGTAAATGACAGAGGGTTCTACTCAAAACCTAATCCCTAACTTGCTCATAGGAGAACTATGGGTAAGAAGATTGCAATTAAAAATAGAACCTAAGCTAACAGAGGCTGATACACCGATTGGAATGAAGAACACCTGTCTTGCCAACGAAGATACAGACCATTAAAATGTGACAGCAAGCATCCATTGCACAGATCACATGGATTTGCAGTGAAAGATCGGGAGCAATGTCTTTGAAATGAACACCAGAGAGTGGTATGAGAATCATCCAGTAAGACATGCATTACTTGCTCCAAAGATTGATACAATGGACACTACAAAATGTGCATTGAGGGCAATTTTGCATGCTACCAGTGAAGTTTACAAAGGGGAGGTTCAGTGAACTGTCCACAAATTCTGATCCGCCAAAGAGAAGAAGGGAGGGGCAAAACAAGAATGTTCAACCCTTCGAAACGAAACTCCTCCTTACAATTTATAGGAAGAATGAGAGAGTCCGGAAGAGAGAGGAAATCCAGATCTACCCCAACCACTTCTAGGTTGCATTCTAATTCATCTTATTATGGCGGTAGGTGCAGATAAACAAACAATCCTTCCTCAAAAGTTTTTGACCTGGTCTGTATTCTTCGCATAAATTTGCCAGCTTGGACTGTTGAAACCATCAGATTCTGGCCTCTTATGGACGTCTCCAGAGGTGTTTTTTTAATTTTCTCTCTCCAAAGCTGGAGACTTACAACAAGTGCACATCGATCTTACCCCGGAATCATGTAGAGAATTTCTACCAGCTTCCCCATTTAGGTATAAAGAACGTGAAAATTGTGAGCTCCCATGGATCGAAAGTTATGGCGATCTGAAGATTTAGGGCAGAAAACAAAGCCAAAACGGATCGTACGGGAAAAGCACCTTCTGAATGCTGGCCTTACTTCTACTGGAATCCTCTACCAAGACCTTTGAAATCTGACAGTTGAAGTCAGGCAGCTGATTCATCCGCGGAGTTCATCCTTTGAAAATTGTCAATTGTTCTAGTAGAGACAAATTCTCTTCCTTAATTCCCCAAACTGCTCACTTGAGACACGTATGCATAACTGATTCCAATTTGTGCTCGGGCCTGAGGGGCGCACTTTGCTCCTTTAAACCATTTGGTATTTTTCACTTTGGGAACGAATTTTCCAGCAATTTCTCCCCCGCGCTCCATTTCACTCAAGTGCCACATGCACGATTTCATTTGACGCGGGCCCTGTCTTTGACCATGATCACCAGGAGTGGTTTGATTTTTTGCCTTTGGAAAATTTTCAAAGTTCTTCAACGCCGTAATTGGAACTGGATGAGGTGAATTGAGGGCACGTGTCGGCTGCTACCAGTGATTTGTTGGCAAAGGGATTCTTTCGGCTGTGCCATTCGTGATCGGCCACGCGAACCCTCGTTGATTAAACCTTTGGTCTACCAGCTGGAGGTCCCGACACTGTCCGGTTAGGTGGAGAAAATGATCTCCAAAACGCTCTTCAATTCAGGCTTCCTTGTCCCTCTTTGCTGTGAAGACACGTGGCGAGATAAACATTCGCTCTCGATTCTTTCCTACTTTTCACGTCCTCCGTCTGTAATTCTTGGCTCATAAATGTGCCTGGCTTGAAAGTCTGCTTGAAACCGGCCGAATATGCCTCGGTTGGAGTCTCCTCTGCGTGACTTTTGTCCCAAGCTGCCTTCAGACTGCCTGGGACAAATATCTCCAAGTGCACATCGAAATGGACTGATAATGAAAGCTAAAGACCTCTAAGGTCCGATCCAGCGTCCCGTGCAGGTAAGGTTGTGCCTCCCATAGACTGAATTAACATAGAAATATCCGAATTCAAAGCCTTAAGATACTATAGGGAAGCACCTTTTTCTGCTGGCCTTCCGGCCGACTTCAATCTTTTCGCGTGACCTTTGAAATCCTGAAGTTGAAGTCAGTCAACTGCTCATCGCAGAGCTACTCTGGACTACGACTTAGCCAATTGTTCTAGTAGAGACAAATTCTCTCCCTTTGGCCTGAACTGTTTAGTACGACGAACTATGCATAACTCAACCCGAATTTGTGATACAACCCGAGCTCCAAGGCTTCTAGACCATTGAAATGCCTTCCCTTTGAAACGAACATGCCAGCAATTTGACAACCATATCCATTTGCATTTTTTCTCATGGATTTCATAGACTTGTTAGGGATTTCTTTGACATGATCACCAGGAGTGGGATGATTTTCTCCAGTAAAAAAGGCCGAGGGGACCTCAACGCTGTAATTGGAACATGGATTTTGGGCCTTGAGGGCAAGGTCTACTTGCTACCAGTGGAGTTGACATAATCTGATGCGGTGGTTATGCAAAATTACCTTATCGGCCAGTGAACCCTTGTTGGATTAACAATAATATGTCTACCATGTAAGAGAAAAACACATAAGGTACGGATGAGGAGGAATACTTGTGAGTGAAGGTGGAAGGTAGGCTTCGTTCCCCTTGATTTACTGATCCTGGAGATAGTTGCATTGATAAACAAACATTCCTTCCTTACTAGTTTTTGACCTGGAACTGTATTCTTGCAAATACAAAACAATACCACAAGCTTGGAATACTTAAACCAATGGATTATGCCTCTTGTGGAGTCTACCTAGCATATGCTAGATTCGGGAAGCTCCTTCAAAGCTGGATACTTCCTAGAAGTGCTATCAATCGAACTTATTGTAATGAAACTAAAGACCTCTAAGGTCCCACCAGGCGTGCCAGAATGATGTTATCACCGAATCAATGTCACTACTAGTAGTCTTATGATTTAGGTGTATATCCATCAAGTCACGGTGTGACTGGATAACATGGGTACTATCTGCATAGGTTAGTGTTACCATGCAAATATGAGATAGTCAGATAGGTAGAATAGCTGGTGGTTGCTGATAGGTTACCTGGTAAAGATCTACTCTGATGTAGGTTTGGGTAACTATTCTAATCTAAATTTCTATGAGTTTCTATCGACATTAAAATTTTCCTCTGTAATTTCTATTTTATTAATGTATGCATTAGGAATAGGTTGTTGTTAAGTATAATTAGTAGTGGCGTCCAATAGAAGATAACGAGTGCCATCAGTACGGTGTCGCCAATAAATGTGGAGTATGGTAACAGTCAAAGTACAATAGGAATGTTGTAAAAAGTAAATATTTGTCGTAAGTGGTCCTGGTAATGTTAAAATGTCAAAGTTTGGGTAATTAGAGAAGTAGGGTCTACATGATTAGGAATTAGAAATATTATATTGGTAATAAGGACAAGGAGTGAGGTCATAAATATTTTGTGTATTTTATTTGTAAAAAGTCTAAAAATGTGGAACCCATGTAAAATGATAAGGTTTATCTTATCTTAACAGATAAGCTTACATGTACAGATAAGAGTTAAGGTATGGAATATGATTCGTCAGAGTGGATTTCTTATCCTATCTTAGAGATAGGATGGATAAGCCTGGAAGTTCTATAAATAGAGAGGCCACCCCCCTCATTTAGCATAGAAAGAAGTAGTGAGAAATATTGTAGGAAGTGTGCGAAGGAAGCCATCAGTTAAAGGTGTGTTGAAGAAGCCATCAAGAGGTGTAATTGTAAAGTTTCTCCCATAGTCTTGTTGAAGTATCTCATGGGTGAGATTGTAACAATTTCATGTTAATATTATAATTTATTTTTATATTTCAGATTTGTCGTCATTCTGTCTTATCATAGTCAATGGTATTCTTGTGTTATGGTTGTTGTTTTGTTTCCAGATTACATCCACCAAACTAAAGGCTGTGCATTAGTAAATAATCATAGCACGAGGAGTTCCCGGTGAAGAATTATCATAGTGCCGGATTGGTGATGACATTTTGGTTCCGTTGCCGGGACCATTCCTCGTTGGTGGATTTTCTGGAGAGATATTCCCACTTAGTCAAAAATCAATTGGAGGGTAACCTTGTTTTTACTGTGCATAGTAGTTACCATGGTAAAGTCATTTTTACCGTGAATAGTAGTTACCATGTTAAAGTCATTTTTTCCATGAATAGTAGTTACCTTGGTAAAGTCCTTTTTGCTAGGAATAGTATTTACCGCAGTAACTTCACTTTTTACAGTGAATAGTATTTACCGCAGTAACTTCACTTTTTACTGTGAATAGTGTTTACCACAGTAAAATCAGTTTTTACCGCAGTAAGTCAAGTTTTACCATAGTTTACCGTGGTCATTTCTATAGTAATTCCAATTATTTGTGCACATAAGTCTTGTTGATTGTACTTGTGAGTTGGTATTTCACGGTGGTTACTTTTGAAAATGGGGAAGATTCCTGTTTTTTCAGCCTCAATCTAATGAAGATGCTTCTTCTTTCATTCAAGAATTTAAGCGATCTTGTATTTGTAATGGCCTTATAAGAAGGGAACAATGGACTGAATTTTTTCCTACCTTTTTGGATGGATCAGCACTTAGGTGGTTTGAAACACTAGGAGATAATGTGAAAAATTCATGGGATTTATTAACTGAAAGTTTTCTTGAAGAATTTGGTGAACAACAGAAATATGCAGATCTCATGATCGAGATCACAAAGCTATCCCAAGGAGAGAAGGAGAAGATAAGGGATTATCATGCTCATGTTCTAGAGCTAAGGAGGAAGCTCGATGCCCAAATCCGGAAGGAAGGACTAGCGGATGGGTTGATGAATGGCGTGGATAATCTCCTCTGTAAGCACTTCATTCTTGGGATGAAGCCAGAGATCAGACAATGAGTGAAGTATGACTGCCCAGCTACCATTGAACAAGCAAAGGAGATTGCAAGAAGGCAAGAAGAAAGCATGGAAGAGGAGCCCAAAGAAATTGTTGCTAAAGTAGAGCCTACACCAGCACCTTTGGTCCTGAATCCACAACCACTCCCGGTGAGCACAAATATTTCTCCTAATACATCTACTGAGTATGAAGATCTACTCAAAAAGATGGGTCAGTTAACTATTAATCTTCTTCAAGGAAAGGAATTTAGTTCTCAGGGAGGAGATAGAGGTCCAAAAAGAAATATTTCTGAAGTTGTTTGTTATGGTTGTTATAAAAAGGGTCATTATAAGTATAATTGTCCAGATAGAGCTTCTACATCTGGTAAGGGAGATAATGATAAAGGAAAAGCACCTGTGAATTCTTTTGATGTAGTAGATAAGAGCAAAAATAATGAAGTAGATGTGTTTGTAACAAAAAGAAAGAAAGAAAAAGATAATCAAGATGGAAATGATCCTAAGAAGATGAAAGAAGAAACTAGTAAGAAACATAGGAGAAGAAAGTTGGGTGTGCAGGATTTTCTGATTTCACAGGGGCAAGGACCATACTCCATCTTGGAAGATCTGTCCAAAAGGCCTGCAAATATTACATATGGTCAACTCTTGGCTATGTCTTCTGAGAAGAGGCGGGGAGTTGCGAGGTGGACTCAATGCTCGAAGAAGGAAGGAGGTTGAGGTCCCTGTTTTGGAGGCAGAGGCAGATCCCTATGCTCCACAAGCTGAGGTATTATGTAATGGTATTTCAATTCATGATGTCTTAGTTGATGGAGGTGCTGCAGTTAATGTAATGACCGAGTCTGTAATGAATATGTTGGGTTTAAAAATTGATCGCCCTTCAACACTTATGTTAAGGTCATTAAATAAGGGAAAAACTAAACCAGAAGGTGTAGTTTCAAATGTGGCAATATCTGTTATGGGTGTTGTATGTGTGGTAGACTTTCAGGTGATGAAAAATGGTACTGTTGCGTACCCAATGCTGCTGGGAAGACCATGGCTAAGGAGAGTTCATGCAAGAAACTACTGGAATGAAGGTTTCATGACACTTGGACGTGGTAGAGAGAGGGTGAAGATAAACGTGATCCCTCGACATCATAAAGCAGAACCTGTGGATTCAAGTGATGAAACTGATGATTGGACATCCTCTGATTACTCTAGCACCAGTGAAGTGGACACTGAAGATGAAGAAAGTGAGGTTGATGTTTCAGTCATGGATATTCTTCCAGTCACACCAACCCAGGACCCCATAAAATTATCTGAAGAAGAAGTTGATGATTGTCTCCAACAAATAAAGATTGGTGATGCTGTGATGGAGAGTGAGAAGGAATCCTACCTCCAGCTCTTTCGAAGGTACATACACCTATTCACTTTTGATTACAAGGAACTCCGCCAAGTAAGTTGGGTAGAACATTGTATTGAGCTGGTAGATGGTGCTAAGCCCATAAAGCAAATGCCATATAGAATGAATCCTAATTTTTCCAAGACTGTAAAAGAAGAAATAGATAAGTTACTTGATGCAGGATTCATATTTGTTGTGGAGAATTCAGAATGGGTTTCTCCCATTGTGATCTCAATAAAAAAGAATGGGAAGCTACGCATTTGTGTTGATTATAGGAAGCTCAATAAGGCAACAAAGAAGGATCATTACCCTCTTCCATTTTCAGATCAGATCTTGGACGAAGTAGCTGGCCAGGAGTGCTATAGTTTTGTTGATGGATATAGCGGCTACAACCAAGTTCGTATAGCAGAGAAAGATCAGCTGAAGACCACGTTCACCACTCCTTGGGGAATGTTTTGCTTATAGAGTTATGCCTTTTGGGTTATGTAATGCTCCAGCAACATTCCAGCGTTTGATGAATAGGGTGTTCGAACCCTACATTGGGACCTTCATCAGAGTATTTCTGGATGATTTTTGCATCTATGGGAGCAAGTTGGACCACCTGCACCAGATGGAGACAACATTTCAAAGGTTAGATGAAGCACAAGCCTCACTAAACCCTACAAAGTGTGTCTTTGGATGTTCTAAAGGCGTTTTGTTAGGGCATGTTGTATCCAGAGATGGTATTGGTACTGATCTTGATAAAGTTTCAAAAATCAAAGATTTACCATTTCCTATGAATAGAAGTAAGTTGAGATCATTTTTAGGCCATGTGGGTTACTATAGAAGGTTCATCAAGAATTTCTCAAAAATTACACAGCCACTAACCCAGTTCTTGAAGAAGGATGTTGCTTATGAACCAGGAAACAAGGCGCATGAAGCTTTTGGACAATTGAAGGAAGCCATGGTGTCTTCACCTGTTTTGAAGAATCCAGATTGGAGCAAGCCATTCATTGTGTACACTGATGCCTCAGATGCAGCACTAGGTAGTACTTTGAGCCAAAAGGATGAAAATGGGAATGAACATCTAATTTACTTTGGGAGCAGACAAATGAGCAGTGCTGAGGTAAACTATACTGTAACTAAAAAAGAGGCTCTGGCTATCATTTTTGCTGTAAAGAAGTTTAGAAATTACTTGCTAGGGCAGAAATTTATAGTTGTAACGGATCATCAGGCTCTGAAATATATTGTCAATAAGCCTAACCCATCAGGGAGGATAGCAAGATGGATAATTTTGCTACAAGAATTTGAATTTGATATTATAGATAGGCCAGGAAAGAAGCATGTCAATGCAGATGCACTCTCTCGAGCCTATGATGGTTTAGGATCATCTTGTGATGATGATGATTTTCCCGATGTCAACATTGTTCTCCCTTGACACAATCCCTAGTGAATACATAGATATTTGGAATTATCTGAATGAATTCAAGTTTCCTGATGGTGCCAATGCAAAGACTAAGAGAAAGATTACTCAAGCCAGTCGTCCATATTCTATTCTGCATGGAGCATTATTTCGAATAGGACCTGATGGACAGTACAAGAGGGCAGTTGGACGTGATCAAGGAAAGGAGCTGCTAGAAGAATTCCACAATGGTACATGTGGAGGGCACTTCTCTGGACAACTTACAGCAAGAAGGATCTTGGATGCAGGTTATCAATGGCCCACTCTTTTTAAAGATTGTTATAATTATTGTAAGACATGTGATATTTGTCAAACACATGGTAACCGTAAGACTTCATCAGCTCCATTATGTCCTAGTCTTCCCTTGGTCCCTTTGAAAAGTGGGGAATAGACATTGTAGGTCCACTTCCAACTACATCATGCCAAAATAAGTATATTGTAGTTGCCACAGATTATTTTAACCAAGTGGGTTGAAGCTAGGCCATTGAAGACAACTTCTATGGATGAAGTGGCAAGGTTCATATATGAATGTATTGTCACCAGATTTGGTTGTCCATTAGAAATTGTAACAGATCAAGGAAGCCACTTCATTAATGAGGTGGTAGAAGCCCTAGTCAACAAGTTTTCTATTAAGCACAGGAAGGCAACAACATACAAGCCAAGAACAAATGGACAGGTGGAACGAACAAATTTGTTTGTTGTGTCAAATTCTAGCAAAAGATGCAGCCTTGCAGGTACATAAATGGGATAAGAGGATTCATGCAGCATTGTGGGTGTATAGGGCAACATCAAAGTTAGCCAACAGGATACTCCCCATTTCAATTGGCCTATGGCATTGATCCAGTTCTTCCTATTGAGTTTGATATTCCCACTGTGAGAGTTATGTAGAAAGATGAAAGGATGGATGAAGAATGAATTCAAGTAAAAGACAACAGGTTGGAAGATACATCCACAAAACTAATCATTTGATAGAATAAATGATATGAAACAGTTCGAATCTTATTACAAGCCATAAGAAGGCCTGGATCAGCACGCAAGGAGTCCACTTTGATCAAAAGATCCGGTACAGCACATTGGCATTTACAAGTGCAATTTTGACTTGAGCTTTGCTATCTAAAAACTCCCCCCTTTACAATGATTCCAAGACTACAATTTATAGAAAGAATGAGAAGAGAAAGAGAAGGGAAAATGAAAATCCCGAAATGGGGCCCTACAACCAATAGTAAGCTGTGCATGAAAATGGTACGTACCGACTGAGGATATATGGACTGGCAAAAGCCTCCCCATTACTGCCCCATGGTGATGTAGGACGACAAGTTGAATGATTTTCCAAGCACTCAGAATAGTCTACTCCCGAGGACCGGATGAGAACACTAGGAAGGGGGAACCCATGTCGACATTTTCTAAAAATTTTCATCCATAATTTCTCATTTCAAATCTGGAATGTATGTCCACTTAGGAATAAGATGTTGCGTCCTAAGTATTATTAGTAGTAGCATCTGATAGAACTTCTACGCGGACTGCCTGTCAGCTATGGTGTCGGCCAATAATCGTGCCACGTACATGGTAGCAGTCCCAACTGCTGCGCCGACTAGGAATGTTGTAAAAAGTAAATATTTTGTCGGCCCCAAAGCTTGGTTTCTGGTAATGTTAAAATGTCAAAGTTTGGGTAACTTAGTTGAAGTAGGGTCTACATGGATTAGGAAGTTTAGAAGGATATTATAGGGGGCCCTAATAAGGACAAGGATTCCGAGGTCATAAATCATTTTGTGTATTTTATTGGGACTAAAGAATTTGATGCATGTTAGCAAATGTGGAACCTTGAGGGGTGAATTTTGGATAACAGGTATTATCTGTATCTTAACAGATAAGATTACATGTAGTAGATCAGAGTTTAAGGTATGGAATCATGATTCGTCAGAGTGGATTTCTTATCCTATCTTAGAGATGAGGATGGATAAGCCTGGACATGAAAACTTATAAATAGATGATGGACTATGAAACATTAACGTCGAACACAACTCTAAAAGTGATGAAGATATTGCTAAGGAGAAATGCACCACCTATGAACACAACTATTGATAGTGCTGATGGTGGTGGTGGTGTTGGTCGAAAGTGTTCCCAAAGTCTTTTAAGGATGTTTGGTGATGATAAAGATGAGGATAATGATTATAATTTATTATGATCATTTTTATTGGTCGATGAAATTGTTAACGATGACAAAAACTAATGATGATGATGATGTTTTGATAGAGATGACGATGATGGTCATGATGGCAATGGCGATGAGGATAATGAGTAAATAATGACATAGCACGATGACAATGAGTGTGATGATTTATATGATGAGGATGGTGCTGACAATGACCAGGGAGAATGAATGATGAAAATGATGATCATAACTAAGACTAAAAATACCATAAAAATGATGAGAATGACAATGAAGATAACATTGTGGTGGTGGTAGTGGTGATGGTGAGGTTGGTGATAATAATGATGATCATGATTATCGACGATGATAATTAATGATTACGACAATGATGTTAATGATGATGAAGATGAAAATATAACATGATGATTTGTATAATGAAAATGATGTTGAATGATTATAACAATGATGACACAGCAGGGGATGGTGATTATGATTATTATAATGATCATGATAACAAGTACAACCAAAAAGACAATGAAAATGATCACGGAAGATGATGATGATGACAATGATCAGCACGATGAAAAAGATGAAAATCATTATGATTACGAAGATGATGTCTACAATGAGGATGACTACCATGACAAAGAACACCAATGAACTACATAGATGGGAATTCTTATCATTACTAAAATTATTCTTAAGTAACCAACTTGTAAGTAGGTTTGCATCGAGGTCATTCATGCATATAACTAGAATGATGATGACCAATAAGCCCGAGGTGATCACAGACGAAAGATGCTAACTATGACGATTATTATATTAATCATGACAATGATATGATAATGAATATGATGAAGATCGAAATGAAAACGATTTTGAAGACAACATGGTGATATAATGAATAGGAAGAGGATAACAATGTTCGATGATGCTAATTAAGATAACAATAACCATTATGATAAGCGATGACATTGATGGTGATAATATTCGGCCGATTATTGTTAACAAAAATATAATGGTGATATGGTAAGAATAATAATTTCGATAATTTCTAATAACAACATTTATATTAATACAAAAGCTTAGTAATTAATAATGAATTTTAAGTTTTTATCAATTCTAATAGGAATATCAACATTGGTAAGAAGATAGAAGGTAATGATGATGATGATGAAAATGATTGACGATTGGTGGTAATGATGATGAGAATGAAATGATAAACGATGGTGTTGATGATCATGATGAGCAAAGAATGATCAATGATGGTGGTGAAAATGTTAATGATAATGAACAATTAATCGATGATGGTGGTACAATGATAATGACGATGAAAATGATTTAGGAAGGATGGTGATGATAATGATCGACGAAAATTATGACAAAAAAAAGAATAATGGATGGTGGTGATGTTAATGATATGAAAATGCTTATGAAAAGACAATGATGATGATGATGGATGATGATGATTGATGATGATGATGAAAATAACAGTAAAAAAAATTGAAAGGGAAATGAGAATGATGATGTTGATGATGATGATTTGATGGACATGATGATGATGAATGATGATAATGATGATAATGATGATTGGTGATTATGAAGATGAATGATGATGGCATAATGAACGAATGATGATGATAATGGTGATGACAATTGATTAATGATGATGATAATGATGATGACAATGATCAACGATGGTGGTGATGATAATGATGATGATAATGATCAATGATGCAATGGTGATGATAATGACGATGAAAATGATTAATGAATGGTGGTGATGATAATGACAATGAAAATGATCGATGATGGTGGTGATGATAATGACGATCAACAATGATCAACAATGGTGGTGATGATAATGATGATGACAATAATAAGAATGATGGTGGTGATGAGAATGACAATGACAATGATACAACGATGGTGGTGATAATCGCGATGATGAAATGATCGAAGATGGTGATGATAATGATGATGATGTATGAGAATGACGATGTAATTAATAACGATGGGAATGATGATAATGATGATGAAGATGATAATATAAATGATGATGAATGAAAATGATTATGTTGATGATTATGAAGAATAATAATATATGATGATAATGATGATGAAAATGACCAACGATGGTGGTGATGATAATGATGATGAAAATGATCAACAATGGTGGTGATGATAATGACGATGAAAATGATCGACAATGGTGGTGATGATAATGATCAATGAATAATGATTGACGATGATGGTGTTGATGATGATAATGATGACGTAATGATCGAAGATGGTGGTGACGATAATGACGACATAAATGATCGATGATGGTGGTGATGATAATGATGATGAAAATGATCATGATGGTGGGTGATGATGATGACGAACCAATAATGATTGACAATGGTTTTGATGATAATGATGATGACAATGATTGGTGATGATAGTGATGATGACAATGAGACGATGGATGATGGAGTGATGATGATGAAAATAATGGTAAAAACATTGATGGTGATGATAGAATGATGATGTTCATGATGTACGTGATTGATGGTGATGATGATGATGATGATGAATGATGATGAGGATGAAAATTGACAATGATTGATGATTATGAACGATAATGAACACGATGATGGTAATGATAATGATGATGAACAATGATCAATGATGGTGGTGATGATAATAAGTGATGATAATGATCGACAATGATAAATTTTAATGGTGGTGATGATAATGACGATGATAATGGTCAATGATGGTGGTGATGATAATGATGATGAAAATGATCCACGATGGTGGTGATGATGATGATGATGACAATGATCAATGATGGTGGTGGTGATATCAACAATGATCAATGATGGTGATGATAATGCCGAAAATAATGATCAACGATGATGATGTAATGATGATTATGATGAAGAAAAATGATCAAATATGGTGATGATAATTGATGGTGAATGATAATGATGACAATAATGATCAATGATGGTGGTGATGATAATGATTGATGAAAATGATCAACGATGGTGGTGATGATAATTATGAGGACAATGATGATGATGATGATGATGAGGATGATGAAAATAATGGTGGTAAAAACAATGATTTATGGTGGATGAGAATGATGAATATTCATGATGATGATGATGTTGATGATGAAGACAATGATTGATGATGACAATGACAATGAAAATGATCAATGATGGTCGATGATAATAATGATCAATGATGGATGGTGATAATAATGATGACTGACAATGATATAATGATGATGATGGTGATAATATTGATGATAACAATGGGTAAAAAATGGTGGTGATGAGAATAATGATGAAAATGATCCATGATGGTGGTGATGATCATGATAATGAAAACGATCAAGGATGGTGATGATGATGAGACAAAAGATGATGATTATAATGATCAATGATGGTGTTGATGATAATGATGAAGAAAATGATCAAAGATGGTGGTGATGATAATGACATTGACAATGATCAATGATGGTGGTGATGATAATGATGATGACAATGATCAATGATGGTGGTGATGATTGTGATGATGAAAATGATCAGAGATGGTGGTGATGATAATGATGATTATCAATGATTATAAAGACAATGACTGATGATGATGATGAATGATCAAAATAATGGTAAAAAAATTGATGGGATGAGAATGATGATGTTGATGATGACGATTTGATGATATGATTATGAGAATGATGATCAGGATGACAATGACGATGATGGTGATGATTATCTAGATAAACAATGATGATGATAATGATGATTGTTATGATATGAAGATAGTGGTGATGATAATGAGGATGATGAAAATAATGGTAAAAACATTGATGGGGATGAGAATCATGATGTCAATGATAAACAAATTAAAGATGATGATGATGAATGATGATGATGACAACAAATATGAATGAACATAAAATGGTCGTCGATGATACACTAATGAACAATGATCAACAATGGTCATAAAATACGAATGATGATGATGATGATGGTGATGATGATCAAAACGATAGATGATGATGAATAATGATGAATATTATATGGTGATGATGACAATGATGACTGATAATGAATATGATGATGCTCGACAATGAAAATTATGTTAAATGACAATGATGGTGATTATAATGAATGAGGAAAATGATAACAGATCATGATGATGATAATGAAGATAACAATAACCATTCTGATAAGGATGATAATGATGATGACAATGACAATGATTAGTGATGATTGTGATGATGAAAATGATATAATGGCGGGTGATGATGGAAGAATGATTACAATGATTATGATAATAATGACATGACATATGAATACAAAATGGTGGTGATTGATAATGAATGTTATGTTTATGATCAATTCTAATAGCAATGATCAACAATGATTATCAGGGCGATGATGGTGGTGATGATAATGATGATGACAATGATCGATGATGGTGATGGTAATGATGATGACAATGACAACGATAATGGTGGTGAAGATGATGATGATGACAAATGATCGATGATGGTGGTGATGATAATGATGATGAAAATAATAAAAATGATGGTGGTGATGATAATGATGATGAAAATGATTCAGGAAGGTGGTGATGATAATGATGATGAAAATGATTAACGATGGTGGTGACAATAATGATGAAAATAATGATCAACGATGGTGGTGGTGATAATAATGATAATGATTCTTATGAATGACAATGATGATGATGATGACGATGAAATATGGTAATGAAATTGAATGGGGATGAGAATGATGATGTTGATGATGATGATTTGATGGACATGATGATGAGAATGATGATGATGATGATGATGCTGATGTTGATGATTATGATGAATGATAATAATGATGATGAAAATGATCAATGATGATGGTGATTATAATGACAATGACAATGATGATGATGGTGGTGATGATAATGACAATGATATGATCGACGATGGTGGTGATGATAATGATCATGATAATGATCAATGATGGTGGTGACGATAATGATGATGACAATGATCAACGATGGTGGTGATGATAATGATGATGATAATGATAAAGATGATGACAGATTATGACAACGAGATGATGATGATGATGATGATGATGATGACAATGAAAATAATGGTAAAAAATTGAATGGGGATGAGAATGATGATGTTGATGATTATGATTTGATGGAGATGATGATGAGAATGATGATGATGATGATAATGATGATGATTGATGATTATGAAGACAATAATGATGATGACAATGATCAATGATTGTGGTGATGATAATGATGATGACAATGATCAATGATGGTGGTGATGATAATGATGATGATAATGATTAACGATGGTGGTGATGATAATGATCAACGATCAACAATGGTGTTGATGAAAATAACGACAACAATGATCAACAATGGTGGTGATGATAATGATGATGAAAATAATCGATGTAAGAATGAGGTGATGGGAATGACAATGAAAATAATCCGTGATGATGGTGATAATTGTGATGATGAAAATGATCAATGATGGTGATGATGATGATGATGATGAAAATGATTATGTAAAAATGATGATGATGATGATGCAAATAATAGTATATTATGTTGATGATAATGATAATGATCAACGATGGAGGTGATGATAATGATAACAACAATGATCAATGATGGTGGTGATGATAATGAAAATGAATAATTATCAATGATGGTGATGATGATGACGATGATGACAATGATCAAATGGTGGTGATGATAATGATGAAGACAATGATCGATAATGTGGTGATGATCATGATGATGATAATGATTGACCGATGGTGGTGATGATAATGATGATGAACAATGACTATGAAGACAACAACAATAATGATGATGATGAAGATGATGAATGATAATGGTGATGATGATGATGGAGGATGACAATGAATGATAATGGTATGAAAATTTGATGGGATGAAGAGAATGATAATGTTCATGATGATGATATTTGATCGATGATGAAGATGATAATGATGATGATTGATGATTGATGAAGATAATAATGATTAATAAATGATGATGATAATGATGATGACAATGATGATAATGATGATGATGATCAATGATGATGATAATGATCAATGATGGTGGTGATGATAATGAATGACAAAATGATCGATAATGGTGGTGATGATAATGATGATGACAATGATCAATGATGGTGGTGATGATAATGATGAAGAATAATTATCAACGATGGTGGTGATGATAATGAAAATGAAAATGATTGAGGATGGTGGTGATGATAATGATGACAGGGAATGATCCACGATGGTGGTGATGATCATGATGACAAAAACTATCGATGATGGTAGTGATGCTATCAATGATTGTGATGATGATAATGACAATGAAAATGATTAATGATGGTGGTGATGATAATGACGATAGAAAATGATCGATGATGGTGGTGATGATAATGACAATCGATAATGATCAACAATGGTGGTGATGATTGTGATGATGACAATAATCAATGATGGTGGTGATGATAATGATGATGATAATGGTTACGAAGACAATGATGATGAAGATGATGAAAATAATGGTAAAAACATTGATGGATGAGAATGATGGGCTTAGGAATGATGATGTTCTTAATGACAATTTGATGATTAGTTGATGATGAAGATGACAATGATGATTATTGATGTTTATGAAGATAACATGGATGACGATAATGATGATGAAAATGACCACCAATGGTGGTGATGATAATGTTGATGAAAATGATTGACGATGGTGGTGATGATAATGATGATGAAAATGATAAAACAATGGCGGTAATGATAATGCTGATGAAAATGGTTAATGATGGTGGTGATGATGATAACAATGACAATGATTGATGATGGTGGTTATGATATGATGACGATATATGATTATGAAGTTAACGATGGTGGTGATGATGATGATGATGAATGAAAGATCATGGTAAATTGTGGTGAGGATAATGATGACAACAATGATCGACAATGGTGGTGATGATCATGATGATGACAATGATTGACAATGGTAGTGATGATAATTATGATGATGATGATGATGAGGGGGAGGAGGAGGAGGAGGAGGATTAAAATAATGGTAAAAACATTTATGGTGATTAGAATGATGATTTTCATGATGAAGAATTGATGGAGATGATGATGAGAATGATGATGAGGATGAAAATTATGATGACTGATGATTATGAAGACAATAATGATGATGATAACGACAATGAAAATGATCAATGATGGTGGTGATGATAATGATGACAATAATGAATGATAGTGGTGATGATAATGATGATGAGAATGATCAATGATGGTTGTGATGATATTGATGATAACAATGGTCAACAATGGTGGTGATGAGAATAATTATGACAATGATCCACGATGGTGTTGATGATCATGATGATGATAATGATCAAGGATGGTGGTGGTGATATCAACAATGGTGGTGATGAGAATGACTATATAATGATCAACGATGGTGTTGATGATTATGATGAAGAAAATGATCAAAGATCGTGGTTATGATAATGACATTGACAATGATCGATGATGGTTATGATAATGATGATGATAATGATCAACGATGGTGGTGATGATTATGATGAAAAAAATGATCAGAGATGGTGGTGATGATAATGATGATTACAATGATTATGAAGACAATACCGATGATGATGATGATGAGGAAAATCAAAATAATGGTAAAAATATTGATGGGGATGAGAATGATGATGTTCATAATGACGATTTGATGAATGTGATTATGAGAATGATGATAAGGATGAAAATGATGATGATTGATGATTATAAAGATAACAATGATGATGATAATGATGGCTGTTATGATCGAAGATAGTGGTGATGATAATGATGATGAATGATTATGAAGACAATAATGATGATAATGAGGAAAATGAAAATAATAGTAAAAACATTGATGGGGATGAGAATCATGATGTAAATGAAAACATAAACAAATTAACGATGAAGATGATTATTGATAATGATGACAAAAAATATTAATGAACATAAAATCTCATCGATAAACACTTGACACAAACCTCACAACCTACGTATGAAAATAACCTAAATTGTAAAGAATGAACATAAACTCTCATTGGTAAACAATTGACAAAAACCTTGTAACGAATGATACAATGATTCAAAGGTTGTTTATATTGTGTTTACAAAGTTACATTGGTGATCTTTGTTTAAGATATGGATTCAGATTAAACATTTTGTTTATGATCGTTAAGGTTGAAGTTGGTTGTTAGATGTGAAAACTTATGTGACATCATGGAATACGAAACATTAACATCAAATATAAATCTAAAAGTGATGAAGACATTGCTAAGGAGAAATGCACCACCATGAACACAACTATTGATAGTGCTGATGGTGGTGGTGGTGTTGGTCAAAGTGTTAATTTTAAGGATGTTGGTGATAATAAAGATGAGGATAATGATGATAAAAATGATGATCATATTTATTAGCGATGAAATTATTAACGATGATGAACATTAATGATGATGATGATGCTAATAGAGATGGTGATGATGGTTTTGATGGATGATGGTGATGAGGATAATGAGAACGATGATGACGTTTACGATGACGATGAGTGTGATGATTTATATGATGAGGATGATGCTGACAATGATAACAATGATGTTGATGAAGATGATGATCATAACTAAGACTAAATATACCATAAAAATGATGAAAAATGATGATAATATTGTGGTGGTGGTGGTGCTTGTGGTGAGGTTGGTGATAATAATGATGATAAAAATGATGATCATGAGTATCAATGATGATAATTAATGATTACGTAAATGATGTTAATGATGACGAAGATGAAAATATAGATGATGATTTGTATAATGAAAATGATGTTGATGATTATAACAATGATGATGATGGGGATGGTGATTATGATTATTATAATGATGACGATAACAACTACAAAAGAAATGATGATGAAAATGATCGTGAGGATGATGATGATGATAATGATCAACGATTCAAAAAAGATGAAAATCATTATGATTACGAAGATGATGATGATGATGATGAGGATGATTACCATGTCAAATAACACAAATGAACTACATATATGGGGATTATTATCATTAATAAAATGATTTTTAACTAACCAACTTGGTATGTTTGCATTGAGGTCATTCATGCATAAACTAGAATGAACATGACCAACAAGATTGTGATCACGATGATGATAATTCTAATTATGACAAATATTATATTAATCATGAAAATGATCTGATAATTAATATGATGATGATCGAAATGAGAATGATGTTGAAGATAACATGGTGATTATAATGAATAGGAAGAGGATAACAATGATGATGATGCTAATTAAGATAACAATAACCATTATGATAAGGATGACATTAATGGTGACAATATTATGATTACTGTTAACAAAATTATAATGGTGATATGGTAAGAATAATAATTTCGATAATTATAATAAGAACATTTATATTAATAAAAAATTTAGTAATTAATATCGAATTTTATATTTTTATCAATTCTAATAGCAATATCCACATTGGTAAGAAGATGGAGGTAACGATAATGATGATGACAATGATCGACGATGGTCGTAATGATGATGACAATGATAATGATAAAAGATGGTGGTTATAATCATGACAATGACAATGATCGATGATGGTGCGATGTTAATGATGACTTAAATAATCCATGATGGTGGTGTTGATAATGACGATGAAAAATGATTTTGGAAGGTGGTGATGATAATGGCGACCAAAATGATCAATGATGGTGGTGACAATAATGATGAAGACAATGATCAATGATGGTGGTGGTGATAATAATGATAACGATTCTTCTGAAGACAATGATGATGATGATGATGATGAAAATAACAGTAAAAAAATTTAAATGGATGAGAATGATGATATTGATGATGATGATTTGATGGACATGATGATGATAATGATGATGATGATGATGATAATGACGATGATTGATTATTATGAAGACAATAATGATGATGACAATGATCAACATTGGTGGTGATGATAATGATGGTGAAAATGATTAATGATGGTGTTGATGATAATGAAGATGATAATGATCGACAATGGTGGTGAGGATAATGATAATGATAATTAGAAATGATGGTGTTGATGAAAATTATAATAACAATAAACAAAAATGGTGATGATAATGACAATGAAAATGATCAAAGATGGAGGTGATGGGGATGATGATGCAAATGATCAGTGATGGTGGTGATAATCGCAACTATAACAATAATCAACGATGGTGGTGATGATAATGATGATGAAAATGATTATGTAAATAATAATGCTGATGATGGTTATGCGAATAATAGTATATTATGTTGATGATAATGATAATGATAAACGATGTTGCTGATGATAATTATGACAACAATGATCAATGATGGTGGTGATGATAATGACAATGAAAATTATTGATGATGGTAATGACGATGAAAATAATCAATTATGGTGGTGATGATAATGATGAAGACAATGATCATTAATGGTGGTGATTATCATGACAATGATAATGATTGACGATGGAGATGATGATAATGATGATTAAAATGACTACGAAGGCAACAAAAATAATGAATATGATGACGAAGATGACGAGGAGGAGGAGGAGGAGGATGATGATGATGATGATGACGACAATGACGATGACGATGGTAATAAATCAAATTGGCAAGTTTTTGAAAGTGACGATCAAATCTATAGGTTTTTGTAGCAAGAAGTTGAATTTTCTGCAGCTAATCAGGATAAGTGACAACATTTATATCATGATCAGATTGTTCAGTTGAATAAAAATAAACTACCTCAAGGTTTGGTCACATTGGAAGACATCTTTGGCACTGACGATCAGTCAAGAAAGGTGAAGACTAAAATTTCAACCCCCTCTGATAATTACAAAGAGATCTTGGTTGATGAAGGGAAAAAGCTATTTCTTGGAAAGGTATGTTCTTTAACTGAAAAGAAAGCATTCATTAATCTTTGTAAAGATTTTAAGGATGTTTTTGCTTGGAAATACCAAGATCTGAAAGGATTTGATCCTAGTCTAGCACAACATATAATCAAATTACATCCAAATGCTAAGCCTATTAGATAGAAACAAAGACCTGTAAATATAAAAATAGAACCTCTGATGAGGAAAGAATTATATAAATTGATTGAATTAGGTATTATCTTTCTAGTTAAATATTCAAACTGGGTAGCCAATCTTGTTCCTCTTAGGAAGAAGAACAGTGAAATTAGACTATGTGTAGATTTAAGAGATATTAATAAAGATTCATTAAAAGATCATTACCCACTCTCGAATATGGATCAAATTTTGAAAACAGTATCAAGTTCAGATAGACTATCTCTTCTCAATGGTTATAGTCGCTATAGTAAGATTTTAGTTTGAGAAGAAGATAGATACAAAATAACTCTTACCACCATGTGGAGTACCTATGCTGACAAAAGAATGCCTTTTGGTCTTTCAAATTTTGGTGTAAATTTTCAATGTGCAATGGACATGGCTTTCTGAAGCTTGCTAAATAAATGTATTCTTGTTTATCTAGATGATATTACCATGTTTTAAAAAAATCCAGATGAACACTTGATGCATTTAAGGTAGACGTTTCAGTTGTGCAGGCAATTTGGAATATTATTGAACCTAGTGAAGTCTATCTTTTCAGTACATCAAGGTAAATTACTTGGTCATATTGTTTCGAAGCAGGGTTTAGCAATTGATCCTTTCAGGATCAAAGCCATATCACAACTATCATTACCTCATCATAAGAAGGCATTATAGAGTTTTTGGGAAAAATCAACTTTGTTACAAGATTTGTTCTAGATTTTGCAGCATTAGTCAAACCATTAAAAAATATGTTAAGGAAAGAGAAAACCTTTTCTTGGACTAACGAAGGGAGAGAAGGTTTTGAAGCAATCAAAATAGATAGCTCTTATGCTCCTACTCTTGAAAATCTATATTTTGATAAAGATTTTATGATGTATGCACTTGCAAGAGCTGAAACAATCTCAGCTATTTTAACTCAGGTTAATGATGAGAATATTGAGTAGCGAATTGCTTTCTTTAGATAGAGTTTGCATTATTATGAAACAAGGTACACATTTCTTGGAAAATAAGTACTTTCAGTAGTAAGAGAACTAAATAATTTCAAGTATATGCTTTCCAACAATAAAATCCACGTTCTTGTTTCTCATCCAAGTGTGAAAGAATTCTTACTGAATAAGGAGTTAAATGAGAAAAGAGAAAACTAAATAACGAATGTCATAGAGTATGATGTTGATATTCAGGTTGCTAAGACAATTCGAGGTAAAGGTTTATGTGAACATCTAATTGCTAATATAGAAAGATAGCAAGATGTGGAACCTGAAGATTCAGCACGTCATGCTGAAATTCCGTATCAACAATCCAATATCATGGTCCCATCAGAAAATTACCAACCTAAACTTGCTCGAGAGATCCAAGAATCAAGGTGGATGACTGATTTTGTTAACTACTTATAGCATGTCACCTATCCGGAAGGTATTGATAAGAATAAAAGAATATATTTCAGATTACAAGTAATTCCTTATCTTTTTATTGATGGTGTGTTGTTCAAAAGGCATATAAATGGAATCTTGTTGCGATGTGTTGACTATGATAAAATTAAGAAAATATTATCCGAATTCCATGAACGACCTACAATAGGTCACTTCTCAGCACGTACTACAGCTTTAAAAATCATGAAATCAGGTTACTATTGGCCTAGCATATTCAAAGACTATTTTTAATGGATTAGAAAGTGTAAGAAATGTGCTTTCTTTGCTGGAAAATAGTGTTTAGCTTTGTTTCCTTTACAGCCTATTTCAGTTGATCAACCTTTTACATAGTGGGGTCTTGACTTTATTGGTATGATAAATCCACCATCATCACAAGGACATAAGTGGATCTTAACTGTTATAAATTATTTTACATGATGGACTGAAGAAATGGCCTTGAAAGATGCTAACGAAGCTTCTATACTATCCTTTTATGAAGGAATAGTTTACAGATTTGGTGTTCCAGTAACTATCTTATCAGATAATGCTTTAGCATTCCTTCATGCAAAGATAACAGATTGGGTGGTGAACCATGGAATATATCTAAGTTCTTCATCTAATTACTACCCACAAGGTAATGTCTTAGCTAAGAGTACTAACAAGAATCTATTAAGGATCATCAGAAGAACGCTCAAGGATAATCAAAGATCTTGGCATCTGATGTTGAATTCAACACTTTGGGCTGAAAGAGTGACTCCTAAGAGATCAGTTGGTAATTCACCATACAAACTTCTGTATGGAAAAGAAGAAAGAATTCCTATTTCAGTTGAGTTACCCACATTAGTTTGTCAGCATCAAATGGAGCTACTTGAGAATGAACCATTGTAGCTTCATTATATAGAGTTAATGGAATTACAAGAGCTAAGAGATCAACCTCATTTAGATATGAAAAAGAATAAGAAAAAAATTAAGAAGACTTTTGACAAGAAAGCCAAATTCAGAGTCTTCAATGAAGGAGATATTGTGTTAAAGTGGGATGTTGATTGTGCAAATCCAGGAAGACACTCAAATTTCGACACACTATGGAGTGGTCCTTACATGATTTCAGCTAGCAAGGAGAAAAATTCTTTTCATCTTTCGAAGCTGAATGGAAAGGAACTTCCCATTCCTGTGAATGGTATATTTCTCAAACACAGTTGTTGAATATCTTGCAATGATTGTTAAAGTAGGATTTCCCTTCAATAAGTGTAGTTTCTACACATTGCATCATTTTTCAATTCAATAAGTGCATTCGTGCACGTGATCTGGTTTACCAGATCCTTTCCCAATTTTAGTTTCATTTTGGAAAGGTTAGAATTTTCATGAAAAGGAAAATTGATGTTACATGTTTGGACTCCATACCCAATGGAAAAGAGCAAGGCACTAGTAAATAAGCTAGCAAGTAGCTTTCCCTGTAGGATCACCATAAATGTTGAAAATTTTTACACTTGTGCAAAAATGGGAAACTCGAAACTTTGTTACGATGGATAACATTGGTGAAGTATACCTAAGCTAGGGGATATTATATCAGATTATTTCATTATTGCTGATTTATTGAAAATATTACGAAAAATTTGCAGCTATTTGTGCTATTACAAAATGTAATAGATCACATAGTCTGTAATTTCATGACCATCCTCAGCAAAAGAACATAATCCCTAAAGGACAGTTGTGCTGTCTTGATGAGGACATCCAATTGAAGAATATGTGAAGTGTAAAGTTTTGGAACAACAAACATAAGTGCAGATTACACAAAATTAGAGTTTGTTACTGGATGTTACAAGTTCTATTAAATATTCTTTCCTTTATGATTAAGACATTCAATTATGTTGTTGAGTTTTTTAGTTCATTATATAATCCATACAGAAAGTAGAAATACAGAAAGAGCTATACAACTCATTTACAGAATACAATGTTTTATTCATAAGAAGAGTCAAATGTTTCCCACACAAGCCATGGGATGTAACTAAAAAGTAAAACACAACTACTGAAAAGAAAGATACACATGCATGAAAGATAAAGAAAATGAGTATGAGTGAAACCATCATTGCCTTTGGGTTTCTACTCTTTTTTTGAAGCATCTTCATATCCATCTTTTGTTTATCTTTCATCTTCATTGTAGAAGCCATTGTACCTAAAAAGTAGAAAAGCTAACTATCAGTTACGAGCTCAGGGATCAAACCATATTCCTACACTATCCTACTTCGTGCATATGAATCTTCCCTTAAGTAGGAGATGTATTCTACTTGAAGGACAAACTGCATACATGCTTTATTCACTAAGAAGGAAGAAAGTGAAAAGAAAGAAGAAAAAATGGACATAAGAGAGGCCAAAAATCCTAATCATTTTCTAACTATTTTCCTAAGTGTGCAGTTACAGGTTGCAGCCAAAAAGAAAAATAGACAAGTCATAAGTGCATGCAATAAAAGGAAGAATGTAACTAAAAGTTCCAACAACTGTTCTGAATTGGAAGAGGTTACAGTACAAAAGAGAGAGTGGAAGATAAAAACACTTCTTCTACTTACAGCAGAAGAGGGAGAATCGGATTTCAAGAAGCTGAAGCTAAATGGGAAGAAGGGATTACAACTAAAATAGGATGAGAGAGAAGATTCTGGGAAAATTTTGATAGGCTTCGCCATGTAAATGGACATTTACAACTTTTCATCACATTGTTTTCAATTACTGCATTCTTGAAAGGAATTATGAAAATCAAATAAGTGAAACAGGAAGCAGAAAAGCATCATATGATCAAAATAAACAGCTAACATATTTTCAGTTCTCAATTGCTATATCAGTTCAACAAGAAAAGTTTAAATTTCTGTATTTTGGATCGGAAAATACAACTACTATTTCTGGAAATACATTAAATAAAATATTCTAGAAAAAAAATTCCAAGGCTTTGCCATAAAAAATAAACATTTCAAATTTTCTACCAACCATCTAAGTAAGAAACAATTGTAAAAAGGAAATAAAGCATCTGAATCAAGGCTTATGCCAGAAAATGGTGTTACAGCAAGTGATGAATTGTTTACAATTTCCAGAAAGCCACATACAAGATTACAAAGGACCATTTCAGAATTTGAAATAAAGAAATACAAAAGAATGCAAGTTCAGAATTTCATTTTTACAGATTATTAAATTCAGAGTTTTGTTTTACATCTAAAGTAAACAATATTTTATACTGTCAAAAACAATAAGGGAAGCATGTAGAACATCATCACCTACTCCAAGGATAGATCAAACTCAGAGTAGAAAGGATAAATATTGCATCAAATCATCATCTTCAGAATACAAAACAAATATGCACACAAATGGCTCTCATATCCAAGTTAAAGACGTACAGAAAAGTCAAACAGTCAGATATCAAGTATCAAAAGGAAAGGATACAAACCTTTAGCAAGGTTCCAACCCAAAAAGGATTCGAATCAAGACACTATATAATCAGAAAAGTATAGAGGAATGGTTGAGTAATCAGTGTAGTATGAGATCCTAGATCTAGGTATTAGAGTCAAACAATACAGATGTAGTTTCGAGCAAGTCCAAAGATGATGACAGAACCAGTTTCTGATTTTGGAGGAGTCACAAGGAAATTGAAGTGATATAAATCCATCTATAGCCAGAATGAGCACCCAAACAAAATTTGAGCTCAAAAATACAAAGCTTCAGAAATTAGAATAAGAGACAAAAATCACCAATTAACATCAAGCTGACAAGGGATCAGAGAACCATCGAATTCAAGGCTACGAAAAGTCATAATAACCCAGATTTAAAGAATAGCTGAGGAAGAGTGTACCAATTTGAGCTCAGAGTAAGAAAGGTAATAATAACTCAAGGCCCATGATGAAAGGATGCAATAGTAATGTTTAACTGAGGACCCCACTATAAATATTGGGCGTTATTATTGTAAAACCTTAACTCAAATTATGAAGAAAGCTTATATAAAGAAGAGTGAAAAGGAATCAGATTACAAAAACTTAGAGTGTTTTGGTGATATGAATAGATCACAGACTAGGTGAATATTAATGGTTGAATGAAATCATAGATTGCAAAATTAAAAGGAACGAAGGAGTTTGAGTGCCCATAATAGTAAACATTCAGATCTGACATGTTTGAGCAAATAAGAATACCCATTTATTATTCAGAACATAGGATCAAATAGAAAAGCTTTAAGTCAAATGGCACACACATCTGAATTGAAAAGTATTCAAGCATTTCATAAGGTTAACATTCTTTTAAGGTCAATCACCTTCAAATTGTAGTATAAGAAAGAAAAGTACAGATCCATTTTTTTAAAAAAATCATGGACCCATTAATGGTACCAAGTCAGAGAAAGAAGTAAAAAACTTACTGGTTAAATTTAAGTGGAGCAAAACCTTGAGATATCATCGAGCTCAGAACTAAAATGACCAGGCTTGGAATGATTTCAACTTGAAAATGACCAAAGTCATCCAAGAAGATCACACAAAGGAATTCAAAAGAAAACGGGTATCATTTTTTTGAAAGTCGAAGTGGTAAGAACCAAATACCAGCAAAAACTCAAGGATCAAAAAACTTACCAATCTCATCAAGCATTGATGCGAGACCAAAGAAAAACTAAGCTTCAGAACCCTTGCAGAACTCCAATAGATAACAGAGACCAAAGAATGATGAAAATCAAGCTCGAAGAAACAATAATGGAGTCTGCCTTCGTAATCTTGCACAAAAAGCTCAAAAGGAGAAAGAACAGACAAAAATATACCAGATACAAAGTCACATAGGGCCCCACAGACTAGAGAAATGATTAAAGCCAAACTCAGTGAGCCTCAACAATGGCATTGGAATTTTTTTTCCAGGGCTTTCACCTGCATCACAAAAACCAAATGAAGTGATCATTATGGTCGAAGCCACCCTTTAGCAAGCAAAATCAAGAGACGAGTCAACAAGACTCTACCACAGTTAAAGCATCGACGATCAGAAAGCATCAAGGATGAAGATCAAAGGCCGAGGATAGAGCTCAAGTCTCAAAACAATTAACCATGGTTAGTTCCCACCAACTGAATTAAATGCTCAGTTTGAAACCCTAACCACAGGTGCAAGATCAGTGACTCGTGATAAAAAAGAGATGAAATCAATGGCCCAAAATGATCAACAATTTCAAAACAAACTTAGCATTGAGTTGCATATGCCACCGACAAAATGCATGGAGGGGTGAGTCATCAGTGGAGAAGGGGCCAGCCCACGTCATCAAATAAATAATTATTGCAAATGACTTTCAAAAAGTCTAACCATAGTGTATGCTTTCAAATTCAAATGTTGACCTAATCATGTCATCAATAATCACTGAAAAGGTGAGATATCAAACTATACACTTTCAAACGCAAAGGCCAAATAACATACATGCAAGTATTAACCAAAATGTGGCGGAGAGATATGCCTATTAATCAAAATGGTCGACCCTTTTATATTGCTAAGTCCACCAAGGTGGCCAAACCAAGCAGATTGGAGGTGGTCCCCACTTCAAGGAGGTAATTGGTAGTATGTCACTATTGTGACCTTTTGGAGTCAAAAGAGATGTCAACATCAGAATATATACACATGGCAGGTGGCCCCACATTGAGTGTTTGCTTTGCAAATATTACAAATATTATGATTTATTTACTCACAGGTAGAGAATTGTTTTTGCATGCCTTCACAACAAGACATATCAGAGAAGAGACAAGTTGCATGCTCATGGAGAGAGACTTGTCTAGCAATCAATCTATTTTTGGCAAAATTATTCACCCATCCTTATTAAAAATAGAACAGTCAACTTCAGTTGACTAATATGTAATCAATGGCTATTAATACCTCTTGTACTAGTTTGTATTATTTTATCCTTTTATTTATTATTAAATAAAGGATAAAATTAGGATGCATGGGCGAGTACAGCCTTAGGCTATTTTTAAGAAGGGTGGGAAAATTTATTTTGCTATATATTGTGTGCCTTTGCAAAGCACAAGGGATGATTCTTCTGCAGGAATTTTGGATATATGAGTATTGAAGCAAATTTTTCCAGTTTTTCCCTCTGAGTGTGAAGTATTTTCTACCTTTCCAAGTTATTTTGTTAGTCTTGTGTATGTTATATTAATCTTGTGAATGTAAATTACCTAATCAACCACCTTACCCTACTACAAATTCAGTCTTCTGCTTAATTTTAATGTGCATGTTAACTTATTAGTGTTGTTGTGATTCTCCCTCAGTACAATCAAGTGTGTTACCCTTAGATATTCTACAGAAAAACTATTGGTTTGTGCATCAAGAATCCTTCCCAAATCATATTGTGCATATACTCAGTCGAAGCCCTCATACAAATTTGGTGTATCACCTTAAGTTTTAATTATTTTTCAGTTATCTTTTACTCTCAAACTCCGAGGAATCAGTTTAGGATACACAAATAAGGAATCGGCCTTTTAATCCCAAAGATTCACCTCAAAATAGGTATACCCACAGACCTGAGGTGTTTCCATTATATCTACAAAAGATAGAGATCAATTTTTGCAAGCTTAGAAAACCTACAACCATCTCTCTACAGGGTGAACTTTTGAGAGATAACACCTCCTATGGTAGAATTGGCACCTGTTCCATAACCTATTACAATATTAGATCATGTTGTTACAAATCCATCAGATGATGTATTTAACACTTTGTATACTATGGGAATTAAATTAACGTTAATCGAGAACAAATTAGCTCAGCCTAGTAGGCCTTACCAAGATTCTTACCAGTAAAATGACCAAAATAGGTAGCCTTTTCAACAAAATCAGAACTATAGACAGCCATATCAGCCAATGAATTTTTTTTCCAAAGGATCCTAGTTCTTTTAGCTCTCTTATTCAAGTTAACGTGTTTTCATAAGAAATTTTTTTACCTTGTAGCCAGCCTCATTCAACTGCTAATTATCCAAATGCATTCCTAAATATAATCCTTATTGCATAACCTAAATCTGAAGCACTATTTATGCCTCAAATGGAGGGTGGGCAGAAATATGCTCACATTCAGAAACCACGGGAACAAAATCTAGTAAGATTTGGAGAGAAAGAACTTGTTACAGTCACAACTAGGTCTCAAGATAAAGATAAATAACAAAATAGAGTTGTTTTACCTACAGTCACTGGTAAAAACATTAAGTACAAGTCAAAAAGCAACAAACAACTCTATTGTTATTTCAAAAATAGAAAGAAATTCAACTCCTAAAGAGCAACAAAAACAATTGCAGCCTGATCCTAGAAGATTATTCATACCTCAAATATCAAAAGTTAATGAAGTATAGTCAGTTTTTGTGAAAGCTTATGCTAAAACTGTAGAAGATTTTTCAAACAATGTTTCTCCTTTTAATATTGTTGAGGTAATGAAAAATCATAATATTAATATTTCATCATGGGATGTTCTGATTATTCTAGGACAACAGGAGTTAATTTCTCGTGAGCTCGCTAAGTTGTAAATTTATTCAAAACTGGTAGAAAAAGAAGCTCAGAAAGTAAATATGGTTCTTGGTAACATCAAGAAAGGTCACTTGAATAAGGTTAAGTAGATGGAACAAAGGGTTTTAAATTCTCATGATACTAAAAAACCACCACCCTTTTATCTATCTTTGATTATTGGAGATCCTTTTGTTCATAACTACAAGGTTGACAGTGGTGCAAGCAACGCAGTGATGTCAAATGCAATTGTACAAATATTAGACTTGCAGTATGAACCTACAAAGAAAATTATGTTACAGCTAGATGGAACAGAAACTAACACATTTGACGTCATTAGAAATTTAGAGGTAATCTTACAAGACGTTACTATTTTAGATTTACCTCCCTAGTTTGCCTTATGCTTATCAATATATTTTACATAAAAGATAGGAGGTTATCTTTCTTCAGATTGGTCATTCTTATTCTTTACTAGAAGTTATGGAAATAAAGTTACTATTACTTCAGAGCCTCTGGCTAGATTTAATATTGAGCTTAATGTTTCAAATGTTGTAGCAAATTATGCAACTATAGATCAATCTGATTTTGATGCTATAGCACATGTTTCTACATTAGAAGGTGTTTATAATCTGTTTATGGATGAAAAATATCAAGAAGAACATGATTACGACCCTTTCAAAGAAGTAGAAGATGATTTATTTGGCATTTATTGTTTGCATGAAGAAAATGCACCAATCCCTTGTTGTCCAAAATAGAATAAATAATGTAAGCACTATGGAAGCTTCATTTTGATAAAGCCAGGAACCAAAAAGGGCAAGCTATGGGTTTGATGCTCACTTTCCCTACAAATGAAAGGTATTTTTTAGCTTTAAGTAGTTAATTCTCATGTACTTATAACATAGTTGAATAAGTAGTAATGCATGGCTTACAATAGGCTAGGAAAAGAGGGACAAGCATGTTGCAAGTTTTAGGTGATTCAGATTTAGTAATTAATCAAGTAAAAAACTTTAATGTGTGGAAGAATTCATTACTTAAATATTACAAACATAAAGTTTTATACTTAATGGAGGATTTTGATGCTATCAATATGTAATATGTTCCAAGAGCTGAAAACAAACATGCAGACAAACTTGAAGCAGTTGGTGCTAGCTTTGAGGTACTAGAACATATCAAAAATAAAAAATTACAACCACGTATAAAAATAATTATCAAACCTTCAGTACCTGATAATGAAGAAATTTTTCAATTTTTCGAAGATGATGAGAAAATTTGTAGATTTCTACAAGAAGCTGATTTTTTTACAGTAAATCAAGAAAAACTGCTGCATTTATATGGTGACCAGATTGTTCAATTGAAGACAAAAAATTTACGCCAAGGATTGGTCACATTAGAAGATATTTTTCAGTTTTGATGATCAATAAAGAAAGGATAAAGGAAAGATCTCAACTCACGTAGATAACTATGAAAAGATCTTAGTTGATGATGAAAAGAAATTATCTATCAGAAAGGTATGTTCCTTAGCTGAAAAGAAGTCTTTTATTAAATCTTATAAAGAGTTGAAAGATGTTTTTGCTTAGAAATACCAAGATCTGAGAGGTTTTGATTCCAATTTAGCTCAACATACCATAGAGTTACAGCTAAATTCCAAGCCATTTAGGCATTAAAAGGCCTATAAATCCTAAGATTGAACCATTGATGAGAAAAGATTTATCCAAATTGATTGAATCAAGTATTATCTTTTAATTCAAACATTCAAGTTGGGTAGCTAATCTTGTTCCTATTTGGAAAAAGAATGGAGAAATACGGCTATGTGTAGATTTTAGATATCTTACTAAATCTTCATTAAAAGATCATTATCCACTGCCTAACATGGATCAGATTTTAAGAGGAGTTTCATGTTTAGACAGGCTTTCCCTTTTAGATGGTTATAGTGGATACAACCAGATTTTTGTGTGTGAAGAAGAAAGATACAAAACAACTTTCACCATAAAGTGGGGTACTTATGCTTACAAAATAATGCCTTTTGGACTTTCCAATGTCGGTGCAATGTTTCAACATGTAATTGAAATGGATTTTCATAGTCTATTATATAAATGCACACTGTATTATTTAGATGACGTTACTGTATTTTTAAAAAAAATAGACGATTATCTAATGCTTCTAAGGAAGAATTTTCATCTTTGCAGGAAGTTTGGAATATCATTGAATCCCAAAAAGTCTATCTTTTCATTCCATCAAGGTAAATTATTTGGACATATTATTTCTAGAAAATGTTTAGCTATTGATCATTTTAGAATTGAAGTAATTTCACAACTATTATTTCCTCATCATACGAAAGCACTATAAAGTTTTCTTTGAAAAATCAACTTTCTTAGAAGATTTATTCCAGATATTGCATCATTAGTTAAGCCATCAACAACCATGTTAAAGAAAGAAAAAACTTTATCTTCGACCAACGGACGAAGAAAATGATTTGAAGCTATCAAGAAAGCTATTTCACAAGCTACTACCCTAGAAAATCCAAATTTTGATAAGGATTTAATAAAGTATGCATTTGCAGGAGATGAAAACATTTCAACCATATTAACACAGGTTAATGATGAAAATATTGAATAATCAATTGCTTTCTTTGGGAAGAGATTACATGATTATGAGATAAGGTAAAATTTTCTTGAAAAAACAAGTACTTTCTGTAGTTAGAGGATTAAATGATTTCAAGTACATGTTTTCTAATAATAACATACATGTCCTAGTCTCTCATCCAAGGGTTAAAACATTCTTATTGAAAAAAGAACTGAATAAGAAGAGAATAGGTAGGATTACTAAGGTTATGGAGTATGATATTGACATCTATGTTATAAAAACAGTTCGAGGAAAACAGTTGTGTGATCATCTGATTGTTGATATTGAAAAATAGTAGGCGGAAAAATAAAAAAAATTATTATAGCATGCTGAAATCACATATCAACAGTAAGAAAAATTATTACATCCTAAAAATCAGAAACCAAAACTTGATCTAGGAGTTCAAAAATCAAGATGGATGACTGATTTGATTAATTACTTGTAGCATGGTACTTATCCGGAAGGTATGGATAAGAATAAATGAAGATATTTTAGGTTATAATTTGTACCTTATGTTTTCATTGATGGTATGTTGTTTAAAAGGGATATAAATGGAATTTTTCTATGATGTATTGATTACGATAAAGTTTAACAACTATTATTTGAGTTTTATGAAGGACTTGTAGGATGCTACTTTTCAGCACGTACTCCAACCTTCAAAATTATGAAAGTTGGTTACTATTGTCTGAACATATTCAAGGACTACTTCGAATGGATTAGAAAGTGTAAGAAGTGTGATTGCTTTGTCGGAAAGGAACATTTAGCTTGACTACCCCTGTAGCCTATTTCAGTGGATCACCCATTTATGTAGCAGATTTTTGACTTCATTGGCATGATAAATCCACCTTCGTCACAAGGACACAAGTTGATCTTGACTGCTATGGATTATATTACATGTTGGACTGAAGTAGTAGATTTGAAAGAGAGTCTTCAATATTATCATTTTATGAAGGTATAATTTGTAGATTTGGTGTTCCAACAACTATCATTTCAGATAATGCCTTAGCAATTCTTGGTATAAAGGTAACAGATTGGGGTTTCATGCATAGAATCTATTTGAGTACTTCATCTTATTATTACCCACAAGGTAATGGGTTAGCTGAAAGCACTAACATAAATATCTTGAAGATCATCAAGAGATCACTCAAGGAAAAACAAAGAGATTAGTATTTGATGCTAAATTCAACACTTTGGGCTGACATACTGACTCCTAAAAGATCATTTGAAAATTCACCATACAAACTTGTTTATGGAAGAGAGGAAAGAATTCCCATCTCAGCTAAGTTTTCCGCATTGGATTTACTACATCACATGGAACTACTTGAGAATGAGCCAATGCAGGTTCATTATGTAGAATTAGTGGAGTTGTAAGAGCTAAGAGATCAAGCTCATCTAAATATGGAAAAGAATCAAAGAAAGATAAGGAAAATTTTTTATTTAAAGGCTAAGTTAAGAGTTTCAATGAAGGAGACATTGTGTTGAAATGGGATTCTGAATGTGCAAATCCAAGAAACCACACAACATTTGACACTATATGGAATGGTCCTTACATGATTGCAGCTTGCAAAGAACACAATGCATTCCATATTTAAAGGCTGAATGGAGAAGAACCTCCCATTCCTCTGAATGGTGTTTATCTTAAACACTCTTATTGAAAATCCTACAGTGTTTGGTTAGAGTATGATTTCCCTTTCAATCATTTCAGTTCATGCACATTGCAATGCTTTCCAAATCAATAAGTGCACTCATACACATGATTTGGTTTACCAGATCCTTTTCTAACTTTAGTTTGTTTTTCAGAAGGGTTGGTTAAAAAAAGGTAAATTTTGGTTCTTTATTTCAACTCCATACTTAATGGACAAGAGTAAGGAATTGGTCTACAAGCTAGCAAGAAGCTTTCCCCATAGGATCGTCAGAAATATTGACAATTTTTGCACTCGTGTAAAAATGGGCAACTCAAAACTTTGTTTACGATAAAATGCATTGATGAAATGGACCTAACTAGGGGAAAATCATTTAGTTTTATTGTGTTTTCAATAGCAACAATTGATTAACTACATGTAATCTGAAACTATTTGTGTTGTTACAGAATGTAACACTTCACATAGACTGTCATTCCATGTTTTTCTTCAGCAAGGAAAACAAAAATCCCCGAAGGACCAATGCATTGCCTTGATAAAGGCGAGAATCACAGTTAGGTGAAATTTAATATTTAGGAGCAACAAGCAGAGTTATAATTTCCATGAAGGGGAGTTCATTATTAAGTTATAGGTACATTAAATATCATTATTTTTGGATTTTTAAATACTATTAATCTTGTGATTGAGTTGTTTATTTAAGTATACAATCAATATTCATCATAAAAGTTGAATGTAGAAATAAGTATACAACTCAGTTAGAAAATTTAATGTCATTTATTCATGAATAAATTCAATGTTTCCCACGCATACCGTGGGATTTAACTCATAACTTCTGAAGTAGAAATTACATGTGCATAAGGTTAAAATAAAAGAGTCTAGAAGAAATCCATCATTGCCTTTGGTTTTCTCCTAGTCTGCTTCATTCTTGGTCCAACTCTATCCTCCATACTTTGTCATCTAGTAGCTACAGTGTACCTGAAAATAAAAGGAAAGACATTAGTCAAGAGCTCAAGGTTTTAATCGATACTCATGTACCATCCAACATCATGCAAATGGATTTCGTAATATAAAGGGCATAAGGTACATCAAGTAACATACATGGAATTGAAAAGACACTATCTTATAGAAGCTCATGGAATTCAGAAAATCATGATAGATAGAAAAGGAAGAAAAGAAAAATACTATGGAACATAAGAGAGTCCAAAAAACCTGATTATTTTCTCACAATTTTCTTGAGTGTGTAGGTACATGTTGTACCAGAAGAGCTCAATGTTTGATTTAAAATTTTGTACTATCAAAGTACAGATTGCACTCAATGAAAAAACATATTTCAATTACTGTAGGAGAAGAATCACTCATGCATTCAATTTTTCAAAGAGAAACCAGAAAATTTTTAGAAGATAGAAAGCTTCACAGTGGCCTTAACACACTTTTCTAAAAAATGAGCATAGGTACATGAAGTTATAGAAGTATGTAACAAAATGAGGAATATGAACTTAAAAGAGAAGTACAGAAGAATCAAAAGGATAAACAAAGTACAAATATTATTTCAATATGTATATTTTAACTTACAAATGGTGGAGTACACACTTAAAGTACATATTTAAGCTCAAAACCTAAAAGTACAAATGCCGGAGACCAATTTCAAAATATGCAAGGAAATAGAAATGGTAAAGCTAATCAAGTGTAAAAAGCTAAGTCCAATAAAATTACAATTACAGTTCTAAGAGACATGGTTACAAGATGTCTAAATAAATTAATTCATTAATGAAAGGACGAAAAGTATATTCTTCAAATTTTCAAAGTGAAGGTACAAAATTTTACATTTTTTGAAAAGCAATGCACATTTACAAAATCTTTAGATTCAGCATGTGTCTTAGAATAATTCAAAAGGAACATGCATTCAAAGAAACAATTAATAGATCAGCAACAAATTATTGTAGTTTACCTTCAAGTTTTGAATGAGTGACTAATGACTTCAGGTACAAAACAAATACATTCTACAAAATTCTAGTATCGAGCTTGTGAGTTCATGATGGCACTATCAAATCATGTTATGTCAAATTACCATTCAAGTAAGTACATACTTCATTCTTTAAATTTATGCAAGAAATAAAGGAAACCAAAGAAAACAAGTCTTCAATCCACATTAGTGCATATAACAAGAATGAAACGAGTCAGGTTTAGTGGAGCAACAAGAGTTGAAAGCTAACCAGTATAGAACAAGACATTAAAACTAAAAGTTTTAGAAATCTCAAGCATGGTACATCAACAACAGAAAGGATCAAAGTACAGGTTTTGAGTGATGCATCAAGAACTGTAGAAGAAGGTAATTCATGATGAAAATTTAAGGTACACAGGAAACCATCATTGGTGAATAAAAAAATGAATTATTATTCCAAGATTCAAGGGATAAATATCATAAGTAAGTATCATAATCAATGCAAAAATTACTTGGTAGAGTTTCCAAAACTTAAATTTACAGTATAAGTCAAAGAAGAATGCAACTTCCAATAGCAAAAGATTTTCATCTCAAATTACATTATTGCATGAAGACCAAAGGTAGAGAAACACCACCATTGCAACATAATTTAGGTTCTAAAAGTTGAGGAAGGAATAAAAAATATATTTCAAAGGTTTAAAAGCAATATCCAACACTAGAAGGAGAATTATTTCCCAGATATTCAAGAATAGAATGCAACAAGTGCCACAAAGTGATGTTATAAAATTTCCAAGTACAATGCAGGTTTATATCATTTGCAATCAAGGAAATGAAGAAGTATGCTAGATGAAGAATGATAATAATCCACAAGAATGAAATCAAGGTACACCAGTGAGTTACAATGAGTTTTCATTTTTTAAGTACATTTCAGTATTAAAACTACATATTTAACATACATTATGAATCAATGAAATGAGGCTAAAATTCAAATCATGGGTACTACTTCAAGTAGGAACGGAAAGATTTGATCTAATTACATAGGAAGCATGAAATCAAATAGTTTTGGATGTTTGAGTACGAATTATAGATTTGTGTTACTCTACAACATGGAGTAATCAAAGCTAGAAGGAGTTTCCTAAAACAATGGCATCAAAATACAAATTTTATCAAAATCAGGCTATTATCCAAAGCATATGCAACTCAAAATAACTTAGGAAACACTAAGCCCAGATCCAAAGTAGAGGAAAACCAGAGAAAATTTGAAAATCATATCAATTGATCAATCATGAGTTACATAATAGAAGATGATACAATGTTTAAATACATTGATATTTTATAAAGAAAATGAAACAAATGTACTCCTATTATGAATGAACCTTCAAGGAAGATGAGAATGTAAATGTTTCAGAAAAAAGGCTAACCCAGTTTGGGTATATATGTAAAACTAAGCTCAAAATAATCACGACAGACATAATCAACAACTTCTAAATGAATTTCAAATTTATCAAATTCTATGCCAACACAAAGATTTTCAACAATTTTCGATGTACGACTCGTATATACTACAGAATGGAGTATTTTAACAAAAGAGATCAAGAAATCAACAAACATAGTGTAAGGAATGTGTGAATTAATGAACTTACACTCAAGGAATAAAACTCCAAATCGACAAACAATCCTTTCTCAGCTATAGTTTCAACTCAATTTACAGATACAAAGTTATAAATACAATGAAATTGACAAAAGGTGAACCCAGTTTGGGTATAAATGTAAAAGATTGAAATAAGAGTTTAGCGTATGATAAAATATCAACAAATCTTCAAGAAATAAAATGTTTTAATATCATTTTATAGATGCCCTCCAATCGATAAAAGTTCAGAACCTCGTCTTCTACGCACACGAAATAACTATCTTTCTCATGACTGTTCAATATTTCTATAAATATTTGTGATTGTTTCAAGAAGAGAGAAATAAATTACCAATTTGAAGTCAAGTTTTTGAAAACCCTGAGAAGATCAATGAATGCAAAGTGAAAAATGAATGCCCATAACAAGTTTCAAACTTTAAAGTTCCCAGAAAACACCAAAGAAATCAAAGAAATAGTGTATCTGTGCATTTTTAAATTAAAATGATAGGAAGAAGAAGCTACAATATTCAAGAAATATGGCCTTACCATTTTCCATAAATAGGGACACAAATATCAAAGTATCCAAGCTTGATATCAAAAGAAAAAAATGGTAGCCAATATGAAATTTAGAGTCCACAAGCTTCAACCATAGCCTTAGAAAATGAAAAAGAACCAAAGCTTCATGCTCAAAAATCACAGGAAGTAGTTTTTGTAGAGTATAAAGAACTCAATAATGCTCTAAATTGATGGCCACAAAAGTGATAGAGAATCCCAATGGCTTAAGAATGATATAGAAATCAAGTATTCATACTCATGGATCTCATCAAAGGCTAAAAATGCAAAAAATCGAGCTCGAGAAATAAAATAATGGCGGCGATTGATAAATTTTTCTAGGGCTTTGCCCTATAAGCTAGTATGGAAAATGAAAATTTGATTAGGGTTTGAAATATTTTACTGACCCAAACTCAACCAGCTTTCCACCTTACTTCAGGGTTAAAAGATCAACATAATAGATGTAAATCAATACAAGAATCAATGTTCAAATATGTAGTGCACACTTTCCTTCGACACCTATTATAGTTGATTTCGATACTATTACCTCTACTTATTGAAATTTTGTATTATTCTGACTTAGCATGATGTAGATGTTAGAGAGACTGAGACTATTGTTGGTTTTTGATTCTTAATATGATGTGTGTGAACGTTTAGAGACATTTTTATATTTATGATGATATTTTGTTGACATGGTTATATATATTTCTGACATATGATAGTTTTGTCATATTGAGTAGACCTAAGCAATTGAACTAATTTTGCAATCCTTTTGATATGGATGAAATGTGGAATCGAGATGTTGTTAGACATTGTAAATGATATCTTAATTTCCTATATGATGATTCAAATCATATGTAGATGATTGTGGATTTATATTACATATTTTTAACTTGGATGTTTTGATGCAGACACGAGGCTGAAGGAGGTATTATGTGTTTTGCAGATAAATATATTCACATCAAACAATGAGGGCATTGGAGACCAACCACATTGGAATGTTAGATGAATTTAATAAGGGTCAGCATGGCAACATGTATTTTGTTATGTATATGTTTAAATTATTTTTAAGAGGTTCCCATGGGAGGAGAATCACCTCCAATTATGACCAAGGGTTTGTGTCTTATCTCTTTTATTAGTTTCCTTTATTTGATTTTAGTATGTGATTTTTAGTGATGTATTCTCCTTTAATTTTTAATGGGTCAAAAAAGGAATGCATTTATTAGATTAGATGGCTCTTATATTTTGTGTTATAAATTGAGTGTTTTTTATCTTGAGTGTTTTACACTCTACCCCTTCATGGAAATTCGAATTTGGCTTTAGGGTCCAATTTTAGAGGCTTTTGGGACAAGTAAAACTTGTCCCACACCTCTTAAATTACTATAAAAACCCTACCTATGGGTTGGGGGGTGAAAAATAGAACCCATTATGTATTTTGGGAAGAAAAAAAGGTAAAATTTTATTAAAATTTATTTCATGTAATTAAAGTTTGTCCTTAGGGCGTGTGGGCTTGGATTGTGTGCGTAAGTAAATTGTCAATCCTCTCAACCACCAATTTATGGTGCATTGGGGTTGAGGTTTGACTTGTGATATGGAGTTGAAGATGAGTGATGTGGGATCCTACATGGATCCACCTCACCCTCCTCTCTCCCTTTTCTATTTATTCAAGTTATTTTGCTTGTTTGGGGGTTACTTCATTATTTTGTGCTCTTGCATTTTTTTGGGGAGTTAGAGGATTTTGGAGTGCTTGAGGATTTGTTGGAGCTTCTTGGTGAATCTTGGGCTTGAAGAATATTTGTGTGTGACTCTTTGATCAAGATCTACCATGGAAAGGTAGGCGTTAAACTCTTGTTAAATGCTTTCTTTTATTTTGTATGCTTGTTGGGTACTTTGGTAGATTTCCTAAGTGTCGGTGTAGGATGGGGCTATGGGGATCTTCATGTGGGGAGGCATGAGAGTTTATTTTAGGTTTGGAGGGAGTTGGGTTTAGTGCCCCACCTTGGACAAGAACTTGTTTGCATTTCTTACATGGTTATTTTGTCAAGGGAGCCATAAGAGATTATAGAGAGGCATAAGAGAATGTGGGAGGCATAAGAGGTGTCTTGAGGGAGGAATAAGAGTGTGTAGGGGGATTTGAGATGTTTATTAAAGAGTATTAAGGTGGACACTGAATTCCCATTGGGATGCATAAGTGACCTCCCCATAGATCTTACTCCTTTAGGTTTTGAATTTTGAAGCCTTGTATATTTTGTTTGTTCTTCTAGTATTTGTACTTGAGTTGTATGTGTTTTGGTATAGTTGTAAAATCTTGTTTTGTGATGTGGAAGCTTGTTTTGTTTTCCATGAGTTGGATCCATTTTTCATTGCAATGTGGTTAGGGCTCGGGGGCCAATGGGGAAGATGACTTCTTCTCCTCACTGGAATTCTTGGTTGGGTGGAGAGTGTTACCTCTCCTCCCTTTTTTGTGATCAAATGAAGCATGGTGGAGCTCTCTTGTTGGTGATGTAAAACATGGAGCATTGTTGGTGTCCTCAAAAAATCCTTACTTATGAAAAATCCTTCTTGTTTTTCGCACTCAAGGTGGAAGATTTGTAATATTGTGTTTTTCTTTAAAGGAAATGTTGTATTGTAAGTTGTAATATTATTTTAAGAAGTTCATGGAAGAGTTGTAAAATTTCATTTATATTTATGTTGTTTTATGAAAGAAAATATTCAAAATGGAAAGCTTTTGTAAAATTTTTGTTGAAAGTTTAATTGTGAGAAAGAAAGTTTATCTTCATTGTGAAGTTATATTATTGTAAATGAGAAAGAAGGAATATAGAAGTTGAAAGATTTTTAAAATGTATGCATAGTAAACTTGTTTAAAGAGAAAAGTTATAATTATTTTTAAACATATAAGTTGTAGTAAAAATGAAAGAGACAACATATTTAAAGTATATTGTTTTAATTGAAATGTTGCATTTTGTAGTAAGGAAAAATAAAAATATTAGAAGTATATTTAGATCCTTTTTACTATTGGACTTGTAAGAATTTTTTTTTAACAAGCTGAAAATTATCTTGTAGTAGTTGTTATTATTGGAATAGATAATGCTTTAAAATGATTAATTTTAACTATAAAACGAATATATGGAACTAAATCTTACAACTGGACATTTTAGGAACTAAAATTTAGGCTCAGAATGATTTTTGGTACACTTTAGTAACTTTTCTTTTTTGAGAAATCTCAGATTTTAAGGTTCTGATTCTAAGAAACAAGACCGCAACCTTTTACAGAGCAGCAGTCTCTTAACCACCACTCAGGAAAGGCAGAGGTCTCAGAACCACCGCTCCTACAAGGCAACAGTTCATGTATCATCACCTAGGTCGGGAGGCGGTCCAAAGACTACCGGCCTTCTCTGGATGACAGTTCTATCACTTACTGTGGAAAATGTAAATCCGTGCCTCTATAAATTTTAACTTGGTCAATAAAGAAAATTTAAGCATGTAAAATTTTAGAGGAAACCTCCAGAAAAAAAATAATGGCTGATCTCATTGTTTAAAGCACATAAATCTCCAAATGGACAACTAAAAGTGTTAAAACTTATTTCTATTAAAAGAGGAAGGGTTTGCCCCAAATGGAAAACTCCAAATACAAAAAGTTATGTAATAAAACTAGTTTTGAAAAGGTAAACCCCCTTCAATCCATGAATGAAAGACATTATAGTAATAAAGCTACAATCTAAACTTATGTAAGCTTGATTTCCTTATAGAATCCTCCATAGTTCTTCCTTCCTTGCTTCCATGGCTTCCTTCTCCTAAACTTGCAAATTAAATAAAGGAAAAGTGACAAAATGAGGAGACTTGAGTAAAGAAAGAGATTAAATAAAAATTCATAAGGATATTTTAGGGTTCGTTTGGAACCCTAGGATCTAGGGGCCATAAATTAATTGATTCAAGGGCTGAGAATCAACCTTACATTTGTTTGCTAGGAATATATATTATAGATGTTTTAAATAAAAATTATAGGTATGTGTAGATGGGTGAGTGGGGCCATTTAATTACCTTGGTGTGAATAGTCTCTAATCTAGTTCCTAGCATGTTTTAGAAAAATAATAAAATAGACACTTAAGTTATTAAATAATGGAATTATAGTAACTAAGTGTAAGGTAAAGTATTAAGGTAGGAATGTTAGTTGTGGAGTAGAAACATTAAACCAAGTAAATTAAATTTTGGCACCTTCCTAGTAGAATACTAATTAATTTACCTTAGAGATAGATTAAGAATATTTAATCGTTTAACTTAGACTTGGTCCATCCCTTGTAAAGTAAAGATTATTGGTGAAATTAAATTTTATACACTTTAAGGGTTGACAACCTTATAACCTTTCAACTTAAACAAAAAAAATTTAGTCGCAATCTTTCGGGTTAAGTATTTAGGGTTTTAGCATTTTCCTAGAACATTATTTTTGTGGTCATTACACTTAATATCAGAGCTGTCGGTTCAAAGTTTGGACCCTTGGGAACACCTAGAAAACAAAAGACATGAAATTTTAACCTAGCACAAATATATTTTCTTTTTGTAGACCTAGAAAAATGACTTTGTATGAAAATTGTATAATATAGAAATTCTAGAAACTTGAAACAAAAACCTAGAATCATGAACAAACTCTCACCTTGGTTTTTGCAAGATGCATGGACCTGACAAGGGGTCCTTTCACATAAAACTAGATTTACCACCTCCAGGTCAAGCGGTAGCAGTCATTCTACCTTAGATTTTATAGATGCTTCAGGACATCAATGGTACTATACGCAGAGGGTCGTTAGGAAGATGACTTGCTACACATTATATGGATCCATTGGTGGAGGATCATGCATCTCCTCGAAACAACAAGAATAATAGGGAAGATAACTTCCTCGTGGAGTTAGCTAGGGTAGATTCACCATAAAGAGGGCATGGAGATACGATTTCAGGACATAAGGACATATCTCGAAGCCCTAGTTAGAGAAAGGAGCATACATAGAGACCTAGGGTTCTTCAGTCATTAGCTACAGACCATATCAAGGAGATCCTAAAGCTATAACCATCTCACTATTTTTGAGATATAGGTGGGTTTTAGGAAGATCCCTAGTTGGTGAGCTTGAGTGGAGGCTTCAAGCTCTACTCTTTTACTAGAAACATGAAAGCTTGTGTTGCGATCCATCTTTTGAATGATGGAGATGGTGTCTGGTGGAGGACTTACGAGTAGAATCTACATATTGACTCTGAGACAGTTACCTAGGAGCTATTTGAGGAGTAAATCAGGAGCAAATATTTTCCTAGGAGGTTTCTTCCGAAACAGATAGATGAGTTTCATGACCTCTGTCAGGCATCTATGACTCTAGCTGAGTAAGAGAATCAATTTATGGACCTACTCCAGTATGTCAACTATATACAGGATGATATGGTATAGATTCACAGGTCCATGAATGGCATTAATTTGGATTTGGGTGGTGCAGTGTTATCAACTTTAAAATTTTCCTCCATAATTTCTATTTCATTAATGTATATATAAGGAATAGGATGTTGTTAAGTATAATTAGTAGTAGCGTCCGATAGGAGATAATGATGATGTTAGTACAATGCCACCAATAATGTAGAGTATTATAATAGTCAAAGTACAATAGGAATGTTGTGGTAAAAAGTAAATATTTGTCGTAAGTGGTTTGGTAATGTTAAAATGTCAAAGTTGAGGTAAGTAGAGAAGTAAGGTCTACATGATTAGGAATTAGAATTATTATATTTGTTATAAGGACAAGGAGTAATGTCATAAATATTTTGTGTATTTTATTTGTATAAAATTATAAAAAGGTGGAACCCATGTGAGATGATAAGGTTTATCTTATCTTAGAAGATAAGCCTACATGTAAAGGTAAGAGTTTAGGCATGGAATATAATTGGCCATAAGATATTTCCTATCCTATCTTAGAGATAGGGTGGATAATCCTAAATTTATATAAATAGAGAGTCCACCCCACCTCATTTATCATATAACAAAGTTGTAGTAATTATTTTATGAATAAAGGATTCATTGTGAAGGTGTGTTAAGGAAGTCATCAAGAGGAGTAATTGTAAAGTTTCTCCCATAACTATTGTTGGAAAACAAGTGGAGTTGGTAACACTTGGAGTAATTCATGGGTGAGATAGTAAAAATTTCATGTTAATAATACATTTTACAATTGTATTTTATATTTGTCATCAGTCTTTTATGTCATAGTCTGTTGTATTCTTGAGTTATGTCTGTTGTTGTGTTTCTAGATTACTACCACCAAACCAAAAGTTGTGCATTACTAAAATAATCATAGCACAAGAAGTTCTCGGTGAAATACTATAACAGTGCCAGATTCATGTTGAAATTTTGGTTCCATTTCCGGGGCCATTCCGTGTTAGTTGATTTTCTGGAGAGATATTCCCACTTAGTCATAAATAATTTGGAGGATAACCTTGTTTTTACCGTGCATAGTAGTTGCCATGGTAAAATCACTTTTTACCATGAATAGTATTTACCACAGTAACTTCACTTTTTATCATGAATAGTATTTACCACAGTAACTTCACTTTTTATCATGAATAGTATTTACCACAATAACTTTACTTTTTACCATGAATAGTATTTACAGAGTAACTTCACTTTTTACTGTGAATAATGTTTACCATAGTAAAGTCACGTTTTACTGTAGTAAGTAAATTTTTACCATAATTTACAATGGTCATTCCTATTTTACTATAGAAAGGTGTAAAGTCACTTTCTATTATAGTGATTCCAATTATTTGTTTACATAGGTCTTGTTGATTGTACTTGTGGGTTGGTATTTCACTGCGGTTAATTTTTGAAAATGGGGAATATTCCTGTTTTTTTAGCCCAATCTAATGAAGATGCATCCTCTTTCATTCAAGCGTTTAAATGATATTGCATTTGTAATGGCCTCATAAGAAGGGAACAATGGACTAAATTTTTTCCTACCTTTTTGGATGGTTCAGCCCTTAGGTGGTTTGAAACACTAGGTGATAATGTGAAAACTCATGGGATTTTTTAACTAAAAGTTTTCTTGAAGAATTTGGTGAACAACAGAAATATGTAGATCTCATGATTGAGATCACAAATCTATCCCAAGGAGAGAAGGAGAAGATAAGGGATTATCATGCTCGTGTTGTAGAGCTAAGGAGGAAGCTCGATGCCTAGATCTGGAAGGAAGGATTAGTGGATAGGTTGATGAGTGGAATGGATAATCTCCTCTCTAAGAACTTCATTCTTGGGATGAATCTAGAGATTAGACAACCAGTGACAGATTATTTTGTTATTGCTGATTTGTGAAAGTGATTAAGTGAAATCTGTAGCTATGTGTGCTGTTACAAAATGTAACAACTCACATAGTCTACAATCTCACGAATATCCTCAACAAGAGAACACAAGCCCCAAAGGACATCTGTGTTATCCCGATGAAGACACTGGATTACAGAATATGTAAGGTGTATAGTTTTGGAACAACAGACATAGTGGCAGTTTTCAGATAATTAGATTCACGGTTATTATCTTGATGCCTATCAGTTTTATTACTCTATGTTCTTTAAAGTTGTTATGATTTATAAGTTTGCATTTACCTATGCTGCCATAAAAGATCACAATTGATTCCTTTCCTGCTGCTTCCATCAAGAAAATATTGACAAACAACAGTGACAATAATGTCCAAATGGAGATAGCAAAAAGGAGTCAAAATGAAGAATGGAAGCTAAGATAATCACACAGCTTACAAAGAGACACATTTCATTCAATGATTATCCACTGGAGTTACAGGTATTCACTTCAAGTTATCCCTTATGTTAATTCATTTCATTGAGATATTGAGTTGCCTACATCATTGTACAATCAAAAGAAAACTCAATGCAGAAAGAGATAATCAACTCATTATTTCAATTTAATACTTTATTCATAAGAGATCATAAGCTTTCCCACACAAGCTGTGGGATATGACTAAGTGACTCATCATATACATGGAAATGAGAATACCGCATGTGCTAAAGAACAAGAGTAAAGGAGTAAAAAGGAACCCATCATTGCCTTTTCTGTCTTCTGTCTCCACTCCTCAGCCTTTCCATCTCCATCTCAACTCCTCCATCTTCCACTTCCATCTCGATTTCTTAACACCTGCAAGACAAGAGAAGCATCTGTCAAATTGAGCTCAAGGTACAATGTTATTCCAATACTCATGTTCTAAAGCAAATGCAAATTCTGAATTCGAAGGTATCTAATGGTACTTGAAACAAAGAAATATAGATGAGCTGGCAACAAGGAAAAGGAAGAGTTCATAAAGAGAGAGTGGTAAGAGAAAATCAAAGAAGCTAAGGATTGGGTAAGAAAAGGCAGAATCTGAAGTAGTCGGAAAAGAAACAAATGTGAAAAATAACACATGAAAGAAGTTGAAAAACAACTTACAGAGGAAGGAAGCAAGAAGGAATAAACCACATGGATACAAGAGAGGCCAAAAAGCCTATTTATTTCTAATTTACTTTTGAGTTTTGCAGGAACAGGTTGCAACATAGAATGAAAATCAGTCTAACTGGTTAAGAAGGAAGCAATTACGGAATGAGGATAAAATATCATGTTCAGATGATTTGCAGGAAGCATCAAGCATTAGAATGGGTCAAGAAAAACATATTTTGCAAATCAGGATTAAAAAAATCTGAGAAGGGAGAGAGAAAACAGGATTTTCGGAAAATTTTGCCAGAGTCTCCCCTTGTAAAATTGACTTTCGATTTAAAACAGAATTGAAACACATGCTTTTCAGCTACTACATTGCTTTCTAAGCTATCTGAGCTAGTAAAGGAAGAAAAATAGCCAAGGAAATTCATGTTTCATCACTTTTAAAATTGATATCATGATCAAACGAAACATACATGTTTTCCAAGTTACTCATCATGATAAAACAACTATCAATGTTCCTTTATTTATTTGAGTGTGAATCAAAGAAGCAACTACTTTGTAAATTTTTCAGAAAAGTTGCAATGAATCAAGTAAAGCCAGCATGGACAGCTTCATTCAAGTGATTGGACCAGCAAGAGAGATGTTCATATCCTTTTAAAATGGTCAAATCATAAGAATCTGGAGAGAGAAGGATTCTGGGAAAATTTTGCCAGAGTTTCCCCTTGCAAAATGGACTTTTCCAGAAAAATAGAATTGAGAAATAATGTAGAAATTAAAATATACTTGCTACTATGACTTCTGGGAAGTAAAGTACTATTACAGAAAAGAAAACTAAGCACTTTCTTTCACTTTCCAGAAAAGAGATATTTACTTCATTATGCAGACAGTATGCAATCATGTTTGCAACAAATGAAAAACATACAACTTCTAGATTCTTCATTAGAATGGAATGCAAATGTCAAACTATAGAATATCGAAGATAGCATTCATCTTCCAACTGACAGAGTAAACTACAAAGCTCGGTAAAGGTCCAGCTAAGGCATGCCTTACAGAAATAAGATCAACAAGTCACTAAGTACAATCAAATGGAGAGCTCTTTTATAGTTCATAGCACAGAGTTTATAAAAGTAGTTCATCATACATCTTCAAGGGAAAAATTACAAAGAAATGAAGTATTTTACCTCTACAGAATGCAAAAAGTGCATATCAAATAAAGGGGAAATGAAACTATACAGGTCTACAATCAAATGGAGAGCTCTTTTAAGTTTACAAATGCTCAGCTGAGGTTTACCGATTATCTACAAAGAAGGAGCAAATAATAAAGCCCAAATATACACCTACAGGAAAATGAAACAGAGTTTGAATATCGAGGTAAAAGATCAAACAATCTACAATTTTAAGTACAGAGCCAGATTTACATGTTAAATATCCAAACCCGAGCATAGAAAGGTTCGTCAAAATGCAAGTGAAGTAAGTTCTGAGCTCAAGGTCAAAGCATAACCCACAAATATTTTCGTTTTACGAACATTATAACCAAGGTAGCAAAGATCCAGAGTTGCAGGATGAAAACTTGAGCCCGAAAGAAAAGAAGAAACAGTGCAAGGAACTCACCAGTAATGAAACAAGCAAACAAACCATGCCGGCAATCTCTTTCTACAGGCTCGTGTCGAGCTCATTAGCTACCAAAAGTAGAGAACCAGAGATAAAACAAAGATTCATCACTCCACAAGTGATACAGAGCAGAATAATAGATGAAAATGATATTTAGCTCATATATAAATGGAAAAGGTCGAGCACAAAACCAAAAAACAAAAGGAAATACCTCCAGATCCTTCAAAACGTATGCAACAGTCAAGTATTAATGGCATCGAAGGCTCAGGAATAGAAATGCAAGCTCGAAAACCTTTAAAATCTCTAAGTTTCCATCAAAGTTGCAGAGCGAGCAAAAAATTTGCCAAGGCTTCACCCGCAAAATTGAAAAAACTGAATGAAATGACCAAGCAGAGCTCGCAAGTGTATAAACCATTCATCAAACTAGGGTTACAAAAACCTAACCCACGGTAAAGCATCAACGATTCATCAAATGCCAAGTGCCAGATTGAATGGTGATCAGTCTACACAGGGTTCGAAGTGATAAACCAAATTAAATGCCACCAACCATATTCAATGCTCAGGCCAGAACCCTAATCCAGGTTACAGGATCAACGGAGGAGAGAAACCGAGACAAAAGATCAAGGGCCTCAAACACTTCGCAGAACCCAAGCTAAATCGCCACGGTCAAGTTACCATAGGCCAGGGTCAAATGAAGGGTGAGTCATCATGAAGAGGGGCCAGCCCACATGGACGGTCAACAAAACAATTCACCAAGACTTTACAAAGTCTAAACTATATGCATGCCCAAAAATTAAAACATTATTATATGCCATGATCACCGAAAGGTGAAAATTGTATTATGTGCCATGGGGTCTAAAGATGGTGAATCAACTAATACATGGTGGGCTAGCCAAGGGTGGTCATTTTTAATATCATATACATGCTTATGCCTAAGTCTATAATACGTATCAACATTCCAAACCAAAGGTGGTCCCCACATGGGGTTTTCAAACAAATTTGCAAATGTCACTTTGTGACTATCCAGATCATTGAAAGAAATCAAGAAACATGTATACCTTGGAGATGGTCCCCACTTCATTTTATTTTTGCAAATATGGCTAAGGTTGCATCCTTTTGCCTACACACAGGAGATAATTTTGCATGCCTTCACAACAGGATGGAACAGAGAAGATGACGAACTTGCATGTGCAAAGAGAGAAGACTTGTATAGCAAGTAATTTTTAATTTTAGCAATTATTCATCTTTCTTTCCTAAAAATAGAACAAGTCAACTGTCAGTTTGACTGAATTGTATCTAAGGCTGATAATGCTTATTTTATTACATGCTCTAGTTTGTATTATTTTATTCCTTTATTTAAGGGATAAAATTAGGACACATGGGTGAGTACAGCCTTAGTCTATTTTTAGAAAAGGGGGTGAAATTTTGCTATATATTGTGTGCTCTTGCAAAGCACAAGTGGGGGGAATTTTTTCAGAGATTTTCCCAGAAGAACTTTTGATATGAGTATTGAAGCAATTTCTGCTAGTTTTACCCTCTGAGTGTTGAATTACTCTTGCCTTTCTAAGTTGTTCTGCAGTCTTGTGTATGCCAGTATTAATCTTGTGAAATCAACATTCCCTGATTAGTCACTTTACCCTGCTACAGATCTACTATTTTCTGCTAAATTTCATTGTGCATGTTAGCTTACTAGTACTGTTGTGATTTTCCCTCAATACAAATTAAGTGTTTTTGCCCTTACATTTTGTAGAAAGTACAAATTGGTTCGTGCACAAAAATAATTCTTCACAATTCAGTTGTGTATTCCACTCAAGTCAAGTTCTCTACTCAAATTTGGTGTATCACCTTCGTAATTATTTCATTTTTAGTCACTTCCTAACCCTAAAACTCCCAGAAAGCAGTCTAGTGAACACCAATAAGGAACCGGCCTTTTAACCCTCAGAGTTTCACCTCAAAATAGGTATACCCACAGACCTGAGGTGTCCCCATTGTATCTACTAGAGAGAGAGAGATCTTTTGCAGACTTAGAACACCTACTGCCATCTCTCTACTGGGTGCACTTTTGAGAGGCAGATGTGTTTGTAACAAAAATAAATGAAGAAAAAGATAAATAGAATGGAAATGATCCTAAGAAGATGAAAGGAGAGACTAGTGAGAAACATAGGAGAAGAAAGTTGGGTGTGCAATTTTTTTTGATTTCACAAGGGCAATGACCATACTCCATCTTAGAAGATCTATCCAAAAGGCCTGCAAATATTACATATGGTCAACTCTTGGCTATTTCTTCTGAGAAGAGGCGGGGAGCTGCGAAGTGGACTCAATACTCGACGAAGGAATGAGGTTGAGGTCCCTGTTTTGGAGGCAGAGGCGGATCCCTATGCTCCACAAGCTGAGGTACTGTGTAATGGTATTTCAATTTATGATGTCTTAGTTGATGGAGGTGCTGTAGTTAATGTAATGACCGAGTCTGTAATGAATATGTTGGGTTTAAAAATTGATCGCCCTTTAACACTTATGTTAAGGTCATTAAATAAGGGAAAAACTAAACCAGAAGGTGTAGTTTCAAATGTGGAAATATCTGTTATGGGTGTTGTATGTGTGGTAGACTTTTAGGTGATGGAAAATGGTACTGTTACATATCCAATGTTGTTGGGAAGACCATGGCTAAGAATATTTCATCCAAGAAACTACTAGAATGAAGGCTTCATGACACTTGGACGTGGTAGAGAGAGGGTGAAAATAAATGTGATCCCTCGACATCATAAGGTAGAACCTGTCGATTCAAGTGATGAAACTGATGATTGGACATCCTCTGATTACTCTAGTACCAATGAAGTGGACATTGAAGATGAAGAAAGTGAGGTTGATGTTTCGGTCATGGATATCCTTCCAGTCACACTGACTCATGACCCCATAAAATTATCTGAAGAAGAAATTGAGGATCGTCTCCAGCAAATAAAGATTGGTGATGCTGTGATGAAGAGTGAGAAGGAATCCTACCTCCAGTTCTTTCGAAGGTACATACACATATTCACTTTTGATTACAAGGAAATCCGTCAAGTGAGTTGGGTAAAACATTCTATTGAGCTGGTAGATGGTGCTAAGCCCATAAAGACAAATGCCATATAGAATGAATCCTAATTTTTCCAAGACTGTAAAAGAAGAAATAGATAAGTTGCTTGATACAGGATTCATATTTGCTGTGGAGAATTCAGAATGGGTTTCTCGCATTATGATCTCAATAAAAAAGAATGGGAAGCTACGCATTTTTTTTGACTACAAGGAAGCTCAATAAGGCAACAAAGAAGGATCATTACCCTCTTCCATTGTCAGATCAGATCTTGGACGAAGTAGCTTGCTAGGAGTGCTATAGTTTTGCTGATGGATATAGCGGCTACAACCAAGTTCGTATAGCAGAGAAAGATCAGCTGAAGACCATGTTCACCACTCCTTGGGGAACGTTTGCTTATAGAGTTATGCCTTTTGGGTTGTGTAATGCTCCGGAAACGTTCCAGCGCTTGATGAATAGGGTGTTTGAACCCTACATTGGGAAGCTTCATCAGAGTATTTCTAGATGATTTTTGCATCTATGGGAGCAAGATGGACCACCTGCATCAGATGGAGACAACATTTCAAAGGTTAGATGAAGCACAAGCCTCACTAAACCCAAAAAAGTGTGTCTTTGGATGTTCTAAAGGTGTTTTATTAGGGCATGTTATATCTAAGAGATGGTATTGGTACTGATCCTGATAAAGTTTCAAAAATCAAAGAGTTACCATTTCCTATGAATAAAAGTAAGTTGAGATCATTTTTAGGCCATGTGGGTTACTATAGAAGGTTCATTAAGAATTTCTCAAAGATTGCACAGCCAATAACCCAGTTCTTGAAGAAGGATGTTACTTATGAACCAGGAAATAAGGCGCATGAAGCTTTTGAACAACTGACGAAAGCTTTGGTTTCTTCACCTGTTTTAAAGAATCCAGATTGGAGCAAGCCATTCATTGTGTGTACTGATACCTCAGATGTAGCACTAGGAAATACTCTGAGCCAAAAGGATGAAAATGGGAATGATCATCCAATTTACTTTGGGAGAAGACAAATGAGTAGTGTTGAGGTAAATTATACTGTAACTGAAAAAGAGGCTCTGGCTATCATTTTTGCTGTAAATAAGTTTAGGAATTACTTGCTAGGGAAGAAATTTATAGTTGTGACAGATCATCAGGCTCTAAAATATATTGTCAATAAGCCTAACCCATCAGGGAGGATAGGAAGATGGATAATTTTTCTACAAGAATTTGAATTTGATATTATAGATAGGCCAGGAAAGAAGAATGTCAATGCAGATGCACTCTCTCGGGTCTATGATGGTTTAGGTTCATCTTGTGATGATGATGATTTCCCAGATGCAGCATTGTTATCCCTTGACACAATCCCTAGTGAATACATAGATCTTTGGAATTATCTGAATGAATTCAATTTTCCTGATGGTGTCAATGCAAAGACTAAGAGGAAGATTACTCAAGCCAGTCGTCCATATTCTATTCTTCATGGAGTATTATTTCGAATAGGACCTGGTGGATAGTACAAGAGGGTAGTTGGACATGATCAAGGGAAGGAGCTGATAGAAGAACTCCACAATGGTACATGTGGAGGACACTTCTCTGGACAACTTACAGCAAGAAGGATCTTAGATGCAAGTTATCACTGGCCCACTCTTTTTAGAGATTGTTATAATTATTGTAAGACATGTGATATTTGTCAAACACATGGTAACCGTAAGACTTCATCAGCTCCATTATGTCATGTTCTTCCACTTGGTCCCTTTGAAAAGTGGGGAATAGATATTTTAGGTCCACTTCCAACTACCCCATGCCAAAATAAGTATATTGTAGTTGCCACAGATTATTTAACTAAGTGGGTTGAAGCTATGCCATTGAAAACAACTTCTATGGATGAAGTGGCAAGGTTCATATATGAACGCATTGTCACCAGATTTGGTTTCCCATTAGAAATTGTAACAGATCAAGGAAGCCACTTCATTAATGAGGTAGTAGAAGCCCTAGTCAATACAAGTTTTCTATTAAGCACAAGAAGGCAACAACATACAAGCCAAGCAAAAATGGACAGGTGGAACGAACAAATTTTGTGTTGTATCAAATTCTAGCAAAAGATGCAGCCTTGACAGGTACATAAGTGGGATAAAAGGATTCATGCAACATTGTGGGCATATAGGGCAACATCAAAATCAGCAACAGGATACTCCCCATTTCAGTTGGCCTATGGAATTGATCTAGTTCTTCCTATTGAGTTTGATATTCTCACTATGAGAGTTATGAAAAATGAAAGGATGGATGAAAGTGATTCAGTAAAAGAAAGGTTGGTACATCTTCATTTGCTAGAGGAAATGAGGGAAATAGCGAAGGATACAAGCTATAAGAATAAAATGAAGTAGAAGGAATACTTTGATCAAAAGATCCATTGGTCTCCATTTCGTGTGAATGACTTGGTCCTAGTATATGATTCAAGATACGAAAAAAAGAAGACGGAGAAAATTTCTTCCAAAATAGATGGGGCCCTACAAAATAGCAGCTGTGCATGAAAATGGTACGTACCGACTGGAGGAATTGGATGGCACTCCCATTATGAAATGGGTCAACCACGACAAGTTGAATATTTTCCAAGCAGTTTCCCAGATGTACCATAAGAGTCTACTCCGAGGACGAAGTAGAAGCTAGAAAGGGGGAAGATGTCGACACTAAAATTTTCCTCCGTAATTTATATTTCATTAATGTATGTATTAGGAATAGGATGTTGTTAAGTGTAATTAGTAGTAGCATCTGATGGAAGATAATGGCACCGTTAGTACGATGCCGCCAATAATATAGAGTACGGTAACAATCAAAGTACAATAGGAATGTTGTAAAAAGTAAATATTTGTTGTAAGTGGTCCAGTAATGTTAAAATGTCAAAGTTGGGATAAGTAGAGAAGTAGGGTCTACATGATTAGGAACTAGAAATATTATATTTGTAATAAGGAGAAAGAGTGATGTCATAAATATTTTGTGTATTTTATTTGTGGAAAAGTCTAAAAAGGATGGAACCCATGTGAGATGATAAGGTTTATCTTATCTTAGAAGATAAGCCTACATGTAAAGGTAAGAGTTTAGGCATGAGAATATGATTGGCCGGAAGAGATTTCCTATCCTATCTTAGAGATAAGATGGATAAGCCTGGAATTCCTATAAATAAAGAGTCCACCCCCCTCATTTAGCATATAGAAGGAAGTAGTGAGAAATATTGTAAGTGTGATAAAGGAAGCCATCATTTTGAAGGTGTGTAAAAGTAAGCCATTAAGAAGTGTAATTGTGAAGTTTCTCCCATAGTTATTGTTGGAAGGAAAGTGAATTCAGTAACACTTGAAGTACCTCATGGGTGAGATTGTAAAAATTTCATGTTGATATTATACATTTACACTTATATTTCAGATTTATCATCATTCCTTCTTATCATAGTATGTGGTATTCTTATGTTATGTTTATTGTTGTGTTTCCAGATAATTTCACACTAAACAAAAAGGTTGTGCATTAGTAAAATAATCATAGCACGAGGAGTTCCCGGTGAAGAATTATTAGAGTGTTGGATTTGGTGACAGTGCGCATTCAGTACCCACAGACATTAGTAGAGGTAGTGGAGAAGGCATGTATTACAGAGGAGACATGAGGGAAGAGCAAAAGGCAGGGATAGAGTTCGGAGCCACATCTAGTAGATGCAGGATGACAGGTCGAGGGGGATAACTCCTCCTCCTCCTAGTGGACATGGTTAGTACAGTCTTTATTTAGGCCACCCCAGTAGCCACCTCAGTAGTAGTAGAGCGCCCTCCATTCATGCATTCTAAGATTCAAAGCTAAGAGAGAATTATATTGCCTCCTCCTAGGGGTCTCATTAGGACACAGGGTGCACTAACAGCTCAGAAGGAGCTCGTCAGTAGAGACCTCAGCAGTCCATAGCTGGATCATCAAGATCCATGACACAAACCTCTAGACTACCAAATGGATTGCATCTCATTGGAGAGGACCAGGTAGATATTATGGTTGTGGTGTTGTCAGACATCATTAGAGGGAGTGCCCACAGAACCCTAGTAACAAGGGTAAGATGCATAGAGCCTACTGTTTGACAAGGGACGTATCCATTAGATCTATGTTGGTGAGAACCACTAGGATAAGCACGAGAGTACTTTGATAGAGATGATAGGTAGCATTGGTGGTATTCCCTACCTCTATTTTGTTTGATTCTTGGTTCATCTGATTCTTTTATTGCACCATCCTTAGTAGAGCATTGCAGGCTGGTGGCAGTTAGGCAGGGTCTTAGTTGGGACGTTGAAATGGCTTCTAGAGCCAAACATTTCTATAGACTCCTTAGTAAAGGAGTGTGTAGTGGATTTGGGACCCTTCACCACTACCTCGGATCTTCATATCCTTCCTCTAGGTTCTTATGGAGTCATCTTGGGCATGGACTGGTTATCTGCACACACAGCCAGAGTGGACTCTTACCATAAGACTATATCTTATACAGATGATCTAGGAGTTGAGTCTGTGATATCAGGAGTTAGGAGGCCCTATTTCCAATTCACACGATCTCCGCTATGTAGCTTAAGCGGTGTGGGCGATGGGGTTATTAGATGTATGATGTTATGGTTAGTGACAGATCAAAGGATGAGTCTATTGGACCATCCCTTGATGATCATCCCATCTTGAGATATTTTTCTGATGTTTTCCAGGGGAGCTACCTGGGGTTACCACCCCCACGTGAGATATATTTTCACATAGATTTGGTTCTAGGAGAAGATCCTATCTCATGAGCACCGTATCAGATGACTACCCCTAAGCTTTGTGAGCTCAAGTTGCAACTTGAGGGCCTTCTGGAGAAATTCCTAATCCGTCCTAGTGTATCCCACTTGGGGTGCACTAGTGATTTTTGTAAAGAAGAAGGATGGATCTCTGTGGTTGTGTATTGATTACCGCCAACTGAACAAAGTAACGATCAAGAATCATTACCCCCTTCTACGCATTGATGATTTATTTGATCAGATGAAGGGGTCCATATTTTTCTCCAAGATAGATCTTAAGTCAGGTTATCATTAGCTAAGGATCATTGGAGGCAGATATTCATAAGACCTACCTTTTCATACGAGATATGGCCACTATGAGTTCCCAATAGTGCCTTTTGGTCTGACGAATTCCCCCACAGTGTTCATGAGCTTGATGAATGGGGTATTCAGGACATTATTGGATCACTTCATGCTCATTTTCCTTGATGACATTCTAATTTACTCACATACACGTGACGCATGAGGAGCACCTTCACCAGGTTCTTTCAGTGTCTTCGTGAGCAGCATCTTTACGGGAACCTAGAGAAGTGTGTGTTCTTTCAGACATAGGTGCAGTATTTGGGCTACATAATTTCTATAGGAAGGTATCATAGTCGATCCTTCCAAGATTCGAGCTATTATGGATTGGCTAGCACCCACTAGTGTGACATTGAGGTGCAGCTTCATGGGTTTGGTAGGATATTACAGGGTATTTGTTCAGGACTTCTCTCGAGTTGCACACCCCATCACTTCCCTTCAGCAAAAAGGGAAGAAGTTTGTATGGTCATATAGATGTGAGAAGGCCTTTAGGACACTTGAAGGAATGCCTCACGGTAAGTGCCTATTCTTGTAGTACCAGATCCTTAGGGTGAGTTCTTCATTTGTTTGCACAGATGCTTCTTTGGCTAGGACTTGGAGGTGTGTTGATGTAAGGAGGGCAGAGTAGTTGCTTTTGAGTCTCGTAAAATAAAAAATTATGAGCTCAATTATCCAACTCATGATCTTGAGCTTGCAGCAGTTTTGGATTCCTTAGTGTAGTGGATACATTTCCTTCTTGACCGAACATTTGCAATCGTGATTGATCACTTGACTCTTCACCACCTCTTCACGCAGCCCAATCTCAAATCTCATCAACAATGTTGGATGGAATTACTTTGTGAGTACGATATGGAGTAGAGCAGGTGAAGGCGAAGGAGAACCTAGTTGCAGAAACCCTGAGTAGATGGAGACATGTGGCTATGGCTACTTAAGTGGGTAAAGATTTACAAAGAAATATTTTGCAGTAGCTTCCTCATGTTAGTTTCTACCTTGCAGCTAGAGTAGAGATTGAATCTCAGAGACCCCTTAAGGGGATATTTGATGGATTTTTATTACATGAAGATGGTATTCTCATACATAGAGGTCATAATATGTGGTCCTAGAGATGGATGCTTGAGACATGACATTTTGATAGAGGCTCATCATGCACCTTATTCAACCCATCCTAGGGTGAAGAATATGCATGCCACTGTGAGATAGTTGTACCTTTGGAGGGGAATTTGGAGAGATATGGCTCATTTTGTATCACGTTGTTTAAAGTGTCATAGGGTGAAGGCTAAGCATCAGCACCCAGCTGGCCTTTTCTTTCCTCACACTATACCAAAATGGAAATGGGACACAATTTCCATGGACTCATTGTTGGGTTATCGACATCGAGATACCACCACGACGCCATCATGGTCACGGTGGATAAATTGATAAAATTGTTTAATTTTTCTTCGGTTAAGACCACCTACACAACTAGTGCAATTACACAAGTGTATCTTGATGAGATTGGTAGATTTCACGGGATTCTGTGGAATATTATTTGTGATCGCGATCGTTTATACACTTCGCACTTCTAGACCACCATGCAACATGTTCTTAGGAAAAAGATCAATTTCAACACATCGTATCACCCTGAGACAAATGGATAGACACATGAGGTGAATCAGATCTTAGAGGATATTCTTAGGATGTATGTTATGGATCACCAGTCGAGATGGAAGGAGTATTTGTACTTGGTGGAGTTTGCCTACAATAATATTTTCCACAGTTTCATAAGCATGGCTCCTTTTCAGGAACTTTATGGTAGGGAGTGTAGGACACCTCTGAGTTAGGATAGGTTAGAGGATAGGGTTTCTCTTGGGCCAACCTTATTGCAAGATATGGAGCAACATGTCGTCTTGATCAGGAAGAGGTTGCAGGAGGTACAGGATAGGAAAAATAAGTATGTGGACCAACATAGGACAAGTTGTAGTTATGAGGTGGGAACAAAGGTGTTTCTTCATGTCAGGTCGTATAAGAGCCTTATCCATTATGGAAAAGGTTCTAATCTTTCTCCTAGATTTGTGGGTCCCTTTGAGATATTTGAGCTTATCGGCCAATTGGCCTACCGTCTAGCATTGCCACCTATCTTGTGTCACATCCATGATGCGTTTCATGTTTCTATGCTTACAAGATATATTTATGATCCTTATCACATATTAGATTGGACTACATTGTAGGTAAGGGATTAGGGGTAGGTGACGGTGGACCCCATCCATATTATAGAGTGTAAGACCTTGGTCCTTCGAGGTAGAGATATTGACTAAGTTTGGGTCTAGTGGGACAGGTATGAAGAGATTGCTACTACTTGGGAGGATGCTACATTGCTACGGGTTCCCTTACCACACCTGTTCCAGTGACTTCTAGGAGGAATTCGAGTCTAAGGGGAGGGGAATGTAGTTCCCAATTTCCTTCGACACCTATTACTATTTATTTCGATACTATTGACTCTACTTATGGACATTTTGAATTATTCTGACTTAGATTGATGTAGATGTTAGAGAGACTGAGACTATTGTTGGTTTTTGATTCTTAGTATGATGTGTGTGGACTTTTAGAGACATTTTTATATTGATGATGATATGTAGTTGACATGGTTATATATATTTCTGACATGTGATGGTTTCATCATATTGACTAGACCTAAACAATTGAACTAATTTGTGATCCTTTTGATATGGATGAAATGTCAAATCAAGATATTGTTCGAAATTGTAAATGATATCGTAATTGCCTAGATGATGATTTGATGAATATGTATATTATTGTGGATTTATATTGCATATTTTATCTTTGATGTTTTGATGTGGCCATGAGGCCGAAGGAGGTATTATGTTCTTCATAGGTAAATATATTCACAACAAACAATGGGGGGATTGGAGACCAACCACATTGGAATGCTAGATGAATTCAATAAGGGTCACCATGGCAACATGTAATTTGTTATGTATGTGCATTTGAATTGTTGTTAGGAGGTTCCCATGGGGTGAATCACCTCCAATTATGACCAAGGGGTTGTGTGTTATCTCTTTTATTAGTTTCCTTTATTTGATTTTATTATGTGTTTTGTAGTGATGTATTCCGATTTAATTAATTACTTGAGTTGTGTCTAGATTAGTAAATTAATCTTTCACTAAATTAATTTTGAATGGGTCAAAAAAGGAATGCATTTATTAGATTAGATGGCTCTTGGATTTTGTATTGTAAGTTGAGTGCTTGCGATCTTGAGTGTTTTACACTCTACCCCTTCATGGAAATTTGAATTTGGCCTTAGGGGGCAATATTGGAGGATTGTGGGACAAGAAAAACTTGTCCCACACATCTTAAATTACTATAAAAACCCTACCTATGGGTTGAGGGTGTTAAAACTAGACCCCATTATGTGTTTTGGGAAGACAAAAAGGTAAAATTTTATTTCACTTTCTTTCATGTAATTAAAGTTTGTCCTTAGGGGGTGTGGGCTTGGATTGTGTGTGTAAGTAAATTGTCATTCCTCTCACCCACCAATTTATGGTGCATTGGCATTGAGGTTTGACTTGTGATGTGGAGTTGAGGATGAATAATGTGGCATCCTACATGGAGCCACCTCACCCTCCTCTCTCCCATTTCTATTTATTCAAGTTCTTTTGCTTGTTTGGGGGTTACTTCATTATTCTGTGCTCTTGCATTTTTTTGGGAGTTAGAGGATTTTGGAGTGCTTGAGGATATTTTGGAGTTTGTTGGTGATTTTTGGGCTTGAAGAAACTTGGTGTGTGACTCTTGGATCAATCTCTACCGTGGAAAGGTAGGAGGTAAACTCTTGTTAAATGCTTTCTTTTATTTTGTATGCATATGTGTGTGTTTTTGAATGTTTTTGTATGCTTGTTGGGTTCTTGGGTAGATTTCCTAAGTGTGATGTAGGAGGGGACTATGGGGATATTCATGTGGGGAGGCATAAGATTTTATTTCGTGTTTGGAGGTATTTGGGTTGGGTGCCCCACCTTGGACAAGAAATTGCTTGCATTTCTTACTTGGTTATTTTGTTGTGGGAGCCATAAGAGATTGTAGGGAGGCATAAGATAATGTGGGAGGCATAAGAGTGTGTAGGCATAAATGTGTACTAAGGTGACCACTCAATTCCCATTGGGAGGCATAAGTGACCTCCCCATACATCTTGCTCCTTTAGCTTTTGCATTTTGAAGCCTTGTATATATTTTTGGTTCTTCTATTATTTGTACTTGAGTTGTTTGTGTTTTGGTATAGTTGTAAAATCTTGTTTCATGATATGTAAGCTTTTTTTTTTACCATGAGTTGGATATATTTTTCATTGCAATGTGGTTGGGGCTCAGGGGCCAATGAGGAGGATTTCTTCTTCTCGTCATTGGAATTCTTGGTTGGGTGGAGAGTGTTACCTCTCCCCCATTTTTTTAATCAAATTAAGCATGGTGGAGCTTTCTTTTTGGTTATGTGAAACATGGAGCATTGTTGGTGTCCGAAATAAATCCTTACTTGTGATAATGCCTTCTTGTTATTCCCACTCAATGTGGAAGATTTGTAATATTGTGTTTTTCTTTAAAGGAAATGTTGTATTGTAAGTTGTAATATTATTTGAAGAAGTTCATGGAAGAGTTGTAAAATTTCCTTTCTATTTAAGTTGTATTATGAAATAAAAGATTCAAAATGGAAAGCTTGTGTAAAATTTTAGTTGAAAGTTGTATTGTCAGAAAGAAATTTTATCTACATTGTGAAGTTGTATTATTGTAAATGAGAATGAAGAAATATAGAAGTTGTAAGATGTTTAAAATATATGCGTAATAAACTTGAATAAAGAGAACAGTTGTTATAGTTATTTTTTAACATATAAGTTGTAGTGAAAATAAAAGAGACAACAAATTTGAAGTATGTTGTTTCAATTGAAATGTTGTATTTTTTAGTAAGGAAAAATAACAATATTAGAAGTACATTTAGATCCTTTTTACTATTGGACTTGTAAGAAAAATTATTGAACAAAATGAAAATGATCTTGTAGTTGTTGTGTCTATTATTGGAATAGATAATGCTTTAAAATGTGTAGTTTTAACTATAGAATGAATAAATGGAACTAAATCTTACAACTAGACATTTTAGGCACTTAAATTTAGGCTTAGAATGAATTTTTGTACACTTTAGTAACTTTTCTGTTTTAAGAAATCTCATATTTTAAGGTTCTATTTTTATGAAACATGACCGCCACCCTATGCAGAGTGGTAGTCTCGTAACCTCCACTCATGCAAGGTGTTGGTCTAAGAACCATCACTCTAGTAAGGACACGGTCCATGAATCATCACCCAGGTGGGATGGCGGTCCCAGGACCACCAGCCTGCTTTGTGCGGTAGTTTTGTCACTTACCGTGGAAAACATAAATCCGTTCTTGTGTAAATTTTAACTTGCTCAAAGAAAAATTTTTAAGCACGTAAAATTTTAGAGGAAACCTCTAACAAACAAATAATGGCTAATCTCATTGTTTAAAGAAAATAAATCTTCAAATGGGTAACTAGAATTGTTAAAAATTACTTATATTAAAGGAGGAAGGGTTTGACCCAAATGGAGAACTCCGAATACAAATAGTTTTGTAATAAAACTAGTTTCAAAAAGGTAAACCCCCTTCAATCCATGAATGAAAGACATTACAATAAAAAATCTACAATCTAAACTAATCTAAGCTTGATTTCCTTATAGATTCTTCCATAGCTCGTCCTTCCTTGATTCCATGGTTTCCTTCTATTCAACTTGCAAATTAAACAATGGAAAAGTGACGAAATGAGGAGACTCGGGTAAAGAAAGATATTAAATAAAAAATTTTAAGGATATTTTAGGGTTAGTTTGGAACCCTAGGATCTAGGGGCCACAAATGAATTGATCCAAGGGCTGAGAATCAACCCTACATTTGTTTGGTAGGAAAATATTTTATATATGTTTTAAATAAAAATTAAAGGTATGTGTAGATGGGTTAGTGGGGCCATTTAATTACCTTGGTGCGCATAGTATCTAATCTAGTTCCTAGCATGTTTTATAAAAATAATGAATTATACACTTAAGTTATTAAATAATGGAATTATAGTAACTAAGTATAATGTAAAGTATTTAAGGTAGTAATTCTAGTTGTGGAGAAGTAAAAACATTAAACCAAGTAAATTAAATTATGGCACCTTCCTAGTAGAATACTAATTAATTGACCTAAAAGATAGATTAAGAATATTTAATCATTGAACTTAGACTTGGTCCATCCCTTGTAAAGTAAATATTATTGGTGAAAGTAAATTTAATGCACTCTAAGGGTTGATAACCTTGTAATTAACCTTTCAACTTAAACAAAAACAAATTAGTCGCAATCTTTTAGGTTAAGTGTATAGGATTTTAGCATGTTCCTATAACGTCGTTTTTGTCTTATTTTATCTTATAGGAGTTAAATCTTGTTTTTTCGTATGCCTTGCAAGACTAGTGTATCTAAAAATGTTATCTAAATTCCTTCAGATAAAATAGGTTGTGGATATTTGACTTGGGAAGGGATGTGGTGGTGTGGATGGTTTAATTTTCTTGTTGTAGAAGTGTTATTATGTATAGTAATGTTTAAAATTTAATTTAATAATGAAGTGGGATTTTTTATATTATGTATGTTTACCATGCACATACAATTTTTATTTTTCATACCTTATACTAGATCTCATGATTTGTAAGAGATAAAAATAAAGTTCAGCTATCTAACACTCTTCCCAAGCTCAAATTTTACCAATTCCTTTATATCTTGTTCCCTCATGTGTAGTCCTAAAAGTTTTATATGTGTTATAAGAACTAAGATATTTCCCATAATCTTAACTCCTATTTTGTGGTATGTTGACATTATTATTTTTCTTTAAGACTATAGATTGTGGGTCAAATGGGAAACCCCTTGGGTGCAAGGGTTTGTGGGAGTCATGGTTGTGATATTAAAACCAAGGCTTGATGAAGCCACATGGTTGGGAGGAGAGAAATTTTCCCATTATTAGTCTTGTTGTAGAATTGAAGGAATCATGGGAGGACATGATGGAGTAATAAATAATATCAATGTTTAAATGAATTTTAATTTGTATGTTTATTATACCAAAATATATAAAGCATGATTTATTTTCAAATAGTTTCAATTAATTGAATGTTTGAAGGAGATACAGCTTCCTCTAAATATTTTAGAAAAACGGATTAATGAGATCGAGAATTTAGGTAATTAATGGACACTCATTAATAAAGTAGAAATAAATTCTTTCATAGCTATCCTTTATTTTAATTTCAAATTTGGGGAGTGTTTACATTTTATAACAACTTTAACATTTCAAATTCAAAAATAGCAAGGAAATATAAAATAGATTTGCAACCAAGAAGTTTCATTTTTAGTTTGAAATTAATGCACCCATCCGAGGAACATGAAATAAATGTATACATATAAACAATATTTGAATGAATAAGTATTTCTATTTCTTCTTAGTATTTAGGTAGAAATGTAGTAAATGTTACAAATTCCCCATTCCTTATCTAAATAATAACACAAACAAGAATCAATGATAGGAATATTTAAGGATAACATGTAAGGAAAGGGAAAAAAACAAAAATACAAGGAAAAATATATAACAAACCCTAGACATAAATCTTGGCAATTTGACAGTGGGGGTGAGTAAGATAATTAAGGAAAGGGGTTTTAACTATTGTGAGGGAATCACCTCCTTCAATATTTTTCTTTATCGCATTTGGTTTTCCATTAAATCATGTACAATGTGAATGAACACCATTTCCTCAATTGTACCCATCTGAATCTTAATATCATGACCTTATATGTTTAAGTTAACACCAAAAAATTGACACAATATTTCTTTTAGAAAAGGAAAGAATAAACATATATAATGAAGGAAACATTAAATAAAAAATATAATTTAAATCTTAAATAGAACCATGGAGGCCATGAGAAAAATTAAATATTTTTGCAAAAGAAAGGAAAAAAGGAGACAATGATCACACAAAACTAACAACAATCTGATGTATATATTGCAATAAGGAAGAAGCATTGCAAGAAACAAGGGCATGACATTTTTGTACTCTTCTCCTATCTAGAGAACTCCTTAGTTGTCATATTAAAAAAAAGAGAAATAAATTTTAAGATCCAAAAAAGAACAAAAGGAGCAAGGCCACCTCCAATAAGATGTTTAGGAAATATTTTAGGGTAAATGAAATTAAGAGCTGCGATGGATTACTTCAAAATGTGGAAAAATAAGTCGATGAGGTTGCATTTTCTAAAATATATATATATATCCTTAAAACATTATATATTTTGCTCATGTCCATTTGCCATATAAAGGGGAGTAAAATTTAAATCCACATAAGGATTAAAGAATATACTGTATTTTCATATTTTTAGACATGGCTAAGATAAATTTTATCATCCCGAAGTGCACCTTTGATTTGAAGATGCAATCTGCCACTGAATTTGGCTCATACAATGGGATATCCTTTGAGATGTTAGTGCCTTGGATTGAGGATAATATCAAGAGATGGATGCTTCCCTTGATGGATCACCTAAAAATACAAATATTGTGGGGTTTAGGGAGACAAATAAAGATGAAATAAAAAAGAAATTTAAAAAAGGGTGATACACCAAATTATAGGGACCTAAGCTTGCACAAAACACACATAATGATTGATAAAATTCACTAAAATTGATGTTTAACATATTTTTCACTCACAAAATGTGTTCACACACACTTTAATGATTTGCAAAACTTACAAAACATCTTAATGGAGGTATCAAGAAGTTGTTAGCATTCAAATGAAAATAATCATTCACTTACACACATAGAACAACTACTGTAATACCCTTCAAAAAGATTAAAATTGGAGGAAACTATTGTCTTTAATACTCAAAAAGGTACAAATATACAATGGTTTCGCATACAATTGTGTAGAATGACAATAAACCCCCCATTACTCTTCCAAAAGCAATGTATATGTAGAAAGAATTCACTCCCCAAGATTAAAAAAATAACACGTCTATAAATTAACCAAGTTGACTATTTTGAAACAAATCCAATAATAACTTTACATGCACACTTTTAGTCCACTTTGAATTAAATATATCTTTTTTACTCCAAGCACTAAAAATAAGCCTTTAGAGCCAATTTTATTCTTGGTCAAAACTGCTGCTTGACTTGGTCAACATACTTTTTGACTCTCCTTGGTTACAACTGTACTAACTTGTTAGTAATTTTTAAGATCAATTTTGAATTTTAAAGGAAATTATCAACCTTTTCTTATCCGTAAAAAGCTTTATTTTGCCTCTTATATGTACATGCGTCATTGGATAATTTTAACTTTAGTTTGCCACCCACCCCATGCATTATGATGATTAAATCAAGAGAGCACCTTCATGGATATTTGGATGAGAAGAGGTTAAAAAAATTAGCCATACTTAATTAGAACTAATCATGGTCAAGGGAACTTGGTCAAACCATACGTAAAGCAAAAGAGTTCAAAACTTAAACTCTATTTCATTTTACCTTACCAAGCTGGGAGCTTCGAGCCTTCGAGTAACTCTGGCATTTTTTTCTTAAGGTGGTATTTAAGGTTTTTTCGAGTTGTACTTTGTATAAAAGGCCTGCATTTCTTTGTGGGTTCACTTTATTGTGCTATGGGCTACCATTTCGATGGAAGAAGCCTCTGCATTTTTTAATTTTTAGCATAATTGACTTGCTGGTTTGATTTGTAATGGTGGCTCTATTAGTATTTACATTTTTATTTTACCTCAATCGTGTGGGATATACTTGGCTTAGCCTTGTAATGCGGCCTTAGCTTGAACGCCCTAGACTGTATTGTGATGTCTACTTGAATGTGCACAAGTTGGGTTTAACTCACTTTGATGGGTAGGTGGCTCATGTTAATCTTCCTTGTATGGATTCGCCGCCTCATGCTAGATAACACCTTGGTTTTAATGTTGTGTTCTTGGCTCACTTTTGGAGCAACTTGGCTATGGTCATTTACAACTCAGTGGCTTAGCTTGTATATGTAAGCAGTGCTCTTCTTTTTCCTTTTATTTCTATAGACCCAGAAGGGGATTAAGCCTTAGGCAAACTAGGTAGTTGCCTAGGGTGCCAGCCGTCAGGGGGTGCCTGAATCTAAAAATTTCCTTTGAACTCTATACTAGACCTCTATACTAAAACGATATATGGATATATAATACTATACTGCTTCCTCGTTAGCCAACACTGCAATGCCATTGTATTCTAATTGTGAGATCTCCATTGCACTCAAATTGTCAAATACTCTTGATCGTTCTCTTCTAGACAAGTCTAACCATCTATATTATTGCCCTCAAGTTGGAGCATGCTGTGAAAAATCTATTACAGATACTGATTATTAACCTCCTATCTTGTAAGATTATTTGATCAACAAATATTAGAAAATAACACAACTGTAACTTCACATAAAAAATACCCACCAAGGTGAACACAATATTTTCGGACAATTGTCCCTGGAAAAATCCCGTAGGGAAAACCAGTACTATAGACGAGAAATATATTAAACTTCAGCAAATCAAGAGATACAAATACTACTTGCCTCTTACTGGCAGAGCTCCGACAATCTCCTAATCCTCCTACTGATATTCCTCCACTACTATCTCCAACGCTATCACTACACCCTTGCTAACACTGCAAGACTACTTGCTAACATTGCAAGTTTCTCTAAAAACTTCCTTGTTACAAATGACCCCAATGACCCCCTTATACACTGCTCTCGTTGAAAATCAATGGCTAAGATTAATACAAATGAACGGCTGAGATTAAGACAACTCAATAACCATAACAACCTTGGTTATGAGGTGTCACCTAAAAGGAGTCAATATTAGATAGCAATTGTTCTTATCCTAACAATATTTGTTTGACAAAAACAACTATTTCTCTAAATTCTAGGCTGTCCAAACTACCCATAACAAATGGATGAGGAAAAACAGCTGTCCAAGCTACTAACTACTAATATTAACACTCCCTCTTAGCGAGGAAGTTGTTCTGCATGACACCCAACATCTCTCTGAAGAAGATAAATTTTTCCTTCCCCAATGCCTTTGTCAAAATGTCTGCTACCTGCTAATCTATACGTACAAATTGTAGCTTAACAACCCCACGCTGTACACAATCTTTGATGAAGTGATACTTGATGTCTATATGTTTTGACCTATCATGAAACACCGGATTCTCAGTCAACTTGATGCAACTCTGATTGTCGCAGTGTATCACCGTAGTCTCAACCTTCTGACCAAAAAAAGCTACTAGCAACTTCCGAAGCCATATAGCTTCACATGTTGCCATGCTAACTGCTATGTACTCTGACTCCGCTGAACTCAGAGCCACAGACTTCTAATTTCTGCTGAACCAAGATACAACTCCTGATCCCAGACTGAAACAACACCCTGAAGTGCTCCTCTTGTCCATTGTACTACCTGCCCAATCTACGTCAATATAGCCCATCAACCTGATTCCTTCACCTCGAGCATATCTAATTCCATACTCGATTGTACCTTGCAAATAACGCAACACATGCTTTGCCATAGTCCAATGCACTCTCTTTGGCTCAACCATGAACTGACTAAGAGAGTTAACTGCAAAAGCTATATATGGCCTGGTATTGACCAAATACATGAGAGAACTAATCAACTGCCTGTATAAGGTGGGGTCTACATCCTTCTCCCTAGATGTGTCTACCTTCCTCTAATTCATGATCATGGGTGTAGACATGGCTTTGCAATCTTCCATCCTAAACCTTTTCAAGATTTCCATGCAATATTTCCCTTTCCCAAGGAAAATCTCTCCATCTTTCTGCCATACCTCTATGCCTAGAAAGTAGTGCATGAGTCCCAAATCCTTCATCTTGAACTCCGCTGCAAGATCCCTCTTACATTCTTCTATGAGCCCCAGTGAACCTGTAAGAAACAAGTCATCTACATATAGAACAAGAATGAGAATCTCACCTCCAACTACCAAGTAGTAGAGATTAGCATTTGCCTCACTCTTCACAAAGCCCATTTCCTGCAAGTAACTATCAATGCACTCATACAATGCTCTGGGAGCCTTCTTGAGTCCGTACAACGCTGTCCTCAATCTACACATGTGGGTCTCTTTGTTGTGTGCTACAAATCTTTTTGGTTGTTCTATGTTTACCTCCTCTTTCAACTCACCATTAAGAAACATTTTCTTGACATCCATTTGATGGATCTGCCATCCCATCTGTGCTGAAATTGAGATTACAGCTCATATAGAAGTATACCTAGAAACTGGAGCAAATGTCTCCTCGTAGTCTATTCCCTCTTTATGAGAGAAACCCTTTGCCATGAAGCTTGCCTTATATTTCTTGATGCTACCATCTACACTGTGCTTGATCTTATAGATCCAGCGTGATCTAACTGCTGCCCTATCTATTGGTCTAGGCACTACCTCCCACACATCATTCTGCATAATTGAAGTATACTCCTCAACCATTGCTTCTTGCCACACTTGATGTTGTGCAACCTCCTGATAGCTAGAAGGTTCACTATCTACCAACATACTAACTAATGCAACATAGTCATCACACCTGGCTGGTGGTTTCCCTTGTCTATTACTCCGCCTAGGAGTACCCACTAACTCCTGAGTATTCTTCTGTGTCTGTTGAACCTCACGGTTCTTACTGCCAATTGTAGAGGATGAAATATCAACCTCCATGTCTTCTTGATGCATCTCTTCTTGCACGTGTTGCTCCATACTTTGAAAACTCTCTCCTCCTGAGTCTATGCTTGTACTAGTAACTGTACTCGAGCTTTGCTGCCCTTGACTCGATTGAGTGATCCTTGGAGCTTCTATTGGCTGCTTACTTTGATCATCTATTGGCAAATCTCTAGACCTGCTAAATGCCTTGTCCTCCATGAACTTGACATCACGTTGAACAATAATCCTTCTGGTCCTTGGAATGAATATCTGATATGCCTTAGAGGTTTCACTGTACCCCACAAAGTACCCTCTCTCTACAGTCTTATCTAACTTGGTACGTGTATCCTTAGGAATGTGACAATATGCCAAACTCCCAAAGATCCTAAAGTCACTGACATCTAGCTTCTTCCCAGTGAATGCTTCCTCTAGTGTCATCTTCCCTAGTACCTTATGTGGAACTCTATTTTGTATATTTACTACCGTATTGCATGCCTCTACCCATAGATAATGGGGTATATCATGGTCATGTAACATAGCCCTTGATGCCTCCGTTATAGACCGATTCTTCCTCTTAGCAACTCCATTCTGTTGTGGATTGTAAGGAACAATCCACTCTCTCGTGATTCCTTCTCTGGTACAGAACTCCTAGAACTCATTGCTTTTGTACTCGCCTCCATTGTTTGACCGAAGAACTTTTATCTTCCTTCCTGTCGAATTCTCCACAAGATCTTTGAACTCTTGGAAGCGACTGAAAACCTCATCCTTGGTCTTCAAGAAGTATATCCATGTCTTCCTGGAGAAATCATCAATAAAAGTAACAAAGTACTCATACCCTCTGAGAGACTTCGTCGACATTGGTCCACATACATCTGAATGTACTAGATCAAGAACACCCTTGGATCTGGTGTCACTCCTTGGAAAAGATGTTTTAGCAAACTTCCCCAACACGCATCCCTTACATACATCATCGTGCTCTGTGCTCACCTCATGAACACCTGTCACTGTCTCATGAAGTAATTTAAGGGCTCCATGATGGTTATGGCCCATCCTTCTATGCCATAGCTCTCCTTGATCTCTAAGATTACTGTTGCTCATGAGTGCCTTAGGAATATCAAACTGCAGCCTATAAAGCCGATCGCTCCTAACTCCAATAACTATGGGTGATTTCCAATCCTTGTGCTTGATTAACACATGTGCCCCTCTAAAGAGTACATTGTACCCTTTGTCCTGAAGGACAGATACAGAAATAAAATTCATCCCTAAGCCTGGAACATGCAACACATCATGAAGGGGAATCATCTTACCACTCTCCCTCTGAAACTGAACAGTCCCTTTCCCAACTGAGTCGAGTTTGGACATGTTCCCCATAGAGATCTAGATTTTGGTGCTCTCTTCCTTATAACTGGAGAAGTATTCTCTAACTCCTGTCATATGATATGACGCCCCACTATCTATGTACCAAACACTCTGTGAGGTTGAGCTAACCATACATGCTATGAGTGCAAACTCATCTTCCATTCTACTAGAGAGCTCATCTGCACTTGCTGAAGCCACAACTTGCTTCTTGCCTTTCTTTTCATTCTTCTTCCTTACTGGGCAATTGCTGACATAGTGGCCAAACTCATGACAGCCATAACACTTGATCTTCGAAAAATCTTTCTTCTTCTTTTCACCTTGTGAATTCGATCTTTTACTAGACCCCTTCTTTGCCTTCCCTTTACCCGCTAGGGCAACATTTTCCTATTCCACCTCACTTTTCTGACTCTTATTGTTGGCTCCATTGATAAGGCTTAGTCTAAGCTCCTCCTGAGTGAAATCACTCCATAGTCGATCCCAACTCGGTAAGGTGTCTCATCCATTGATGACTTGAACAAAGACATCCCACTGCTTAGTAAACCCATTTAGGGCTATTCTCACTAGCTCGTCATCACTTGGTTTGTCTCCAACAGTTGCCAATTCATCCTTGACAAGTCTAAGTCTGGTGAGGTAACTTGTGACGTCTTCTCCCTTATTCATCCAGGTGTTCCTCAACTTTTCTCTGAGAACTAGCTTCCGATTAGTGGTAGCATTCTGGTACAGATTCATAATGGCATCCCACATCGTCTTCGCTGTATCTAACTCTACAATATGAGGAACAATATGATCCTTGACATCATCAAGAATCATCCTCCTCGCCTTGGCATCTTCCTTCTTATATGCTAAGAGTTGTGTTCCATCTGTAGGTACAGGTACAACAGTGGTCACATATTCCTTGATACCATTCTCTTCCAGCAATAGAGAAATTCTGGCTTTCCAGACACAAAAATTTGAGGCTCCATCCAATCTGTCCTGATCTCTTAAACCTGTTGAGGCCATCTTAAAAGAAAATAATAATAATAATTTTGAAGAGGTTAAACTGGGTTTTATAAATCCTCACTTTCTTTCACCTAGGTTAAATCTTTTCTGCCCAAACTTAGCTCTGATACCATGTGAAAAATCTATTACAGATACTGATTATTAACCTCCTATCTTGTAAGATTATTTGATCAACAAATATTGGAAAATAACACAATTGTAACTTCACATAAAAAATACCCAACAAGGTGAACACAATATTTTCGGACAATTGTCCCTGGAAAAACCCCGTAGGGAAAACCAATACTACAGATGAGAAATATATTAAACTTCAGCAAATCAAGAGATACAAATACTGCTTGCCTCTTACTGGCAGAGCTCCGACAATCTCCTAATCCTTCTACTAATATTCCTCTACTGCTATCTCCAACACTATCACTGCGCCCTTGCTAACACTGCAAGTTTCTCTACAAACTTTCTTGTTACAAATGACCCCAATGACCCCCTTATATACTACTCTCGTTGAAAATCAACAGTCGAGATTAATACAAATGAACGGCTGAGATTAAGACAACTCAATAACCATAACAACCTTGGTTATGAGGTGTCACCTAAAAGGAGTCAATATTAGATAGCAATTGTTCTTATCCTAACAATATTTGTTTGACAAAAACAACTATTTCTCTAAATTCTAGGCTGTCCAAACTACCCATAACAAATGGATGAGGACAAACAGCTGTCCAAGCTACTAACTACTAAGATTAACACATGCCACAAACCTGCAGGCTTGAATTTGTATCCAAGACGTATCTGCTTCCATCAAGTTTCCTTCGGCCTTCGCTTTGGCTACCAACACGAACTTAATTTTTCTCACCTCCCTTCCACCTACGTGCTTAATTTTTTTTTTCCAATTCACTCTTCTCTTGACGGAGTCTTTTTAAACATGTTCGACCTCTTGCGGATTCGTTCGTCTCTCCATCTTGGTGTTAAAGAACACAAATTAAAAAAATAAATTTAACATCCAATATATTCTTCCATAGAATGCATGACAGGACATGATCCGTCGATAAGTAAAAAGTCACACAATTATCCCAAAAACTTATTTATCATTTAATGGACTGTGAAAGTGTTATGGTTTTTCAAAAGAATCCTCGTTTAGGCGGCATTACTCTTACAAGAAAATTATACCGATTAGTTATGTTCAACAATGACCAAAAATAGTAATATTGAGTGGAGATTCAGACGTTATCATGGTGGGTCATAAGGTTATTGCAGATAATAATGGCAGTCGATCCCCTGATGGCGTCCACAATTCTGTCTGTGCAGCTCGAGAGAGAATAATGGTAAACCCAAATATGATTTCCGCCAAATATAGACACCTTATGTCCATCACTGATGATTCTATAACCATAATGACCAGGGGAATCCCTCACCATGGCATTTTCTTCAGGTTTACAGTCATGGATATGAATACCATGTATGATGATGTTGATAACGAACTGTATTGTAATTCAGTGGCCATTTGCAATGTGAACGTTCGCTCCTCTCCAATCGATTGTCTTGTGGTTTTCCATAATAAGATTTTCTTCGATTTGGATGACCATGTCCCTCTGGAAAATGATCCACATGGGCTCTGTTTGAAACACAACATGATGCAGATTGCCAAGACGGGAATTCACCGGATCGTTGTAATTAGGATCTTTGCCGACATAAAATCTACCATTTTGGCCTTCAATGGCGTTTCTGCCGAATCCTGTGGAATAGTCAGCGAGTCTCTGTCTGTTGCTTTCCAAGTTGAGGTCACAGCGCCACCAGACATCAATGGGGTTTCTTGTTCCGCTGGATAGATAGCTCAACTGCTTTCTGGAACTGTTAATGCTGCTGAAATACCCATTAAACTTTGTATATAATGTTTTTGCATCGACTACGAAACCTAAGAATACTTTGGCCACCTGCACTGCTATTAGCTAGACGTGCATGCTACATTCATGGCCGGGAAAGAAAACCCTTCCTTTGCAGCTGCTTCGATCACGTCTCTCATCATGCCTCCAGACTAGACTGTAAGTAATTGTCGCGACACTCCACCACAGATGTGCTGCTGAACCGGTGATGGCGAGGGGATAAGTTTGACAGGGAAAGAATCAACGACTCATATTCCTCAGAAGACGTCGATAGAGTCTGCTAAACCAATGGCCTAAATTTTAGCGTGCAAGCTGACAGTGTCAAGAGGGGGGGCCTCTTTCCCATTTAGAAAACATCTTTCAACGTAACAAATTTCTTAATTCGAATAGGGGAGAGACACCAATAGTTGAGCAGGGGTCCAATTGTTGATATAGTGTTTTGAATACATAACACCCAATAGTTGTCATAGAAGTACCAGAGTGATTAATCATTTTTGATATGACAACACCCAATCCCAACATGCCATGTAAGATTTGTCATTTATAAATTGCCAATGTTCAACCATTATCACCTATGATCAAGTATGGGTCCCAATCAAAATGTAGTGTAACTCAGGTTTACAATTTTAAATCAATTCAGAATATGTCTTTCCCTCCAAATCAACACTAAAGAAAAAAAGTTTAAAAAAATATTGAACTATGTGTTGGTGAAAAAATCAAGATCTCACATTATATTTAAATTGATTTGGTGGACCCCTAACTTAGGGTGCACCATTACTAGCTCCTCTCCCTTACAGGGAAAATTTTAGTAGCGAATTTTTGTAAACTCGCGAATATTAGGGATTTTAGAAATTGGAAATGGCTAACTTTCAGTAGTCAAATCCCGCGTAATTGGCCTAAAATTTCCACCGATAAGTTATTTATATGGGTGAATTTGCCTACTATTTATATGTTAACTTAACCTATGCATGTATTTCACCAACGTTTCTTATCATTGTACCTCATCCAAGAAAATTGTGCCCTGCCAAATCACCTTTACCACGCAACATTTTTCAAAAATTCGCCATCCATTTGAAAGTTAATTTTAGAGATTCGCCACCCATTCTAAACTGATTTTTTGGAGGGCGGGTTTTGAAATGAAACCTGCTCCCCTATCTCAACATCGAGAAAATATCCATGTAGCACCCTACTCACATGCATGCACACTATGTATTATGCATAATTTTTTTTTCAAAATATCTAATAACTCTAATAAGCATGACCTAAATTTCACCTAATATCATAAATTACATGTTTATTTATTTTGTACACTCCTCCAACAAGTAAAGCTTTTGACATGGTTAAGCTGATTTTTGTTCAATATAACAAACAAAGAATTTGAAAAAAAAAATACTAGTACTTTTGCAAGAAATAGATAGGATGCATGCGAAATGCACGTGCATATATGCATTTTATCTAGACAATAGCCACTTTCGTGTACGTGGTCATTAATTTATATGCTTGGTTCAATATTTAGATCTATTTACTTCTCTTTACTAAATCTAATAAGCATGACCTTTATTTTAGTTACAACTTAAATTATAAATGGAAATCTCACTATAATGTTGTATGCATATATTTAAGAAAGATTTCAATCATTTTTTAGGATTTATCATGGTAAAAGATGACTTTATACATTTTTAGCCAAAAGCATGCATGTTTCTATGTTTTAATAGGAATAGGGCTCATATTCGGGAAGCCAAAGTGTTTCTAATCCTATAGTAGAGTTTGGCTTGTGTGGATAATTTATGGAATACGTATACGCTATAGTTTGTATGTGTCCCTTATATTTGGAATATTGTTATATATGGTATAATAAAAGTGTTTTTAGAAGCTACATATTTTCAAAAATAATTATTTAAGTAAATATAAGAAATTAGGGTCACTCTGAACCTTATGGAATAAGTTTCATAACTCAATCATTCATGGTTTAGGAGATAGGTTTTCATAATCTAATTTGAATAGTTTTGTAGACTAATATTAGATCTAATTTCTTCAAAAATCCTCTATTTTCTTCTATCTCCATGTATTTTCATCATCTACGACCTGCTCATTCGAACGCTAGGATATTGATTTTCTCTTTGGACTCTTTTTTATTGTGTTAAGTTTACGATAGGTCATAGTTTAATCATCCAATGTCGTTTACTTTTTCTGTTGTGAACACTAAACACATCAATCGCTAAAGGAGCATGGTGATGATGCGATATTGGTTGTTCTTTTTCTAAATGGCCTCGAACAGGTTCCATTGCCAAAGGGAATTATGTCCAACATCTTCATCCCTACCTTTCTTGAATCATACTCCACTCAAGGAGTTTGATGTATATGGCTTTGGCCCATTTCAACACTTCTGCATCTCATCGGATTCTAAAGAGAAGTCTGACACTTACAGTCCTCAGTAGATCGATCAAGCTCAAAGATCCTACTAAGAAAATCTATCCTTCTCGTCAATCTACCAGTCGTGTTTCTTAAACTCCATGCATTGTGAGTGAAAACATTGTGAGTTGTTGCAAAATAGATCAAATTAATAATTAAATGCCATGCAAGTAGTACTATATTACTTTTAATAGTTTATGGTCTAGTCAAAATGGTTTTGTTAATTGTCGTGTATTAGTGTCATGTCGATCACTTATAAAAATTTTTTATACGAGTTTAAAATAGTTATCGTGTAATATTCTAGTCAAATCATTTTAATTAATAAACTATTGTTCTTGAGTCTTCTAAGAATTTGTTTAAAGTTGAATGTGTCAATAATATATGTTTAATGTATTTCTTTAGGATTATTAATATTGTTATGCCATTAAATTGTTAGAGTCATCATTTTAAAAATTCATATATTTTCATTATCAAAGTAAAGTGTCGTAAAGGTCAAATAGTTGATTTTAGGTAAAGGTCAAAAATTTCCTTACGGACGCATTTTCAATGTTACTTGACATCCAAAAAATAAAGTATTTCACATTGTGGGAGGAAAAGAAAATAAAGTACAATGAGTAAAATATTGAGCTTCATATCCAAATTTAGTTGAGTTAGTAGGATGATACTTGAGGATGGAGGCAATGGAGGTTGGAGGTCAATCATCAACCAATCATCAATTTCCAATGATGGGGCCGCATAAGAGGTTTGGTGGCATTTTTTTATAGTATTTTCTTTTAGTTTTCAGAGTGTGCTTTCCACTGTATTTTTAGAGTTCTTGTTTCATTGTCCTTAAGTTTGCAGTGTTCCTAGTTGAATAAAAATAAAATGTCACATTGAGGGGGGAACATGATGCATTATTATATTTCCTTTATGTCAACATTTTCTATGTGTGTACGAGCAGCAAAATTTAACTTAAGTTTCTATGTTATTCCCTGTAATGAGATATTGAGGAGGGTTGATAGTAGTACTTGGCACATCATGATGTGGTTGTAGGTAAACCACTTTAAAATCTTCATTTGTTGTTAATGGTAAACTAATTGCAAAACCACCATTCTTGGTTGTTGGTAAACCATTTATAAAACCATCACCTTGTGCTTTGTAGTACTCTAATTCAAAAACAAACATTCTTGGTTTTTGGTCAACCATTTGTAAAACCATCCTTAAGGTTTGTGATCATCCTATGAAAATCCCCAGATTAAGACCAAGTGCAAGTACAAAGAAACGTTTTCCCCATGTTCACATTGAGGGGGGGATTGTTAAGAATTATATTTGTTAGCGGTCATATTATTGTGTATTGTATTTTATGGGATAATAAGCTATAATTAATAAGGAATTATATTATCTAGGATGGTATAATTGTTAGTAAGGTTGTTTACAACAACCTACGTATTGGTGGTGAGTGTTATAAAAACTCATCTATATATGATGAGTAGTTGAAGGAGAATTTTTAGGACTCCTATTTTATAGGAGATAATATAGCCTATTTAAATGTATAATCATCTCCTATGCAATACCTAGAATAATTGTTGTGTATTTCTACTCTACCATTTTACATGTATGATTTTCCATCAAGTTGTAGGTGTTTTTCTTTCCTCCAAGTGTAGTTGTGCATAGGTTTTATTTGTTATGTTTTAGTTTTTTTAGTGGATTTTCATTCTTTGAAAATATTTCTTGGCATAAGACATGGATGGTAAATAATACAAAAGGGTTTTAGATTGTTTTGCATCACTGAAAAAGAGAAGATTCAGGGGTTTTATCTGATTAACAAGCAATTAGTTGCACAGAGCTTCCAAAGATGTTGACCATTTTTTGTCACCATGGGGTAGGGCTATACAATTTTTTTAAGGTTGTTTAGGATTAATGGCATGTTGGGAAAGCACACATGAAATAAGAACCTTGAATTGTTGTTCTGGCGTGCTTATTCCCCACATACAAAGACTTTCCAACATTCATCTTTGTCAAGATCATGCACCAGCCTTTTCACACTATTGTAGGGTCATGACTGAAATGAGAAATACGTCGTACGTTAGAAAACAACATGCTAAAGCAAAAAGTTAAACTGTAGATGTAAAGTGTTAAAGCAAGTTTCAGGTTGTAAGCGGTGATCAATTCATCTTTTTAGTTTAGTCTCCAATCATCAGAAAAGGTACAAACAAGTTGTTCTTAATACTGTGTGATTATATGCAGTTGGTTATATGTATTGAGTTTGATATGCTCACTTTAATAATGCATCTTAAAAGAAATGAAAAGAAAGCACCATTAAAACTCATTATACGGAAACAACTATATATAATCATACTGAATTGGACGATTTTCTCACACAAGCCGTGAGAAATAACTGAAATTAAGGAAGCATATAATTGAAAAACTGAAAATTAAAAGGAGAGAAGGGACCTCTCATTGCCTGATTACTAGATCCCCTCTTGTTCTGTTGCCGCTCCATCTACATTCACTGCTACCCCATACCTAAAAAGTAGACTAAAATAATATATTAGAGCTATGGGTTCCTTCACTTTGCTTTATTTCAAGTTTCTTATGTGTATGCATTCAAAAACTAAAAAAGGTAGGGAAGGAACATCTTATTCAATGAGATGGAAACAAAACCATCTTATTTCAGATTGTAGATCTAAACAGAATAAGTAATTTCCATTTTCTAACAAGATTCAATTCAAATCATGCCATAAAATTACATAATTTAGATTTTAAGTGAACCATGAAACAAATGAATTTCTATTAGGTACAAATTTTACAGTTTCCAAAATAAATGCAAATTTCTAGAATTGTTACAGGTCTTCGAAACATTGTATGTTTTCACATTTTATAAGTTTCCAGAACAGTCGGATTGCACTCAATTACAAGAAAAAATTTATTTTAGTTCTTTAGGTAAAGAAGTGTTACACACCTTTATCAAATATTTCAGGTAAATGAGCTTGAAAGTGAAAATTCTAAAGTGTACAAAGAAATATGGTAGAAAGTACATATTTCTCCAATGTAAAAATTTCCATGTTTTCATAAAGACCTCGAGGAAAATCTGCTGCAAACTTATGCAGTTTCAGAATTGAACACTGAAGAAGGATACATGCATCTTGAAAGCATTTACAACTTAGAGGAATAAATTCGATGAAGTATTTAAACTTTGAAAGTTTGAAAGTTTCTAGAGAATGAAGTTAGAACAACATGGGTTAAATTCACATCCATACAACAAAATTTGCATCTCGGATTCATAATTAAAGGGGGGAACTAACTAGCCATACAAACCTCAAAAATACAATACAAGTTTTCAGAACAAGTTTTTACGCTAAAGGTTTTGATTTAAGATGACAAATTAGTTGCAAAGTTTGATCTCTAGAAAGAAAACAGATTCGATAAGTTTCTCATCAACACCTATACAAAATCTTATAAGGTTCGTTAACTTTAGTGAATAAGAAGAACTCCTCTTGTACTAGTGCGGCTACCAATTTTGCACTTAAGAATATAGAGCACAGGTAATAGAAGCAAGCAATTAAACATCAGTTCATACCCAAACAGGAATAGTGTTATTTATGGGAATATAATTTGTATAGCGGGATTTAGCGACATAGTTGCTTACGATTCATTACTGTGGATGCATTTGATCAAAGTTTCAAAATCTTAGGTCTATCTTCCATCAAACAATAAACATTTCATAATAAGGGAGGAACATAAAAGGTAGAGTCGAAACTTCATGAAGTAAACTAGTTACAGAGAGGCTTAAGCAAGGAAATACAAAAAAAATATGATCCATAATTGCCAAGATCTTAATGTTTACAAGGCCTAGCAGAAATAATTTCAAAACGTAAGGATTTTTTTGCACAAGATGTCATCCAATTATATAGATATAGTTATTAAAGAGATATGTTTCTTTTTATCGAAATTCCATTTTTTCAAAGAGTAACGTACTAGCACAGAAGGAGAAATACATGTCTGGGATTACTTTCTGTAATATGGTCAAAACAAGCTGGTTGAAAAATCATACTGCCTAGCTCATGAAAAAGCCAGCAGGCTAATGAACCAGAAATATCCTATAGTGGTAAGTTGGAGAAATATTCAGAACCATAAACAAGGGAAATTTGAGCTTAGTTGGGGAGTTTCTGAGCTTAGTAACGCTTGATGTACATGGGGTGCGGACAATACATACATTCATAAAGTAACCCAAATCTACACAAGGTCGAGTGGGTGACTTTAAAAAAGGAAAGCGGCCATGGCTTGAAGCGAACAGAGTACAGTCTCCAACTCGAAGAAAATTTTATGATGGACAACCACACGACAATCAATTGGAGAGAAGCCAACATTCACATTGAAAATGGCCCCTGAATTACAATACAGTTCCTTATCAACATCATCATACATGCTATTCATATCCATGACTGTAAACCTGCAGAAAATGCCATGGTGAGGGATTCCCCAAGTCATTATGGTTATAGAACCATCAGTGATGGACATGAGGTGTCTTTATTTGGCGGAAATCATATTTGGGTTTACCATTATTCTCTCTCGAGCTGCACAGACAGAATTGTGGACGCCATCAGGGGATCGACTGCCATTATTATCTGCAATAACCTTATGACCCACCATGATAACGTCTGAATCTCCACTCAATATTACTATTTTTGGTCATTGTTGAACATAACTAATCGGTATATTTTTGTTGTAAGAGTAAAGCCGCCTAAACGAGGATTCTTTTGAAAAAACATAACACTTTCACAGTCCATTAAATGATAAATAAGTTTTTGGGATAATTGTGTGACGTTGTACTTATCGACGGATCATATCCTGTCATCCATTGTGTGGAAGAATATATTGGATGTTAAATTTATTTTTTTAATTTGTGTTCTTTAACACCAAGATGGAGAGACGAACGAATCCACAAGAGGTCGAACATGTTTAAAAAGACTGCGTCAAGAGGAGTGAATTGGAAAAAAAAATTAAGCACGTAGGTGGAAGGTAGGTGGCTGAAGGATGCATGTTCAAACTGCAGTTCCACCACCACCACTGCAGCTCATCTTCTGCAGTTTCCTTTAACTAGTTCTTTATTTCAGTTAATAAATTGTAGACTGAGCAATTCCTTCAGTCATAGGATTAGTTTACTTTCAATTAAGTTTTTGTTCTTTTTTGTTTGCAGCTTCATTCGCTGCCTAATAAACTGCAGCATCTTTCAGTCTTAATTGATGCCTGTATTTTAGGATCTAGCTGAGTTCTTCTTCTTCAGTTATCTCTTTCATTACTGTAGCTGCTCCTTCTTTTAAATGTAATTCTCTCCTTCAGATTTCAAGCACAGTAGAAGGAAAAAGAAGACAGTTCTAAGTTGAATAAAACAGAACTTCATTAGCCTTGCTGTTCGCTCACTTTGTGAGCAGATTTATTGTTAATTTCTGTGTGTTTTGTTTTGTTTTCTTCATTGTTCATAAAATATTCAGTACAGTATAAGTGCTGAGATTTTATAATCTTCAATTGGTATCAGAGCTGGTTGCAAGACAATTCTTTTTTGCAAAAGTTGCAGGTTAACGGTTCCCTCCAAGAATTACCAGAATGTCAAATGGTGGGAATTTCTCATTCCAGCATCCACTATTTACCAGAGACAACTACGATTATTGAAGTATAAAGATGAAGACCCTACTATTGTCCCAAGATATCTAGGATTTAGTAGAAGGAGAATACACGGAACCTGCAGATCAGAATGCTTCAAATGCTTTAACAACAAATCAATGAACGCAATTGAAAGAAGACAAAAAGAAGGACAATCGAGCTCTTTTTGCTATCCAATTTGCATTGGATATATCATTTTTTCCCCGTATAGCTAGTATGACAAAGTCAAAGGAAGCATTGGAGGCCCTACAAACTGCATACCAAGGATCTGACAAAATAAGGTTGGTAAGACTTCAAACCCTTCGAAGAGATTTTGAAAGTTTAAGTACGAAGGACGCTGAGTCTATTCAAGAGTTTATTACTTGGGCTCAAAGTATTGTGAACCATCTCAAAACTCAAGGGGAAAGTGTCATAGAGCAAAAAATTGTAGAAAAGATTTTGAGATCTCTTCCTCCAAAGTTTGATCCAGTGGTCATAGCCATTGAAGAAAGTAAAGATCTAGCCACATTCAAAGTTGCAGAGTTGATAAGTTCTCTGCAATCTCATGAGGAGCGTATGCAATGTTCTACAGTGAACGTCATTCAAGCCTTCTAGTCTACTGTAAGAATTGAAGAAAAATTTACAATCCCTTCTCAATCAAGCAAATCTAAAGGGGAATCTTCTACATCTAGAGGACGTGGCAGAGGAAGAGGAAGAGGAAACAAAAGAGGCAGAGGAAGAAGTTCAATGGATCGGAGAAGCATCCAGTGCCAGTATTGTGAAAGGTATGGACACTATGAATCTGAATGTAAAAAGAAAAAATCTGATTTAAATAAGTCAAGAGCCAACTATACTAAAGAGTCTTTTGAAGAAGCAAACCACTCTACATTCTTCACTTGCAATTTGGCAAAAGAACCTCAAAAGGATGTTTGGTTATTAGATAGTGGTTGCTCAAATCATATGACAGATAAATCTGATCTCTTTGTCAAATTAGATGAATCTGTAAGGAGTCAAGTAAAATTTGGTGATGATAAAGAGGTTGATGTAATGGGAAAAGGTACCCTTGCAGTAAAAACTAAGCAAGGAGAAACTACATTTATTCATGACACTTTGCATGTGCCCAAATTACAACATAATCTTTTAAGTATTGGGCAGCTTATAGCAAAAACATACAAGGTTGTGTTTGAAGATAACTGCTGCAAAATATTTGATAAATCATCTAATCATTATCTTGTAGCAAAGGCTTGTATGACAGAGAATCGATTATTTCCTCTCACTTTGGAGTCCATTAAGATGCATGCCCTTAAGGAAACCATAGATGATTCATGGTTATGGCACCAACTAGTTTGGTCATGTTTACATTTTTAAGGATTAAGTTTGCTTCATAAGAAAGGCATGGTAAGAGGACTTCCTGCAATTATAGGAAAAAGAAGAAGTTACTGTTCAGGGTGTGCACTTGGCAAGCAACATCAAGAACAGTTTTCCGATGAACAAATCATGGAGGGAAAAATATCCTCTAGAGCTTGTGCATAGTGACATTTGTTGTGACATGTAAGAGGAATCTTTGGGTAAGAATATTTACTTTCTCACATTTATTTATGATTTCTCACGCCACACATGGGTTTATTTTCTTAAGCAGAAATATGAGGCATTTGAATGCTTTAAGAATTTTAAGGCTATGGCAGAAAATCAAAGTGGGTATTATCTCAAAATACTCAGAACAGATAGAGGGGGAGAATTCACTTCCAACTGGGAGTTTGATTGATTTTTGTAATACTCATGGAATTAAGACACAACTTACGGCACCTTAATGGCATTGTAAAAAGAAAGAACCGTACCATTATGGAGATGGCACGAAGTATGTTACAGTTCAAAAACCTTCCTAATTGCTATTTGGGAGTTGCAGTAGCAACCACAACTTATATTTTGAATCGAAGCCCAAAAATTAATTGCTTCAAAATATCAGTGTCCCAAGGAAGCTTGGAGTGGAGATAAAGCCCTCAGTAGCTCACTTTCGTGTATTTGGTTGCCCTGCATATGTTCATGTTCCGGAAAAGAAGCAGAAGAAGTTGGATGCAAAATACCAACTTTGTATCTTTTGGGGCTATTCAGATTTCACTTAAAAGGATACAAGTTCTATAATCCTAACACAAAGAAATGGATTATTAGTCGAGATGTGGTTTTTGATGAAGGGGTGGGTATGGAAATGGCAAAAAGGAGTTCAATAAAACTACACCACTCATCACGGGTATAGAAGATGTTCAACAAGTTCCTCCTCTCCCTAACAAGCTCAAGTGGAAGTTCAAGCCCCAGTTCACTAAGTTCACCAAGTTCCTCTTCAGGTGATAGTTCTAGTCCACAATCAAGTCCAAACTCTTCACGAAAGGTACGAAGTTTAAATGAAATTTATCAAAGGAGTTCTAATTTGAATCCAGTTTCCAATTTTGCTTTGTTTAGTACCATTTAAGTTGAACCTTCAGTGTATGAAGAAGCCATGAAAGAACAAGTATGGATTAAATGCTATGAATGAAGAGATGCATGCAATTGATAAAAACAATACATGGGAATTAGTGTAACTTCCTAAAGATAAGCATGTGATTGGTGTCACATGGATCTATAAGGTGAAATATCAAGCTGATGGTTTTATGAATAGACATAAGGCAAGATTACTTGCCAAGGGATTTGCACAAATGCCTAGAGTATATTATTCAGAGACTTTCACTCCAGTTGCAAGATTTGATATAGTCAAGATTATATTGGCTATTGTTGCACAACACAAGTGGCCAATCTATCAGATGGATGTAAAATCAGTGTTCCTAAATAGTTTTATTGATGAGGAAGTCTATGTGGAACAACCTATTGGTTATGAAATTCCAGGAAAAGAACATTTGGTTTTCAAGCTAAAAAGGGCTCTTTATGGGTTGAAGCAAGCACCTCGTGCTTAATATGCAAGGATTGACAGTTACTTCTTGAAAAAAGGATTCATTTGAAGTTCCTCAGATCCAACCCTCTATATCCAACATCTTGGTAATGATATTCTAATTGTTTTCCTTTATGTTGATGATCTCATTTATACAGGTAACAGCCCATCTCTCATGGAGAAATTTCAAGCAGAAATGAAACAAGAATTTGAGATGTTGGATCTGGGACTCATGCATTATTTTCTTAGAGTGGAGGTGCAACAACAATCGGAAGGTATATCCATTTCTCAAACCAAGTATGTGGCTGATCTATTGAAGTGGTTTAGAATGATGTCATGCACTGCAGTTGCCACTCCTGTTGCCCTTGGTGAAAAATTAACCAAGGAAGATGCAAGTTCCAAAGTAGATGCCACTTTATACAAAAGTTTGGTTGGAAGCCTCATGTACCTCACTAGCACGAGACCTAATATTATGTATGTTGTGAGCCTTATCTCTCGGTTCATGCAAGATCCACATGAGTCTCATTGGCATGCTGAAATAAAAAATTTAATTTTAAGGTATGTGAGTGGTACCACAATTTTGGCATTCATTATTCTCCCACACATAAGTTTGAGCTATGTGGTTACACAGATTCTGATTGGGCTGGTTTAGTGGATGATAGAAAATTCACATCTAGTTATATTTTCTCACTTGGTTCTGGAGTTGTCTCATGGAGTAGTAAAAAGCAAGCAACCATTGCTCTCTCTTCCACAGAAGAAGAGTATATTGCAGCATCAACAGCTAGTTGTCAAGCCATATGGATTAGATGGATTTTTGAAGATTTGTAATTGGTTCAAGAACATCCAACCACTAGCTTTACTATGATAATAGTAGTACCATTGCAATAACAAAGAATCATGTGTTTCATGCAAGATCGAAGAATATTGAGAATCGGCATCACTTCATCAGAGACTTAGTTCAAGATGGGACCCAGTGGAATTACAGTTTTTCCCTACAACAGAGCAAGTTGATGATATTTTTACCAAAGCTCTACCTATATCTAGTTTTGTTGCCAACTTTGAGGAATTAGTTGGGACTCATCTTCATTTCACATGCAGGGGGAGATTGAAGGATGCATGTTCAAACTGTAGTTCCTCTGCAGTTCCACCACCACCACTGCAGCTCATCTTCTGCAGATTCGGTGTAACGCCACAAAAGACAACCGACACTATGACGACGACGACGCCAGAGCGCCATTAACCAAGTAACCCGAAAATGCGACAATTTTTTTTAAAAAAAATAAGTTCCAGGGTGAGTCCGCATACAGGCTCGAAGCTATTACAATCACGATAATGCTTCGAGGTCAAAGAAGTTTGATTTTATCTCAATCGACGTTTCACAAAATATGAGGAGGGTCGTCCTTCGAGTTAACTAGTCTAAGGTCCGCTAATATCGAGATAACAATATTTCTGAAGGTTAACCCTAGAGTAGGATATAATTTATTTTGAAGTGAATACCCTAACCACTCAATTTTTATTTTTATTTTATTATTCAGTTAAATTGCGTTATCTCCTTATTTAATACATTATAATATATATAAATATAAATATATATATACATATATATTTATACATACATACATATATATATATACATATATATACAGGGAATTACACATTATGGTATATACTTGACACTGATTTATTTTATTGCATTGTATAATTTTAATATGTTTAGATATACACACTACCTTATTTATATCTAGTATGTTTACTATATGAAATTTTTGCTACCTATCATACCACTATTGTTTTATAAAGCATTTAATACTTAGATGACCTAACAAGTTATCCCTGTTTTACATTAGCTTGTAAAGCCCAGCATTTCAAACTTAAGCTTAAATGTTAAGGTTGGGACGGTGGGTGACTCAACCAACTCTTGGCAACCATTATGACCCCTTTCCATGTGTGCAAGAACACAACCTGGCCGCCATTATCAATTTAATCATTTAGATTTTGCAAATCTTACTTTGCACAGTCGCCCAAACGTATCTCTACTGTCCTGGCTGGGCGGGTAGGAGTGTGGAGAATAATAGATGAAGATACAGGCTGGTAGCAAGAGTAAATGCTGGTCCATTCACCCAGGCTATGTGGAAAAAGGTGAGGTGGATTACAAACAAGATACAAGCGACTGGTTGATTTCTTTACTGGACGTGAGGAGACCAGGTAGGTTGCAAACAAAGCCCCAAGCCAGAGGAGAGGCGCATTGATCCACTTGTGTTGTTATCTGCTCAGTATTGAATGCATATTCAAATTCAGAATTCTCCTTTGAGTAATTTTATCAAAATCGATGGAGGGACAGTGAAAGGCGTTTGAAAACAGCGGTCTATCCAACTAAGTTTCAATCTGTTCAAAAACGGGCACATCCTAAGAAAAACGGGATTACCTTTAAGGTAAATAAACATGTATCAAGTCGATTAAGGGACAGATTGCAGAGCTAAGTCCCTTTGGTGAGTTAACTATTGTTTCCCAGTTGATGTCTGTTGCAAGATAGCCATGCTGTCACGGGTAAGAGTTTAGTGGCACTTCCAACCGACAGGCTGTCCAACCATGTTGTTAGTGGTTCAATATCGAATACAGCTCAAATATGGTTCTGCCTTCAAGGTATTTTTATCAAATCGATTAAAGGATAGTGAGAGTGGTAAGGAGTGGCCTGAAACGTTAAATTTCCACGATTTTCTACTGGAAACGTGCACAGTTAACGGTGTAGGGATAATCTCACAGAGGTGGATCCGTTTCATACCAGAATATTCATGAAACCCAATTTGTTTTGCAAATATAGAAGCCTTTCTAAGTATAATAAGTTACAGTCTTACAACATGATAATTATACAGAGACCAATCCTTATTGTAATTGTTATTTATTACATGAACGTGAGATTTTAATAGTATTTTAGCTTATTTTCCGTTACTATTCTAAGGATGCCTTCTACATAGGTTTGATTATATGTTCACTATTGTTTTTCTAGCTGCAGTTCGTATTAGTATACTTAGTTAGCACAATAGATATTAACGGTATATTGTTATGTTTAGAATCCAAAATAGTAAGTCCATTAGTTGTAATATTACATAGATATGGTCTATATTGAAAATATTAATTTCCTTATTATGTATTATGGAACATTGGGTTTTAAACTTAATAAGCTTATAGTATTTGCATTAAAATTTCCTTCTACACAATTCAACGGTCATAGCATGGGATTTCAAAAAAGATTTGATTTCATTTCCTTTATTAATTGGCAATGGATTTGACAATGAATTCATCAATGAATAGCAACATAAAGGAGCTAGAGCATAAATTTCTTTATTGGTGTATTTAAAACTATTGAAACTTAAGTTCTTTTATCAACAAAACAAGAATAGATAATGTACTATTTTTCCAACCTTTCCAATACATCACTTTCAAGTAACAAAACAAAAATTTAATATATTTTCTTTTGTAATTTCTTTCCAACACTCCACAAAAGATTTCAACAACATTTCCAATAATTTTTAGAGTAAGTCTTTCTTCATCTTTTAATTCCATCCAATACAACCTTCTAACATTTCAATACAACTTTCCTTCAAAATCATGTTGCAACATTTCCTACTTCATGTGGAAACAAATTTACAATAATGGAAGCTAGAGAAAACAAAGCAATATTACATTGTCAACAACTCAAGATGGGTAAATACATGGTGTTTTTACATTCTCAACAACAAGGTTCCTATGCTCCAAATATCAACAAGGTGGCTCCTCCATATTTTGCTTGATTCACAACAAAATAAGGGGAGAGGAAACGCTCTCCTCCCAACCAAATACCCAATGGAGAAGAGAATCCATCCTCTCCATTGGCCCCCGAGCCTCAACCACATCACAATGGGAGAGAATCCAACTCATGGCAACTACAAGCTTCCACATAACTAAACGTAACATTTCACATGCATTCCATATTCCTTCAAAACAAGAGAATCAACAATCACTACAAGAGGGAAAACAATCACAACAACAAGTCACAAGGCTTACCAAGAAAACCACAAGAGTAAGACATATGGGGAGGCCACTTATGCCTCCCAATGGGAATGGGTGCCACCTAAAAGCCTCCAATGTAAAACACAATACCCCTAACAACTCTTATGCCTCCCTCAAGTACCCCTTATCCCTCCATTCACTCTTATGCCTCCCTCAACTCTTATGGCTCCCTCAAAGTAAAACAACAAGAAAATGCAAGCATTTCTCTTACAAGGTGGGCACCCAACCCAAACTCCCTCCTTAAGAACATGATCTCTTATGCCTCCCTCAATTAAACTCCCCATATTCTCCTCCCACTCCTAACTTAGGCATTCTACCCATTGCCAACAAGCATATGCAAACAACAAAAATTCAACACAACATATGTACTACATTCATATCAACCAAAAAGAAGAAAACATAATACAACAAAGATGAAGCTCCTACCTTTCCATGGTAGAGCTTGTTCCAAGTATGAAGTCTCAAATCCATCCAAAGGATCAAGCAAGCATCCAAAAGCTCCAACAAAATTCCCACAAGTATCAACAAGCTCCAAAAATCCACAAACTCTTTCTAAAATCCTCTCCTCTCCAAATACACACAAGACTAAAAAAATGAAACTTCCAACCCCCAAAACAAACAAGAGGATCAAATAAATAGAGAAAATAGAGGGAGGGTTGATGTGGCTCCAAGTACAATGCCACCTCGTTTTCCCTCCACTCCACATCATTTGGTAAACATCAAATTCCAATGCACCATTAATAAATGGTTGAAAGAAAGGCAACCACCTTACACACTCCAATCTAAGCCCACTCCCCCAAAGGACAAAAATTAAATTTTGAAAGAAAGTGCAATTAATATTTTTACCCTTTTATCCGCCCCCAAAACACCTAAAGGACCCTAAATTTGGCCTTCCAACCCATAGGTAGGGTTGGCATGGGGTTTTAAGAGGTGTGGGACAAGTTTGACTTGTCCCACAAGCTTTGAAATTTGACCTCCAAGGCCAAAGTTCGAGTTTCCCATTGTGGGATAGAGTGTGCTACACTCAAACTCAAACACACATCAATCCACACAAAATCCCAAGTAAATCAAACCCTAATAAATGAACTCTCTTACGTCACATCTCTTAATTAGTTTAGGAAAATTTCAAATCAACTTAATCAACTCACTACAACCCATGGCTAACAAAGGGGTAAACTCCAATCCAAAGAATAAGAATAATAACACAAGTAAAATTTCACTTACTAAAAGCAACACATACTAATAAAATAAAAAAAAGGGAAAATTAAAACAAACACAACATATGACCCCTGGGTCACAATTTTCCACTTAACCAGATAATTCTAACACACACACAATTATTTGTTGCCATGGCGAGCTTAGCTAGATTTTTCTCAAATTCCGATGTGGTTGGTCTCCACTCCCTAATATTGTTGTGAATATAATATACCTACACAACAGAAAGTACCTCCTTTGGCCTATTGGCCGCATTAAAACATTCATGCCAAATATACAATATAATCTATAATAAACAACACCTGATTTACTATCATCTATGCAAGTACGATATCAGTAACACCTCCCAGCACATTTCTATTTCACATATCATTTATATCAAAACGATCATCACATTAGTCCAATTATCAAGTTCTACTCAAAATGATTAAACATATCACATGTCATAGTTAAAGATAAATAACCCTGTCAAAAGTATACAAATACTGTCATCAGATGTCCACCAGTAAACCATATGCATCATATAAAGATCAAACAATAACAGTCCAATGTCTGTGATATCTACTAACATGCTAAGTCAAGAAGCCATAATAAATCCATAGTGAAGTAATCAGTCTCGAAAACAACAAAACAAAATGAGGTCGAAGGGAAGTGGGCACTACATCCCCCTCCCCTTAGACTCAACTTCCTCTCAGAAGTCACTGGAAAATGTGTGGAAAACTATCCTCGTATCAAAGTAGCATCCTCCCAAGTAGTTGCAGTCTCATCATACCTGTCCCATTGGACCCGAACCATGGTCAATCTCTCTGTTGTGAAGGCCCAGGGTCCTATAATCTAAAATGCGTATGGGCTCCACCATCACCTACCCCTGATCTTGCACCTACAATGCAATCCAATCTAGCACATGAGAAAAGATCATAAATATATCTCCTAATCACAGAAACGTGAAACACATCATGGACGTGTGATAAGCTAGGTGGAAAAGCTAGACGATAGGCTAAGGGACCGAGGTGCTCCAAGATCTCAAAGGGTCCCACAAACCTAGGAGCAAGCTTAGAAACCTTTTCCGTAACGGATAGGGCTCTTATGAGGTCTGACACCGAAGAAACACCTTCGTGCCTACCTCAAAACTGCGATCTGTCCTATGTTGGTCTGCATACTTCTTCTGCCTATCCTGCACCTCCTGCAATCTCTGTCTGATCAAAGCAACCTGCTACTCCATATCCTGTGATAAAGCTAGCCCAAGAGAAACCCTGTCCTCAATCCTGTCCCAACTAAGAGGTGTCCTGCACTCCCTACCATATAATGCCTGAAAAGGAGCCATGCCTATAGAACTCTGGAAACTATTATTGTAGGCAAACTCCACCAAATAAAGATACTCCTCCCATCTCGACTGATGATCCATCATGTACATCCTGAGCATATCCTCCAAAATCTGATTCACCCTCTCCGTCTGTCCATCTATCTCAGGATGATAAGCTGTGCTGAAATTAATCCTCGTCCCGAGGGCATACTGCATGGTGGTCCAGAAATGGGAGGTGTATAAAGGGTCGTGGTTGCAAATGATCTTCTGCGGAATCCCATGTAATCTGACAATCTCATCAAGGTATACCCGTGCCATAGCACTCGCTGTATAGGTGGTCTTCACCGGAGAGAAATGAGCTACCTTTATCAATTTATCCACCGTGACCATGATGGCGTCGTGATGTTATCTCGATGTTGGTAACCCAACGATGAAGTCCATGGAAATGGTGTCCCACTTCTACTTCGGTATGGCGTGAGGATAGAGAAGGCCAGCTGGATGCTGATGCTCAGCCTTCACCCTCTGGCACTCTAAACAACGAGATACAAATGAAGCTATGTCTCTCTGAAGTCCTCTCCAAAAGTACAACTGTCTCAGGGTGGCGTGCATCTTCTTCACCCCAAGATGGGCTAAATAAGGTGCACGATGAGCCTCTGTCAAAATGTCATGTCTCAAGCCTCCATCTATAGGTACATATATCCAAACTCTATGTCTGAGAAGACCATCTGCCTCTAAAGAAAGTCCATCAAATCTCCCCTCAAGGGGTCTCTGAGACTCAATCTCTGCTCTGGCTGCAAGGTAGAAACTATCATGAGGAAGCTGTTGTAAAATCCTACTCCCGTAAATCTGTGCCCACTGAGGTGGCCATAGCCACATGTCTCCGCCTACTCAAGGCATCTGCAACCACATTCTCCTTCCCTTTCACATGCTCTATCTCCATGTCATACTCACAGAGTAATTCCATCCAACGCCCGCTGACGAGCGTTGAGATTGGGCTGCGTGAAGAGGTGGTGAAGACTCAAGTGATCAGTCCTGAGTGTAAATCTCCAGGCAAGAAGAAAATGTCTCCACCACACTAAGGCATACACTACAGCTGTAAGCTCAAGGTCATGGGTCGGATAATTGAGCTCATAATCTTTGAGTTTGTGAGACTCAAAGGCAATGACTTCTACCCTACTGCATTAACACACCTCCAAGTCCTGCCAAGGAAGCATCTGTGCAAACGTAGAACTCACCCTGTGGATCTGGCACTGTAAGAATAGGTGCTCTCATGAGGCATTCCATCAGTGTACTGAAGGCCTGCTCACATCTATCTGACCATAAAAAAATTCTTCCCTTTCCACTGAAGAGAAGTGATAGGGTGCGCAATCCGAGAAAAGTCCTGAACAAACCTCCCTGTAATACCCTGCTAGACCCATGAAGCTACGCACCTCGGTCACACTAGTGGGTGCTGGCCAGTCCATGATGGCTCGAATCTTGGAAGGATCGACTGCGATACCTTCCCCAGAAATGACATGGCCCAAATACTGCACCCCAGGCTGAAAGAACGCACACTTCTCCAAGTTCCCGTAAAGGTGCTGCTCGCGAAGACATTGAAGAACCTGGTGAAGGTGCTCCTCGTGCTCCTCACGTGTGCGTGAGTAAATCAGAATGTCATCAAGGAAGATGAGCATGAAACGATCAAGGAAGGTCCTGAATACCCCATTCATCAAATTCATAAACACTGCGGGGGAATTTGTCAAACTGAAAGGTACCACTGTGAACTTGTAGTGGCCATATCTCGTACGGAATGTTGTCTTGTGAATATCCGTCTCCACAATCTTGAGCTGATGGTACCCTAACTTAAGATCTATCTTAGAGAAAACTGTAGCCCCCTTCATCTGATCAAATAAATCATCAATGTGTGGAAGGGGGTAATGATTCTTGATCGTTACTTTATTCAGCTGACGGTAGTCAATGCACAACCGAAGAGATCCATCCTTCTTCTTTACGAAGATCACTAGTGCACCCCAAGGGGATACACTAGGACAGACTAGGCCTTTCTCCAGAAGGTCCTCAAGCTGCAACTTGAGCTCACATAACTCAGGAGTAGTCATCCGATAGGGTGCTCGTGAGATAGGCTCTGCGCTCGGAACTAGATCTATATGGAAGTCAATCTCACGTGGGGGAGGTAATCCCGGTAGCTCCCCTGGGAATACATCAGAAAACTCAGATAAGATGGGATGGTCATCGAGAGAAGGTCCTCTGGACTCATCCTCTGATCTGTCACTGACCGTAATAGCAAACAACTGACAACCCTGTCGTGCACACCGCTTAAGCTGCATAGCAGAGATGGTGCGAATGGATACGGCCCTCCTAACTCTTGATATCACTGACTCTACTCCAAGATCATCTATGCAAGTAGTAGTCTTATGGTAATAATCCACTCTAGCTCTGTGAGTGGACAACCAATCTATGCCTAAAATGATGCCATAAGATCCTAATGGAAGGATCTGAAGATCAGAAGTAGTGGTGAAGGGTCCCAAATCCACTACACACTCCTTGACTAAGGAGTCTACAGAAATTTTGGCTCCAGAAGCCATCTCAACATCCCAACTACGGCCCTTCCTAACTACCACTAGCCTACAATGCTCTACTAAGGATGGTGCAATAAAATAATTAGAAGAACTAGAATCAAATAATATAGAGGTGGAAATACCACCAATACTACCTGTCGTCTCAATCACAGTACTCTGATGCTCAGCATGGCAGTTCTCGACCGCTACATAGATCTGATGACTCTGTGCCATATCTCGAATAGTAGGCTCTAAGCTCTGCGTCTTACCCTTGTTAGGGTTCTGTGGGCAATCTCTCCAATGATGTCCAACAACACCACAACCATAACAGCTGCCTGGTCCTCTCCAGTGGGAAGCCGCTCCAGCTGGTACTCTAGATGACTGAGATACAGATCTTGACGATCCGGCTATGGACTGCTGAGGTCTCTGCTGATGAGCTCCTATTGACTGAGCTCTTGGTGCACCCTGTGTCCTGATGGGACCCCTAGGAGGAGGCCCCATACTACGTCCTCTCTGTGCATCAAATCTATGAGGAGGTCAATAAGGTGGGTGGGTCTACTGCTGCTGCTGCTATGGTGGCCTGAATGAAGATTGCCCTGAACTCTGTCCACCCCGTGGAGGAGGAACTGACCCCTTCGACCTACCATCCTGCATCTGTTGGTTTCAGATCTGAACTCTGTCTCTAGCCTGCTGCGTCTTTCCCCATGTCTCCTCTGCAATATAGGCCTTCTCCACGGCCTCTGCTAATGTCTGTGGGTAGTGAATGCGCACTGCACCACCTAAATCAAAGTTCAGGCCCCGGATGAACCTATGAATCTGTACCTGCTCATCCTACATATAGTCGACATACTGGAGTAGGTCCGAAAATCGAATCTCATACTGAGCTACTATCATCGATGCCTGACGAAGGTCATGAAACTCGTCTATCCGCTGCTGAATAAATCTCCTAGATAAATACCTGCTCTTGAAACACTCCTCAAACAGATCCTAGGTAATCGTCTCCGAGTCAACATGGAGCTTCTGCTCCTGAGTCCTCCACCAGACTCCTGCTCCATCCTTCAAAATATGGATTGCCACACGAGATTTTGTGTTGCTAGTACAAGGGCAGAGCTTGAAGCATCCACTCAAGCTCACCAACCAGGCCTCTGCCTGAAAAATACCTATATCACCCGAATAGTGAGATGGTCGCAGCTTCAGGATCTCCCTGATATGATCTGCAGCTGACGTATGACAAATCCTAGGTCTATTTGAATGCTCCTCCCTCTGTCTAGGGCTCTGAGACCTGTCCCTATGTCCTAAGATCCTGTCCCCATGTCCTCTCTGTGGCGACTCTGCCCTAGCCGACTCTGCACGGAAATTCTCTAATCTCTGCTCCTCGCTGTGTCGAGGGGATGCCTGGGCATCTACTGATGGCTCCAAGCTATGTCTAGCAAGTCGTCCTCCCAAGGGCTCTCCGCGTATAGCAGCATTGACATCCTAGAGTGTCTGCAAGATATGAAGTAGAAGAGCTACTACAGCCTGCTCTGGTGGTGGTATGTCTAGGTCTATATGAAGAGACCCCTCGCCCAATCCGCGCCTCCTGCACAGATAAAGGTGAGAGTTACTTCATTGTTCTAGGTCTTGTGCCAGTTTTCTAAATTTTTTGTTTACTATAATTATCAACATTGTGGTTTTATATTTTAAAAGAATCAGCTCTGTACTAAGTTAAATGTTCCTATTTTGTGTTTTCCTACGTGTGCCCAAGCGTCCCAGCTTCGAACCCCTGGCTCTGATACCAAAATGTAACGCCGTAAAAGACAACCGATGCTACGATGACGATGACACCGCGCCACAACCAAGTAACCCGAAAATGCGACAATTTTTTTTTTAAAAATAAGTTCCAGGGTGAGTCCGCATACAGGTCGAAGCTATTACAATCACGATAATGCTTCGAGGTTAAAGAAGTTTGATTTTATCTCAATCAACGTTTCACAAAAGATGAGGAGGGTCATCCTTCGAGTTAACTAGTCTAAGGTCTGCTAATATCGAGATAACAATATTTCTGAAGGTTAACCCTAGAGTAGGATATAATTTATTTTGAAGTGAATACCCTAACCACTCAATTTTTATTTTTATTTTATAATTCAGTTAAATTACGTTATCTCCTGATTTAATACATTATAATATATATAAATATAAATATATATATATATATATATATATTTATACATACATACATACATACATACATATATATATATATACACACACACACACACACACACACACACACACACATATAGGGAATTACACATTACTGTATATACTTGACACTGATTTATTTTATTGCATTGTATAATTTTAATATGTTTAGATATACACACTACCATATTTATATCTAGTATGTTAATTATATGAAAGTTTTACTACCTATCATACCACTATTGTTTTATAAAGCATTTAATACTTAGCTGACCTAACTAGTTATCCCTATTTTACATTAGCTTGTAAAGGCCAACATTTCAAACTTAAGCTTAAATGTTAAGGTTGGGATGGTGGGTGACTCAACCAACTCCTGGCAACCATTATGACCCCTTTCCATGCGTACAAGAACACAACCTGGTCACCACTATCAATTTAATCATTTAGATTTTGCAAATCTTACTTTGCACAGTTGCCCAAACGTATCTCTACTGTCCTGGCCACGTGGGTAGGAGTGTGGAGAATAATAGATGAAGATACAGGCCGGTAGCAAGAGTAAAAGCTGGTCCATTCCCCCAGGCCGCGTGGAAAAAGGTGAGGTGGATTACAAACAAGATAAGGTAACTGGTTGATTTCTTTACTGGACATGAGGAGACCAGGTAGGTTGCAAATGAAGCCCCAAGCTTTCAGAGGAGAGGCGCATTGATCCATTTTTGTTGTTATCTGCTCAGTATTGAATGCATCTTCAAATTCAGAATTCTCCTTTGAGTAATTTTATCAAAATCAATGGAGGGACAGTGAAAGGCATTTGAAAACAGCGGTCTGTCCAACTAAGTTTCAATCTGTTCAAAAACGGGCACATCCTAAGAAAAATAGGATTACCTTTAAGGTAAATAAACATGTATCAAGTCGATTAAGGGACAGATTGCAGAGCTAAGTCCCTTTGGCGAGTTAACTATTGTTTCCCAGTTGATGTCTGCTGCAAGACAACCATGCTGCTACGGGTAAGAGTTTAGTGGCACTTCCAACCGACAGGCTGTCCAACCATGTTGTTAGTGGTTCAGTAGCGAATACAGCTCAAATCAGGTTCTGCCTTCAAGGTATTTTTATCAAATCGATTGAAGGACAGTGAGAGTGGTAAGGAGCGGCCTGAAACGGTAAATTTCCACGATTTTCTACTGGAAACGTGCACAGTTAACGGTGTAGGGATAATCTCACAGAGGTGGATCCGTTTCATACCAGAATATTCATGAAACCCAATTTGTTTTGCAAATATAGGAGCCTTTCTGAGTATAATAAGTTACAGTCTTACAACATGATAATTATACAGAGACCAATCCTTATTTTAATTTTTATTTATTACATGAACGTGAGATTTTATAAGTATTTTAGCTTATTTTCCGTTACAATTCTAAGGACGCCTTCTACGTAGGTTTGATTATATGTTTACTATTGTTTTTCTAGCTGCAGTTCGTATTAGTATACTTAGTTAGCACAATAGATATTAATGGTATATTGTTATGTTTAGAATCCAAAATAGTAAGTCCATTAGTTGTAATATTACATAGATATGGTCTATATTGAAAATATTAATTTCCTTATTATGTATTAAGGAACATTGGGTTTTAAACTTAATAAGCTTATAGTCTTTGCATTAGAATTTCCTTCTACACAATTCAATGGTCATAGCATGGGATTTCAAAAAAGATTCGATTTCATTTCCTTTATTAATTGGCAATGGATTTTACAATGAATTCATAAATGAATAGCAACATAAAGGAGCTAGAGCATAAATTTCTTTATTGGCGTATTTAAAACTATTGAAACTTAAGTCCTTTTATCAACAAAACAAGAATAAATAATGTACTATTTTTCCAACCTTTCCAATACATCACTTTCAAGTAACAAAACAAAAATTTAATATATTTTCTTTTGTAATTTCTTTCCAACATTCCACAAAAGATTTCAACAACATTTCCAATAAGTTTTAGAGTAAGAATTTCTAACATTTCAATACAACTTCCTTCAAAATCATGTTGCAACATTTCCTACTTCATGTGGAAACAAATTTACAATAATGGAAGCTAGAGAAAACAAAGCAATATTACATTTTTCCTCCACTCAAGGTGGGTAAATACATGGTGTTTTTTTTACATTGTCAACAACAAGGTTCCTATGCTCCAAATATCAACAAGGTGGCTCCTCCATATTTTGCTTGATTCACAACAAAATAAGGGGAGAGGCAACGCTCTCCTCCCAACCAAATACCCAATGGAGAAGAGAAGCCATCCTCTCCATTGGCCCCCGAGCCCCAACCACATCACAATGGGAGAGAATCCAACTCATGGCAACTACAAGCTTCCACATAACTAAACGTAACATTTCACATGCATTCCATATTCCTTCAAAACAAGAGAATCAACAATCACTACAAGAGGGAAAACAATCACAACAACAAGTCACAAGGCTTACCAAGAAAGCCACAAGAGTAAGACATATGGGGAGGCCACTTATGCCTCCCAATGGGAATGGGTGCCACCTAAAAGCCTCCAATGCAAAACACAATACCCCTAACAACTCTTATGCCTCCCTCAAGTACCCCTTATCCCTCCATTCACTCTTATGCCTCCCTCAACTCTTATGGCTCCCTCAAAGTAAAACAAGAAGAAAATGCAAGCATTTCTCTTACAAGGTGGGCACCCAACCCAAACTCCCTCCTCAAGAACATGATCTCTTATGCCTCCCTCAATAAAACTCCCCATAGTCTCCTCCCACTCCCAACTTAGGCATTCTACCCATTCCCAACAAGCATATCAAACAACAACATTCAACACAACATAAATATACATTCATTCAACAAAAGGAACAAAATGCAAACAAAGGTGAAGCTCCTACCTTTCCATGGTAGAGCTTGCTCCAAGTATGAAGTCTCAAATCCCTCCAAGGATCAAGCAAGCATCCACAAGCTCCAACAAAGTTCTCACAAGTATCCACAAGCTCCAAAAATTCACAAGCTCCTTCCAAATCCTCTCCTCTCCAAAACACACAAGACTAAAAATGAAACTTCCAACCCCCAAAACAAACAAGAGGATCAAATAAATAGAGAAAAGAGAGGGAGGGATGATGTGGCTCCAAGTAGGATGCCACCTCCTTTTCCCTCCACTCCACATCATTTGGTCAACATCAAAATCCAATGCACCATTAATAAGTGGTTGAAAGAAAGGCAAGCACCTTACACACTCAATCTAAGCCCACTCCCTCAAAGGACAAAAATTAAATTTTGAAAGAAAGTGCAATTAATATTTTTACCCTTTTATCCCCCCCAAAACACCTAAAAGACCCTAAATTTGGCCTTCCAACCCATAGGTAGGGTTGGCATGGGGTTTTAAGAGGTGTGGGACAAGTTTGACTTGTCCCACAAGCTTTGAAATTTGGCCTCCAAGGCAAAATTCGAGTTTCCCATGTGGGGTAGAGTGTGCTACACTCAAACTCAAACACACATCAATCCACACAAAATCCCAAGTAAATCAAATCCTAATAAATGAACTCTCTTAGGTCACATCTTTTAATTAGTTTAGGACAATTTCAAATTAACTTAATTAACCCACTACAACCCATGGCTAACAAAGGGGTAAACTCCAATCTAAAGAATATGAATAATAACACAAATAAAATTTCACTTACTAAGAGCAACACATACTAACATAATAAAAAAAAGGAAAAATTAAAACAAAACAACACATGATCCCTAGGTCACAATTTTCCCTTTACCAGATAATTCTAACACACACACAATTACTTGTTGCCATGGTGACCTTAGCTGGATTCTTCTCGAATTCCGATGTGGTTGGTCTCCACTCCCCAGTATTGTTGTGAATATAATATACCTGCAGAGCAGAAAATACCTCCTTCGGCCTGTTGGCCGCATTAAAACATTCATGCCAAATATACAATATAATCTAAAATAAACAACACCTGATTTACTATCATCTATGCAAGTACGATATCACTAACACCTCCTAGCACATTTCTATTTCACATATCATTTATATCAAAACGATCATCACATTAGTCCAATTATCAAGTTCTACTCAATATGATTAAACATATCACATGTCATAATTAAAGATAAATAACCCTGTCAAAAGTATACAAATATCGTCATCAATGTCCACCAGTAAACCATATGCATCATATAAAGATCAAATCAATAACAGTCCAATGTCTATGATATCTACTAGCATGCTAAGTCAAGAAGCCATAATAAATCCATAAGTGAAGTAATCAGTCTCGAAAACAACAAAACAAAATGAGGTCGAAGGGAAGTGGGCACTACATTTCCTTTAACTAGTTCTTTATTTCAGTTAATAAATTGTATACTGAGCAATTCCTTCAGTCATAGGATTAGTTTACTTTCAGTTAAGTTTTTGTTCTCTTTTGTTTACAGCTTCATTCGCTGCCTAATAAACTCCAACATGTTTCAGTCTTAATTGATGCCTGTATTTTAGGATCTAGCTGAGTTCTTCTTTAGTTATCTCTTTCATTACTGTAGCTGCTCCTTCTTTTAAATGTAATCCTCTCCTTCAGATTTCAAGCACAGCAGAAGGAAAAAGAAGACGATTCTAAGTTGAATAAAACAAAACTTCATTAGCCTTGCTGTTCGCTCACTTTGTGAGCAGATTTACTTTGAATTTCTGTGTGTTTTATTTTGTTTTCTTCATTGTTCATAAAATATTTAGTATAGTATAAGTGCTGAGATTTTATAATCATTTAGTGACTTGAAAAATTAAGTTCGTGTTGGTAGCCAAAGCTAAGGCTGAAGGAAACTTGACGGAAACAGATACGTCTTGGATATAAATCTCAAGCCTGCAGGTTGGTGGCATGCTCCAACTTGAGGGCAATAATAGAGATGGTTATTTCTTGACCTGTGTCTAAAAGAGAACGATCAATGAGCATCTGATAGTTTGAATACAATGGAGAGCTCATGATTAGAATGCAATGGCATTGCAGTGTTGGCTAATGAGGAAGTAGTATAGTCTTATATATCCATACATCGTTCCAGTATAGAGTTTAAATTATAGCATTGATTAGTAAGTATGTTGGCGACGTGAATCGATTGGCATGTGGTAGCATGTATAATTTCTTCTTTGATAGATTTAGGTAGGTTCAAACTGAGGGCGAGTGCTTCTTTATTTTATGTTGTGTTTACAAATCTACTATTATTTGTTTGGGATACATTCACTATTACAAACCGACAATCAGAAATTTGAGATTCCTTCAAAGGTGTTTTAAGAAGTATAATTCCGTGAATATGGCATTGTAGAGAAACATGAATGGAATGTATTCAAATAAATGAATATAATATTAGAATATTTAAAAAACATCTAGGTACCATGAATGTTTTAGATTACCGAGTAATGAAGAATAAATAATTATTTAGTGAGTTACACTCCAACAAGAAAAAAAATAAGATAAAATAAGTTTTCATGGTCAAGAGACAATTTTCTGGAAATAAATTATATGTAATAGAAGTTTCGAGTTATTCAATGTGCTTCATAACACTATTACACTGAAGTCATTTTTCAAGTTATTACAACAAATGATTGACCAGGAATCGATCCCCGTCGGGTATAATAGATTTGTAGCTTTCACTTCCATGTGGATTTACATGAAAATTTTACGAGAGGGGCAATAATAAAAAATCATTTTGTCAATTACAATGTAACAAGAAAAAAATAAGTTACAATAAGTTTACATTACGAAGAGACAAGTTTTGAGAGATAAAGAATATGCAATAAACATTTCAAGCTATCAAATGTGCTTCATAAGGATTATTACACAGGGAAGGAATTCTTCAAGTTATAATGTCAAAGGCATCTCTCAAAGAAGACAAGGGTGTTGATAAAGTTTGTTAGCTCTAACAAGGATGAGACATGTCATATCAAAGACACATCGAACAATATGTCTTTGATAAATCCATTTTTCTATAAGTCTTCTCTAAATGTGCACATTAGAAGCCTTCAGCACATGAACTAGCTTCCAAGAATATTACATAACACTTATCAGCTAACGTGAACCCTGAAACTTGAACTTGAAAACATATTATAAGTTTCTACAACAACTGACGAGTTAGACTCCTGCCATACACCTCTTATTTTGTTATGTGACTCTTATTTCTCTATTTTAATTAGCATATTGGATTGTGGGGAACACCAATTATGAACTGGAAACTAAGCAGTTGATTCAACAAATAAATACAAGGCTTTTCTTTCTTTAGTGGGTCCTTTGCTTCAATATTATTATTTTACGAGTGAGAAGGAAAAAATAAAAATGTTGAGCCTAGTTGAAGAGACCAGAAGCTAGAGGTCCATTAAGAGACTCAAAACCCAAATTTTCAGTTCAATACGCCTCTTTCGGAAGCCTCATTCACATGCCAAATGCCCAGTAAAGAATATCACTAGGAGTTTCTTACGGAGTGGTATGTACATTCTGTGGGTAATCCATATGGATCTTTTCGACTCTAAATCCTCAAATGTTTTGTCCCATAGCCCTTTTTCGAACAACATGGTAGGGAAACAATATCAGTAATATTGTGGCACCTCAACAATCATTATTAATTCATTTATCGTTTGGAGGAATCATGAGCCGTTGCAGATGAAATTCAACATTGGAAAATGTGAAGTTTGGGCATTCTGGTCAGGGCCGAATTAAGGTTTCGAAGCACCCTAGGTAGTACTCGGAGAGTACGCCCCCCAACCGCCCCTCCGGGGACCAAGCACCCACCTAAACTAAACAGTTGTCCATTATAACTGTTGTACACTAACTAATAATTACCTTACTTATACTAATACCCTCCATATAGTTGATGTTATAAACAATAGACAATACTATTCTAGAAATTAGAAGTGAAATAAAATAAATAAAATTACATAATAAGAATAATTAAATCGAAATGGAATATATAATTGATGGGGTAATTGAGAAGAAAATTATTGCAACATCAAATGTAAGAGCAGATGTAGTTAGGGTTTGATTACTCATCTTTAGGCTTTGGAGAAAGATTCAATGCAGTGCTGACTGATGCGGCGATGCCACGAGCTCCAATCATAGAACCGAGTCACTGATGAGCCTCATGATTCATCCCTGCTAACATATCATTTACTCCGATGTACAACAACATCTATCTTCTATTTGTTGGTGGAGAAAATCAAAATGCCAATGGAATCGTTTAAAATGGCTTCCTATGGTTGCATCAACATGCCTCTAAAATAAATAAAATACAACTACAAGAATGAGATGAAAGATGAAAAATGAAAAAAATTAACAAATTGCAATTTACAAAGGCCCAAGGGTATTGCCGATAGACAGACCTAAGACAGTACATTGTATAGTCTACAGATCCAGATGTCAGTGTCACTTTCACTTGTCGACAGTCTCAGATTTTTGGAGTCAAATGATTCAGATAATAGATTGAGAGAAACTAAAAAACAAATTACAATATACAATATACCATTACCGTTCAACAGTCTAGGGGGGCTGCAAGCTGTAGTGGCATATCTAGGCTGCGGGTTGGAACTTGGAGCCTGGGGTAGGGAGTCAGGAGCATTTACACTACAGAGAGACTCCAAGTCTTGAATTCTGACTAACATTTGAATTGTAAATTATTCCCGTGGGACTGTGGGTCCTCCTTCCTAGTTCCTAGGCTGTGAATGATTGAATCTAAATCCTAATCCCATCGGTCTGTCTATTTATAATTATAGAACTGATAGTGAGTCGACATAGACTATAGTGTAACAGGTTACAACTTACAGTCACAGTCCACAGAGTAACAATAATTTGTAAAGAGTATTAAAAATTTAATTGGTTGTGCAAGGCTGTAAGCCGTAAAGCAAATTAGCAAATTAGTAATCCTATCCCTGATTCATATTCATGGACTTCCTGAACTTATATGATAAAATATATATATATATATATATATATATATATATATATATATGATATATATATATATGTAGTGGAATCGATTGGTTGCCGGTTTTAAATTATAGTATTATATAAATATTAGCAATTAGCAAAGCCAACTCAGACTACTTGGAAAGGCAAAGCTGACGTTGAAATTTGAAAAAAGAAATAGAATTAAGTTGGCCCCTCCCTGTTCGGCACCCTAGGCAACTACCTAAGTTGCCTTGGGCATGAAACGCCCCTAGTTCTGGTGTCAGTGGTGGTTGACCGCCGGAAATTGAATTAAACTCGCTTGAAATGGCTAGGAAAAAAATATTCAACTGCAACAAATTTTTTGCAAGTCCACCTCCCACAAATAATTTCTTCCATCAAGATTCCTGCATGCAACCCAACACGTCTCACACTATCATGGACGACTTCAGGATAATTTTTGTGCCCATCTGTAACTCTCTTGTCACCAGATTTTGTTGTATTTTATAGATGATTCACTTCTATACCTGCTTACACTCTGTCCAACTGGCTATACGTACACTAGCTGGGCAACAATATACCCAAATTGTTAGCTATCGAGTGCCCCAGTTTTGAATTTATAGATGATTCAGGTCTTTCCTTCCGGATATATTATCAACATATACCAACCACATTGTTCTACAAAAAAATGATAAAATCTCAAGTACATGTTGAAATTCCATTCTTACGACATGGAATTAAAGTCGGTCACAAAGCACAACATGATGCCCAATTATGCGGTGTTTGAGCTGTAGCACATGGACAATAAGTTGCTTCCTTCCAACAATGACATTTCTCTCATGTTGTGTGATAAGGGGGTGAAATCTTAGAAAGATGTTCACAAGGCTTTGAGAATGGGAGCTAGACCAAACCTTGTTGCTCATTACATACAATGAGCATGGGGGATTCTTCTACCATGTTCCCGCACCTGTAATGAATTTTCCCTCTCGTGGGCCATGAGCCCTTATTCTTCAACTTTGTCAAGTTCAGAGTTTGAGTCCTAGTGTTCGTGATCTCACCCTGGATAAATAAAGAAATAGACATCATTTAAATTCATGTTAAATTCAATACTCCACAATTTATACACACACACACACTCACTCACATACACACACATACACATGCTTTGATGGTCTTATTACTAAAAATGCATCCTTGTAATTCGCAAAGTCGTTTGTTTTCCATGCGTACTACACCAACAAGCCCACCCTTCTCGAGAGATGTAATTTTATTTCTAATATGCATCTTATCAATATAGTTACTATGTTGGTTGATACTGGAATTTCATTACAATACTCGTTTAAAGCCATCATGAAACAAATATTCAACTTCAATGAAACTTCCGCAAGTCCACCTAAAACAAGAAACTTCTTCCAATAAGTTTCGTGCATGGAATTCAACATGTCTGACATTTCCATGGATGGCTTTAGGCCAATGGTGGTGCCCATATGTAAGTCTCTTGTCACCAAATTTTTTGTATTTCATAGATGGTTTTCTTCTGTACATGCTTACACTTAGTCCAAGTGACTAGACGTCTACTATCTGACCAAAATATACCCAAACTGTTGGCGTTCGAGTGTCCATTTTTTTATTTTATAGACGAGTTGCATCTTTCCTTTGGGATCTATTATCAACATATTTTGGCTAGCTTGTTCTACAAAAACTGATAAAATCTCAAGTACATGTTGACATTCCATTCTTACAACATGGAATTATATTTTCTTATGAAGCACAACATAATGCCCAATTATGTGGTGATGGGGTGAAATTTCATGCACAACAAGTTGTTTCCTTTCAACAATGACATTCCTCTCACGACGTTTCATAAGGGCAAAAATCTACGATAGAGGTTCACGAGGCTCCAAGAACGTGACCTAAACCAAACCTTATTTTTCATTACATACAACAAGCATGCATTATTATACTACCATAATCCCATGCATGTAAAAAATGTGCCCTCTCCAAATAATGTTGTTAAACCTAACCCATTCTTCTTCAACTTTGACAGGCTTGGGGTTTGAGTCCTGGTGTTCATGATCTCACCCTCGAATAATAAAAAAAGGGTGACATTGAAATTCATCTTAAAATTCTCCACATTACACACACACACACACACACACACACACACATGACTTTATCGTCTTATTAGTAAAAAAACATCCCTTTAATTTGACTAGTCGCATGTTTTTCATGGATAAATTTTTTTCCTAAAATTGCTTAGCATAAAAAAAAGTAACGGGGTACAAAGTGCCACATGAAACAAGAAATGTGGTAGGGTTTCAACCCTGGAACGTATTGGAATTTTCCCATTTTTCTTTTTTCTCCTTTTTGAAAGAATTTTTTGAGAATTAATGTGACGTCGGGGAGAGGAAAACTTACTAGACAATGGTCAGTCACACTCTCTAGAAGCATATTTTGGTTAGTGGATTGCAAATATATATCATCCCATAAGCATAGCCAAACTATCGGTGTGCCTGACTTTATACCAATAACAACCAACTCATAAATCCATTGAAATTAAGGATAGAATTTTGAGGTATGAATGATAAAAAAATCATTCAACAAGTGTTGGTAAAAAACAAATAGACAAGAGAGGACACTTGGGTGTTATAGGACTAGAGATGTAACACCCATGTAGAAACACACACAAGGATAACACAGAAAATATCAGATAATTTTTTTTTAACTTGTTTGAGGTTTATATGACACACAAATGATCACAATGGGCTACAACCAAGTCACGATAAGCTTGACACAACGTTGACCACCTATACAACAAGAGAACATATGACACCCCTCAAGAACAATTCATTTTTCTTTTCAAAAAGACACAACATAATAGTCCAATCATAGAACACACTTAAAGTTAGGGGCATCCCAAAGTGTAAAACCTTTTATGGCTACTTATTTACTTAAAACATCTTTCAATTCTTAACTTACATTCTAGAAGATTTATGTATGATTCGTGCAATTATTCTCATAGAGATATATTTCCTTTAATTTATACTATTGAGTAATTAGCTTACAATCATCTCTAATGTGACAAATAATTGTTTATTTTATTTAATAAATACAAGGGGTATTCGATTTCCATAATGCTAATGCATGTCCTACTTGGCAATTATATCTAGGATTCACTCATAAGGGCGAACATACTAATGTATAACAACCTCTGTTACGAGACAAAAAAAGGGTTAAGTCCAAATGAGGTGAAGCTCTTCCCCTTTTTAAAAAGGGTCTTGCTTCCCATGACCACAAGAGATTTATTTAGTATGGAAGAGGTAAAAGAACAAAATACTTAGGCTCTTAGACTACAATAGAAAACAATACAAGAAAGATCTTCTTTAATTTTACATATAGGCAACACATAAGGATGCTTTTAATCACCACAGAAAGGATTAGACATTACAAAATAACAACCTAACACACTCTTCTCCTAGCACACTGAAAGAGGTTACAATCCTATAACTTACCACCACTCAAAGTTTGATAATGCTACACCAGTAACATAAGAGATGATCCATAAATCCAATTGGTGACCAAAAAGGGTAACGGGTTTAAAAGTGATTCCAACTCTTAAGGTTACATTTAGGATTAGTTGGAGGTCTAAAAAAAACAACATGAGGTCAGTCTAAGAGAATTTTATAATATGAAAGAGGTTGGTTTTCTAAGGAAACTAGCCTAGAAGAAGGAATCATCCATAAAGCACACCCAACACTGAAACCAATTCTAAGGAAACTAGCCTAGAAGAAGGCATCATCCATAAAGCACATCCAACACTGAAACCAAGGGGGAAACAATTTATGTGCAAGTGTAAGGTAAACTAGGTCATCCCTCATTTACAGGTTTACGAAGATGATATAAATCATACCAGCTTTGATAACTATACGTACACAAAGTTGTCGGGTACTGCACCGCCGGAATGATGTTACACATGCCCCAGTGATGATACAGGTCACCTCGCAAGGTGTTCGGGATCCAGAGAAACTCGTGAAGTATATGTTAGCATCCCAAATGCTTTATCCAAGTTCCTTGTGCTTTGTTTTATCCCTTGCCCCCCTTTTCTTGGATTTTTGACCTTTAGTAATGAAACTGCCGCCCTGCCATGGCGGCATTCCTTCACGTGCATTTTCCATCATGTTCCTTTGATCATGACTTGCGTGAATTTTCAACATTTACCAGCTTTTCTCAACCACCTTAGCTTGTATTTATGTTTTTGGTTCCCTATAATAGTGTTTCTCCATTGTTTAATGGTAAAAGAGTTCCATTCCAAGTTACCCTTTGGTGAATGGGAATTCTATAAATAGCTGGTTTGTTTTCAAACAAATGTCCCCTCATCCTCTAAATTCTCTTTTTCAGTTTTTCAATTCCTTGCTTAGAATTTTGTTAGTTTTAGGTTTTGCTTCCATTATTCGCATTATTGGAGGTCATATCATCTTCTTGTTTCAAGTCTTGTTTCATTGCTACTGCATACAATCAGTTTAAAACATAGAATAGCTTCATTTCTAGACTAGAATCTATTAACATTGTAGGTTTTGTTTTATCACAAGGATAATTTATAAAACTCTCGGTACACTTGTCTTGTATTCCCACAATAAATCCCACTAAGAATTGTATAGTCAAGCTCTGTTCACTTGTGCTATCCCTCTCCTACTCACATTATATTCGGTCTATATCCAAAGTTGCCATTGTTCGATTGCTATCCTCTATTGATACTATCATATAAATAATTTCTGGATTCACGAGGACATGAAGGAATGAGAAGATCACACTGAGGGGATGAAATCACACACAACTAGATTTACCAATGTTCTGTAAACGCTAGGTTTGAGCTATCAAAGTTCTAGTTACAACATATCAAATAGAGTAGTGAATTATTTCATTTCAGTTAAAAGTTCACTCTTGGTATCACCAGGAAAGTTGTGGGGATTCATAGTTTATGAGAAACTATGATTTATTCCTCACTTTTGAGGTAGGATCAAGAGCCTTTCAAATTAATATGTTTAGTTGCTTAGATATTTAGTATAATATCACAATTGCATGGGTAAATAGCCATACCAGACTACTTTGCTTGTTTTTTATTCTGTTATTAGATTAGTTGTTCAGTTTATAGATATACTAGAGAAGATACTCTTCAATTTTATTGAAATACGTCATTGAAAAATAAAAAAATAACAAGATAGTTGCATAATGTAAATACCTCTTTTGTAAATCAATTTATTTAATGTTAGTTAGAGGTTGAATCATCTTTGTATGACAATCACAGGACCTAGAGAGCCTAGAGAATATATATTTGAACCTATAGTACCTCAACCAAATTTACCCATGACTTTAGCTGATATAGATCAGGTCCTTAGGATACAGGTCTTTCGAGCCACAACAAACTTACAAGAAATTAGTGAGCAACTAAGAGGATTGAATATCGAAGACAACGAAGCTTACACATTCTGGTCAAACCATCTGAATTATAGATTTCCTTGATAAAACAGCTGAATGACCATACAAGGGTTCAAACGAGAACAAACATTTAGTTGTGATCCTTTGGCTCCATAGCCTAATGCAGGAGACCTCCTCATTGATATAGACACTAGCTTACGTACCCAAGTTGCCAGAACACCTATTAGGTACTCCAAGAAAATCATAAAACTTCTAGTTTTAAACATAGAAGATGAAAAGGCATATGATTACTGGATAGTCGGAAGAAGGGATTGATTCTTCACATGACCATAACAGGTCCACAATAACCATGCACTCATGGTTGTGATCCCCAAGTCCCACAACCCAACGGGCCAACAAACCAGTCAATTATTGACACCAGCTTGCAAACGCTAGTGTTTAGATCCTCACCACTCCTGCCAGATATTATAGTACAATTCTCCGTATTAAACATAGAAGCTAATAAATCCAATATTTTCTGGGCTAGACCAGAAAACCACCCATAGCTAACCACAAAATCCACTAAAACGACCTATCACCATTTTATGACCTTGTCTGGAGATATATACGAAGCTCCACAGGACACTTCCCACATATCCAACAACCAAGAAACAAGATCTCAGTAGAGCTCGACATTGATTGGAGGCTCCGAACAGCCATTATATCTGAATGAGCCATTACACCAATCCAGGTTAGGAGGGCCTTCTTTGCCTTAGATTCACAGATTCCATTATTATGTGTTGAGGATTTAAGATTACCCGATTAGCTTATACATATCCATTCACATTCAACATTCATCGGCTATTTCGACACGACCTCAGGAAGTTAGGTATGAGGAAAGGGTCCTTGTAGATTCCCATGCTCGCTTGTCACTTTTCCATGGTACAAAATTGGTGAACCCGACGTGAAACAAACTAATATTCCTCTTTCTATTTCATTTCTTCCATCCACCTTCGCTCTTTCCCATTATTATGTGGGTATTCATATACCCCCCGAATATGTCAGGATATGATGCATATGGTAGATCTCTCTTAGGTCTCGAAGTAAAGTATAGTCAAACAAATAGACAACCATCACCCTCACTTTCTATGTGGGTTAATAACTATTCGAGTAATTACTTGTCATCTCAAACTCCCCCTCACAGAACCAGTTCTAGTTCATCGTTCCGAATGAAGGAGTTTGATCTGTTTGCACAAACACAACAGCCAGAGCCATCAGGCTCTAACAATATGACATTTACTGGAGAATCCACTTCATCTCCTTGGGTATTGTTCAGACCATAGATAAGTAGACAATCAAACCCACTCCCTTTTTGGATGAGGAGTACTTGGCATGCTTCGATAAAAGTGAACAATTCTTCCAAAATATGTATCCACCTTTAGGAAGTTTAGAAATACAGTCTGATGCCTTGTTCCAAGAGAACACCCCCATAACTCCACCCATAGGAAATACACTTGGTGAAGCTTGGAAGGGTAATGATCAATTCATAGAAGGGTATCATACCCCCTTACAACCTCAAGCTATACGACAAACACCCTTAAGGAAAAGCACTACGTATTCACCAATGGAGGTCATTTCAGCTTTAACTAAGAAGATTAGAGGGCTAGAACTTACTCAAGCAAAAAAAAAATCATATTTTGGGCAAGCGGGAATCCCCAACCTTTTGCATCACCCTATTCAATTTGACCTCCTTACAGGAATAGGCACGTTAGGCATGCCTCCTCAAAATACTTATACTCACCCATAGCAAACACAAACTAGGACAATGTTTTCAAATGCCACTCCAGTTGAAAACATGACACCTCCCGGCTTGGCACCAAACAACTTGTACCAGAAAAATGATCTTCCTTAAACATTTATTCAAAGTCACCACAAGGAGACATGTTCTCTTCTCCTGGGATGTTCGTTCAACCATAGGGATTCCCTTATATCCCTATAAACACATATGTTATGCCATATCAACAACCCATTCCACCTCAACCCCCTCAGCAAGCCCCATTGATGGTTGAGGCATACATAGTAGGGACTTATTCGGAATATTTGAACGAACCCTTAGACTTCACCATACGAAGTGTTATGCTTCCAAGACCTCTCCCTGATTTTCCCAAATACAAAGGGGAAGGGGACCCAAATGCACACATTAAGGCCTATGCCATAGCCATACGAGAGTTACTCCCTTGGGACAGGGTTGTCGTTAAAATATTTTCTAAGACCCTAGAAGGTATTGCCCTTAATTGGTATTACAGAATACCTTAAGCTTCGATGCACTCATTTAAACAACTCATGTCAGAATTCATCAAATATTTCGACATGAACAAATTGTTAAGAACGGGAATCAAGGAGTTCTTACATATCAAACAAGAACATAATCAATCCACCACTCATTTTATCCAAAGATGGCATACGGTTCTCTACTCATCAGCAAGTGCTCCAAATATGGATCAAATGGAACTATGCGATTTATTCCTTAATTCACTCAATAGAGAGATAAAGGAAGAATTCCAGAAGTTCCCACTAAGAACTTATGATGAAGTGCTCGAAAGTGCTCTTTGAATTGACCAAGCAGTGATTGATAGTGGTTGTAAAACATATGGGACAAACAGGAAATTAACCACTCCCAATCAAAACACCGTGGCCTATCCTAATGCTGGGAACACTAATCAAGGACCAAGCTAAAAGGGAAAATGTTGTAAACGTTTCGCCACCTGTTAATAATCAGTGAAATAATAATTTTACGCCAACAATCAATGCGGTGGATTTTAATCGTCCACCATGGAAAAAACAACAACAACAACAAGTCCAGACGTAAATTCCAAATCAAAACCCAACCCGATATTAGAGTCAAAACCAAAGGCAACTGCCTCAAAATTTTAACTCTTAAATCCAACAACCTTATAAGAATTTTGGGCCACAACAAGTTTTAAATCAATAGCCTCAAAATTACAATCCCAATCTATATTATGGCTTCCACAAGATTCAAGGCCACGATACTAGGACTTGTCGTGAATATAATAAATTCATGCAATGTTTTTCAAAAGATGAAAAACAACTCTTTATAGATATGTTTTAGAAAATTTTGTAGTATCCATGCCAAACACTTATGCAGGGGGAGTTTCCCCTCAAAATGCATCCCTCAAGATCTTCAATGACCCACTCCCAAACCATTCTAAAAACATCAGGTTAGATCCTAATGGAACAAATAAGGTGTCATGACAGGAAACGATGATCATGAAGCTTGAACTTCATTAAATCCACGAATCACACCCGATTTAGGAACTCGACCTCAAATTAAGATAGTTGGTTTAGTGGAGTTAGACGCCGAGCTACCCGTAGAAACCATAACAAGAACATGGGATTATTCTTCTCAACCAACTCCAAGTTATTTATTAGATCCAGACAGCACTAAACAAACATTGCTAAAACCTATAGGCACCTATGATCTAATTAATGATTTAACCAAAACCTTCTCGCACATCTCCTTCTTGGATTTGTTAAAAAAAATCTCTCGCCCATAGGGCTGCCCTCTTAGAAGCATTAGGCCTTGGCCATTTAATCAACATCACTCCTCCTCTGGAAACACAAGTAAACAATGTGGATTTTGACATTTATCCTCCGGGGCATTCAAATAGGGATACTGAATTTATATTCGATATAAGCAAAATGCCAACAGAAGCTGAAATTACATGAAGAGGCGACCCCGCTTTACATTTACAAGTTTGGGTCTACAATAATTATGTTAAACGTGCAATGGTTGATGATGGGGCAACAGTCAACATAGTCCCCTTCACTTTCCTTCAAAATTTAGGATATGGAGGGACAAACTATTCCATGATGTGAAATACGCTAAGAGGTTATGATAGCCTCAAAGCCAATTCAATTGGAACCATAGTTTTACCGGTCACTTTAGGACCCAAGACGGTCCTCACCGAGTTTTATATTATAGATCGGGAAACCAATAATAACATGATCCTTGGTCGGCCATGGATACACCACATGAAGGCAATCCCTTCCACATTATTCCAAGAAATAAGATTTCTACACTTAGAGAAAATATTCATGGCACAAGGTGACCCAAAACCTTTCAATATACACCTAGCTGATCTAAAGAAAAGACCAGGTGTTCACTCTGAGTTTGAACTCCCAAAAAATCAGCTTGTCAAGCCAACTAATTCACAACCAAAAGAAAATCTGATACCCACCACTGAGTTGGAAATTAAAAATCCAGTCGAGGAAATTCCAGTACTCAAAAATGAGACTGATGTTATAAAAATAGTATCATTAGGGACTACCACAAAAATTGTTGAGTTGTTGGACAAAGACTTACCTATTCTCCTATTGTTCAATTCCATGGGTATCAGACACACCCTGGGAATAGCTTCTCTTCCATCAGATGAATTTTTTATGGTAGAAGTAACCAAAGCAAAAGAAATATATACGATAGATATCCCAACATCCATTTTTCCAAGAAAATATTGGACTCTCCACTTCAATCAAGCTAGATGTCACTTTGGAGCTGGGGTGGGGGTGATCTTTACTTCACCTGAGGGAAAGATCCTACCTTTTTCCTTTAAATTAAACTTTGAATGTACAAACAATGGAGATGAGTACGAAGCTCTCCTCCTTGGCCTCATCCTAGCTAAAAGAATGGGTGTCAGTAACATTAGAGTGCTATTAGACTCACAACTAGTTGCAAACCAAGTCTCTGAGGTATATGAAACTAGGGCTGAACATTTACAACTATACAGAATAGCCATGTTAGATTTAAGCAAGGGATTCGACTTCATATCAATTGAAGAAATCCCAGAAGAGCAGAACCTTCTCGTAGACTCAATAGCAACCTCAGCTTCCTGTTTCACCCCAAACAGTGAGTTAGAGGACACAAATTTCATGGTATCACTTCGTACCGAACCATTAGTGCGTAAAATACCAACAAAATCACTCCTAGCTCATGGAGAAGTTGAGGATGATTTTTCTATCATAGGTCACTTTGATGATGATAAAGTCACTCTCAAATATCTAAATGCCTATGCAGAGCTACACCTTGCTCATCGTATAGTTGATCTTTCCCTAATACCTCATTCCTCTTCCTACTTTGTAAATCCCAAAGTAGAGTCTCCTCCACAAAAGGATCTCGATATCTACGAGATAGAAAATGGAGAAAGCTTGGAATTACCTCTAGCCCCACTTGAATTTGAAGAAGATAACGCTTCTTTGATAGAAGAAACCATTGATATAAACATTGGAACAAAGGAGGAACCAAAAATTTTGAAGTTGGGATCCTCGTTAACTCTAGAGGAGATAGAAATACACACCCAAATTCTTAAAGAACATCAAAAGGCTTTTGCATTTAATTATAAATAAATGATGGGCATTGCACCACAAGTCACAGTGCATAATCTTGTCACTAAACCAGATGTCAAGCCAATTAAACAGAAGTCAAGACCAATGAAGCCAAAAGTGGCTCTCATGGTAAAAGAGGAAGTAGTAAAACTTCTCTAAGTAGGATTCATCAAGCCCATTGGCTATTCACAATGGGTATCTAATATTTTTCCTGTCCTAAAAAAGAACGGGAAAATACACATTTGCATAGATTTTCGGGATATTAACAAAGCTTGTCCCAAGGATGATTTCCCATTACCATCCATTGACGTTATCATTGATGCAACAACTTAATTTGAACTGCTATCCCTCATGGATCTGTTCTCAGGGTGTAATCAGATTAAAATATCAGAGAAGGATCAGGCTAAAACCACATTCATAACTCCCTAGGGAACTTATTGTTACGCTGTCATGCCATTTGGTCTTAAGAATGTCGGTGCTACGTATCAGTGGGCAATGACTTATATATTCCACGATCTTATCCATAAAATTTTGGAATCCTATGTGGATGACTTGTTGGCCAAAGCCAAGAAGTGCTATGATCATCCATAAGTGCTCTGTATCATCCTCTCACAACTAATCGAATATGGCATCACATTAAATCCAGAGAAGTGTGTGTTTGGTGTGATAGGAGGTAAACTTCTGGGATACATTATATCTTCATGAGGGATTGATTATGATCCAGCCAAAATACGGGCTATTCTTGAAATGATCCCACCATCAGACGAGTTTTGAATTAGGTCATTTCTTGAGAAACTCGGTGCAATCCAAAGGTTCATCCAATAATTAAGCTTTTCCATTCATCCAATCAACAATCTACTCAAGAAATATTATAGCATCGATTGGACTGAAGAATGTAAAAAATCCTTCAAAGCAATTAAATGATTCTTGTTGTCACCACCCATGCTAATGCCTCCCAAGCCAGACCTGCCCTTTGATCCTATACTCACGAGCCACTCATGTCTCACTGGCTTGTATGCTGGCTCAAGAAGACGATGACAAACGAAAATGCGTGATTTATTTCATTAGCTGAATGTTGCTTGATTATGAAACATGTTACACATAGGCAGAGAGAGAATGCCTTGCCATAACTTTTGCAACAAAATGTTTGAGACATTACATGTTAAACTAGGAAACAAGGATCATTGTAAAGACAGACCATTTACAAACATTTCTCACACAAGGATCTTTATATAAAAAGGTTGGTCGTTTGATAACCTTAATGGGAGAATTTGAGTTAACATTCGTAAACCAGAAATCCGTTAAAGGAAAAATCATTGCAGACTGGTTAGCTGACAATCCACTAGATGGAGCCGAGCTGGTAGATCTAGACTTTCCTTATGAGTGCATATACTTTTTCGAAACCAGGACCCCCATTTCTACATGTCCTTGGTATACTGATATCATCAATTTTATCATGGACCATACATACCCAGAAGGCGCCACGTCACGTAAAAGAAGGCGGTTATGCATTATTACCACTAAATATGTTGTTTTAGACCAAATACTCTATCGTAGAGCCTTCGACGACATGCTTCTAAGATGAGTCGACATAAAAGAATCTGTTATCCAAAATTCACCCCTCAAGGTAATTTTGATAACATGCATCAAATTCTTTAGTCCCAAGAAAATAGATTGATTTAAGGCCCGAAATCATGTTTTTGGGGCCCCCTCGGCTTCCTTCTAACTCTCCCATCTAAGAAGAAAACCCAACGAGTTAGAAAAGGTGAAAAAATTGTAAACAACCAAGCTTGGGGCCGAAAAAATGAAGAAAATCGACTAAGTCCTAGTCCATGCAGCAGTTGGGATAGTTGGGATGTCGGGGTGTGAACTGGCCTAAAATCCGTTAGGCAGTCCACGCAGCAGTTGGAGCAGTTTGGACAAAAGTACACGCGGGACGTGAAAAGCTAAAATGGCCGAAAAGTGGAAAAAATCGCCAAGTTTTGTTATCGCGTGGTTTGGGACATCTAGGCCGTAGGTATGCGAGGGACGCGAGCCGGCCAAAAAGCTGAAAAATAGTCCATTTCGGGCGGTTTGGAGATATTCGTCCCAGGCAGTCCGGGACAGTTGGGACAAAGGCACGCGCGGGACGCGAACCGGCCAAAAAGGCGAAAAGGCAACAAAAGGGGGACAAGGAAGCCCAAATCGGCCAAAGCAGGAGATTTTCGTTTGGGACATCCAGGACAAAGGTACGCGTGGGATGAGAGGGATGCGATAATCCGAAGCGGCCAACAACAAAGAAGAAAACTCAATGTTTGACCCGTGAAACTTCAAACGCCCATAACTTTTGACTCCGAACTTTGATTTTCATAAAATTGGAATTTCTGGAATGAGCACGACGTCCTCTATGCTTGATTTCTTATTTTTAATGAGGGTAGATATATTTAATTAAGAGAAACATATTCGGCTCCAGTCAGTTAATGCTCATTCTCGTCAAATGACAGAAAACCCCTGCCAGACCCAAAATAGCTGCCCGCACTCAGATGGCCATAACTTTTGCATTTCTCAATGAAATCACACAAAATTGGTACTGTTGGAATCATGGCTCTGAGCCCGATGCACAGAAATCAGTAAATTGAATATTTGATGAGAAATTGGTTGAGATTTTTTAGAAAATGTGGCTGGGTTCATAACAGTGTTTCATTTGGTGGTTGGGAGTGCAATTAAGAGGCATGGTCATCATTATTTCTCTACTGCAGCACTTGGGACAATATGGGGAGCCTTTTGCAAGTAATATATAATAATTTTACTCAATTTAATGCCTTTTACAAGTGGTTGAAGGACAGATTTTGGGATTTTCATTTTTCCCTTCTCTTTGTCTTCTCATTTTTTCTATAAATTGGAGTGTTGGGCTCATTGTAAAGGGGGAGTTTTTCAGATATAAAAGCTCTATCAAAATTTCTTTGTGAAGCCAATGTGCTGTAGGCCCTTGTAGTGGACTCCTTACATGGTGATCCAGGCCCTTATCCTCTAATAGATTGAACTATGCATATCATGAAGCAATAAAATATCAGTTTGTGGATATATCTTCCCCTGCTGTGTTTTCTTGCATTCTTCTTACCCCTTTAATCTTTCTACAAGAATATTGTGTCTATTATTATGTTATTGCAGGTATCCAATATCGTTGTGAATGCATTTTGCTAAATTATGGAGAACTTTCATCACCTCTTCTAGTGTGCACTTTGCCTCTGTATTTCACGCATTTGGAGACTAATCTCACACCCTCCTTTTCTAGTGTATCACCACTTTAGTGTAGTATTTCATTTTATGCATTCTCTCTCCCTAGTCCCTTGGAAATTCAGATTACAATATCTAGTTTCCCCTGCATTAGAGTAGATTGTGGCAGGTAGTTTAGGAGCAAGACCCAGCTTTCTCTGGAGGTCTATCTCAAGTAACAAGTCCCATAACTTGGAGATAGTACCCATGTTATCCAATCACACCATGAGTTCAAGTATATTCACTTGTATAAACACCAGGGTGTTGTGATTTGGTGATAACAGAATCCAAGAGGATTCTTCATGAACCCCACAGTGGGATATGTGGGGGACACTTCAATGGTCATGCTACTACTCATAAAATAGATCGGATGGGATACTTTTGGCCCACTCTCGAGCATGACGTAGTGGAATTTTTATGTAAGTGCCACAAATGCCAAGAATTATCTCACGAGATTCACATGCCAGCACAATCCCTATAACCAATAGTGACTCCATGGCCCTTTTCCACGTGGGATCTAGACTTGATAGGGAAGTTCTCTCCCTCATCAATTGATGGCCATAATTTTATAATCACAACCATGAAATATTTTACCAAATGGGTGGAGGCCATGCCTCTCACCACCGTACCAGGTTCAGTAAATGCCAAATTCATACTGAACCAAATTATCTGCAGGTATGGTGTCCCACAAGTCATTATCTCAAATAATGGCATGTCCTTTAAAAATGACAAAGTCCATGAGTTATGTAGCAAGTTCAAGATAAACCATCACATGGCCTCTCTTTACTACCCATAAGCCAATGGGCAGGTGAAAGCGACAAACAAAACATTAAAATCTATTCTCCTCAAAATAGTCAAGGAGAATAAGAAAGATTGGCATTTAAAGCTATATCTGGCCTTGTGGGCCCATCGAACCTCAATAAGAACACCAATAAGAGCAACTCCTTTCTCACTGGTATTCGGGGAAGAAGCAGTTCTCCCACTTGCGGTTGAAATACTCAGTCTCTGTATCTCATTACAAGGGATTCTGGATGAAGAATCTTATAAGGAGGCACGCCTCTCTCAACTAGAAAGCCTTGACAAGGCCAGATCAAATGCCAAACAAAATCAAAAAGCCTTTTCTGACCGGATGTGCCGGCAATACAACAAAAAAGTCTATGAGTGATAAATATATGAAGGAGATTTAGTTCTAAGACTAGACAACCATATCGATAAGAAAGCTAGTGAAGGAAGTTCCGGCCCAAATGGTTGGGCCCATACCAAGTCATGAAGGACTATGGAAATGTTGTGTATCTCTTGTGCACACTAGAAGGTGAGGAATTTGGTGAAACTATCAATTCCTTGCATCTTAAGTTGTTTTACGCATAAAACACAAAAGTCATTACTAGTACATTATAGTTACTTACATTACATTAGTCTCTTAGCTGCTTCATTCTGTCCATTTCATAAAAATGGTATTCCAGGATCTTACTCTTAAAACAAATCTGTTACAAATTTATGAAGATATTGGCAAAAGCATTCATGTCACATCTCTCCAAACATCATCAACTATTTTCAAATCTTCTCATCAAATTTCAATAGACAAACATTGACGGAAACCATACCAAGACCTGCATACTTGGCTTTGCTCTTTCTTTCTACTAGGTGAAGTTGTCCTTGCCCACGGTCTATTCTGGAAGCTTCTTGGTGTCACATCTATCCCTCTTAAAATCTCTTGGAATGAAAGGATATCCCAAAGTCATAGATCAAAAATGTCAAAATCAAATGAAATCAAAAGCACCAAGCAAACAAAATATTTTATTTTACACACTTCTTTGCCCCATCAACCTTCGGTGATAAGCCCACATCTCTTACTGGTGATGTGAGGTTGGGAAAGGAAAGAAGTTCCCTTACTCACCTGTATATCTTGCCTTTGGTGACAAACCCATGCTTCTTACTAGTGGCATGAGGCAGGGTGTGGGGGGTCCAGTCACACAAAACTAACAAATCTTGGTATGCTAAAAACACAAATCAAATTCTGTTAAGAGAAAGCAAATATCCAAATATCCAAATTCCAAAGAGATCAAATCCTCAAAACCAGATTTTGTCAACCAGGTTGCCATTTATGAATCTAAGTCTAGATAAACTTGAAAAGTAAGTGGCCTTCTAAGCTGTGGTAGTAGTTTTGAGTGGGTGGGTGTGTAGGTCCAAATTTGGCTTCTTGTTACTGGTTTATCTGTCTCTCATCATTCCATTCAATCAAACTCATATAACTTGTGCCCTTCCTAACTCTTGGTGTTGAGCCCTCACATCTTACTAGTTGCATGGATTTGGGATTGGGGCAAGTTCATCTCTTTATCATTATACATTCATCATGTTTTTCCAACATAAGAAGAAATTATAAACATTTCCCAAAGAGTTCAAAAGTTCAGTACTACCATATGTTAGTATCATCTCATATCAGCATTACAAAAACATACAGAGTAAAAAATTCTATCTGCTATCATTTGTTATCCATTGCATACATTCTGAAAACATGAAAACAGTATTCTAAAAAGCATCTAAATACACATATAGAAACGAGTCACAAAATTCTAGGCACCAAGAGTCTAGATCCAAAGATATATATATATATATACAAATCAAGTTTCGTATACAATTCCATCATGCACAAGGTATGGTCAAAATGCTTAATGAGCCTGGAAAGTACGAAAACAATCGTATAAAAATATGACAAAATACTACAAAAATAGTCTCTCAATCCCTATGGGATCCCTTAGAGGGTGCGTGGCCATGCCTAGGACTCCGACTACACCGGCGCTCTGAATGCATTGAGTGCTCACGGACATGTCTGGTAGGTACCGTCTCACTATGAGAATGGCTCCTCCTCATCAGGCGCTCAGTTTTCCTATATCCAGTCACCTTCATGTGGAGAGAAGTCATAATCTTTGTTGTGTACCAGACAGAGGCAAAAACATCGGTGTGCCTACCAGCTGCTGAGGGTTCCCCCACATCCATGGAAAGCTTAGCAAGAGTCTTCTCTAAGGGGAGAAGTAGGGTATAAGTACACACTCAGCGAATTAAGTCTTGCCACTCATCAAAAGTCACTAAAAATAAAGGAGAAAACAAGTTAGAAAATAATCAATGATAGAATCAAGAGTAAACAAAAAAAAAATAGATAACAAACTAAGACGAGTCTAACTAAAAAAAATGTTAGGAGAAGAGTGACAACTCACTAGGATCACCAGGCCTCTAAGAAGGATCTCTAGGAGCCGCACCTGCCACTAACACCACCATCAACTGATGCCCCTCTCCCATATCTAGGGAAATGTGATAGCCTGCAACAGACTCACCATCTCCACCTGGGTCCGAGAGAGTAACTCCTCTGAAACTAGAGTCACCCTCTCTATGCTCAGCTTTTCCCTCTTGGCCTGCAGGATCTCCTAGGTATCATGCCACTCAGGATCACTATCATCCCCCCCACCACCCGTCTCACTAATATCCATGCCCTCTATCTCCTCCTTAGTCTCTCTCCCATTGAACTCCTCAGACTCAGAGTCCACGTTGATGGGCTCATCACTGTTATGAGCGGGACTGGTGGCAATCTGAAGTAAGGGTACGTGAGGAGCACCGACTCTCCCTCATGCACGTACCACCCTCCTATCCATAATAGGAGTGCCAGGCATAACAATGGTCCATCCCCAGCCTTTAGGACCTCCCTGAGCCTCACAAATAGATATATATACGGGCCCAACCGGAGGAAGCATTTCACTATAGGGGAGGCCAAACTGTTGTGGTACTCTATCAAAGGGGTGTATCTCCAACTTCCCCACCCTGTCTATTACCTAACTGGTGGTCTGATAGGAAATCAAAGTAACAGTCTCCTCTCCCCATACCTCTACCATGGTCTGATAAGGACTGGCCTCCATGTCTGCAGTAGTTAGGGAAGCAACTGGTTGGTGTGGTGCTCTGAGAACTTTCATCCTCATCCACCTCGCTTCCCTGATGGCCCTGAGATCCTCCACCTCTACACCTCTCGCATATGGGATAATATGCTCATACACCCAAATCATGACAAAAATCAGGTGGCTTAGTGACTGCACCTATAAACGGACTACCCTTTATAAGTCACGGTAGGTAGTCCCATGGATATCTGCTCCCCAAGCATAGACACATCCATGGCCTTCAATCTATGCAATAATAGGAGCCCAAAAATACAAGAGGGTGTCCCCTCCCTTGTCCCCAATCAGTCTAGATGCAAATATGTCCATAATAGGCTTGCGAAGCAAGGGAATGTCTAAGTCAATAATACAGCTGATCCTCATTCCCTTCTTCGACCCCATCTATACAACCACATCTTCCATGTAAGTGGCCCACTAAACCACCTGTGATCTAGATACAACTATCTTAAGAGACAACTGCCACCCAAGGATCGAAACCCGCAGTATTCAGTAAACATCCTCCAGGGTGATAGACCACTCACCCCTAACTCCTAGAAATTGGAAGGTGTTCTGATCCCCATCCCAATATGAGAAAAAGTCACACAATATGTGACTGACAAGTGTAACATGAGGAATCTGTGCAATCCTCCACATACCAGCCCTTCGGAGAGTATCTCGCTCTGCCTGGGAGAGTTCCTCCAACACTACCGAGAGCCAATCACACTCCATCTCCTGGCTCCATCTAATGTACTCCTCCTTTTGCATACACCCAAAAAACATGCAAAAAGGAGTAAGTTAGTACCAAAATTGCATTGGAAAAACTATTAAGAACATGCAAGAATGCTAAAAATGCAAAAACAAAAAGTAAAGTGTTGTTTTGACACTCTATAACGGATTGCCGCCCTATGGAGGGCAGCGGTTCTATAACCGTCACCTTCTAAGGCAGTGGTCCCGTAATTTCCGCCCTGCTCAGGGCGGCGGTCTTGTCCTGCGAGTTCAAATGGGTCATGTGCCCTAAAAATGCTCAAAAACGCAAAAATTGACCATTTTAACTAAAACAAAAGCCTACCCATTAGGCACCCCCCCTAAGTGACCCTATTAACACTAGAATTTCTAAAAATGACCCCCCCTAAGACAAAGATTTTGACATTTTAACATTTTGGGTGCAAAAATGGTAAATTGAGAAGAACTAACCTGAGATCTCGCGGGTCGATGTTCCGCTCTCGGAGGCATGATCGCTATCTCACCACGAATGTTTTGACTATACTCTTGTTGAAAACCGTCACCGTGGGTCCCAGAGCTCAAAAACTATCAAATCAACATGCGCAAATGAATAGGAAAATGATCCCGTTATTATATATATATAGTGTGTGTGTGTGTGTGTGTGTGTGTTGACTCATTTTTGAATGCCCCTTTCACAGGTTTGGAGCGCCGATGGAGGTAAGTTCTTATCCCCACGCAAATGGTAAGTCCTCATTCCATATTAATTTAGTATTTATTTTCTTGACTTATTTTATCTATCTGCACTTGAGTCCTCTTTTCATTTTGCAGGTAGCGGGAATTTGGATGGCGTCATTTTGACACATGGGCATGTCAGGTATAATTTCTAGCTTCCCATTTTGGGACTGCCATACTCTGGACCCACATTTTACGCCTCTTCATGGCTAAAATGATTCTCTGAGGGGGAAATATGTACATACCCAAAATTGTAGGGTACTGCACCACCAGAACGATGTTACACATGCCCCAATGATGATACGGGTCACTTCGCAAGGTGTTCAGAGATCCAGAGAAGCTCACGAAGTATATATTAGCATCCCAAATGCTTTATCCAAATTCCTTACATGCATTATTTTATCCCTTGCCCCCTTTTTCTTGGATTTTTGACCTTCAGTAACGAAACCGCCACCCTGCTAGGGCGGGTAGTCACATGATCGCCACTCTGCCAGGGTGGCGGTCCTGTAACCGCCACCCTGCTCAGGGAAGTGGTCCTTCACGCATTTTCTAACACATTCCTTTGATCATGACTTGCATGAATTTTAAATATTTACCATGCTTTTCTCAACCACCTTGCTTTTATTTATGTTTTTGGTTCCCTATAATAGTGTTTCTCCATTGTTTAATGGTAAAAGAGTTCCATTCCAAGTTACCCTTTGGTGAATGGGAATTATGTAAATAGCTGGTTTGTTTTCAAACAAATGGCCCCTCATCCTCTCAATTCTCTTATTAAGTTTTTCAATTCCTTGCTTAGAATTTTTTTAGTTTCAGGTTTTTCTTCCATTATTGGCATTATTGGAGGTCATATCATCTTCTTGTTTCAGGTCTTGCTTCATTGCTACATACAGTCAATTTAAAACATAGAATAGCTTCATTTCTAGACTAGAATCCATTAAAGTTGCAGGTTTTGTTTTGTCACAAGGATAATTTCTGAAAACTCTCGGTACACTTGTGTTGTATTCCCATAATAAATCCCGCTAGGAATTGCATAGTCAAGCTCTTGTTCACTTGCGCTATCCCTCTCCTACTCACATTATATTCGGTCTATATCCAAAGCTGCCATTGTTTGATTGCTATCTTCTGTTGATACTATCATATACACACTTTCCAGATTCACGAGGACATGAAGGAATGAGGAGATCACACTGAGGGGACGAAATCACACACAACTGGATTTACCACTGTTCTGTAAACACCAGGTTTGAGCTATCAAAGTTCTAGTTACAACATATCAAATAGAGTAGTGAATTATTTCATTTCAGTTAAAAGTTTTCAATCTCAGTATCACCAGGGAAGCTGTGGGGATTGATAGTTTCTGAGAAACTGTGATTCATTCCTCACTTTTGAGGTAGGATCGAGATCCTTTCAAATTAATATGTTTAGTTGCTTAGATATTTAGTATAATATCACAATTACACGGGTAAATAGCCATACCAGACTACTTTGTTTGTTTTTCATTCTGTTTTTAGATTAGTTGTCCATTTTATAGATATACTAGAGTAGATACTCTTCAATTTCATTGAAATACGTCATTGAAAAATACAAAAATAGCAGGATACTTGCATAGTGTAAATACCTCTTTTGTAAATCAATTTATTTAATGTTAATTAGAGGTTGAATCATCTTTCTATGACAATCACAGGACCTAGAGAGCCTAGAGAATATATATTTGAACCTATAGTACCTCAACCAAATTTACCCATGACGTTAGCTGATATAGATCAGGACCTTAGGATACAGGTCTTTCAAGCCACAACAAACTTACAAGCAATTAGTGAGCAACTACGAGGATTGAATATTGAAGATGACAAAGATTACACATTTTGGTCAAACCATCTGAACTATAGATTTCCTTGATAAAACACTTGAATAAGCGCGTAAGGGTTAGAACGAGAAAAACATTTGGTTACAATCCTTTCATTCCATAGCCTAATGCAGGAGACCTCCTAGTTGATATAGACACTAGCTTACGTATCTAAGTTTCCAGAACACCTATTAGGTACTCCGAGAAAATCATACAACTTCTAGTACTAAACGTAGAATCTCAAAAGTCATACGATTACTGGATAGGAAGAAAAAGGGATTGATTCTTCACATGACCATAATAGGTCCACAACAACAACACACTCATGATTGTGATCCCCAAGTCCCACAACCCAACGGGCCAACAAACCAGTCAAGTATTGACACCGACTTGCGAACGCTAGTGTTTAGATCCTCACCACTCCCACTAGATATTATAGTATAGTTCTCTGTATTAAACATAGAAGATAATCAATCCAATATTCTCTAGGCTAGACCAGAAAACCACCCATAGCTAACCAAAAAATCCACTAAAATGACCTATCACCATTTTATGACCTTGTCTTGAGATATATACAAAGCTCCCACAGGACACTTCCCAGGTATCCAACAACCAAGAAACAGGATCTCGGGAGAGCTCGAGATTGATTGGAGCCTCCGAATAGCCATTATATCTGAATGAGCCATTACACCAATCTAGGTTATGAGGGCCTTCTTTACCTTAGATTCTCAGATTCCATTATTGTGTGTTGAGGATTTAAGATTACCTGATTAGCTTATACATATCCATTCACATTCCACATTCACCAGCTATCTTGACACGACCTCGAGAAGTTGGGTATGAGGAAAGGGTGCTTGTAGATTCCCATGCTCATTTTTCACTTTTCCATCGTACAATAACCACACAAACTTGGCTCATATTTTCTTAATGTAGGAGCAGAAATTAACAGTAAGAATAAAATAAATTTATTAATGATTACAATTAAGAGTTTATAACTTGGTAAGTTAGTTTGTGATATTTTCTTGACCAATTATTCCATTTAGCATGACTTCCTTAACTTTTCAATTTACCTTACATTAATTTACAACTTAATATAATTTACATCCCAACAACTTAGAAGGTGAAACTATCAACATAGGTTGAGAGTAATAACGTATATTTTTTGACATAAGAAAATAGTTTCCTTTATCCCATTTAAGAACTCTTTACTTCATCAACTTGTTTACAACATCGTATATAATTATAGGTATAAACATTTTTAAACCATTATAAGGATTATAACAACATCCTATTATGCCTAGCATTAGCATTATTTTTGTACTCTAGAAGGATTTACTACTCAAAGTTATCAGTTGATTGAAAAGTTTACCATTTCCCTTTTAATCTATACATGGTTACATCATTTCTATCCGACAAAACACACAAACTAAAAGTGGAAAATGATTCTATTGAACTTTGACTAGGTAACAAGAAGGTAAAAAAAAAAATTCAAGCAACGCGATACTATTTTTTGAGATTGCTAGAAAACAATAAAAAAATACTCATAATAATGCAGTGATAAATTTATACCTCTAACAATAGTATTGACAACTTTCAGTTTCAGCTTGTTATGATAACTGTTATCCAAAATTCACCCCCAGGGTAATTTGATAACATGCATCAGATTATTCAGTCCTGAGCAAGTAAGAGTGATTCGAGGCCCAAAATCATGTTTTTCGGGGTCCCCCTTGACCTTTTTTTTAACTCTCCCATCCAAGAAGGAATCCCAACAGGTTGATAAAATGGAAGAAATGAAAAAAATAAGGTTACAAGACTGTGTTAAGGCATTTCAGGTCTGAAGGGTTTGGGTCATACTGAGGTTTGTTCTACCAAGCTTGGGGGCCAAAAAAATGAAGAAAAATCGGCCACGTCCTAGTCCAGGCGGTCCTTGGGACAGTTGGGATGTCAGGGTGTGAATCAGCTGAAAATCCACCAGGTTTTCCGTGTAGTAGTTGGGACGTCAGGATGCGCGGGGTGTGAAAAGTTGAGTCAGCTGAAAGTGGAAAAAATTGCCTAAGTCTTGTTTCGCGCAGTCTGGGACATCCTGGCCAAAGGTACGCGCGGGACGCGGATCGGCCGGTTTGGCACAAGTCGGTCCATTTCGGGTGGTTCGGAGATATTTGTCGCAGACAGTCTGGGACATCTAGGCCAAAAGTATGCGAGGGACGCGTGGGATGCGAAAAGCCAAAAGAGCCACCAACGAATCAAATCTCGCCACGTGTCTTCACCTCATCGGCCCGGCAGGAAAATTTTGAAAAAATTTCCAAAGGCAAAAGAACAAAAGGGAAATAGTCAGGAAGAGTCCGCGTCCAATGAAATCATGCCATGTGGCACTTGAGTGGCAGAGCGCGGGGGAGAAATGGGAAAAATTTTCCAAAGTGAAAAATACAAAATTTTTGAAGGACAAAGTGCACCCCTCAGGCCCGAGCCAATAAAATAGTGCCACATGTCCAAGTGGCAAGAAGTTAATGAAGGGCCTGAAAGAAATTTTCAGAGGATGGACCCGCGAATGAATCAGAGCCTGACACGTGTCATCCAAGTGGTAGAGCGTTGGAAAAATTCAAATATTTTCCTGTCGATCTGTTTTGGCCTGTTTTTGCCCTAAATCTTCAATCACCATATCTTTCGATCCAGAGCTCGGATTTTCACGTTCTTTATATCAATGAAAAGATGGTGAAATTCTCTACATGATTCCCAGGTCAATCTTGCATTCTGGTTTATTTTGGAGAGATAAAATCAAGAAAATGTTTCTGGCGCGTGGTAATGGCCAGAACTGACGTTTCAACAACCAACTTTAATGCAAATACATTTTGCCACTTTTTAGGGCTCTCACCTACCGCCATAATAAGATGAATTAAATGAGGAGGTTGGGGTAGATTCAGATTTTCTCTCTTTCCTCTCTCATTCTTCCTATAAATTGTAAGGAGGGGCTTCTTTCTAAAGGTGGTTCATCTTTTCTGCTCTGCCCTCCCTTCTTTTCTTCTCCAGGGTTAAAAATGGAGTTTGAACCTCCTCCCCTGCTCTGTAATGGTTTTTTTTCCTTTTACCATTAAAATGATGTTCTGTGCAAACTTCTGAAGCAACAAAAACATGTTTCGTGATGCATCTGTTCATCCTTGCTCGTTCTTTGCTTGTCTTTCTTCTTGCCTCTCTTCATTGAAAGTATTTGTGCATGTTTTAATAGTCATTACAGGTTTGGAGCTATGTTCATGGAGTTTTGGGACATTTTATGTGTGAAATCTATCCTTGGGCCTGTGATGCATCTGTCCATCCTTCCCATTGCTCACCTCTCCTTGTCCCATGGTAGTTTTGATAGATGTTCAACATTCTCCTTCTTTGGTGTATCACCATTTTTAGTGTAGGCTCTATTTTTCCCTTTTCTCTCTCTCTCTCTCTGTCTCCTTGGCATGGTTAGATTAGGATTAGATTAGCTTGCCTACACTCGAATAGCTTGTGGTAGGTAGTTTAGGAATAGGAACTAGCCTTCTCTGGAGATTCCTTTCTCATTCTTGCAAGTCCCACACTTGGAGAAAGGATTCCATGTTGTGCAATCACACTGGATGCTAGTATGATCAAACTAGAAATCTGATCAACATCCAGATGTGCTGTGATTCTACACTAACAATAACATTACTCCAAAATACAAACTGTGTCTTTATAAATTTCCAAACAACACTAATCTAGAGTCTTTCAAAATATTTATGCATACGAGAAAACAAACTTCATAAGAAAAAACTGAAGCAACTCTCTACAAGTCATTCCTTTTTTTTCTCTACTCATGAAGGCCATCTGCACATTTATTAGATTGAGTCAGTTCACGAGAACTGAAAAGGATAAGAACTACACATTGTGAATAGTAAGCTATTATTTAATAATATCATGAAAGGAAAAAATATAATTAATGAAATGGTTCAAGATCTAAAAAATTAGCAACTTATTATTCATGCTAAAATTTTAGTAATGCTAATAAGAAAGAATTCATAAGAACTAGTTTTAAACCTTGTCTTTAAACAACAAAAGTTAAGCAATCAAACAAGTGGTATCCATTGATCTTATAAATCAAACAAGGGGTTTCGAGTGCATTAGCATTTAAATCATCTAATCATGTACATTATATGTTTTAAATCTAATACTCATACCATCAATCAAAAATTCATTATCTAAAAAAATTATCTAACAAATACTAATGAAAAAAAAAACTCACCAAAATGTCAACAAGTTAGAACAAAGTGTCGGGTGTATTGATATTACAATCATGTAATCATATAGATTGAAATCAATACCACAAACCAAAAATTAATACAAACATTTGAACATAGTCTACCTTGTTCACCAATCAACATTTTTCTTGTAGATCACTAAAAAGAAAAAAACTCAGTTTTGACATTTGATCATAATCTACCTTGTTCCCCAATCAATATTTTTACTTACAAATCAAAGAAAAGATATGGGAAAAAAACTCATTTTCGTAACAAATATTTACATTAAACAACTCAAACATCACAGGATAAGGTGGGTTGTAATGAAATATTTTCACAATTATTAGTCAAAGAGCCTTCTAATCCATTCATCTACTTATTTTATTGTTCAACCAACATTCCCAACAGATTTCTAACTTAATAATCTATTTATCAAACAACGTGATCTAGTTTCAAAGTATCATTTTATCATGATTATTCATGATACAAAATAAACTCAAATTCCTTACTCTCATAAATTGGCCTCTTATTCATTAATGTATGAAAAATATTTTACCCAATGAAAGAGTCAAGGGGGATATATATATAATTAGCGGAATGGTTTCAAGTCCGTAATACAATAATATAGATATTCTCTTGACTACTATTTGATCAAGTTAGAATGCATGGGAAAATGGTTCCAAGGACATGAATTGAGCCAAATCGAGAGACTTAATGTTCCTGATTGATGACATGGATGAACCCAGGGCCTCCGACTTTAGTGTGCTCACTTAAAAATCCTCTCTCTCTATTATAAAAACAATTGGCTGTAGGGTTACAATAGACAACCCATCAAGGAAGACCCACACTCGAAATCATAGAGGCAAGCTTTAATCTATTCATCTTAAAATAAAAACAATTACCTAAGTCTACGAGACCATATTTCTCCTAACCACAATGTAACCTTACAAAAAGGGATACAAACTTTATTTACAAGGTCAAGATAGACCACTAGTTGCACATCACAGAATACCTAGGAGTATTTATAGCTAGAGCCATATTTTTTTTACACAAATTATTCACTTATTTCATTCCACGCTTCCATCCAAGAGATGAATTTATCAATATCTAATACCCAATTTCAGAAATTATGGACTCAGTTTTAACGATAATTCATAGACGCCAACAATATGAACTTGAGGTTTAATAATTCCTCCATTACAATTTTACTAATAGACAGACTCAAAGGACACTACAAAAAATCACTTCCAACAATGGGAACAAGAAATCATTACACATACCTTCCACATATGTTCATATATGTCAGGAAAGAAAATACCAGAGGGAGGGAAATAAACCATGTGCAAATCCATTTTTTTTTTGCAGAAGCAAATTCATTCAGAACTAGAGAATCAAAGAAAAATGGAGGGATAACCAACACTATCAAGGTGACTATAAAACAAACCCAAAAATCCAAATCAAGACGCCATTTCACGAAAGAGAACAATTCATTTCATGGGATTGTTAAAGATAGAAAAATATTGCAATGGTTAGGCTTATCATGCCTGATTCAAGCTTCCACAAATTACACACCCACCTAACAGGCCTACAACAACAACCCCATGGTTTAATTTCTTTTCCCTTGAGCTTACTTGGCATCCATACTTCATTCACGTCCATGATTGGCATAGGCAGGGAGTATGCAGCAAGGTAAGGAGGCTCTGAACCAGCCACTTGAATTTTCTAGCAAGTTCCAATGCCCCCTTTTTAACCAAAAAAAACTAGTTTACGTGAATCCAAAAATAAGTCCATGCAGCAACATTTATTTCATGAATTTTTCGACAAAAGATAACTTATGTGTGTTTCTCCATTAATAACATTTAAGGAATGGCAGGAGGCCATCAAATCCATACACTTTCTAGCTAGGGAAATACATTTTTGCATGCCAGAAAATAATAATAAGCACCCAAATGAGAATAATGGTTAAAGTCGTTGGTTGAATAAAATCAATTTCAAATTAACTTGAAATTAAACATCTGGGCCTATGTAGACCAACTTTCTGACAAGGGAAATTTGGTAGTTGAAGACATTAATCCAACCCTTTACTCAGTAAACAACCTCCCAAACAATGGCGCCACCAACCAAATTTCTTCCTTACTCAAATCGGGTTTAATCATGGTTTTCTACATGACTAAGCCTTTAGGAGGGGTGATCAAATAAATATCTTAGCTTAGAAAAAATAGGTCCCTTACAAAAAATATGCCCAATTCACCCTTGAAAACAAAATTTAATATTCCTTTGGAACTTTATGCAATAACATCATTACGTAAACCACTTAATTAAGAGCTTGATATGCCTAAAGAGAGGATGATTGAAATCGATGCTATGGGGAACCCTCAACAATGATAAAGCAAGAAAATGACACCAAGAGGCATGATGGAAAGAAGAGACACTAAGACTACTTCACAAAAAGATCGCAAATACCTAACGATCAAAAGGGAACTCATATACTCATTTGACGATAAGCAACAGGGAAAAGAGACAGAAATGGGGGTTGACATCGAATGGGAATTACATTCACCTCCCCTTAATAAAGCATCATCCTTGATGTGACATAATGATAAAGGAAATTAAAGGGGATAAGCAAAAAAAGATGGATAAGAACAAGGATTCTTCCTATGGTTTTTTTAAAAAAATCTGTCGTTAAAGCATGACCACAGGGTAGACTTAGAAAATTTGGTAGATCACTGAAATTTCATTGTTCTGTGAATATTGGCAGTTCTTTATTACTTTCATTATTTAATTAATCTCTTTTCATTTACATTATTTCTAAACTCAAGTCCTTAAGATTTCATTGTTGTAAATTTTTATTTTATTCATTCTTGTGGGTGCCCAACCAAAACCGTTATCACAATACCATACCAGGGTCATACGTAACACTAAGGATTCATATGCCATTTTCACATACTATAATGATTGTACCACATCACAAGAGCTTAACCAAACCATGAAAGGAATATACATGATCTACATAACATAGCACTCGTCACACATAAATGACCGACACAAAAATACTCAAACATAAGTCTACTACAACAACCTGAATTTCCCACCATTTCATGGATGAAGATTTCACACAACTCAAAAAAATATCTATAGACACATAGAGTCAACAAGGGAATAAAAAATGTATCCACAACACCATAACACATAGCAAACTCACATGATTACATATACATCATAACATCACTCCCAAAGCATCACACAACAACTATGTATTCCTTCTGAAGCATCAATCATACACACACAAAATTATCTTATGCCTCCCTCAAGTATCTTATGCCTCCCTCAAATATCTTATGCCTCCCTCAAGTAGTAATTATATAAGATAAATTTTCCTTTTCACTCCCCAAAGAGGTCGGTCACCCTATGGACCTAGGCACATAGAGTCCAGACACCCCTAACCCAAGTGACATAATAACTCATGGTTTGGAAACCCACTAGTTATCTGTAACTCCTTGGGGCATACCCCCATACAATGAAGTGGGTCCATAGGTTCAACCATTCCATGGTGCATCCCATGACCCTATTCCACACATTACGACAATAGGAACCAACATAGCAATCCGATTCAAAGGCCAAGTGGAAAAATACAAGCCTTAGGCTAGGCTGTAAAATTTTAAATTTAAAAGAAGATCCAAATCCAAGAAAAAAAATGGCCAAATAGCCATAGTTAGTGCAAAAATCCACATGTTAGTACCAAAAACAAAGGAAATTCCCAAAATATAAAAACATATCAATCAAGAAAACTATTTGTCCTTGCAAAAATAAAAGAAAATTTCAATTTACAAATAAAATACATATATAGAAGTAGCACATTATGATGACTATGTGGCCTTATACATCCACCAATGGGGGTACTCAATGAGTTGCTAGCACTCAGAACATTGAGCCTCAGCTCGTAAAATAACATATCAATAATACAACTATCATCATCTCTATCTAAATCATACGCCACCACTTCGACAAGGCTAACATAGTCATAGCTTCACTTAGGTTGAATCCATACAAAGGGAGAGAGAGAAAACCACAAGGAGAGAGGAGAAAGAGGAGCACAATTTGTCATCTATTGAGCCTAAGGTCGAGCTCGAGTTACTAGCCCATGGTACCCATTCCCTCACTCCAAACATACACTTTTACTGATTTCTCTCAGGGTCAGTTAGCGTAAGGTTCACAACATAACATTGTAACTACAATCACTAACACAATGGTGGTTCACACACATTAACCATAGCTTCTTACACATGGTACCGATACAGGGTATATCACATCCATTACATTCATGGGTTACATTACATCACATTACCACATACAACACCCAAAGTGCATGTACTGTACAATAGGGATCATATATTCACCATATGCCCCTAAATCCCGACATGAACCATTACATATTACTTGAATGCATACTTATGATGAGCACAATTACAACATATAGTCAAATTCAATACAATCATGGTGATATACACATTTCTTCACAACATGAAGATGACATCACTATATAATCTAGTTCCCTATACACCAACCTTTCATTAACACATCAACACAACTACACTTGTCACAAATGCCAAAAGGCTCCAACACTCTGAAATCAACAGTCAACATTCTTTTTTCACACACAAAAAGATGGTACATCACACTCAAATTCTCATTGAATTCATGAAAAGGAGAAAGAATTCTCTCATATCCAACACATCAACATGCCAACAACTACTTACTAAGTGATATACACAACATGTGAGTTCACAATATCAAAATTATGACATAGTTCATATCACGCTTATGTCACATTACTCTTCCAATATCCACCACCAAAATGTAACACCATCACAACTCCAATCTGTCCCTAGAGGTTTGAGAGTATGAAACCTCCACTCCAATAACAAGTGTAACTGCCCACTTAGAAACACTTACCAAAGGATATCACAGAAAATATCAGATAACTTTTTTTTGACTTGTTTGAGGTTTATTTGACACGCAGATGATCAAAATGGGCTACAACCAACTCATAATAAACTTGACACAACATTGATGACCTAGGAAACAAGGGAACATACAACACCCCTCGCAAATAATTCACTTTTCTTTTCGACAAGACATAACATAGTAGTCCAACCACATAACACACTTACAGTTAGGGGCATCCCACAGTGTAAAATATTTTAATGTTACTTATTTACTAAAACAATTATTTCAATTCTTAACTTACATTCTAGAATATTTATTTTTGATTCATACAATTCTTCTCATAGAGCTGGATTTCATTTCTTTTATACTATTGAGTAATTATCTTACGATCATCTCAAATGTGACAATGACTTGTTTAATTTGTTCAATTGAAATAAGGGGTATTCAATTTCCACAAGGCTAAAACATGTCCTCTAGGCTACTTGGAAATTATCTCTAGGATTCACTCCTAAGGGAAAACATCCTGACGTATAACAACCTCTGTTATGCAACAAAAAAAGGGTTAAGTCTAAATGAGGTAAAGCTCACCCCCTTTTTTTAAAGGGCTCTTGCTTCCCACGCTCACAAGAAATTGGTTTAGCATGGAAGAGGTAAAAGAACAAAAGAATCAGGCTCTTAGATTATAGCAGAAGCGTTAACACAAAATAGAAGAAAGATCTTGTTCAATTTTCCATAGAGGCAACACAACAAGGATCCTTTTAAACACCAAAGAAAGAATTATACATTACCAAAAAACAACCTAACACACTCTTCTCCTAGCAATGTGAAAGAGGTTACAAAGTGATTCCAAATCTTAATGTGACATCCTATAACTTACCACCACTCAAAGTTTGATAATGCTACACTAATAACACAAGAGATGATCCATAAATCCAATTGGTGACCAAAAAGGGTAACGGGTTTGAAAGTGATTCCAAATCTTAATGTGACATCGTAAAAAAGTGTCCAACTAAAATTTGTTGAAACATGGTTCTTCAAAAAGCTTGGAATAAGAGGAAACACAATGTTTCTCATTTTAGAATATTTGGTTGTGTGGCATATGCACATGTGTTTGATGAGATAAGGAAGAAGTCAGATAACGAAAGGAGAAAAATTCATATTTTTTTGGATATTTAGAGAATACAAAAGATTACACATTGTTCAATCCAGTTACCAGAAATGTCATAATCAACAGATATGTATAGTTTTTTGAAAATGAGGCATGTAATCAAAGTATTGAGAAAATAGTCAGTGTAACAGAAATTATTGCTCATGATGATATGGTAGATGAAAGCATAGAGAAACAAGGTATTATATCTTATTCGAATCTTGGACATGCACCAAAAGTTGTAGCACAAGCTACACCTCCATCTACCTCTAGGAGATCCCCAATATTTTAGTCATCTTCAACCATCTAGCAAATACCACAAAGAACACTTTAAGTTACTCCTTCATTACAAAATAGTCCATCATCAGATAGCTCTTTGCAACAGAAAATAAGGAGTCTTAGTGAGATTTATAATGTTGATACAACTAATGCTTTTTAATTTTTTGCATTATTTTCTCAAGATGCATATCCACTATAAAATGAAGAGGCTATAAATAATGAAGTTTGGGTTCAAGCCATGGATGATGCAATAGACACCCTAGAGAAGAATCGGACATGGGAATTGGTAGATCTTCCAAAAGGAAAGAACGTGATAGGATTGAAGTGGGTCTATAAGACCAAATATAATGCTGATGGTAAAGTATATAAACATAAAGCAAGGTTGGTTTTCAGAGGTTTTTCTCAACAATATGGAGTAGATTACAACAAGATTTTTATACCTGTAACATGTTTGGACATGGTAATATTGGTTTTAGAAATTGGAGCTCAAAAAATGTCCTATCTATCATATGGATGTAAAATAAACATTCTTGAATGGTTATCTTGAAGAAGAAGTTTATGTGAATCAGCCAAAAGGTGATGAGATTGAAGGTCATGAAGGAAATATGCATAAGTTGAAAAAACTGCTCTATGGTCTCAAAAAAGCACCTCGAGCTTGGTAAACTAGAATTGATTCTTATTTGATACAAAACGGTTTCAGTAGGAGTAGAAGTGAGCCTACCTTATACATCAAGATCAATGAAAAAGGTAAAATTTTGATTGTTTGCTTATATGTGGATGATTTATTCATTAGTGGAAATCTATCTACATATTCATTCAAATCAGCTATGAAGAAATAATTTGAGAATACAGATTTAGGCCTCATGTACTATTTTCTGGGCATAGAAGTTCAACTATTAGAAGCTGGAGTTTATTTCACAAGAAAGGTATGCTAATGATTTTTTGAAGAGATTTAACATGTTGAATTGTAAGCTAACACCAACACCTATTCCAGTAGGTTTAAAGTTAAGAAAAAATGAAAAGAGATAATTTGTAGATCCAAAATGATTCAAAAGACTAGTTAGAAGTCTCATGTGTTTGACAACCACAAGAATGGATATTATGTATGGTGTGAGCCTCATCTCAAGGTTCATGGAATCTCTAAAAGATTCACATTCATAATCTAGAAAAAGGATTTTGAGGTATGCATGTGGATCTAAGATTCATGGAATTTTGTGTTCAACATCAGATGAGTTCAAACTCATAGGTTACATAGACAATGACAGTGCCGAAACTATTGATGAAAAAAAGAGAATATCCAGCTATGATTTTCACTTTAGAATAGGTGTAGTTTCATGGGCATCAAAGAAGCAACCCATAGTCACACTATGTTCAACATAATCAATTCATGTAGCAGCAACAAGAGCAACATGTAAGGTTATTTGAATAAGAAGACTATTGAAATATTTGATGCAGAATCAAGTGGATGCTACAAAAACAATTTGTGACAACAATTAAGAAAAATAATTGTCCAAAAATTATGTTTTTCACAAGAGGAGCAAGCACATAGACAAGAGGTATCACTTAATCAAGGAGTTGGTTAACAACAAGGAAATTTGTCTTAAATTTTGTAAATCCGAAGATCATTTTTTTGATATCTTTACGAAATCTTTGGGAAATGAATTTTTTGAGTATTTGAGAACTTTTTTGGGAGTTTGAGATCTAGAATATGTCAAATCTGGAAGTGCACACTCATCTCCACAAGAATAAAAGTTTGAAGATCAAAATTAATGGGGAGTGTTAGAAAAAGAGTAATTTTTCCCTGAGAAAAGAAAAAAAGTAGTTTGTTTTTTATATGCTTTTATTTTTTAGTTTAGTTTTAGATTTTCTTAAGTTTAATCAAATCTATTGGATAAAATAAATCAAAAGCTTTGTATTACACCAAAGCATGCAGTTTTTAGTTCTTTTTTAAAGAGTTGGGTGTTTCATTGTTAGATGAAGCCATCTATTTATTAAAGGCAATTGTAAGTGTTTTCATATATCAAACAAATTCAGAGAGATTTTATGATCTGAATATCTAGATCTAGAAGAAGAAATATATGCACAAAAGTGTTCATCTAAGTTTGCAATAATATGTTTTATTTTCAATTCTTTTTTTTATTTTTGTTAGTTGTTATTTTATGTGCCAAATTTCTACACTATATATATCATTTAGAAGGCATACATTTTTAACGAAAGAGCAAAGCAAGAACTTGGCTTGTGGTCTAGAAGCCAGCGAGAATACATTCATATGGGCTATAAAAGTTTCCCCACATATTGAACCCATGACATCAAACGTCATTGCAAGTGATGTTTACAGCACATATCTTTAGGAAGGCTTCCTGGAGCACAAAAAGAATATATGGGAGGTCATATTTGGCTGGGTACCAATACTTGTAATTTTCTCACATGCATCTATAGGTGACTTCATGAGTCACTACAGGTGGAATTCTATACTTGAAAACATAACTCTTAAGAGTCCTATTAAACATGTGGCACATGCATGTAGACCAACACTTCAATTCCAAGTTAGAAATTGAGTTAGGAATTGGAATCCATGCTTGTAAACATGGAGCTAGGAATCCAAACAAGAAAAGAATGATGGATGTCACAACTCTTCTTTTAGGTAAAGAGGAAGGGAAATAGATGAGAAGAGACTCAAAATTTTTGAAGCACATCGCAAGAAATGTCGTTGCATATAACGGAGAATCTTCACAAAAAAAATCACTAGATTTTATGTTTGACACTAGTAAGTTAGAGAAGGCAAGAATGGTTGTTGGCTGTGGAGGACAAGATGATTTTTTTGGTGAAATTTATAAACTATGTGTTTGATGCAGGGCACACACCTTCAACAACTTGTAGTAAAATCAAATACATGTAATATGAAATTTAAAATTAATGAAAATAACAGAAAAGGAATTAGGGAAGGGATCTAACAAAAAAAAAAAATTGCATTAAGGGTAAGTGTAGAAAGTTGGGGGACAATTAAGTGGACATAAAATCCTGAATTTTACATCAAAAAACAACAAAACATCAAATTTAGCCTTCCACAGACTTGAACCATGCCGAAAATTCAAAAATATGTCATAAAAATTATACCATAACATAGGGGAGATTGTTATCTTTATAGAAATATTGATTTTAAAGTGAATAGAATAGGATAAATATCATTTTATAATATTTTACTAATAGTAGGTCTTTAAAACACTTTTTCCCATGAATGTTTATGTCTACATTTAAGACTACAAATTTTGTTTCACTTGTCAGAATGTGATAAAACTTATACCATCCCAACCATGGTGAAATTATATAAATGTTCAAAAAAATATATATTTGATTTCAATATTTTTTGATGAAGTTATGGCAGGAAAACGGAAAGTGCTCTATTTTCTTTATGTTTTCAGACCACTTTCACAGAAAAAATCATGAAAAATAAAATAATGCTCAAAAAATACAAAATAAAATCTCTCCCAAGGTAGATAGTGAAATCTAACTTCTCACCAAAGGAAAAAATATATATATCAATTATTGGTCATCAAAATCATAGGAAAACGAACTACAATCTTATAGGTGTTTTTTTTAAAATACGAAATCATTGAATTTTTAGTGTTTAATATAGCTATACTTGTCCATTTTTTTTAAAAATAGTAGTTTAGAAACTAGATTCCGAATGCTACGATTTATAATGATATAAGTTTTTCTAATTTTGAGTGTATGCATTGCTAATAATCCTTACAAGTTGATATTATGTTGTTATTTGAAATATGACATCCACTTATGACCCATTTTTTGTCCCCTAACTTGCTGCACTTACTCATTAATTCAAAAATATATGGCAATAAAAATGCACTACAAAAATCAATCAATTAAAAGAATAGGATTGACTGTCTAGTTCCAAACATAGTGCACCAATAAAAGGATTTACTCTTCCTAAGTATCATTTTCCCTCCCTACCAACCAGTCCTTGAGATTCCAACAAGAAATAAATAATAACTTTTAATGAAAGCCCCAAATTCTACAATAGCTAACTGCTCTAAAAGCTAGGAATTTATTAATTAAATAAACACTAAACTACCAGTTAAGCTTAAAACTCAACTCAAACAACTTAGTTGTTGCAAATTACTAGATTTAGTCAATTGCTTCCAACAAATTTTCCACCATGCAAATCATTCTCCCCTTTTAAATTTATTTGTGAACCTCTTGCTTTAGCTTCATCTAGGTTTTTTATATCTTCATACGTTCCTCTTTTGTGATCTAAGTGTAATGCCCACTCGTCTTCGACACTTATCCACTATGATTTTATTATTGTTGATTTTACTCATTAACATTATGATAATTATATTTTGATTCGTTGGTGATAGACTATATATACGTTTGGATTATCGATATGTTTTGATTCATGTTTTTTATTATGATATGCTAGCTGACACTGGTGGATAATTTTATACATGTTGATTTCATTATTGTCGATTTATACTGACACGCTATATTCATGATGCATTTCCTATGTTTTGATATTGGGATTAGTGTTGTGATCTCATTGATGTTAGTAAAATGGTATAATCAAATTATTTAGAAATTTTAGACAGGTGATAGATTTGCTTAATTTTTGTGACTATTATTGATGGATATGTATGAGTTATTTCTCGATGTTATTAATGTGGCCATCAGGCCATAGAGGTATTATTGTTTGTGATTTTAAGAAAATGATATCACTATACACCGAAAGGGGATAGGGGACTAACCCTAGAAGAATTGTGGGTGTTTACAACAAGGCCAATTTGACAACTTGTGTTCTATGTGTATGTTGTTTAATTGTTATGCTTTCTTAGGATGTTTCCCATTGGGGTGACGTCATGTGTGTGGCCATGGGTTGTGATGTTTCCTTCTTTTAATTTTGGTTATTTATCTTGTGGTGCATGTAACTAATTATTTTTAAAATAAATTCACTTTACTAGTACTTGTTAATATGATTTTAATTATTTAATTTAACTTAATTATAAAGTAATAAGAAGATATGAAAACTGGGCATTAATTAGCATAAATAGTCCTTGATATTTTCTTTATGTTGCAGGGAATTATTTGCATTTTTAAGTGTGTACTCTTCCTCCTTTAAAAATCTCGAATTTTTCCTTAGATGCCACTTTTTGAGACTTATGGGACAAGTTAATCTTGTCCCTTGCTTCTCAAAGTCATCCACCAACCATACTTATGAAGTATGGAGTCAATTTTAGAATTTTAATGCACTTGTTGAGTGAAAAAGAGAAAATAAAGTCACTTTTCTACTTACATCACTTAATATGTCATTGGAGGGTATGGAGTGCATGTTAGATTGTACACTTGTGCATGTCATAGTCTTTCTTATTCATTTATTAGAATTGGTCTTTGTGTGTTGACTTGTTGAGTTTTAATGGAGGAATTATGAAGTGACATCCTAAATGGATCCACCTCATCATCCTCACCCCCTTTTCTATATAACGAAGTGAGTTTGGAGTAATTGGGTTATTTGTCTCATTTCCTACACTTGCATTTTTTGAAGTTTAAGTTGGATTTCATGCTTGGAGCTTTGGGAGTTTGCATCTTCGGATTTTTATAGGATTGAAGGTGATTGAATATTTTTGTGTGAGTATTTTGGAAAATAAATTGAAAGGAAGGGTGTTACCCTTTTGATTTGTTATTGCATATCTTTTGATTGAGAAATATGGGATTGTTTGATTGTATGTTTTGTGGGATGTGAATGGATGTATATGTTCTTGCATGGGATTGGGTTGATTTTTAACCCTAAGAATGGTGCAGGATATGGAAAGTGGGACCATTGGGGAGGGAAAAGGGAGTTGTGAGGCATGCATTTTAGAGGGAATGTGATTAGGGTGTTCCACCTATGGGGAGAGGAAAGGAAATAACTACCACATTTTACATATTTACAAGGGGAGAGATAAACATGTACTTAAATGTTTTGTGACATGAACATGGAGGTTTTTGGGTGGGACCCCTATTTCACTTGGGAGGTAAAAGGAGATTGTTCCCATATTTCCTTTCTCCTTTGGCTTGTGTTCATGCCTATGTGTTGATTGGAAAATTGATAATCTTATTTTTTGTGTTTATTTGAATGTGCTACAATTGATGGATTGTATGTTTTGTGGAAGCCATCATAATTGTGAATTTTTCAAAGTTTCAAACTCTTCACATTGTTAGATGCTTAGGGCTCGGGGGAAAATAAGGAGGATGGATTCTCCTCCGTATTGGAATAAAGGTTGGGCAGAGAGCGTCACCTACTCTGCTTTCCTTGTATGGTGATTTGAAATTGAGAAGATGCAAGAGTGCAAACTCTAAGCTATGGAGTTAGAGGATGATCTTGATATGGAGAACCTTGTATTTGAGCCTATGAAAGAATCCTATTTTGTAAATTTAGCCATGTTGTTTCCACTTAGAATGGAAGGCTTGCAATTATTGCATTTTAAAATAAGGTTCTTGTAAATTTCATTTTTCAAATTTGTAATGTTATAGTTGAAAGGAAAAATTTCAAAGTTGTATTTTGTTAGAAATGAAACTTTTCCAAATCTGGATTTTGTTCAAAGGTTGTATTGTGTATACATTTTAAAGAATTGATGTTTTACAATTTTAAAGAGCTCTATTTAGTTGTATATTGTATTATGAAGATTTGGGAAAAGTAAGGAATGTAAAAGTTGATCGTAAATGGATTTATGAATGTTGAAAATGACTTATATTTTACCTTTGTTGTAAGTTTCATGTTGTGAATGAATATATTAGAAAAATAGACCCCTTATTCTATTTGTATGAGTTGTTTATTTGAAATTGGACAAAATGAAAAGTTGGAAATGTTTGTGATTACATATCAAGTTGTATGCAAAAAAAAAAACATACTATTGTACCTTAATTAATTTCCTTGACAATGGATCCAACCACTTAGCCACATTTAGACATATTCATATAAATATAAAAATTTCATACATCTTTTGTGAGCTCATACTTTTTTTTTACAAATGAGTATTGTTTGACAAATAGATTGTAGAAAATAAATTTTAAAAAAAAATCTTGTCAAAAATATATATAATTATTTAAATAGATTAATACAAGTATTAAATAGGATATTATTTTTATTATAAATACTTATATAAATATTAATAAAACATTATTATTTTATATATATATATATAATAGTTATTGTATTATTAAATTAAAAACATCTAAATCCTATTCACTAAGTCTAATTGGCCTACTCTTTTAAAAAAGTAAAGTATATATAAGATAAAAAAGAAATATATATTAGTTATTATATTATTAAATAGTTTTTCGTATTGAATGAGCATTTATTTTAATCGGTGGTGAGTTATTTTAATATAGAAATTTTTATATATATAAGAAGGGGTGGTTTGTTTTTGTGTTTGAACCCATACGACCATGTGGGAATTGGTTAGAGTTTTGTAGGGGTGATTTATTTTATTTAATCTAAATTCTAAACACAATGACCACTTTAACCCTAAGCCATGGTTACCATCACATAAACCATATAAATCAAGATGCTCAGAGTTTTCCCGAACCAATATTAATCATACTAAGGTCATATATATACATATACATATATGTGTATGTATATGTATATGTAACTATTATTATTTTTGAGCATTTTAAAAGAATAAATTTTAAGAAAATACAAATCTCTCTCTATGTATATCTATATATATCTGTGTGTGTGTATATATATGTATATATATACACATACATACATACATACATACATACATATATACATATATATGTATATATAATCCAAAAAATTGTGTATATATTTCTTTGTGACAAATAAATAAAATGGTGCAAACAATACGCAATAGAAATATATTAGATTTCTAATTTAACACAAAATATTACAAAAATAGAGTTGTGCAAACCCTCCTAAACTTTAATGTCTCCCATGGCTTCCACTCCTCTTTCTACCAAACCTGCAAACAAAATGGTGCAAATGAGAGATTAGGGCAAGAAAAAGTGAATAAAAGAAAACTCATGATGGTTTTTAGGGAAACCTTGATCAAAGGGCTCATGTTGTCTTGATTTTATGGTGAAGAATGAATCCTACCACTTTTTAACTTGTGGGATTTTGTAGGAATGGGTTTTTAAAATAATGAGTAGGGGGATCTAACTAATGGACCCGACTAGGGGTTAGAACATGGTTTTAAACTATAGAGTATTTAGACTTGTCTAATTAAATTTTAAATTTCATATGGGAATTTTTAGGTAGATGAAATGAAAGAGAAAAATAAGGGGGCTAAGAAATGTAATTAAGATAGAAAATATTTAAATGAAATGATTGAATTTAGTGAGAATAATTAAACTGTAATATTAATTGGGGAATAAATTAATAATAATTAGTTACTAATTCAATTCCAACTACGATAAAATTGTGTAGAATTTTTAATTAGGAATTAATTAAATCGTGACTAATGTTTTACCCTTACAACCTTTTAAACAAAAAAAATCCGTAAATTTTTCTCTAATAAATTAATAGACTTAGGTGTGTCTTTGAATGTCAAAATTGTGGGTGTTACATTTGGTATCAGAGTCTTGGGTTCACCACTTGGACTCTGTGTGAATACAAAACATAAAAAGTAAACATAACACAACCTTACATACAACACATAACATTGCATGATATTTTAAAACATAGAAAACTTAGAAAAGTGAAACAAAACTAAATGATGATGAACTAACTCTTTCTTTGGGTTTTTTAAGAGGCATGGACCAGACGATGAGTTCTTCCACATTGAGCTAGATATACCACCCCTAGAGAAATTAGTATCCACTATATTGCCATAGATACTATAGACATTACAAGATGTCAATACCGCTATACACGAAGGGTTGGTAGGGAGATTACCTAGCTGATAGGATAGAGAGCCATTACACGAGGCCAAACACTCTCGATGGCACAATTTGGAGCATAGGGCTGAGAACTCCTATGTGGAGTCAGCTACACGGGATTCACCTCAGAGAGGACATGGAGATAGGGCTATAAGACATAGAGATGGATCTAGGAGCCCTAGATCGATGGATGATTATATTGAGAGACTTAGAGGTCAACATATATCAGTAAAAGATCAACTCCAAGAGATATTGAAGATACACCCACCCCATTTTTCTTGAGACACGGTAGGATATCAAGAAGTGGCATAGATGGTTAGCTTGAGTGGATGTTTTAAGTTACGACCATGTACTAGAAAAATGAAGGATCGTGTTGTCATACAACTTCTGAAAGACAAAGTCGGGTTTTGGTCGAGGACAGAGGAGAAAAATATCCATGTGGATTCAAAGAATCTTACATGGGAGCTCTTTGAGGAGCATTTAAGGAGTAGGTATATATCCAGGTGGTTTATTCAGTAGTGGATAGATGAGTTCCATGATTTTTGACAAGCATATATGAGAGTGGCAGAGTATGAGATTTTGTTCTTGGATTTGTTAGAGTATATTGAGTAGATGGATGATGAGCAGGTTAGAGTACAAAGGTTCATCAGGGGCCTAAAATTGGATTTGGGAGAGGGAGTGCATATGTATTATCCATAGACTTTAGCAAAGTTTGTTGAGAAAGGCTACATTACAAAGGAGAACAAGGGGATGAAACAACATGCTAGAGATAGGGTGAGGATCCACATTCAGAGGGTGAGAAGCCATCAAGAGTGCTTTTCACTTCCCTCCTTTCACTATACCACCCCCAATGATTAAACAAGAACCATGTGTGTACCTGTCACTCTTTTATCTTCTTTTAAATATGTGTACTGTCATCACCAATCCGGCACTATGATAATTCTTCACCGGGAACTCCTCGTGCTATGATTATTTACTAATGCACAACCTTTAGTTTGGTGAATGTAATTTGGAAACAAAAACAACAACCGAACACAAGAATACCATCGACTATGATAAGACAGAATGATGAAAAATATGAAATATCAAAGTAAATTATAATATTAACATGAAATTGTTACAATCTCACCCATGAGGTACTTCAACAAGACCATGGGAGAAACTTTACAATTACACCTCTTGATGGCTTCTTCAACACACCTTTATATGATGGCTTCCTTTGCACACTTCCTACAATATTTCTCACTACTTCTTTCTATGCTAAATGAGGGGGGTGGCCTCTCTATTTATAGAACTTCCAGGCTTATCCATCCTATCTCTAAGATAGGATAAGAAATCCACTCTGACGAATCATATTCCATACCTTAACTCTTATCTGTACATGTAAGCTTATCTCTTAAGATAAGATAAACCTTATCATTTTACATGGGTTCCACATTTTTAGAATTTTTACAAATAAAATACACAAAATATTTATGACCTCACTCCTTGTCCTTATTACCAATATAATATTTCTAATTCCTAATCATGTAGACCCTACTTCTCTAATTACCCAAACTTTGACATTTTAACATTACTGGACCACTTACGACAAATATTTACTTTCTACAACATTCCTATTGTACTTTGACTGTTACCGTACTCCACATTATTGGTGACACCGTACTGACATCGCTGTTATCTTCTATCAGACGCTACTACTAATTACACTTAACAACATCCTATTCCTAATACATACATTAATGAAATAGAAATTATGGAGGAAAATTTTAGTGTCGACATCTTCCCCCTTCCTATCTTCTACTCCGTCCTCGGAGTAGACTATTATGGTGCTTGGAAAATCTTCAACTTGTCGTGGTTGACCCATTTCGTAATGGGAGTGCCATCCAATTCCTCCAGTCGGTACATACAATTTTCATGCACAGCTGCTATTTTGTAGGGCCCCATCCATTTTGGAAGAAATTTTCTCTGTCTTCTTTTTTTGTATCTGGAATCATACACTAGGGACCAAGTCATTCACATGAAATAGAGACCATCGGATCTTTTGATCAAAGTATTCCTTCTGCTTCATTTTATTCTTATGGCTTATATCCTTTGCTATTTCCCTCATTTCCTCTAGCAAATGAAGATGTACCAACCTTTCTTTTACTGAATCACTTTCATCCATCCTTTCATTTTTCATAACTCTCACAGTGGGAATATCAAACTCAATAGGAAGAACTGGCTCAATGCCATAGGCCAACTGAAATAGGGAGTATCCTGTTGCTGACTTTGATGTTGCCGTATATGCCCACAATGTTGCATGAATCCTTTTATCCCACTTATGTACCTGCAAGGCTGCATCTTTTGCTAGAATTTGACACAACACAAAATTTGTTCGTTCCACCTGTCCATTTGTGCTTGGCTTGTATGTTTTTTCCTTCCTGTGCTTAATAGAAAACTTATTGACTAGGGCTTCTACCACCTCATTAATGAAGTGGCTTCCTTGATCTGTTACAATTTCTAATGGACAACCAAATCTGGTGACAATGCGTTCATATATGAACCTTGCCACTTCATCCATGGAAGTTGTTTTCAATGGCCTAGCTTCAACCCACTTGGTTAAATAATCTGTGGCAACTACAATATACTTATTTTGGTGTGATGTAGTTAGAAGTGGACCTACAATTTCTATTCCCCACTTTTCAAAGGGACCAAGGGGAAGAATAGGACATAATGGAGCTGATGAAGTCTTACGGTTACCATGTGTTTGACAAATATCACATGTCTTACAATAATTATAATAATCTTTAAAAAGAGTGGGCCAGTGATAACCTACATCCAAGATCCTTCTTGCTGTAAGTTGTCCAGAGAAGTGCCCTCCACATGTACCATTGTGGAATTCTTCTAGCAGCTCCTTTCCTTGATCACGTCCAACTACCCTCTTGTACTATCCATCAAGTCCTATTTGAAATAATGCTCCATGCAGAATAGAATATGGACGACTGGCTTGAGTAATCTTTCCCTTAGTCTTTGCATTGGCACCATCAGGAAACTTGAATTCATTCAGATAATTCCAAATATCTATGTATTCACTAGGGATTGTGTCAAGGGAGAACAATGCTGCATCGGGAAAATCATAATCATCAAAAGATGATCCTAAACCGTCATAGGCTCGAGAGAGTGCGTCTGCATTGACATGCTTCTTTCCTGGCCTATCTATAATATCAAATTCAAATTCTTGTAGCAAAATTATCCATCTTGCTATCCTCCCTGATGGGTTAGGCTTCTTTACAATATATTTTAGAGCTTGATGATCTGTTACAACTAGAAATTTATGCCCTAGCAAGTAATTTCTACACTTCTTTACAGCAAAAATGATAGCCAAAGCCTCTTTTTCAGTTACAGTATAGTTTACCTCAGCACTGCTCATTTTTCTGCTCCCAAAGTAAATTGGATGTTCATTCCCATTTTCATCCTTTTGGCTCAAAGTACTTCCTAGTGCTGCATCTAAGGCATCAATGTACACAATGAATGGCTTGCTCCAATCTGGATTCTTCAAAACAGGTGAAGACACCAGGGCTTCCTTCAGTTGTCCAAAAGCTTCATGCGCCTTATTTCCTTGTTCATAAGTAACATCCTTCTTCAAGAAATGGGTTAGTGGCTGTGCAATCTTTGAGAAATTCTTGATGAACCTTCTATAGTAACCCACATGGCCTAAAAATGATCTCAACTTACTTCTATTCATAGGAAATTGTAAATCTTTGATTTTTGAAACTTTATCAGGATCAGTACCAATACCATCTCTGGATACAACATGCCCTAACAAAACGCCTTTAGAACATCCAAAGACACACTTTATAGGGTTTAGTGAGGCTTGTGCTTCATCTAACCTTTGAAATGTTGTCTCCATCTGGTGCAGGCGGTCCAACTTGCTCCCATAGATGCAAAAATCATCTAGAAATACTCTGATGAAGGTCCCAATGTAGGGTTCGAACACTCTATTCATCAAACGATGGAATGTTGCTGGAGCATTACACAATCCAAAAGGCATAACTCTATAAGAAAAAGTTCCCCAAGGAGTGGTGAACGTGGTCTTCAGCCGATCTTTCTCTATTATACGAACTTGGTTGTAGCCGCTATATCCATCAGCAAAACTATAGCACTCTTGGCCAGCTACTTCGTCCAAGATTTGATCTAAAAATGGAAGAGGGTAATGATCCTTCTTTGTTGCCTTATTGAGCTTCCTGTAGTCAAAAAAAATGTGTAGCTTCCCATTCTTTTTTATTGAGATCACAATGGGAGAAACCCATTCTGAATTCTCCACAGCAAATATGAATCCTGCATCAAGCAACTTATCTATTTCTTCTTTTACAGTCTTGGAAAAATTAGGATTCATTCTATATGGCATTTGCTTTATCGGCTTAGCACCATCTACCAGCTCAATACAATGTTCTACCCAACTTACTTGACAGAGTTCCTTGTAATCAAAAGTGAATAGGTGTATGTACCTTTGAAAGAGTTGGAGGTAGGATTCCTTCTCACTCTCCATCAGAGCATCACCAATCTTTATTTGTTGGAGACGATCATCAACTTCTTCTTCAGATAATTTTATGGGGTCATGAGTTGGTGTGACTGGAAGGATATCCATGACTGAAACATCCACCTCACTTTCTTCATCTTCAATGTCCACTTCACTGGAACTAGAGTAATCAGAGGATGTCTAATCATCAGTTTCATCACTTGAATCTACAGGTTCTGCTTTATGATGTCGAGGGATCACATTTATCTTCACCCTCTCTCTACCACGTCCAAGTGTCATGAAACCTTCATTCCAGTAGTTTCTTGCATGAACTCTCCTTAGCCATGGTCTTCCCAGCAGCATTGGGTACGCAATAGTACCCTTTTTCATCACCTGAAAGTCTACCACACATACCACACCCATAACAGATATTGCCACATTTGAAACTACACCTTCTGGTTTAGTTTTTCCTTTATTTAATAACCTTAACATAAGTGTTGAAGGGCGATCAATTTTTAAACCCAACATATTCATTACAGGCTCGGTCATTAAATTAACTGCAACACCTCCATCAACTAAGACATCATGAATTGAAATACCATTACATAATACCTCAGCTTGTGGAGCATAGGGATCTACCTCTGCCTCCAAAAAAGGGACCTCAACCTCCTTCCTTCTTCGAGCATTGAGTCCACCTCGAAACTCCTGCCTCTTCTCAGAAGACATAGCCAAGAGTTGACCATATGTAATAATTCCAGGCCTTTTGGATAGATCTTCCAAGATGGAGTATGGTCCTTGCCCCTGTGAAATCAGAAAATCCTGCACACCCAAATTTCTTCTCCTATGTTTCTTACTAGTTTCTCCTTTCATCTTCTTAGGATCAGTTCCATCTTGATTATCTTTTTCTTTCTTTCTTTTTGTTACAAACACATCTACTTCATTATTTCTACTCTTATCTACTACATTAAGAGAATTCACAGGTGCTTTTCCTTTATCATTATCTCTTGTACCAGATGTAGAAGCTCTATCTGGACAATTATACTTATAATGACCCTTTTTATAACAACCATAACAAACAACTTCAGAAATATTTCTTTTTAGACCTCTATCTCCTCCCTGAGAACTAAATTCCTTTCCTTGAAGAAGATTAATAGTTAACTAGCCCATCTTCTTAAGTAGATCTTCATACTCAGTAGATGTACTAGGAGAAATATTTGTGCTCACTGGGAGTGGTTGTGGATTATGGACCAAAGGTGCTGGTGTAGGCTCTACTTTAACAACAATTTCTTTGGGCTCCTCTTCCATGCTTTCTTCTTGCTTTCTTGCAATCTCCTTTGCTTGTTCAATGGTAGCTGGGTGATCATACTTCTCTCGTTGTCTGATCTCTGGATTGATCCCAAGAATGAAGTGCTTACAGAGGAGATTATCCACGCCATTCATCAACCCATCCGCTAATCCTTCCTTCCAGATCTGGGCATTGAGCTTCCTCCTTAGCTCTAGAACACGAGCATGATAATCCCTTATCTTCTCCTTCTCTCCTTGGGATAGCTTTGTGATCTCGATCATGAGATCTGTATATTTCTGTTGTTCACCAAATTCTTCAAGAAAAATTTCACTTAATAAATCCCATGAATTTTTCACATTATCACTTAGTGTTTCAAACCACCTAAGTGCTGAACCATCCAAAAAGGTAGGAAAAAATTCAGTCCATTGTTCCCTTCTTATAAGGCCATTACAAATACAAGATCATTTAAACTCTTGAATGAAAGAAGAAGCATCTTCATTAGATTGAGCTGAAAACATAGGAATCTTTCCCATTTTCAAAAGTAACCACCGTGAAATACCAACCCACAAGTACAATTAACAAGACTTATGTGCACAAATAATTGGAATCACTATACTAGAAAGTGACTTTACACCTTTCTACAGTAAAATAGAAATGACCATGGTAAACTATGGTAAAACTTGACTTACTGCGGTAAAAATTGACTTTACTGTGGTAAACACTATTCACGGTAAAAGGTGAAGTTACTGCCGTAAATACTATTCACGGTAAAAAGTGAATTTACTGCGGTAAATACTATTCCAGCAAAACTGACTTTACCATGGTAACTACTATGCACAGTAAAAACAAGGTTACCTTCTAATTGATTTTTGACTAAGTGGGAATATCTCTCCAGAAAATCCACCAATGAGGAATGGTCCTGGCAACAGAACCAAAATGTCATCACCAATCCGGCACTATGATAATTCTTCACTGGGAACTCCTCGTGCTATGATTATTTACTAATGCACAGCCTTTAGTTTGGTGGATGTAATCTGGAAACAAAACAACAACCGAACACAAGAATACCATCGACTATGATAAGACAGAATGATGACAAATCTGAAATATCAAAGTAAATTATAATATTAACATGAAATTGTTACAATCTCACCCATGAGGTACTTCAACAAGACTATGGGAGAAACTTTACAATTACACCTCTTGATGGCTTCCTTTGCACACTTCCTACAATATTTCTCACTACTTCTTTCTATGCTAAATGAGGGGGGTGGCCTCTTTATTTATAGAACTTCCAGGCTTATCCATCCTATCTCTAAGATAGGATAAGAAATCCACTCTGACGAATCATATTCCATACCTTAACTCTTATCTGTACATGTAAGCTTATCTCTTAAGATAAGATAAACCTTATCATTTTACATGGGTTCCACATTTTTAGAATTTTAACAAATAAAATACATAAAATATTTATGACCTCACTCCTTGTCCTTATTACCAATATTATATTTATAATTCCTAATTATGTAGACCCTACTTCTCTAATTACCCAAACTTTGACATTTTAACATTACCGGACCACTTACGACAAATATTTACTTTTTACAACATTCCTATTGTAATTTGACTGTTACCGTACTCCACATTATTGGTGACACCGTACTGACGGCGCCGTTATCTTCTATCAGACGCTACTACTAATTATACTTAACAACATCCTATTCCTAATACATACATTAATGAAATAGAAATTATGGAGGAAACTTTTAGTGTCGACAGGCCCCCACAGAGATATGTTGCGCATAGAGGGTGGAGTATGGAGCGTCCTTGTAGAGGTCCCCTTAAGACTTAGGATGCACATAGATTTCGGTCATATAGAGCTCGTCAGCAGCACCCATAGATGTCTATGACAGGATCCTTGGGGTCTACAACATGGACTACCAGGGCATTTGGAGTATTATTCATTCATTGGAGGGGACCAAGTAATGTTATTGGGTGTGGTGTACATGGGAATAACTCAAGAGAGTGCTTGCAAAACCCTTATAATCAGGGTAAGGAGCCTACTTCAAATCCTAAAGTCGGTGATATGGGACATAGTCATCATATTTATGCAGCAATAAGGAACCACTAGGAAAGGCATCAAGGTATAGTAATAGAGACTGCATGTGGCATTGGTGGTATCCCTACCTCTATATTTGTTACACCATTATTAGTAGAGTGATGCAGGATGATTACATATAGGTAGGATCATAGTTAGGAATTTGAGATGGCCTCTAGAGCTAGGCTCACAGTGGAATCCTTAGTTAAGGAGTGTGTAGTGGACCTAGAAACCTTCACTGTGATTGTGGATCTTCGTATCCTTCCCTTGGGCTCAGATGGAATTATCTTGGGTGTGGACTTGTTATCTGCACACAGAGTTAGAGTGGATTTTTATAGAAATGTGATATCTTATGCAGATGATTTGGAAGTTGAGTTGGTGATATTTAGAGTTAGAAGGCTCATTTCTATTCACACCATATCCGTTGTTCAACCGAAGCGGTGTGCATGAAAATGATGTCAGTTGTATGCCATCACTATTATCCAAAATTCACCCCTCAAGGTAATTTTGGTAACATGCATCAAATTCTTTAGTCCTGAGCAAGTAGATTGATTCAAGGCCCGAAATCATGTTTTTGGGGCCCCTTCAGCTTCTCTCTAACTCTCCCATCCAAGAAAAAATCCCAACGAGTTAGAAAAAATAGAAAAAATGCAAAAAATAAGGTTGCAGGATTGTTTTAAAGCATTTCGGGTCTGAAGGGTACGGATCGTACCAGTGCAGGTCGTACCAAGGTTCGTTGTACCAAGTTCGCGGCTGAAATACAAAGAAAATCAGCTAAGTCGAACATCTTTGTCCCAGGTGGTCCACGGGATAGTCGGGACATCGGGACATGAGGGACACGTGGGACGCAAAAAGGTGAAATGGCCGCAGGTAATAAAAATCGTCAAGTCTTTTGTTTCGCGGGGTTTGGGACAGTCGGGACAAAAGTACGCGTAGGACGCGAATCGACTAATTTTCCGCAAGACAGTCTATTGCTGGCAGTTCAGAGATTTTCATCTAGGACAGCCAAGAAAAAAGTACATGTAGGATGTGAATCATCTGATTTTACGCAAGACGGTCTATTAGGTGCAGTTCGGAGATTTTTCATCCGGGACAGCCAGGACAAAAGTACGCGTGAGATGCGCAGGACGTGAAAAGGTGAAAAAGTAGCAAAAGGGGACAAGAAATATCGAATCGGCCGATGTGAGAGAATTCATCTAGGACAGTTGGGACAAAAGTACGTGCGGGACACGAATCATCCAATTTTCTGAAATAGCTGTAGCAAAGAAGAAAAGTCAACGTTTGACTCGTGAACTTCAAACGGCCATAACTTTTGACTCCGAGCTCTGATTTTCAAAAAATTGTACTTTCTGGAATGAGCACGACGTCCTCTACGCCAAAAAAAAAATATTTAATGAGGGTATATATATTTAAATAAAATAAACATATTTGGCTCCAGTCAGTTAATGTTCATTCCCATCAAATGATAGAAAATGCCTGCTAGACCCAAAATAGCTGCCCGCACTCAGAAGGCCATAACTTTTACATTTCTCAACAAAATCACACGAAATTGGTACCGTTGGAATAATGGCTCTTATCCCGACACATAGAAATCAAGAAATTCTATATTTAATGAGAAATTGGTGGAGGATTTTCATAAAACGTAGCCGGGTTCATAACAGTGTTTTATTTGGTAGTTGGGAGTGCAATTAAGAGGCATGGTTATCATTATTTCTTTGCTGCAGCACCTGGGACAGTATGGGGAGCCTTTTTCAAGTAACACAATCATTTCAATCCATTTAATGCCTCTTACAAGTGGTTGAAGGACAGATTTTGGGATTTCCATTTTTTCCTTCTCTCTCTTCTCATTTTCTTATAAATTGGAGTGTTGGGCTCATTGTAAAGGGGATAGTTTTTGTAGAAAATATTTGTAAAAATTACTTTGTGAATCCAATGTGCCACAAGACCTTGTTGTGGACTCCTTGCATGGTGGTCCAGGGCCTTATCTTATAACCGATTAAATTGTGCATATCAGGAAGCAATACAATATAAGTTTGTGGATGCATCTTCCCCTGCTGTGTTTTCTTGCATTCTTCTTTCCCCTTCAACCTTGATTACAAGAATATTGTGTCTATTTTTATGTTTTTGAAGGGATCCATTATCATTGTGTATGTTTGAAATGTTGTTGTGAATGTATTTTTCTAGATTATGGAGAACTATCATCACCCCTTCTAGTGTGCACTTTACTTCTGTATCTCACACATTGGAAGACTACTCTCACACCCTCCTTTTCTGGTGTGTCACCACTTTAGTTTAGGATTTATATTTTATGCATTCTCTCTCCTTGGTCCCTTGGAAAGTTAGATTAGAATATTTAGTTTACCCTGCATTAGAGTAGATTGTGGTAGGTAGTTTAGGAGACAAGAACCAGCTTTCTCTGGAGGTCTATCTCAAGTAGCAAGTCCCAAAACTTGGAGATAGTACCCATGTTATCCAATCACACCTAGTGAGTTCAAGTATATGCACTTGTATGAACAATAGGGGTGCTGTGATTCGGTGATAACAGTTATTTTTTTGGGTTACGTTTTTCCATGATGATACTCATGCTCCAAATGTTTAGTTGTTTTCGATCATTCGGATATTTTCAAGGAGTATGAAAAACTAATATTTTTCTATAAAATTTTCCTTTAGGATGTACCTAAAAAAAATTAGGGAATTAGACTGTAAATGAGGTTTACTTAAATCTTCAAGCGTGATTTAGAATTCAATATATAGCGAAACAATTTATGAAGAACAGAGCAAGGATCAAGGAGATATGAGCATAAATGGGGTTTTTAATGGAGGTCCTTTCTGAGAAATTCCTAGAATCCATAACAACATGTCCTGCGGTAATGGAGTGCACCAATAATTTTTATGAAAAATTACTTTACAAATGGTTAAGTGTTGTGTTTTATACTTACCCCTCCTCACTGAACCTGGCTAACTCATACCTCAACTCACGCTTTGACCCTTCTTGCATAACCCAGATGATTAAGTGATATAAGATGAAGTGGGGTTACCAAAATTTCCAAGATGGGTCTTAGGTGTCCCCCTTATCCATTATCGAGGATTTAGTGGAGGTTGATAAACAGTGACAGTCAGGGGTGTCAAAATGTTACATGGGTCTTACTAACCTTGAAATGTGGGAAAGTTGAATGCGAGTTATGAAGTTTAATGAAAGCCCATGCAGTATTTTTGAGCTTCGATGAAGGTCTTAAGTGATGAAACTTGATCTCCTACTATGTGGTGGCCCATGTTCCTAGATGATCCCCATTTGTTTTACTTATGCAAATGTGAGGAGCGTGAGGAGCATCATCATTTATGGTTATACAGTGCCTTCGAGAGGGCCAAGTCTGAGATGGTGAACTTGGAAAACATGTGCATAACACTTGATAGATGTTCAATATTTAAGCTGACAAAAGTCTTGAAAATCCTATCATAGTTGATCCTTCAACATTCTAGAACTGTCCCTGGATTGGCCAGTCCTGAGACCAATGGGAAAAAGGTGAGAACTTCAAGGGATTGACTAACCCCTATTACAGGAGGTTGTTCCTATCATATTGCTCTCATCATTGAGGAAGGGTCCAAGTCCCTACAATTGTAAGTGCAAGAATTTCATTTGGTAACACCTCAGATGTGAGCAGGCCTTAAGTGACACAACCTCAAGGACATGAATTATGGTAGCACCTATGGTCTAGCACATTCTTGATGTCATACAGATATGTATCCCTTTGCACATATGCTTGACTAATATGGATAAAAGGTACATCATGACATGTATGGGTGGTCCAGTAGTAGCGTATTTGAGTCTCACTTTTGGAATCTATGAGCTCAATTCACCAAATCATTGACCTTCAAATAGCAACATCTGAGTCCCATGCTTTCTCAGCACATTGAGCTAGAAATAGACATTAGGTAGAAGGAAGACAACTTAGGAATGATCATTTGAGTGAAAAATACAAATAAATCCTTTTTTCACATCTGTTAGGACTTGTTTATGACCTCTCTTTGGAAATTCTATGCCCCTTTCCAAACCTGGTGATTGAGTAGTGTCCTAGGGAAGGTCAGAATGTAGTTATGGACACCTGAAGATAAATTTGCATTTTTATGGTGACTAAATATATGTACATCATATAGGACCAGGGTCTTATTTTTAGCTCCCACATGATAGCTTATTCCTTTGAGCTAGCCTCCTAGAGTTCGAGTCCTTGGAGACTCCCATAAAGGGAATTTAGTATGAATTTTCACTAGGATTGAGAGGTACTTCATCTGTACTATCAGGAAAACATCTGAAAATCTATGTACCTTAGAATGGAGGATTAAGAAGACATCCTTTCACTATGAAGTATGCATTTTCATACCCTTTTTATGCACATCATCTGATGAAGAAGATTCACAAATGATCATTGAGGATCAGTGATATCATCTAGAGAACATTTCCAGACTATATTTTTCACTACTTTTAATGTCTCGGTGTATACCATGTTACAGACTAGTTCAAGTTGATTAGCATCAGCATCTAGTTCCTAAACCTATATTTATCTTGCATATTTTCACTAAACTGGACCCCCAATGGGATTACCATTTCTATGGATTCCCCACACTGGGGCTACCGATGTCGTTATATTTTCCTTGCAACAGTCAATTGAGGGTGTTCACCAGGTGTAAGAAGGACAATAAGTAGCCCCTTTAGAGCCTCTGGTGAAGCACTTATCTTCTCTTATATCTAGATGTACTGGCATAAATCATATTTTAATGAACAGTGAGGTTACACATTAAACACTCTTCAAAATCACATTATGACTGTGATTCTTCATTTCCACTTCATGACTGGTAGACCACCAAGGACTGAGATGGTCGGGACGGATAAAGTTTCCATGACCACGAGAAGGATTTTCAGACAGATGGATAGTCTTAAGTTGTCATGGTGAATCAAATTTTAGAGAACATTTTTCATGTACATCATGACATCATTAGTCATAGATGGGAATAAGTTTCTTTACTAAGTTGTTTTTTATTTACAACAACCTTATGATATGGAGCTGGCATATAACGATTTTAGGATCCTTCTATCCTCCACTATAATGGACTATACATCTCCCTAAGCAATGGAACAGGTATAGTGTTTTGTGGTTATTCTCTGGTCCTAGCCTATGTTTACATAATATGCAGATATTAGCTCATCTTTTTCAAATTTTTGTTTCAATTGTGCATAAGTTTTAGCAGAAGAAGTATGCATTATTTTATTTTTGTTATGACTCCATGAGAATGGAGAATTTCACGAAGGTGTTGTTCATGGATTGTGGCACTCATCTCTAGCCCTCTCCATCCTTCATTTGTCTCCAATTTCCCCTCATTTGAAAGTGTATTGGGTCTCATTTGATATAATTTCACCCTCACTCAGCTCTCTCTAGCCTACAATGTAGCCTTGGACACAGTTATTATATAATTTCCTGTCCCTGAAGAAGATCCAAATATCAAAATATTACATAGATACATTGTAGATCCTTCTCATGTATTGGATTAGACCGCATTGTAGGTATAGGAGTAGGAACATGTGATTGTGGAGTCCATACACATTATATAACACTGGACCTTGGGCCTTCAAGGCTGCATGATTGATCAGGTGCGAGTCTAGTGGGACATGTATGATTAGACTGTAGCTATATGGGAGGATGATATTATGTAATGGGCCCTGTTTCCACACCTATTTCAATGAATTCCATCATAAAGTTGAGTTTAAGGGGAGGGATATTTAATGCCTACTCCTCTTCAACACTTACCTACTATTATTTTATTACTATTGATCTGAGATGAGGACATTATGATCCTTATATTTTGATTAGCTGGTGATATACTATATAGACATTTAGGATTGTCAATATGTTGTGATTCATGTTTTGTATTATGATATGCTAGCTGACACTGGTGGATGGTTTTATACATGTTGATTTCATTTTTCTAGATTTATACTAACACATTATGTTCGTGATGCATTACCTACATGTTGATGTTCAAATTAGTCTTGTGATCTCATAGATGTTAGTAAAATGGTAGAATCAAATTATTTTTAAATTTTATACAGTTGATAGAATTTCCTAATTTTGATGATGATTATTTATAGATATGCATGATTTATTTCTTGATGTTATTGATGTAGCCTTGAGGTATTTTTGTTTCTGATTACAGTAAAATGATATCACTGTACACCGAAATGGGATAGGGCACAACCCCTAGAAGAATGTTGGGTGTTTGTAACAAGGTCAATTTGACAACTTGTGTCCTATGTGTATGTTGTTTAATTATTCTACTTGGTTAGGAGGTTTCCCATGGGTGGTGACCTCATGTGTGTGGCCATGGGTTGTTTATGCAATGGAAAGTTGCACAAGCTATGGAATGAGGCTAAAGAACCTCAAAGCTTTGCTTTACTCATCCATGCACCATGAGATAAGAGATAAATAAGAAGCTAGCTATGCATATATAAATTTGAAACAAATATTCAAACCCTAGCATATATACTACTCTCTACTCCATGAATGCTTGATGAAAGTGAACCTAGTTAGATTCTAAGCAATAAAATTATGTGTTGTTTCTTCAATAGAGGTGAAGAATTCTCTCTAAAATGGCTACAAGACCAAGTTAGATACCTTCCTACTAACCGACTATGAATTTATGGATGCAAGATGGAGGAGCTTCAACAATGGAGGATAGCCAAGCTCAAATTCCTATTAGCTTAGCTAATGCAAATAAGTTCTGATGCCAATATCTCCAAATATGAGATATTTTTGTTATGAAAGCAAGGTGTAAGGTTGAGAGGGAGGGGTGACCCTTCTATTTATAGCTTTCCAAATGGAAGATTTTGGAATTTGGGTGCATGTGGGACTAAAGCTCAAAAATCACTTTTAGATTAGATTAGGATAAACACGCTTTAGGCTTAGTTAAGCTTGGTTTAAGCTAGTTAACTAGAGTTTATGCTAGTTAAACTTGATTAGAAAGTGATTAGAGACTCGTTGAGAGTTGGGAGAGTGTTTGGATAACCAATTGGGATTGATAGATAGCCTAAAAATCCAATAAAAGTGGTCTAGAGAGAACTAGGGAGGTATCTGAATGGTCGACAGGAGGAATGTTTAGCTAATAAGAGAGATATTAGCCAAACAAGCTGAATATGGGAAGAATACGACCAAGAAGGTGTTGTGAATAGGCATCTGAGAATGGAGCGAAGAAGGGGGAATTAACGAAGTGTTGTCAATAACCTAAATGGGAGGAAATACTAAGTGTAAGCATATTATAGGTGTCTACATTTTCCCCTCTTTGGGTTGTTGTAAGTGACGTCACTTCAAAGAAAGTAGACAAGCATAAACAAGTAGAAAATTTTGAAGGGATAGAAGAAAAACGAGTAGAATGGACGATGCCCCCTCGATTGTTGTTGGGGTGATGAAAGAGGTCGATCAATGATCAAAAGGAAGATAACAAGAGAACAAAAGAAAGAATAGTGTGAAGAAGAAAGGGTATATAGAAGAAAAGGAGTGCGAGGAAGGGGGAATGAGATAACTTCCATCTAATGCCTTTTAAACAACTTTATTTTTCATAATATTACTAACGATCTTCATCATCGGTTCTTGTTAAAAAGAATGAACCAAAGTGTAGTATGACATGAAAAGCCATATATATAAAAAATTCCATTGTTGAAAACACCAAATCCATGCAACATACAAAATTCAATGCAATACGGGAAAGTAAAATATTCCTAACTCCATGCAACATAAAAAATACAATGTAATACGAGAAAGTACAACAAGCTAACCTAAAAAAGAGACAAGATGCAATGTTTTTGTTATCAAGATTTAGTTCCGACCTGTGAAAATTAATGGCAAGGGTAAAAAAATGTGCCCAAAGCAAGGATACATGTGAGGGGAATAACAGAGGACACTTCAGTCCTATGAAAAAGTAATGTGCACTACGACACAGTACCAAACAACTTGTTGTGCCCTAGAGTATAGACGAAGTAAGAAGCCTATATTTTGTTGATGGAGGCAGATCAACATGATCCGCAAGTCATTTAAATGAATAGGTGAGAACCAAAGAGTGACATTTTGTAGGAGGATTTTTTATTGTTTAGAAGTTTTCTTAAACATATTTGAATGTTTTTGTGATTTTGAAAGTTTTCTAAAACTATGTACAGGAAGATGAGGAAGCGTGGATACCCCTAGCAATAGATGGGATGTACAAGGGCATAAGGCCATGTGTGAACAAGAAAGGTGAAGCTACAAAAATTCCCCAGTGATTAGGTGGGAGTATTCAAAGGAAAACTCTTCACATGTAGAAGCGGGACCCAAGGCCATTATGGCTAGGTTCAACATGATGATGAACATAAACCAATGAAGTGTTGAGAAGGAAAACTGTTTCCCCCAACGTAAGTTGGCCTAAAAGCACATGATAGAAAGGAAGGAGAAGATTGTTTTTGTGAAAGGGGACAAAGGTGTCTGAAAACATAGCAAAAAAGTAATCCTATACACATGGATTTTTTGGACTGAAGTCGAAGAACTATGTGAAAGATATGAATGTAGCTTAGAAGCCTCATGATGAAGAAGTGATTAGCCAAAGATAGAACTTGTTAGATAAGATAAGGACTAAAGTAAGAGTTTGAACAAGGTCCAAAAAAAAGATACTTGGTAACATACTAATCTTGCCTACTCATAGAGATCCAATGTGTGCACGTGGAATTTAATTACCTCTTGAAGGGAATATTTAATAGACAACAAGTGAAGAAACCCTAGCCAATGTGTACGAATGATTTATTTTGAAAGGCGATAGGTGATTTGTGAATGAAAGGTGGAAGGATAGTCGTATATTGCTCCACTACCAGCCAGACGTCCATAGCCCCGACAGAGATGTATTTGATTATAATCACAACATTTCTCTAATTCCAGTAGGCATCCATAGCCCTGATAGAGATTATTGGAAATACCCCAAGAGAGAGTAATATATCAATTTGATTTTTCTTTTTAGCTTTTAGCTTCTGATTTTTTAATTGATTTTGATTCGTTTGCTTTCTGAAAACTTATTTCAGCTCTCTTGTTTGATAAGTGGTTAAGAACCACATATGGCTTGATGGAAGGAGGTGGAAGTGATTGTTATGACAAAATTGGTTAGTGTCAACAAATATGTCCAAAATTTCTTCACAACAAGTTGATTATATGCAGATAGTGATAGGATCTCTAAGAGGTCAGTTGTTCTTTAATTTACCAAGGTGATAAAAGAATAGGGTCAAATAGATACCATATAGATAAATGTCACAAAATGCATGCAAAAAAGCTAACAAAAATATCACCAAAGGGATGAAAATGGTAGGAAGACTTGCAAAATAACAAGGAAGGGAAGAAAGAAACATCCATGTTTACGCAATACCTGATTGTAATGTTTGATCTTTGTACCTTTTATTTTTTTGTGTTTTCTCAATGTTTTTGGATTTTTGAATTATTTGCTGATTTTTAGCTTTTTTTGATATTTTAGAAGGTTGAGACTAAAAAATTCACTATGCGTGGTAAGATCCAACAAAAATGTCTGCGACTTCTTTGATAAGAGAGACTAGGCATGTTTTTCTTATCAAGCGTCATGTTATCCCCACTCTCGATGATTGTGGTGAGCTCGTACTCAACAAATGACAGTGATTTATCCTAAAACAAGGATTTCGTATGTGCGAGATTGAATTCCCCATCTAGAGGTTTATGCACTTTACGCCAAACTTGATGGTTACATTGATATACATTTTTGAATCATTCATGATTTACAATTTTGAGATTGTTGGAAGTGTTGGAAACTTTGGAGCTCTTAGAATTTTTAAACTGAGCTTGATAATGAGCCTGTTTCGCTTTCTTATAAGCTAATGTGTGACTTCTCTGATCCCAAGAAGGAGAAGAAAGAGAATGTTGACGTTTAGAACTAATGTGAGAAATGACCGCGGGCTTGCCACAACCATTGATAGAAGAAATATGTGATGGATGAAAAGGATACTGTACAATAATTGAGAGAGGATGGGCTATGAAGAGGTTAGCCACTAATAGAAGATGATAAAGGCTTACCGGGATATGGCCCTAAGATGGAAGAAATTGGGCTACAAGGACATGGCCTAAGAATAGAAGAAGAGGGACTACTGGGAGGTATCTCATAAATAGAAGAGGATGAAGGGATACTAGGACATGGCCCAAGAATAGAAGGTAATGGGATACCCAGAGGTGACCCACAAGTAAAAAATGGAGGACTACCCGTGGGTGGCCCATGTATAGAAGAATACAATGGGATACTCAGTGGTGACCCACAATTAGAAAATGGAGGGCTACCTAGGGGTGGCTCCAAGATAGAAGAAGATGATGGGTTACTCAGCAGTGACCTGAGACAAGATTTTGATTAAGGAATGATGATAGATAAGGAATGATTTTGTAATGAGAAGATAGGACATGGATCAATGCTAGACCATGACATCTCATCATGCTTAGAAGAAGGTGAAGATGGAATAGAAGAAGAATCAAGTTCCACGACCTTAGGCTTTTCATCTATGTTCTGATAAAAGGAATCAACTTCTTTTCCCCAATATGCGAGTGTATAAGGTTCTAGAAAGAAACCTTGATTACAATCCTCTAAAGGGATATCATCATGTACTCTGACTGATTCTTCATTCTAAGAGAAATCAATCAGTAGAGGTTATTGTTCGTTTTCCATGGAAGGTTCAACAGAAGAAACAAGTCTGATAAGCAGGGACGATTTATTGATAGAAGAAGATGACTCAAGAGAGGAAGTAGGATTGGTGGTAAACATCTCATAAATGGATGGTTTGGATTTGGAACTATGTTATTTTTTTTAAAAAAAACGTAATGTAGGTTGGAAAGTAGGATCTCATAGCCATTCATTAATTTGTGACATAGGAGTTGAATTAGAGGAAGAGGTTGTTGAGATGACTGATGAAGGAGGTCCTGCGAAGAAAGGGAGGACTGTGACTCAAGAACCAAATTATATGTTCGATCGATGGAACTTGGAGTCACATGAGTCTTTAAATGAGGAATACGTCGTTGAGGTGAATTGGAATAAAGGTATTGCCAAGGAAGGGAGGACTGTGACTCAAGATTTGATCTAGGGGTATCTAAACAAGAGTTGGGATCCACGTCTTTATAAGAAGAGTGGGAGTCTGAATGGTAGTTTGGATTTGAATAAGAAGAAGAAGAGTGGAGGGGAACCTAAATAATAATTTGGATCAGAAGCATCTAGACCATACCATTGACTATGAGCTGAAGGTGGGGAACAGGGTACCCGACTGGGCTCTCTAACACAAAGAACCAAATGAGGTTTAGCTATAATGGGAATATTTTTATTTGAATTGCTAAACATAGGTTTCATATTGTTGTAAATGTGAGAAAATGTATGATATTCAGTCATTGTTTGCGTCATTTAGGTGTGAATTCCTAGACCTAGATAGTGTGATGGGAAAGCTTCAAAGGGAAGGTAGTGACATGTCGATTTGGTTAGCATAAGGGAAACCAACTAGACATTGCATAAGTATGGAGATGCATGTGTGATTTTCCAAAGAGGGTCTAAAGAAAATGGACATTGTGATGATGTAATCTTGATGAGATTGAAAATGATTGTCCTAGAAAATAATTTTTCTAGATAAATAATCACAAGGAAAAATCATGCAAGTGTGAAACATAAAGCTAATGAACAAGGAAATACACCCTATGAAAATGCATGTACAAAGTGATAGTTATATGCAAAGATGATCAAATGATGAATCGATCTAAACTATGATGATGATCTTGAAATCAAGATCAAGTGGCCATCAAAGATATGAGGACGCATCCACACACTTTAGATGTTTAACAACTCAGCTGCAAACATGGATGAATTAACAGTATCTATGAAAACAATCCCAAAAGATGCCTTCTCTTTCCCTAAATGGGCAACAAGAATGCAAAGGTGTAGATCAAAAATATGAAAAATAAACTAAGTGCCACTTGGGCAGAGCTTCACCTCGTCTGAAGGTGAGAAAGAAGATAAGCTAAGTGAAACATCGTCTAATTTTCATGATGAAAGTAACTTGGATCCAACTTAACTAGATTATTTTCCTTGTTCAAAAAATAAGGTTCTGAATCCAAATAAGTTATCACTTCGTGATAGCCAAGATGCGACGAAGGACTAGTAAAGTGGGCCTCAAGACAAAATGGCCTCCTTAATAAGATCTCTCAACTAGGTATTACAAAGCCATCTAAGAGTGGACACGATTTACCCAAAAAGTCACACTGACTAATTTGGGAGTATCTTGGCTTTTCCCCCTTCAAGTACAGTGGGCACTAAATGCATCCATCGTGTACTCTTTCCAGGGTTGCAATACAAACATCTTTGTAATGCTAACTCGCAAGGAAAACTAGTCATGTGGGTAAGCGAGGTGCTTCTTATTTCATCCACGAGGTTACACATTAGTGGACTACTTTAGGGTTCTTGTAACCACCCCCATTGTTATAGATTAAGGAATTATTCCAAAGGGGTTATGTTCTAGTTGAGATGATAGGGACGTACCCTTTTCCAAAACCTACAATATAGTGTTTTGAATATGGTGTGTTTTTTATCTTGCTTAACTTAATGTGGTTTTAAGTAGCACACCATTTGACAACTTGTAAGAACAAATGTATTAGAAGTTTGTGTTTGTTTACTTTGATGTATCCTTTCTTTAACATGCAATTTTTTTCCTACATAGCAAGGTTGGTAATTTTCCAAAATGTCATATAAAGGAGATAAGATGTTGTTTTTGATTTCCCAGATCATCCTAAGACACAAGAAAATAGCATAGGCAGCCAGGTACCTCACTCAAATTGTTAATAAATGGAAAAATCCTAAGTACAATTTGAAAATAAGTTCCTTTTAACAAACTTTGAAAGCTAAATAAACCATTTTGCAAATATGAAGAAAGTGGTGAAACGTTTCTGATTTCCAAGATCACCTAAAAAGGTGCGAGGGAAGAGCATACACCTTCAAAACTAAATATGCAAATGTTTTTTGATTAAGTTATTCTAAAAAAAACTTAATGTAAAGGAAACCTCTAAACCACTGTTAGAATCTTGCAAGAGTTAAAAAACAAAGAAAATCAAAAAATTCTAGAAATCCAATTTTTGCACTTTTTAACAATTTTTATTAATTTGGATTTTTAGAGGTCTCTGGAGCACTTTGGGAGTTTTGTGATAGAATTTCCCTTGAAAAATATATGAAGCTTAGTTTTTAAAGTTTCCTCGCAAAGTATGCTTCATTATCTTTCTGACGTCTATTCAAAATCTAAAAACAGGTTAACGAGTCAAAAGATATGGTTAAAACAAGGAGCACTAAAAATAAAAAGTATGAATCCAGACTACACAGTGACACCTGCACACCCAGAATGACACATACATGCCCCATCAAATGGATACGCACCCAAGTAGATAGGTACGGATGAAAAAAATAAAATGCAAAGTCAACAGAGTGAAACAAGACACCTGTGTGCCCAGAGTGACACATACGCGCCAAAGCTAGCGTATACATGCCCTAGCAAAAAACAAACAATTTTAATATTTTCACACAGTTAATCCATTTACGTGTTTGTGGCTAGAGAGATGGATATGCACTCCATATGATGAATACACATGTGCATGCTTGTAAAGGTAAAATTTTCAAATTTTTTACACAGTCTAGCCCCTGATGCATATGCGGCCAAGAGGCGGATACACATGCCAGATGACGGAGATGCGTTCGCGTCCCTGTAGAATTTTTTTTTTACAAATGATGGGGACTGCCAGACAAGTACGTTCCTATTTTGATGAGGACAGTGGGGTTTCAACATGTATGTGCCCCTTCTTTGACACCTACGCGGACCTTGTGAAAAGCCTACAAAAAAAAATGGATTTTAAAATTTTCAAAAGCAAACAGGTTAGTTGTTAGTCAAATTTTCCTATTTCTATATCAAGACCACAAAATGCATGTAAATGAAGGTCATTTATCTATGTTTAGGAATAAAAATGAGGAAATAACAAGTGATTTGAGAAAAAAACTTGAAAATAAGCTTTGTAAAACCTAAAAGACATCCATTAATCGAGGATGGACATAAGTCTCCTACCGGGTGTGCCAAATGTATCGAATGGAAAATAAGCTTTGTAAAAAATATGGATGAGGATAAAGAACCCCAAAGCTTTTCTAAATCATCCATGCATCATGAGATGAGTGTTGAACAAGATAACTTCTACGATAATGAATTAAACTAAAACACTATCATTTTACCTCTAACTACTCTATGAGTACTTAAAACATAAATTAAACCTAGTTAAACCTATGAGAAATCAAATTAGATTTGTTTTTTCTTCAATGGAGGTGAAGACGTATCTCTAAAATGGCTACAAGACCAAGTTAGATACCCCCCTACTAACCTACTATGAAGTGTTGGATGCAAGATGGAGGAGGTTCAACAATGGAGGATAGCCAAGATCAAATGCCTATTAGCTTAGCTAATGCAAATGAGGTCTAATGTCAATATCTCCAAATATGAGAGATTTTTGTTATGAAAACAAGGTGTAAGGTTGAGAGGGAGGGGTGACCCTTCTATTTTATAATTTTCCAAATGGAAGAGTTTGGAATTTGGGTGCATGTGGGACTAAGGCTAAAAAACCACTTTTATATTAGATTAGGATAAACATGCTTTAGGCTTAGTTAAGCTTGGTTTAGGCTAGTTAACTAGGGTTTAGGATAGTTAAACTTGATTAGAACGTGATTAGAGACTCATTAAGAGTTGGGAGGGGTCTGGATAACCAATTGTGACTGATAGATAGCCTACGAAGCCAATACAAGTGGTCTAGAGAGAACTAGGGAGGTTCTAAATGGTCGAGAGGAGGAATGTTTATCTAATAAGAGAGATATTAGCCAAAAAAGTTGACTATGGGAAGAATACGACCAAGAAGGTGTCGTGAATGGGCATCCGAGAATGGAGGGAAGAAGGGGGAATTAACGAAGTGTCATCAATCGAATGAATGGGAGGAAATGCTAAGTGTAAGCATATTATAGGTGTCTACAGGTTGTGATGTTTCCCTCTTTTAATTTTGGTTATTTATTTTTTAGTGCGTGTATCTAATTATTTGTAAAACATAGTCACCTTATTAGTACTTATTAATATGATTTTAATTAATTAATTTAAATTAATTGTAAACTAAAAATAAGATGTGATAATTGTGCATTAAGTAGGGTAGATGGTCCTTTATATTTTCTTGATGTTGAATGGAATTAATTACATTTTGAATTGTGTACTCTTCCTCCTTTCCCAATATCAATTTTTTTCCTTAGACACCACTTTTTGAGACTTATGGGACAAGCTAACATTTTCCCTTACTTCTAAAAGTCATCCACCAACCATAAATATGAAGTATGGAGTTAATTTTAGCATTTTTAATGCACTTTTTGAGTGAAAAAGAGTAAATAAATTCACTTCTCTACTTACCTCATTTAATATGTAATTAGAGGGTATGAAGTGAATGTTGGAGTGTACACTTGTGCATGTCATAGCCTTACCTATTCATTTATTAGCATTGGTATTTATGTGTTTACTTGTTGAGTTGGAATCGAGGAGTGATGAAGTGACATCCTACATGGAGCCAACTCACCATCCTCACCTCGTTTTCTATATATTGAAGTAAATTTGGAGTAATTGGGGTTTTTTGTCTCATTTTCTACACTTGTATTTTTTGAATTTTGGCTTGGATTGCATGCTTGGAGCTTTAGGAGTTTACATTTTGGCTTTTTTTTTTGGATTGAAGGTGATTGAAGCTTGTTGTGTGAAGATTTTGGAAGCTAAATGGAAAGGTAGGGTCTTTTCCTTTTGATTTATTATTGCATATGTTTTGATTAAGAAACATGGAAGTTTGAGTGTATGTTTTGTGTGATGTGAATGGATTTATGTGTTCTTGCATGGGATTGGGTTGATTTGTGACCCTAAAAATGGTGTGAGAGATGGAAAATGGAATTATTGGGGATGGTAAAAGGAGTTGTGAGGCATGCATTATTTGAGGGAGCATGATTAGGGTGTTCCACGTATGGGGAGAGAAAAGGAAAACATTTCCACATTTTGCATATTTGCAATGGGATAGATAAGGATGTATGAGTGTGTTGTGTTTTGCACATGGAGGTTTTTGGGTGGAATCCCTATTTCACTTGGGAGTTACAAGGATGTGGTTCCCATATTTTCTTGCTCCTTTGGCTTGTTTTCAATCCTATGTGTTTATATCTTGTTTCTGTGTATTTATTTGAATGTGTTGCAATTTGTGGATTGTATGTTTTGTGGAAGCCATCATAATTGTCAAGTTGTCAAAGTTGAAAAATATCCCTATTTTTTTATTGTTGGGGGTCAGGTGCCAAAAAAGAGGATGGTTTCTCCTCCTTATTGGAATAATTTTTGGGTGGAGAGTGTCACGTACCTCCCTTTCCTTATATGGTGATTCGAAATAGAGAAGATGCAAAAGTGAAAAGTTGAAGCTATGGAGTCAAAGGATGATCTTGATATGAAGACCCTTTTATTTGATCCTATGAAAGAATCCTATATCTTAAATTCTGCCATGTTTTTTCCACTTAGAATGGAAGGCTTGTAATTATTGTATTTTAAAAGAAGGTTCTTGTAAATTTCATTTATCAAATTTGTAATGTTATAGTTGAAAGGATAAATTTCAAAGTTGTATTTTGTTGGAAAGGAAACTCTTCAAAATCTAGATTTTGTTCAAAGATTGTATTTTGTATCCATTTTAAACAAATTTTGTTGAAGTATTATAAATATCTCTCTATTTGGTTGTATATTTGATTGTGAAAATTTGAGAAAAGTAAGTAGCATATAAGCTGATTGTAAATGGATTTATGAATGTTGAAATGGATTTAGATTTCACTTTGTTGTAATTTGCATGTTTTGAATGGAAATGTTGGAAAAAGAGACTCATGTTGTATTGATCTTATAGTGGAGAAAGAATCCTACAAATTTTTAAGCTGTGGCTTTTTGTGGGAATGGGTTTTTAAAATAATCAGTACGGGGCTCTGAGTAATGGGGTAACATAGGGTTTAGAACATGGTTTTAAACTATAGAGTATTTAGACTTATCTAATTAAATTTTAAATTGCATATGGGAACTTTTAGGTAAATAAAATTAAAGGGAAAACTAAGGGGCCAAAGAAACGGTATTAACATAGAAAATATTTAAATGAAGTAATGGAACTTAGTGAGAATAATTAAACCATAGTATTAATTGGTGAATAAATTAATAATTATTATTTACTAATTTAATTTCCACTACCATATAATTGTGTAGAATTTTAAATCAAGAATTAATTAAATTGTGACAAGTTTTTAACCCTTGCAATGTTATAAACAAAAAAAAAATCCGTAAAATTTTCCTCAATAAATTAATAGTCTTTGGTGTGGTTTTGAATGTCTAAATTATGGGTGTGTTACACTAAGTATTATCAGAATCAGGTAATCCCCTCAACTACACTAAATACATCCTATAATTCTTCGCCCTTGTAGCAGTAATCTTGTTGTCCACTATCTTCGCAATCTATTACCTAGTTTTATTTGACAATTATTTGGTCCAATCTTATCTTGAACTTCTTCAAGGCCTACATGATAGGAATAATGATCCACTAAAAAACTCTCCACCATGGTCATCAGTGTTTATGAAACTGTATGTAGTTTCTCATCTGCCATTTATTGGAGGAACATAACGAGTTGGAGAATTTGATGTTGATGCTTATCTGGGAAACTGTTATGAGGTAGAGGAGGAAACATAACGAGTGTGGAGAATGATGTTTGATTCTTATCTGGAAAATGTTTGAGTTAGATATTGTCTTGTCTTTGGTCCATTTGCAAGGTCTATGTTTATGTATTTATATTTTATAAAATTATTTTTATCAATATTTTGTGACATAAATTAGTACATTCGAGATGGCTAGAAAGGCTGCTTCTCATCAAGAATCTGTCAAATATAACTCAAGCTGGGTGTTTGAGTTGGTGAGTTTCAAACTACGTTGGTCTGTAATTTCTATTGTGTCTTCAAATGCCTTACACTTAAAATAAAAGATTTTTTGTCTAGTAATTGTGGAGTTTAGAATTTCTTGATAAGGGCTTTTCTTTTAGGTTGTCGCATGTGCTACCATGAAGTTTTTAATTTGGTTGAGTAATTTCTCCACTTACACATAATTATGTTGATAGGTGATCCACAATGGTAGTTTTTTGTGGTATAATTTAGTGAGATGTTCACTTTTAAGTACCATTTAAATTTATTGTTCATTTGACCATGAAAATTTTAAGAATACTTTATACATCCATTTGACTAGTGTTAATAAAACTGTATGTAGTTTCTCATCTACCATTTATTGTATGAGGTAGACGAGGAAACATACCAACTGTGGAGAATGATGTTTGATGCTTATCTGGAAAATGTTTGAGTTAGATATTGTCTTGTCTTTGGTCCATTTGCAAGGTCTATGTTTATGTATTTATATTTTATAAAATTATTTTTATCAATATTTTGTGAGATAAATTCGTACGTTCGAGATGGCTAGAAAGGCTGCTTCTCATCAAGAATCTGTCAAATATAACTCAAGCTGGTTGTTTGAGTTGGTGAGTTTCGAACTAGGTTGGTCTGTAATTTCTATTGTGTCTTCAAATGCCTTACACTTAAAATAAAAGATTTTTTGTCTAGTAATTGTGGAGTTTAGAATTTCTTGATAAGGGCTTTGCTTTTAGGTTGTCGCATGTGCTACCATGAAGTTTTAAATTTGGTTGAGTAATTTCTCCACTTACACATAATTATGTTGATAGGTGATCCACAATGGTAGTTTTTTGTGGTATAATTTAGTGAGATGTTCACTTTTAAGTTACCATTTAAATTTAATGTTCATTTGACCATGAAAACTTTAAGAATACTTTATACATCCATTTGACTAGTGTTAATAAAACTGTATGTAGTTTCTCATCTACCATTTATTGTATGAGGTAGACGAGGAAACATACCAACTGTGGAGAATGATGTTTGATGCTTATCTGGAAAATGTTTGAGTTAGATATTGTCTTGTCTTTGGTCCATTTGCAAGGTCTATGTTTATGTATTTATATTTTATAAAATTATTTTTATCAATATTTTGTGAGATAAATTCGTACGTTCGAGATGGCTAGAAAGGCTGCTTCTCATCAAGAATCTGTCAAATATAACTCAAGCTGGTTGTTTGAGTTGGTGAGTTTCGAACTAGGTTGGTCTGTAATTTCTATTGTGTCTTCAAATGCCTTACACTTAAAATAAAAGATTTTTTGTCTAGTAATTGTGGAGTTTAGAATTTCTTGATAAGGGCTTTGCTTTTAGGTTGTCGCATGTGCTACCATGAAGTTTTAAATTTGGTTGAGTAATTTCTCCACTTACACATAATTATGTTGATAGGTGATCCACAATGGTAGTTTTTTGTGGTATAATTTAGTGAGATGTTCACTTTTAAGTTACCATTTAAATTTATTGTTCATTTGACCATGAAAATTTTAAGAATACTTTATACATCTATTTGACTAGTGTTTATAAATTTCTTCCTTTTTCTTGAAGGAGTCAATTGAAAAATCATAATCGCCAGTTACGTCCATAGACATTTTACAAGCACAATGGGTTGTAGTGTAATGTATTGAGCTGTTAAATTTTATGTTCAATTTTATCTTTGACATGTATTTGACTATCATATGAGAATTTTAAGCTTATATTTGACATCCATTTTACCATTGCATAAAAGTTCGTTCATTTTTTTTAGAGGAGTCAATCAAAAAATCATAATTTTAGTTACATTACTAAGCATTCTATAATGAAAATGGGGTTAATTGTTATCTAGTGAGTTGTTCATTTTTATGTCGAAATTTAAATTTGACTTCCATTTGACCATCACACAGTGATTTTAAGATTGCATTTATTGTCTATTTGACCATTGGCTAGAATATTTTTTCTTCTTGGGGGATAATTCAATTATAAAAACATAATATATGGGCCATAGAGTGGTATTCGAAGGCCTTTTTTTATTCCTAGAATTTTTTCCTTGGAGCCCACATAAAGGGAAATTTGTCACAAGTCATTTGGAATTCATGGAGAATATGGTGGCATTATGAATCAATAAAACCTGTAGAGTGATATCTCTTGGCTTATTTCAAATAGATGTATTTGTTATCCAAATAACTCTTCTAGATATTTGGATGACTTTTTACTTTCACTCTTTCTCTAATGCCTTTCATTTTAGGTTGTGCACACATAGGCTTGCTCATTTGGCACTTTCCATAAGTTGTGGTCCTTCTGCACCCTCCCTGCACCTTGCAATTCTTCTGCATGACTCTCCACAGATGCCTTCCAAATTTGTTAAGTTATGGGTTTTCTTGTCATGCACCCTCTTTTCTTTCTACCGCCATGTGCCCTTCCTTAGTTGGATATTCACACCCTGCTTCAATACTTGTCTTTCACAAGTATGCATTCTTTACTATTGTGTGTGCATCCATGCACAATTCTTTTCCTCAACTTCCCTTTCATGAGTTTGCATTTTGTTGCGCATCTTGCTTCCTTGTCACCTTCTTTCTGCGCGCCCTTTCTCACTTTCTTGTTTCTTCCTTCATATTTTGATCCGCTTCCATTTCCCCCCTTTTGCACCTTCCTCCCGCTGCCCATTTTCTTCTCTTATTCCTATGCATGTGCCTTCTTTTCTGTCCCCTTGTGCCCTCCTCACGCGCCCTTTTACAAATGCCTTAAAATTGGTTTTCCCTGCTCTTCCTCATGCACACCCACGTACACCCTATAGAGCCACACACGCCCTTAAGTTGAACTCCTGCACACGCTATTTGATGCCTTCTACATGGGGAGAGCCAGTAGAAGCCTCCACATGCCTCATTGATAAAAATTCAAAGGTAAAATACAAAGGCAGGTCCCCAAACGAGTGCAGGCTCTCCACGTGGTTAGAGCCTGACAAAGTTACACAGACCGTTGTAAAGTATAAGCATGGGAGGAGCTAGCGGAAGCCTCCACGTGCCTCATCGGCACAAATTCAAAGGTAAAATCCAAAGATAGGTCCCCAAATGAGTGTAGGCTCTCCACATGTCTAGGGTCTAAGGAAATTGTTCCTAAATATGGCAGAAAAGCCAAAAAACAAAGAAAGAAGAGAAAGCTCAAGGATGATACCAAGTGTCCAACCGTCACAAATTCAAGAGTAAAAGGAGGAGGTAAAATCTTAAGAATGCATGGGGCTTCCACATGGAGCTAACTACAAAGGTCCCACCTGAAAGGGGTTTTGGCATTATATATAGTAGGGCCCTTTACTTAGCCAAGGGAACAAAGCAACATGTTCACAAATGATGCCAAGTGTTGGCACGTCACATTCCCAGGACCATGAAAGGTAGAAAAAATATTAAGAATTCCTAGGGCTTCCTCATAGATTTGGCACGGATAGACTCCAAACCCAAAGTAGTTCGGTAAAAATTAGTGGAAGGTCAATTAAATGAAAGATGAATCATAAATCTCACCAAGAATTTTAAATACACTTAGCCATTTTTGAGGTTGTCAGGCTTCTCACCTACCACCATAATGAAGTATGGGATTCCTTTCTTGCTCAACAAGGAAAGACACATGGAGGAACAAGTTTTTTCATTGGAACCCATCATTGTTGCAAGCGAATTCAATGCTCTTATGGGGTGGTTGAGGTAGGTGAATTCAATGCTCTTTTTGGGGTGGTTAAGGCAAGTTTTGATTTCTTCTCTCCTTTCCCTCTCATATTCTGGATATATATTGTGAGGGGAATTTTTCTAAATGGTTAGTCATTTTTTCTCTCTTTCCCCCTCTCTTCTTCTTCCCTAGGGTTGAAGGTGGACCTTAAGCCTCCTCTCTTTGCTTTGTAATGGCATTTTCTGCCTCTTGCCCACTAATGATGTACTGTGTGAACTCATGGAGCAATAAAATCTATTTTGTGATGCATTTTTTCCATCCTTTGCTTATTGTATTGTCTCTTCTTGCCTCTCATCATTGTAGGGTATATTGTGCATATCTCTGATGCCTATTATAGGTTTTGGGAGTTGTGTTTAATGGGTTTGAAGTGGTGTTCTGTGTGAACTTTATCTTTGGTTTGTGATGCATCTTTTTATCCTCTCCATTGCTCACCTCTCTCCATTTCAGTCAGTTGATATTGTGATAAAAAACTCTCCTTTTCTGGTGTATCACCGCTTTAGTGTAGGTTTTATTTTCATGCACTTTCTCTCCCTAGCCCCTTGGAAAGTTAGATTAGGATTAGATAGTTTTCCTGCATTAGAGTAGATTATGGCAGGTAGTTTAGGAGCAGGAACCAACCTTCTCTAGAGGATCATCTCAAGCGCATAAGTCCCACAGCTTGAGAGATGATCCAATGTTGCACAAATTACACTGAATTCCCCACTCACATCTAGGGCTATTCGGGGGTGTTGTAATTTCACGTCAACAATTTTGGCATGCCCAGTGGGACAAGTTTGAAGCACCTTACCACTTCAATTCATCAGGTTCGATGTGCTCTTGGTGAATATTTCAGCCTTTGGAGGCATTCTCAAGCACATCTAGTGACTCCATCTGGTCAACAACCCATTCTCTAAGTTACAAATGTTCCTTCCATCCATTTTCACCCATTCTTATTTCCACATCTTTCATCTTCTGCCATTCATGAAGCTGTGTAGTCATGACTTCATTCCCATCCTTGGAATTCACACCTACAATAATGTAGTCAACCTCTAACGAGTTTCTCGACTCCTCTAGGTAATCATTATGATCAGATTTAGAATCACTATGGCTACCCCTATGAGCAATACCAAGATCAGTTTGGCTATGGAACCTGCCAAGAGGGATATGCATGCAGTGAAATATACTACATGGAGAATGTTGATTTGCAGGAGAAGATTCAAAAAATGGAGGCATGCATGGTACAATCAAGGGGCATAGCTCAAATGAAAGCATTTATAATTGGCTATAGGGTACCTTGTCCATGGGTTGGCCCTATGCCAAGACATTTTAGCCCGTAGGAGAAGCTTGACTTCATGGTTGAAATGCTACCTCAGCTTGCACAATGGACCAAGGAAATAGAGGCCTATGAGTTTGGTGTCAGATAACCTTTTCAATGGGTAAGTCCACCAACTCATAGCTTTTCTTTTCCTATTTCTTAATTAGTATCATCGCAGTAAGTAGTGTCATGAGTCTAGTTTCTCACTTTCTTCTCCTAGTGTTGAATTCCCTTCTCCATCTTCTAGTCTCCCATCCCATCTTAATTGCTCTTGCATTTTCCCTTCCAAATCCAATCCCCCTCCACAAGAGCCAAAATAAATACCTTCCTCTCCACCACAGATAAAGAAACAACTAGTGGAGACCCCACCCACCACTCCACCTACTTTCCCAAGTCCATGGCGGGAAGAGACTCAAAACTCCAGTCAAGGAGAGTAGCAAGAAGAAGAGCCAAGAAAAGAAGAAATGATTAGAAGCTTGGTGAGCTTGGCTCTTAGATTCAAGATTGATAAAATCCCCTTGATGGAGAAACCCATGGAGGATGTTGAGGTCAAGCCACAAGTGATGGAAGCTTCAACTGTAGCACAAGGAAGGGAAGAAATAACTACTCTAAATCCAAAAGAAGAGGAATGCACTCTAGTTGTGGAGAATAACCATACAGTTTCAGAGGTTTCAAACACAAATAAGGCCGTGGAAGAACCTCCAATTCTTCCTCCCACTTCATCCCCTTCGAGCTCTAATGTCGAATAAGAGTTTGAGCTTAAAAACTCTATGTTCAAAGATGAGGGGAACCGTGGTGATAAAATTGTAGATCCAAAGGACACCATGGAGGAGGTCGAGCACACGCAGCAGGACGACGAGGAGGTAGATTATTTTTCTGACTTGGAGGATTGCTTCGATGGAGATTATCCCATGGAAATCACATCATTTTCTCCTCCATCATCCACCTTCTGAGCACATGAACCTACTGTCACGAGAGAGAGAGCATTCAAGTACAGTGGCTTGCATTTTGCAACAGCCCTCTGGAACAAAGGTTGGAGGATCCTAATCTTCCATGTTTTTCTCAGGAGGAGGAAGGGAAACAATATGACACACATTTCATACTAGTCATCAAGGCATAGAATTAATTTCTTGTATAACCAATGTAAGACAAAAATCAACATGCAAACAACCTCCTTTTTCATGAAGGTCCACAGGAAGACTCCATTTTTGGAGTTGAATTTTAGAGCAAAGGGCACATCCATCAGATCAGACCTTGCCTAATCAGGTACTTGGATTCACTAGAGCCAAGAGAGGATCCAACACCAGTCATGCCCACTGCAGGGCATGAGGATGAGTATCAAAGTACCAAGGATCAGCTGCAATGCCTCTTCAACCCAAGTCTAGAGCAACTAAAAGAGGTATTATTCTTGTTTCCAGTTGATACCTTGATGATTTGGGTGGAGGATCGGCCTCTTGTCAAATTTTAACTCATAATAACAACCATGTTCAGTGCCAAATCATATATATGGCTACTTATTTTGAGAAAGGGAAGCTACTTCTCCCCGCTAGTTGCAGGATTTGTTTGAGTCCACTTTGCTTCCAGTTAGCATAGACTAGGTAGGTTTGTTTTTAGCCTAGGCTTTAAATTCCTCTAAGTTCATATGCACATTTTTCTTGTTGTAGTTTAGGTTTTAGTTTTCCTAAGTTCTTCGGCACAGGTATTATTGCTCCTAGGTTGAATCATTGTGCAGTTTAATGTGCCTCCAAAGGTGAATGCTGTAGCAGTCCATTTTCAGGGGCAAGTGAATGTTCCAGGTCAAGATAATTTTCTACTCTCAAAAATCTCACCTTTAAGTTTTTCCCATGAAAATTGAGAGTGCAAGTAGCGGAACAGGTTCAGGATCAGAGAGTGTAAACTTCGGGTTCTGGTTTGTTATCTCATTTTTAGTGATTTCAGCTAAAATTGAGATAAACATAGAAATGTTTTGACAAAATCTCCTAAAAATGCCCTTTGAAGGAGATCTTTGGGTTTTTGGGTTTCCATCGCATGGAAACATGTCTTTTACACGCGTCATGTCAATTATCTTCTGAAACCCAAAACCTGATTACATTCCAGTGTGTCAGGTTTTCGGAACTCAAGAGCATCATAATATACCTTTCAAAAAGCATGCTTCATGTTGCTTGTTTCCCGAAACCCGAAACCCGAACCTTTCCTTTGTATCGGGTTTTCGGAACTTGATAACATCCAAACATGTCTTTTGCATGCTTCATGTCAGTTGGTTCCCGAAACCCGATTTGATAAGAAAACCTTTGTATTGGGTTTTCAGACGTGCTAAGTATGATGACATGGCATTAATGTCGAGTTGTCGGTTAGTTGGCACATGTGTCGGAGGAGATGTAATAAATGCTAAGGCTTTATAAATAGGTCAATTTTACATGTCATTTTTACCTAGCATTTTTTCGCTACGTGCATTTTTCATACATGATCCTTCAACCTCCAAACCCAACTGAACCTCTTGATTGATTTTGTGATCCATCTTCGACCATTTTTCAAATTTATTGAAGGTATTTTTCTCTTCTTAAAATTTTGTGGCCTTCGGGGTTGTTTTTGAAGTATTCATTCGGCGTTTTTCCTCTTTCCTTCTTCCCTCTGGGTTTAGGGTTTACGGTTGTTTTCTTCATTTTTTGATGTATTCCCATGAAACCTCTAGTTTAAAATTCATCTTTTGGATGTTTTATTATTTTTCCCATGGGGTATACTCTTTAGATTGTTGAGAAGAATCTAAAAAAAAAACCTAACTTACCAACTTGGTGGAAATTTATTTGTTCTGACATCCAAGAAACCTGACGTATTTGTTTCGGGTTTTACAGGGTGTTTGACATCCTTTGGTTTGCGCAGAGTATCAGGTTTCTCCAAGTGCTCAGCACCTCCCAACTTTCGCTTGTGTCAGGTTTCAAAAATTGTCCGACATCCTCCGACTTCTGCTTGTGTCAGGTTCCATAGAGTGTTCGACACCACCTGATTTCCGCCTTTGTGTCAGGTTTCACGAAGTGTCTGAAACGACCTAGTTTTCGATATACACTACAGTGTGTCAGGTTTCACGAAGTGCTTGACAGGTCTCAAAGTTTGGTTGGTGTGGCGGGTCTGTAAGGTTGCTCAACAAGCTTCCAATCCCGATTGTTCAACTAGAAGTTATCTAGGCATTCTTTCTTCAGAATTTCTCATATCGGATCTTGGATCATCTAAGGATAAGTCAGACAGGTCAGGAAAGATGAAGTACAAGTACCAGAAGATGGAGTCCCCTTCCTACATAGATTGCAATTACGACATCCGAGACACGAAGCTTGGTAACATAGACATGGAGGACTTTTGGAACAGAACCAAGGATTATTCTCAGAGTCCCTGGATGAAGTCAATAACTAGTAGTGGACTCCTTCTTACAGCAGGATTCCCAATGTCTGCTTAATGCCCCGAGTTCATTATGGCCTGTGCTTCCAATTATGACTCAAATTCCCGCTCAGTGAAAAATCAAGCAGGAGAAACCATAGTGAAGTTGGACGGGGGTTACTTTGATGATCTCTTAAGATTGCCAAACTTCGAGGAATATGTTAATGTAGATCTCAAGTCAGCATAGAAATCCTAGGACAAAGATTAAGAATACTGCATCAGGCATGTGAATAAAAATTTCTTGATCAAGGCCAAGCCAACCATCTCTAGGTTTCCCAAGTTTTTCCCCAGGAGTGATTTCATCCTTGAAATCAATGATATTATCACCCTGCTGAGTCGAGTATTTGGACTCCCTGAGTCAAGAGACTTCCAAGGGTGGATGCATCAATTCATGGTCATTATAAAGAAGAATGAACAAGGGATCGATTGGAGCAGTCTTACAAGTGATGAGATTGATTCCTAGATGAAGACAGTATTGACTATTGGCAAGTTCTATATGTCATCATATGTTACCTATGCAGTAGCTGGAATGAGAACTTACCTAGGATTAGATGTAAAGGGAAGTAGGTCAACAGAACATATATATCGGTATTTCCCTCAACTGACAATGAAGGGGTCTGAGGATCAATTCAAAAGAGTGAATGACACCTTCTTTTATGAAAACATCTGCATGTTGAACCCTGATTTAAGGAAAAGAAGAGTCTCTGATGAGGCATGGGCCAAAGTATCGAAATGGGGTTGTATCTTCTTGCAATTCAAGAAGTTCACATACCTTTAGGTGGTTATGTACCTGGGTGATCTTTTCTGTTTACCCAGGTTCCCAGGTGATAAGCTGATCCTGATGGAGTTGGTTAGACAATTTTTGGATTTTCACAAATTCCAACAGAGTAAGCACAAGGCTGCCATCTCCTTCGCTATTTCCATCGAAAGGTACACATGCTCAACAGTGGTTAAAGCCAAGAACGTGGTGCATGAGCTTCAGGACAAGTTGAAGAAGCACATGAAGCATAGAGATGGGTTTGATATCTAAGGAGTCCTTAAGTTGTATGGGAACTTATATCTACATGTGCCCAATGTAGAAGACATTTGGGTTGATCTTCGGGATGAATTTTCCATCCGAAGAAAGGATAATAGCAGGTTGACGCTTGAGGATATTCAGATGTTATACCTATCTGATATCCCAGAAGGAACTACAGATAATGAGAGTGTCCTTGATGCGTCGTATGATGGGTTGAATGAAGACCAATATGTATTCCCATCCATTGATTGGTTCATTTCTGAGAAAGCTTCTATCGTGGAAAGAGCTACTCAAATTCTTGCCCGTACTAAGGCATGGATCATTTCTTTGGGGAATGAGTTATAAAGAAGGGATTTTTTCAAAGATAGCTACTTTGGAAGTGAAACCCTCTAAAGGAAAAATGGAAAAGGATAAGAACCCTTCCAAGAAGCCAATAAAGGTTAAGTTTGTTAGAAAGGGAGAAGAGTAAGCCAACACATTAGTGGCCACTCTCCCGCAAATGGCTGAGCTTCTTGATTCACCTCCACCACTAGAACTAGATAATATTCCTTCAGGAGAAGAGGTTGGTCAACATCCCATTCCCCTTTTGGTTGACTATTCATTAAAGGTAATTCTTCCTCTTATCTCTCAAGTTCTAATTTTAAAATCATTACCTCCCCCCATTCAACCTCCTTTTCTTAAGGTTTCTTCACCAAGTTTCTCAGCCATGGCGAGCATCTTCTCTAGCCTCTCACCTCTCCCCCCTGGACCCAAGTTAACCATGGATATGCCTCCTCCTTTTGCACCTTCATTCCCTGAGTCCATTTCCACGGACACTACACATGCAGTGACCACCACTCCATAAGAAAACCTTCCTCCACCTAAAGATGTGTGCGTAACACCTAAAATGGGAGCAACTTCTTCCAGTATGCCTTAATGGCTAATAGAAAAGACCCCAAGGAAGAATAAGGTGGTAGTTCCCCTACCATCCTTTGATTTTAGTTCCCTCAAGGTCACTCTTACCAAGTCTGCCAAGAAATTCAAAACAGTTTCAAGGATTTCAGTTGACACCTTAGGGCATAAGTTTGTGGAAATTGCCATTGTCGCGGCTGAAAAAACTAAGCATGATATAATGCTCACCGATTATCAGATCACGAGGGTTGATCTAGGAAAATTAATAATGGAGGGAGCACAAAAATATGCAAAAGATGCCATGAATGTGTTGGGACAGAAGCTGAAGAAAAAAAAGGAAAATAGAGATGAGCTAAAATAGAAAGTAGAGTAGCTGACAGAAGTACTACTTAAGCTCTCAAAGCCTCCTGAGTCAACACCATCATCCTCTAATCCTATCAAGTTTTATTTATCATCGATACCAATTATTAAGAAGATTAATGAGAAGGGGAGAACGGTCGATGAATGGATCCAGAGGCTGCTCTTGTAAGGAAAAGAGGTCATTGATGACGCTATGGAAGTATACAAATACTTGGAGGATATAAAGAAGTATGGAGAAAAAATGGATGATGAATTTTCAGCATAAGTTGAGATCCTAGAGTTAACTTTTGAAGCTCTTAATATGTTGAAATAGATCTATTTTCCATATTTGCCATATTTTTAAAAAAGATCTATTTTCCAATTCAAGCTGGCCAGAAAGATCTTCACTCAGTCAAGCCAAGCCTGCGGTGAAACTGATCTGTTCTTTGATTTTCTACGACAACATAATTTTTGGATTTCACCCAACAGTGTTGCATCTAGGTGAGAAAGAAATTCTTCACCCATCCGAAGAACTTGGATTCCTCAAGAACCAGAAGTTTCTGGAACTTGTCGTGCATTATTCTTGCCAGATATTCAGATTCATGTACGCGCTTCATTTAGAAGAATGGCAGCACAATCTGTGCCTTGGGGTGTGGCTATTGGTCCTCTTTCCCTTACTCCACCGTTGCATGACCTACCTCGTGGATCACGTAATAATATTCCTAAGTTAAAAAGTGATGGGAAGCAACGCCCTGATGAACACATCGCTTCATTCTTTGTCACATGTGGCATTCTTGGAGTTGTTCATGAAGATGTTTCCATTCAACTCTTCATTGTGACATTACACGGTGTAGAAGCACAATGGTTCTACCATCTTCTGAATTCATGCATTACCAACTAGACTACCATGCGGTCGGTATTTGAAGCAAGGTTCAAACCAGCTGAAGACTCTCACACCTTGTTAACATTGCTTACACACATGAAGGAGTCTTATGAACCTATGTGGGATTTCATAGCTAAATTCAACAAGCTGATTCGTAAGATTCCAGACTTAGCCATTCATACTCTTGAAAATCAGAAGTGTTTCTTCATCAACGCTCATCCCCCTGATGTAAGCTTCTTATTGAGAAGATCTGTTATCCTTGATTTGGCCACTGCTCAAGCTACAGCCACTGTGATAGAATATGATCTTATTATGGCCGGGAAAATCAGAAGAGAATCATCTAAGCCTAAAAATAAGAGTTCCTCTCAGAGTGCCACTAATCCTATTATTCAAAAGATGGCCAATTACTTAATTGTTTTAAAGGAGCAAATGTCTCAACAAGCAACCAACATTCCTTATCGAGATATTCCTAGACATAATTTCAACAATGCTAATAGTGGTCCTATAAGAGATAGGAATCGGTTGATTACTGCTCCAACCAGGTTGGCTATTGAAGCTCTTCCTGTCAATGCAGTAGTTGAAGTAGTTGAGGAAGATGAAGAACTAGAAAATCAAGATTCGCACGAAGCTTTTGAATCTTTAGGATATGCGAATGAGTCTTTTGAATATTCAACTGGAGACTCCAGCATTGGGTACTTGGAGTACAAGAAAGAAAAAGATGAGCATGATGACCAATCATTTGTAGTCGTCACTCGATCCCAATCTCAGAACCCCAGAAATCTGGTTGAAAGATTTAAGGATAAAAGTAAGGAAGCTCTTGTATTTATGGCTAAAAGAGGATATCCCATCTCAGCACAAAATGAAAAAGAGATAACTAAAAATGTAACTTCACCTTACAACTCTTTTTCTCCTGATTTCAAGGCCAGTGTCTTGGCTCAAACCAATGTAACCAGAACTGAGGCCTCCATCATTCCTTCATATACCACTTTTGACATCATTGATAATGCAAAGAAAACCAAAATCCAAATGTCAGAACCGAATACCTTCAGTCCAACCCTCAGCGATTTGAGAAACTTGCCAAATTCATTAGAAGCAAGGATGTTATTCCTCCATCTTCGAAAGGCATATTTCCTAGCCCCACTTAGCCTTTACCTCAAAATGATATGACCTCTGCTACTTCTTCGAGAAAAATTGAACCATTTTATTTTTCTTTACTTATAAATGGTTTTAAACTCAGTAATTACATAATTGACTTAGGAGCCTCTGATAACGTAATGCCCTCAAAATTAGCTCATGCCCTTGGACTCACATTGACTAAATATTATGGGTGGTGTTACTCCTTGGAAACTAAACAACTCCCCTGTTATCCAAAATTCATCCCTCAAGGTAATTTTGATAACATGCATCAAATTCTTCAGTCCTGACAAAGTAGATTGATTCAAGGCTCAAAATTGTGGTTTTTGGGCCCCCTCGGCTTCTCTCTAACTCTCCCATCCAAGAAGAAATCCCAACGAGTTGGAAAAAATGAAAAAAATGTAAAAATAAGGTTACAGGAGTTTTTAAAAGCATTTCAGGTCTGAAGGGTTCGGGTTGTACCAGTTTGGGTCGTACTGAGGTTCGTCGTACCAAGCTTGGGCACGCAAAAACAAATAAAATCGGCTAAGTCGGACATTTTTGTGCCAGGCGGTCCGCAGGACAGTTGGGACGTTGGGACGCACAGGACGCGAAAAGCCGAAACAGCCGAAAACAAGGAAAATCGTCAAGTTTTTTTTTCACGCGGTTTGGGACAGCCAAGACAAAGGTACACGTGGGGCGTAAATCAGTCGATTTGCCGATAGACAGTCCATTTCTGGAAATACGGGAGATATTCATCTGGGACAGCCGGGACAAAAGTACGCGCAGGACGCGTGGGACACGAAAAGGTGAAAAGGCCGCAAAAGGGACAAGGAAGCCCGAATCGGCCGATGTGGGAGATATTCATCCGGGAAAGCCAGGACAAAGGTACGCATGGGATGCGAGGAACACGAAAAGCTGAAATGGCTGAAGGCAAAGAAGAAAAGTCAACATTTGACCCGCGAAACTTCAAACAGCCATAACTTTTGACTCCGAGCTCCGATTTTCACTAAATTTGACTTTTGTAACCTCATGCTCCTAGCATGTTCCAATATTGTTCTGTTCATCCTTTCTGACATGTAATTCTATTACAGAGTTCTAGGAACCATCTTTTTCCTATGGATTCCATTCTTAGAACAATAATCATCAAACTCATTGTTGTAATATTTCCCTCCATTATCTAACCTAAGATGTTTTAGCTTATGATTTATTTCATTCTCTACAAAGGATTTCCATTTATAAAAAGTGTCAAATACATCATATTTGTTTGTAATAAAATATACCCAAAATTTCCTTGCTGCATCATCAATAATAGTAACATAGTAACTTGAACCCCCAAGAGATGATACCCGAGCCAACCCCCACACATCAGAATGCATGAACTTTAACTTAATTTCTTTATTTGTAGGTTCAAAATTGAGAAACCTTACTCACTTTTGTTTCCCATATATGCAGTTCTCACATAACTCCAAACCTATTTCTGTTTATCTGAGAAAATATTTCTTTATGATCTTCATTACCTTATGGCTCATATGACCAAGCCTATAGTTCCATAATGTTGTATCTTCTTCGGAAGCCACAATATTTTAAAACATTAGTGCTATTAGTGATAAGAGATTCCAACCTTATTACCTCTTGCCACAACAAGAGAACCCTTGGTAACCTTCCAAGAGTCCTCTATAAATATCACAGTACAACCATCACTTCCCAACTACCCCGTTGATATCAAATTTTGTCTTAAAGTAGGCACACGTGTCACATCCTTAAATAACCATGTATTCTCATTTTACATCTTAACCTAAACAAAACCTTTTCTAACTATGTTGTAAGGCTCATTATCACCAAGAAAAACATGTCTAAAATCCCCTTGAACATAATCAACAAAATAATGCCTATGTGGAGTATCATGGAAAGAAGCCACAAAATCTAAAACCCAGGATTCAGCAATATTATTTAAAGAAACAATCAAAGCATCCTAACATAAATTACCCATTGCCACATTTTTATCCTTGTTTTCTTTCTTTTATTTCTTCTTATCCCGAAGCTCCCAACAGATCTTCTTTGCATGCCCATACTTTCCACAGTGCTTGCATACTACCTTGATTTTAGATTTTTACCTTGCTCGATCTTTCGATTTTCCATCGCTTCATATATTATTATGTCTTCCTCTAGTTTCCATTGTCAAAGTATTCCTTAAAGTAGAATATTCCCCATATATTTTTCTTCACATTTCCTCACATAGAAGAACCCCTAAAACATCCTCAAAATTCAACTTTAAATTAGTTAGAACCGAGTTGCTTACCATTTCTACCAGGCTATTCCAACTCTCTGGTAAAGAGAACACAATTAATAAATCCCTAACTTCATCAAATTCTATTACAACCAAAGATAGCATAGTTACAACCGTATTAAAATCATTTAAATGATCTACTACAGAACCATTCTGATACATCTTCATATTCAACAACGTTTTCATTAAAAATACCTTGTTAGAGGCAAAGGATTTTTCATACAACTTCCCTAATACATCCATCAGTTCTTTTGTAGTCCTTTCCTTTGAAACATTAAATAATACCGAAGATACAAGACACAAATGGATCGTTTGAAGTTCCTTCCTATCTAGAAAATCCAAGTCCCAATATTCATACTCAAGGATTTTTTCCCTTTCTCAAACAATGGAATATACAGATCCTTCTCATAAAGGTAATCTTCCATCTGCATCTTCCAAAGACTAAAATTATTCTCGTTGAATTTATCAACCCTTGATCTTCCATGATATGTCATAGCTCCCACTCAAGATAAAAATTTCCCTAGGATTCAACACTTCATCAAACTAAACCCTATGATACTAATTGATAGGAAATAAGGGATAAAATATGTGGAACTATACCACACAGAATCGCAACATTAAAAAATAATATGTATAAAATATTACAGTTCAGAAATAAAAGTGTATAATAATCAAATAACAACATAAAGAGACAATTTAATGTGGTTCACCCAATTTGGGCTACATAAAAAAAGAATCACTTTCTCATATTTTATTACAAGCCACCACTCTATCAATACAATACCATGATCTATTTGGATCTATGATCAACAAACTCTACAGAATTCAGACCTGAATTCACACACATCTGTAATGTTACATAAACCCTACCATATGCACAAAACCACATAAGTAGGCAACTGCTTAAGCAGTTTTACAATACTGTGGGCATCAAAACCATGGGATATAAATGTCCCATAAACCTATCAGTCAAAAATCCCACCCATATGAGAAGATCACATTTCCCGAAATATCAAGCACATTTTTCAAGTCCAATTTTAATTTTATCGAGTTATAATATAGTACAGTACATGACGAGTGTAAAAAAATTTTAGTGTATAGTCTTCAACACGACCACACCTAAAAGAGTAACATATTTGGCTCTAGTCAGTTAATGCTCATTCCCATCAAATGACAGAAAATGCCTACCAGACCCAAAATAGCTGCCCGCACTCAAAAGCCCATAACTTTTGCATTTCTCAACAAAATCACACAAAATTGGTACCGTTTGAATCATGGCTTTGAGCCCGAAACACAGAAATCAAGAAATATTGGATTTGATGAGAGATTGATCGAGATTTTTCACAAAATTTGGACGGGTTCATAACAGTGTTTTATTTGGTGGTTGGGAGTGTAATTAAGAGGCATGGTCATCATTCTTTCTCTGTTGCAGCACCTGGGACAGTATGGGGAGCCTTTCAAAAGTAATATATAATCATTTTACTCCATTTAATGCCTCTTACAAGTGGTTGAAGGACATATTTCGGGATTTCCACTTTTCCCTTCTCTCTTTCTTCTCATTTTTTCTATAAATGGGAGTATTGGGTTCATTGTAAAAGAGGAGGTAGTTTTTGTAGCAAAGCTCTACCAAAATTGCTTTGTGAAGCTGATGTGTTATAGGCCCTTGTTCTGGACTCCTTGCATGGTGATCTAGGCCCTTATCTTGTAATAGATTGAAATGTGCATATCATGAAGCAATAAAATATAAGTTTGTGGATGTATCTTCCCCTGCTGTGTTTTCTTGCATTCTTCATGCCCCTTCAACCTTGATTACAAGAATATTGTGTCTATTATTATGTTCATGTGGGGATCCATTATCATTTTGTATGTTTGAAATATTGTTGTGAATGCATTTTGCTAGATTATAGAGAATTGTCATCACCTCTTCTAGTGTGCACTTTGCTTCTGTATTTCATGCATTTATAGACTACTCTCACACCATCCTTTTCTAGTGTATCACCACTTTAGTGTAGGCTTTCATTCTATGCATTCTCTCTCCCTAGTCCCTTGGAAATTTAGATTAGAATAGTTAGTTTCCCCTGCATTAGAGTAGATTGTGGCAGGTAGTTTAGGAGCAAGAACCAGCTTTCTTTGGAGGTCTATCTCAAGTAGCAAGTTCCACAACTTGGAGATAGTACCCATGTTATCCAATCACACCGTGAGTTCAAGTATATGCACTTGTATAAATGCAGGGGTGCTGTGATTCGGTGATAACAGTGCCCTCTATAGAAGTCAAATGAGAAGATCCTAACACTGTTTGGACCCTTGAGTTTGATGGGAGTTGTTCAACTACTGGTTCAGGTGCTGGCATGGTTCTTATATCTCTAGATTTTGAGATCTTTCCCTTTGCTTTCAAGTTTCAGTTTGATAATACTAACAATACAACTGAATATGAAGATTTTTTATTAGGATTAGAAATGGCAAGACAAAAAGGAATTTGAAATCTCAAAGTACAGGGAGATGCCGAGTTGATTGTGAATCAAGTAAGGTGGATTTATCAGGTAAAAAATGATCACCTAAGACATTACATAAATAAGGTTTGGGACAAAATAGAATGCTTTGATGCTTTTTCCATTAAGGTAGTCTTAAGAGATTACAATGATAAAGTTGATTCCTTAGTTGTTTTTGCATCTCTTCTTCTCCCCCACCCACAGTTCAAACATGACATGTATACCATTGATATTGTGTATTGTCCAAGTGTTTCAGATAACTCAACACATTGGAAAGTGTTTAATGACGATCAACAGATATTGTCTTTTCTTGAGAAAGTTGACAATTTTAGTGAGCTTTATTTTGAAGGATCAGAATTAGCTTTCCATGAGTCCGTCTCTAATTCATATCAAGAAATCGATGGTGAATTCATCCATCTCAAAGGTAATAATATTCTAAAGCGATTAGTTTCTCTGGAAGGTTTGTTTGACAAGCATGACCGTTTCATTCAAGATAAAAGGAAAACTGAAGGTGATTCCTCATCAGAGCTAGACCAAGTTAACCTGGGGTCCGCTAATCAACCACGGATGGTAAACATCTATAAATGATGTTATCTTGAGGAAAAAGAAATATTCTCTTCACTCTTGAAGAGATATATGGGCATCCTAGCATGGTCATAGGTGGAACTAAAGTCTTTCAAGCCCAAGGATGTGTAACATAACATTCTTTTGAAGCCTGAGGTTAAACCCTATAGGCAGAAGAAGAGGCATTACAACCCAAAGATCTCAAGGACTATTCTTGTAGAAATTCAGAAGATGTGAGATGCAAGGATTATCTTTCCAATCTATCATTCCACCTAGGTTACGAACATTGTCCCTGTCATAAAGAAGAACAATGAAATCTAGATTTGTGTTGACTTCCAGAACCTCAACCAGCCTTCATTGAAAGAAAATTATCCATTTCCCATCATGGATCAGGTATTATAGACTGTCACTGGATCAGAAATGTTATCCATTCTTGATGGATTTTTGGGATATAATCAAGTTGAGGTAGCTGCTGAAGATCAACATAAAACAACATTCACCACTCCATGGGGAACCTTGCTTACATGAGAATGCCTTTTGGTTTGATTAACGTCGGATCTGTGTTTCAAAGGGCTATGGACTTAGCTTTCAGAGATTTAATGGGCAAGGTGATATTTTTGTATTTTGATGACTTGATGGTCTTCTCTAAAAAGTGAAGTGATCATTATGATCACCTGGAGAAGGTACTCTTAAGGTGCAGGCATCATGGGATTTCATTAAATCCTTAAAATTCCATGTTTACAGTGAAAGAAGGAAATTTTCTAGGTCATATTGTGACTAAAGAAGGAACCAAGATCAATCCAGAGAGGGTGAAGGCCATCCAAATCCTTTCCTACCCACAAGCAAAACTGGGGTGCACTCCTTTTTCAAGAAAGTCAATTTCCTAAGAAGATTTGTACCTGACTTTGCCAATAAAACCAAGGATATCCTTGGGATGATGAAAGGTAAGATTCCATTTTGATGGAGCACTAAAGGAAATATTTCTTTTGAATAAGTCAAATGGGAAATTGCTCACACCCCTATTATGATATGCCTAGATTTCAAGAAATATTTCATCATGTACAGTTACGTTTCCACACATACAGTATTGGCCATCCTGATGTAGGAAAATGAAGAAGGAATTGAAGCTCCCATTGATTTCATGAGATGCCCACTAAAATAACATGAACTGAAGATGTCACAAATTGAAAATCATGCTTATGCAATGGGTGAGATCAGTGAAATGTTTTAGGTATTATGTCTTGAGTTCCCACACTCTTGTTCTACTTCCTAATACCGTAGTTAAATCCATTTTGACCCAACAAGAGTTGGGTAGTCAACAGGGTAACTAGATAGCCAAAGTCTAGGAGTATGAATAAGGACATCAGACCTACCAAGTTGGTACGAGGAAGGGGCCTGTGCCAATTGATCACAGAAAATAATGTGCTGAGACAGAATGCAAAGAAACTGAAGGTACTTCTTCAGAATTGTCCAAAAGTGATTTTCGTAAGCATGACTAATGAATGCTATTCTTATATATTACTTTCTTTGTAACCTATGGTGAGTGTCCCCTGCATTTAAGCCAAAAATAAAAAGAGGACAGTTATACTCAGGTCTATAAGATACATTCTATGGGACAATGGTATATATAAGAAAGGTATCAATCGTCTATTCATGTGCTATGTTGATAAGTCTCAACGGGGTAAGGTTGTTAGATTCCTTCCACAATATATCATGTGCAGAAAATTTTCTTCTTCCATAACAATTTATAAGATCTTACAGGCTAGGTACTATTGGCCTAATCTCTTTTGAGATTCAGCTGAATGGGTGGCCAAGTGTGAAGCTTATCAACATTTCGTTGGTCGTCCTAAGCTGGCAGCTCTTCCCTTAAATCCTGTGGTGATTGAATTTTTTTTTTCCAATGGGGAATTGATTTCATTGGAGTACTAAACCCTAACTCTAGTGCCGGTCAAAATTATGTGCTCACCACCATGGATTATTTCACCAAGTGGGTCGAAGATGCTCCAATCAAACAAGCTACCTTCGAAGCTATTTGCAATTTTCTCAAAGAGAATATAATTGTTAGATTTGACATTCCTCACAAGATTGTTGCTAACAACGCTTCCAATTTCTCATCCCATTAGTTGACTAAATTTTTTTAATGATTTGGGATTACATTGTCTCACTCATCCGACTATTACCCCTAAGGAAATGGTCAGGTTGAATCTAGCAATAAGAACCGAGTGACCATAATCAAAAAGATGGTTGATGAGAATCAGAGGACATGGCACAAAGCATTGTATAATGCATTATGGGAAGACTATCTTACTCCTAAGCAAGCTATTGGAATGTCCCCATTCCAGGTGTTTTATGGAATTGATCCTAAGTTTCCTATTTCTGTAGAATCGCGGGCCTTACGATTGGCTAAAGCAATTGAGGATGCAACTTTTCAAAGTTCCATTGAGAAAAGGATAATGTACCGAGAAATGCTAGAAGAAGAACGGAGCAAGGTGGTGGATCACATTGTAGATCATTAGAGAAAATTCAAAATGATATTTGACAAAAAATTGAAGCAACACAATTTCTAGATTGGAGATCTAGTACTTCTCTAGGATAAGAGAAGGGAGCAGAAAGGGATGCATGGCAAGTTTGATCCCTTATGGAAACATCCTTTCAAAATGCATCAGCTGAATTGTGAAAATAGCTTCTATCTATTGTATCTGGATGGAGAGTTTCTCCCTCTACCTTTTAGTGGCCAACATTTGAAAATGTTCCACCAGTAATGCAAGATGCTCTCTTGCACTGTATCATAATTTATTTGCTTTTGTGTGTTTGCTTTCTTTTCTTTCTTTCTTTCTTTGTTTCAAGTTTTTCTTCTTCTGAATCCATAGCCCAATGGACAAAGAATATGATATATGAGTTCTCTTCCTTTGATGTTTCAAATAAATTCCCCAACTGGAGCTAGTTGTTATCTCATTTTTAGTGATTTCAGCTAAAATTGAGATAACCATAGATTTTTTTTTTTAAAATCTCCTAAAAATTCCCTTTGAAGGATATCTTTTGGTTTTTGGTTTCCATCGTATGGAAACATTTATTTTACATGCTTCATGTCAATTTTCTTCTAAAACCTGAAACCCAATTACATTCCAGTGTGTTGGGTTTTCATAACTCAAGAGCATAGTAACATACCTTTCAAAAAGCATGCTTCATGTTTCTTGTTTCCTGAAACCCGAAATCTACACCATTCCTTTGTATCTGGTGTTTAGAACTTGATAACATCCAAACATGTCTTTTGCATGCTTCATGTCAGTTGGTTCTTGAAACCTGATTTGATAAGAAAACCTTTGTATCGGGTTTTCAGCCATGCTAAGCATGATGACATGGCATTAATGTCAAGTTGGCAGTTAGTTGGCACATGTTTCAGAGGAGGTGTAATAAATGCTAGGGCTTTATAAATAGGTTGATTTTACACGTCATTTTTACCTGGCATATTTTCACTGCGTGGATTTTTCGTACATGCTCCTTCGACCTCCAAACCTGACTAAACCTCTTAATTGATTTTGTGATCCATCTTCGACCATTTTTCAAATTTATTGAAGGTATTTTTCTCTTCTTATCATTTTGTGGCCTTTGGGGTTATTTTTGAAGTATTCATTTGGTGTTTTTCCTCTTTCCTTCTTCTTCCCTCCAGGTTTAAGGTTTATGGTTGTTTTCTTCATTTTCTGATTTATTCCCATGAAACCTCTGGTTTAAAATTCATCCTATGGATGTTTTCTTATTTTTCCCATGGGGTATACCCTTTAGATTGTTGAGAAGAATCTAAAAAAGTACCTAACTTACCAACTTGCTGGAAATTTATTTGTTCTGACATCCCACAAACCTGACGTCTTTGTTTCAAGTTTTATAGGGTGTCTGACATCTTTTACTTTCCACAGAGTATGGGGTTTCTCCAAGTGCTTAGCACCTCCCAATTTTTTCTTATGTCGGGTTTCACAGATTGTCTGACATCCTCCGACTTCCGCTTGTGTTGGTTTTTGTATAGTGTTCAACACCACCTGATTGTCACCTTTGTGTCAGGTTTCATGAAGTGTCTAACATAACCTAGTTTCTGATATACACTACAGTGTGTCGGGTTTCGTGAAGTGCTTGATAGGTCTCAAATTCCAGTTAGTGTGGTGGGTCTATAGGGTTGCTTACCAAGCTTCCAAGCTGGATTGTTCAACCAAATGTTATCTAGGAATTCTTTCTTGAGGACTTCTCATGTCGAATCCTAGATCATCTAAGGATAAGTCAGAAATGTTAGGAAAGAGGAAGCACGAGTAGGGGAAGATGGATTACCCTTCATACATAGATTGTAATTATGACATCCAAGACATGGAGCTTGGTAACATAGACATGTAGGAATTTTGGAACAGAACCAAGGATTCTTCTCAAAGTCCCTGGATGAAGTCAATAACTAAGAGTGGCCTCCCTCTTGCAGCAAGATTCCCAATGTCTTCTCAATGCCCCGATTTCATTCTAGAATGTGCTTCCAATTATGACTCAGATTCCTACTCAATGAAAAAGTAGGTAGGAGAAACCATAGTGAAGTTAGATGGGGGTTACTGTGATGACCTCTTAATATTTCCCAAATTTGAGGAATATGCTAATGTAGATCTTAAGTCAGCATAGAAATCCTGGGATATAGATCAAGAAGACTGCATGAGGCATGTGAATAAAAAGTTCTTGATAAAGGCCAAGCCAGTCGTCTCTAGGTTTTCCAATTTTGTCATTAGGAGTGATTTCATCCTTGTAATCAGTGATATTATCACCCTACTGAGTTGAGTATTTGGACTCCCCTAGTGAAGAGACTTCCAAGGGTGGATGTATCAATTCATGGTCATTATAAAGAAGAACCCAACAAGGGAATGATTGGAGTAGTCTTATAAGTGATGAGATTGATTCCTAGATGAAGATAGTCTTGACTACTGGAAAATTCTATATGTCATCATATGTTACCTATGCAGCAACTGGAATGAGAAATTACCCAGGATTAGATGCAAAGGGAAGTAGGTAAATAGAACATATATATCGGTATTTCCCTCAGCTAACAATGAAGGAGTCCAAGGATCAACTAAAAAGAGTGAATGACACCTTATTCGATGAAAATTTTTGCATGTTGAACCCTGCTTTAAGGAAAAGAAGAGTCTTTGATGAGGCATGGGCCGAAGTATCGAAATGGGGTTGTATCTTCTTGCAATTAAATAATTTCACATACCTTCAGGTGGTTATGTACCTAAGTGATCCTTTCCATTTACCTAGGTTCCCAAGTGATAAGCTGATCTAGATGGAGTTACTTAGACAAGTGTTGGATTTTCACAAATTCCAACAGAGTAAGAACAAGGCCATTGTCTCCTTCCCTATTTCCATTAGAAGGTACATGTGCTCAATAATGGTTAAATCCAAGAATGTGGTACATGAGCTTTAGGAAAAGTTGAAGAAGTGCATGAAGCACAGAGATAGGTTTGATTTCCGAGGAGTCCTTAAGCTGTATGGGACCTTATATCTACATGTGCCCAGCGTAAAAGACATTTGGGTTGATCTTTGAGATGAAGTTACCATCCAAAGAAAGGACAATAGCAGGTTAACACTTGAGGAGATTCAGATTTTAGACCTATCTGACATCCTAGAAGGTACTACAGATAACGAGAGTGTACTTGACACCTTGTATGATGGGTTGAATGAAGACCAATATATATTCCCAGCTATTGATTGGTCCATTGCTAAGAAACCTTCTATCACGAGAAGAGCTGCTCAAATTCTTGCCCTTACTAAGGCATGGCTCATTTCTTGGGGAATGAGTTATAAAGAAGGGATTTTTTAAAAGATGTCTACTTTGGAAGCGGGACCCTCTAAGGTAAAAAAGGTAATGGATAAGAACCCTTCCAAGAATCCAATAAAGGTTTAGTTTGTCAGAAAGGGAGAAGAGCAAGGGAACACATCAGTGGTAACTCTCCCATAAATGGTTGAGGTTATTGATTCACCTCCACCACCAGAACTAGGAAATATTCCTTTAGGAGAAGATGTTGGTCAACATCACATTCCCATTTTTGTTGATAGTTCCTCTGAGGTAATTCTTCCTCTTATCTCTCAAGCTCTAATTTCAAAATCATTATCTCCGCCCATTCCACCTTCTTTGCTTCAGGTTTCTTCACCAAGTTTCTCAGCCATGGCGAGCATCTTATCTGGCCTCTCACCTCTCACCACTCGACCCAAGTTAACCATGGATATGCCTCCTCCTTCTACGCCTTCATTCCCTGAGTCCATTTCCATGGACACTACACACGCAGTGACCACCACTCCACACGAAAACCTTCCTCCACCTGAAGATGTGACCATAAAACCTATAGTGGGAGAAACTTCTTCCAATATGCCTCAATGGTTAATAGATCGAACCTTGAGGAAGAGGATCATGGCCATCCCCCTACCATCCTTTGATTTCAGTTCCCTCAAGGTCACTCCTACCAAGTCTGCCAAGAAACCAAAAATAGTTTTAGGGAATTCAGTGGATGCCTCAGGGCATATGATTGCGGAAATTTCCACTCTCATGGCTAAAAAAACCAAGGATTATATAATGGTCACTGATTATCAAAGCACAACAAGATGCACAAGAGACCATGAATGTGTTGTGCCAGAAGCTGAAGGAAACAAAGGCAAACAGAGATGAGCTAAAACAAAAGGTAGAGTATCTAACAGAAATACTACTCAAGCTCTCAAAGCCTCCTTAGACAACACCATCATCCTCTACTCCTATCAGGTTCAATTTCTCATTGGTACCCAAGATTAAGAAGATTAATGAGAAGGGGAGAACGGTCTATGAATTGATCCAGAGGCTACTCCTATAAGGAAAATAGGTCATTGACGACATCGTGGAAGTCTACAAATCCTTAGAGGATATAAAGAAGGATGGAGAGAAAATAGATGATGAATTTTTAGAAAAAGTTAGGAACCTAGAGTTAACTTTTTAAACTCTCAATACACTGAAACAGGTTTTGTCCCTCATCTTGGTCAAAGAAGGCATCATTCCACATGGGGACAAGAATTTTCAACTAACCAAAGCCATGAGATTTACAATAAATATTTTCAATGAAGCTTGCAGTAAATTGAGGGAATCAAGAGATCAATTGGTTGATGGCACAAATGACATAGAAGAAGAGCTAATCAAGATCTATGCTAAAGTGTTGATTGAAAGCTTGAGTATTCTGCCCATTGGTGATCTTTACAAGTAGATCCAAGAATCAATCCAGCACAAACCAACTTATGGATTTAGCCTGGAAATAATTGATAGGTTCATGAAGATTGAACATTGTTTGAAAACACTGAGGAAACTCAATAAGAGAATGAAGAAACTTCCTGGTAACATGAATGATACTTAGGAAATGTGTGAAGTCCTAAGTGATCATTCCACTATGCCTAATGAAGATGAGATGTAGGGAATAATCTGAAATTTCCAAGAGCTTCAAGACAAGACGAATTTGCTGGAGGAAGACAAAGATGATGAAATGGAATAGGCATAATATTTCATGTCATTTCAATCCTGAAATCGACATGTCTATTTCATTTTTGTTTCATCATGTAGGAATCAGATTTTGACTTGGTCTCCTGTGTGAGAGTCAAGCAAAATAAGACTCTCATTAAAAAGACTATTTTCTAGGATTTATCTTATTTTCTCTCAACTCCTTTTATTATAAATAAGGGATGCTTTGCATTCCAAAGGGTTGAGATGTTTGGAATATTGAGAAATGTTATGAAGAAGAAATACTTTGTGTTTTCTTTTAATCATTTGAGGAATAAGAACTGATGCTATTTTGCAAACTTTGTGTTGTGAGATGTATCTTTCTTAAGATATTTTTCTTATGTTCATAATCTTAAGCTATTATTTGTTTAGAATATCTATTGTTTTAATCATTTCAAACATTACTTTTGTTATCTAAAACTCGTATGATTATATTGTGATCTTTGTTTTCTAGAAAGAAAATACGTTCCGATCATTTCCTTTCCATTGTGTTTCTTCCATTATAATAATTTCCTTTCTAATCCTTTCCATTTCTAAAATTGCAATGTCTTCGCCTTGTATGGATATGGATTTCAGGATTCTATCATAACCGCAATGGTTAGATTAGTGTGAATACTGTATATATTATTTATGTTGTGTTTTAGATTAGTAATAAATAGCTAGCCTCACCTATCTTTGAGGAGAGATTTAATCCCATGTAATGTGATTGAACCTCATATTTTGGCTTGAAAAAATATCCAACGAATAGGTTGCATACCCATGGTTTTGCTCATTTGGCACTTTTCATAAGCTATGGTCCTTTTGCAAGCTCCTTGCACCTTGTAATTCTTCCACACACCTCTCCACAGATGCCTTCTAAATCAATTAAGTTCCAGGTTTTCTTGTTGCGAACCCTCTTTTCTTTCTACCACCGCATGCCCTTCCTCAGTTGGATATTCACACCTTAATTCCATACTTGTCTTTCACAAGTATGCATTATTTTTTGTATTTATAATACACCCTTTACATCAAATTTTCCCCCCAAAAGAGGAATATTTGAAGCACCTTTGTTTGACATATCGAAAGTGACATTCAATAAACTCACAAAAAAGTTACCAGGTGTTTTCAAAAAGGTGAATCATTGCAAATATTTGCATCATTGTTATAACTCAAGGCATATTCTTCATCCTTGGCACATGCAACACCTTTTCTCCTCTAAATAGAAGAATATTCAAGGGACCTTTGCTTATTACCAATAGGTTTTAGATGGATACATTTAACAAATTCAGATCCGAAATCTACCAGGTGGACCAACTATGAACATTAATCATTTTTCGGAGCCTCCGCTTAGCTGGACTTGAAAGGTTATCCCTTTTTGCTCTCTAGGTAATGCATTTTTCACCATTCGTGCCTAAAATTTGATCATTTCATCCCCTTTCCTTCCTTTTCCATTGAAACTTTACTCTGTAACTTTTGGATCTGGCATCTTACATTTTTGCATGAGCCCAAGCAAAAAAATCCACTTCGAGAGTACTTCAGATCTAAAAATTGATCTCCCAAATTGATTCAATTAAACTTTGGAGACCCAAATGACACAAAGTTTCCAAAAAATTGACGAAGAATGGTGCAAAAATGCATCTCCAAACATCTTAGATCTTCAATGGTGGTAAAATCAATGAAATGCACAACTACCATTGGCCCTGCCTTTTAAATTTTAATCTAAGCCCTCCACATGGCAAAATATGATTGGAAATGGGTCTGAGGGCACCTTTTGACATTTATAATTTTCAGAAAAAGGTGAAATGTCAACATTTTTATCCTCCCCTCTGCCCTCAGAAAATGGGCTTGACACGTGTCCCAATGTGGGTCCAACGGAACTGCGCTTAAACTTACAAATTTTATCCTAATTTTCCAAAAAGGAAAAATTTCCATATTTTCTCCATGGGCCTACACCTCCATTTCCCTGCATGCTACGTGTCTCAATGATGCAATTTGATATGGTCCTGAAAAGTAAAGACCCCAACCAAGCACGGTCCCTTTATGTGTCTTAGTTTGGCAAAGTCCTCCAAGTGTCCTCTTGGAACTTCTTGAAAATAAAACTCAAGGGCTAGTCCCCAAACATGTGTGGTCCCTCCACGTGTCCCAAGCCCCTTTAGGAAGTTACATGAAATATTCTTAGTACGGGAAGGTTCGGTAGAAGCCTCCACATGGACATGTTTTGTGTTGAAGTGAGCCTTAGAACTTTTAAAGTGCCCCACAGAGCTGCATCCAACTAGAAAGGGCCACTATTCAACTGATGTCGAGACATAATTTTTATTGGGAAATTACACCTAACAAGCTGTAAAATGTAGTAGAAACACCTTTTGAGACCGGGGAGACAGAAAACATAACAAAGGCTACAAACTGAAGAATTTTAGTGACAAATGGGGTGAAACAAATTTTAGCACCAAGAGGTCCATCAAAGTTGTTCGTAAATAGGTGGAAAATCCAAAACACAAAGAAAACAAAGTAGGCTCATGGATGATGCCAATTTTCCAACTGTCACAACTTCAAGAGTAAAAATAGGGGCTAAAATCTTAATAATGCATGGGGCTTCCACGTGGAGGTAACTATAAAGGTCCCACCAAAAAAGGGGTTTTGGCATTATATATAATGGGGCCCTTTACTCACTCAAGGGAACGATGTAGCATGTTTCTCGGATGGTGCCAAGTGTTGGCACATTACATTCCTAGGTCCCTAAAAGGTAACAAAAATCTTAAGAATGCGCAGGGCTTCCAAGCGGATCTTGCATGGATAGACTACAAACCCAAAGTAGTCTGGAAATAAATGGCACAAGGTCACTTCAATGAAAGATGAATCATGAATCCCACAAAGAATTTTAAATACAGTCTGCCATTTTTGAGGTTGTTAGGCTTCTCACCTACCACCATAATGAAGTATGGGACTCCTTTATTTCCCAACAAGGAAAAACACATGGTGGCATAGTTTTTTACAATGAAAACCCTTCATTGTTACAGGTGAATTCAATGCTCTTTGGGGTGGTTGAGGTGGGTTTCAAATTATTATCTCCTTCTCTCTCATATTCTTCCGATATATTCTCAGGAGGGGCATTTTGCTAATAGGTTGGTCATTTTTATCTCCTACCCCCTATCTCTTTCTTCCCTAGGGTGAATGTGGAGCTTAAGCCTCCTCTCTTTACTTTGTAATGGCATTTTATTTCCCCTTGCCTACTCATTATGTTCTATGTGAACTCAAGGAGAAATAAAATCTGTTTCAGGATGCAGTTTGTCCATCCGTTCACTTATTTTACTGAAGCGGGACCCTCTAAGGTAAAAAAGGTAATGGATAAGAACCCTTCCAAGAATCCAATAAAGGTTTAGTTTGTCAGAAAGGGAGAAGAGCAAGGGAACACATCAGTGGTAACTCTCCCATAAATGGTTGAGGTTATTGATTCACCTCCACCACCAGAACTAGGAAATATTCCTTTAGGAGAAGATGTTGGTCAACATCACATTCCCATTTTTGTTGATAGTTCCTCTGAGGTAATTCTTCCTCTTATCTCTCAGCTCTAATTTCAAAATATTCATCTCGCCCATTTCCACCTTCTTTGCTTCAGGTTTCTTCACAAGTTTCTCAAGCCATGGCGAGCATCTTATCTGGACTATCAACTCCACACTCCGACCCACGTTAACCATGCGATAATGCCTCCTCCTTCTACGCCAGTCATTCCATGAGTACATTTCCATGGGGACAATACACACGGCAGTGACCACCCCTCCACACGAAAATTCCTACACCTGAAGATGTGACCATAAAAAACCTATAGTGGGGAAACTTCTTCCCAAATGCCTCAATGGTTAATAGAATCGAACCTTGAGGAAGAGGCTCATGGGCAATCACCCTACCTCCTGTGATTTCAGTCCCTAAAGGTCACTCCTTAAAACCAAGTTGCCAAGAAACCAAAAATGTTTAGAATTCAGTGGATGCTCAGGGCATATGATGCGGAGGAGGAAATTTCACTCTTCTATGGCTAAAAAACCAAGGATTATATAATGGTCACTGATATCAAGCACAACAAGATGCACAAGAGACCATGAATGGGTTGTGCCAGCAGCTGAAAGGAAAACAAAGCAAACCAGAGATGAGCTAAAACAAAAGTAGAGTATTAACAGAAATTTTATCAAGCTCTCTAAGCCTCTTAGACAAACACCATCATCCTATACTTCAGATCAGGTTCAAATTTCTCATTGGTACCAGATTAAGAAGATTATGAGAAGGGGAGCGGAGAACGGTCTATGAATTGAGCCAGAGGCACTCCTATAAGGAAATAGGGTCATGACGGACATGTGGCAGTCTTACAAATCTAGAGGATTATAAAGCAGGAGGGAGAGAAAATAGATGATGAATTTTTAGAAAAAGTTAGGAACCTAGAGTTAACTTTTTAAACTCTCAATACACTGAAACAGGTTTTGTCCCTCATCTTGGTCAAAGAAGGCATCATTCCACATGGGGACAAGAATTTTCAACTAACCAAAGCCATGAGATTTACAATAAATATTTTCAATGAAGCTTGCAGTAAAATTGAGGGAATCAAGAGATCAATTGGTTGATGGCACAAATGACATAGAAGAAGAGCTAATCAAGATCTATGCTAAAGTGTTGATTGAAAGCTTGAGTATTCTGCCCATTGGTGATCTTACAAGTAGATCCAAGAATCAATCCAGCACAAACCAACTTATGGATTTAGCCTGGAAATAATTGATAGGTTCATGAAGATTGAACATTGTTTGAAAACACTGAGGAAACTCAATAAGAGAATGAAGAAACTTCCTGGTAACATGAATGATACTTAGGAAATGTGTGAAGTCCTAAGTGATCATTTCCACTATGCCTAATGAAGATGAGATGTAGGGAATAATCTGAAATTTCCAAGAGCTTCAAGACAAGACGAATTTGCTGGAGGAAGACAAAGATGATGAAATGGAATAGGCCATAATATTTCATGTCATTTCAATCCTGAATCGACATGTCTATTTCATTTTTGTTTCATCATGTAGGAATCAGATTTTGACTTGGTCTCCTGTGTGAGAGTCAAGCAAAATAAGACTCTCATTAAAAGACTATTTTCTAGGATTATCTTATTTTCTCTCAACTCCTTTTATTATAAATAAGGGATGCTTTGCATTCCAAAGGGTTGAGATGTTTGGAATATTGAGAAATGTTATGAAGAAGAAATACTTTGTGTTTCTTTAATCATTTGAGGAATAAGAACTGATGCTATTTTGCAAACTTTGTGTTGTGAGATGTATCTTCTTAAGATATTTTTCTTATGTTCATAATCTTAAGCTATTATGTGTTTAGAATATCTATTGTTTTAATCATTTCAAACATTACTTTTGTTATCTAAAACTCGTATGATTATATTGTGATCTTTGTTTTCTAGAAAGAAATACGTTCCGATCATTTCCTTTCCATTGTGTTTCTTCCATTATAATAATTTCCTTTCTAATCCTTTCCATTTCTAAATTGCAATGTCTTCGCCTTGTATGGATATGGATTCAGGATTCTATCATAACCGCAATGGTAGATTAGTGTGAATACTGTATATATTATTTATGTTGTGTTTTAGATTAGTAATAAATAGCTAGCCTCACCTATCTTTGAGGAGAGATTTAATCCCATGTAATGTGATTGAACCTCATATTTTGGCTTGAAAAAATATCCAACGAATAGGTTGCATACCCATGGTTTTGCTCATTTGGCACTTTTCATAAGCTATGGTCCTTTTGCAAGCTCCTTGCACCTTGTAATTCTTCCACACCACCTCTCCACAGATGCCTTCTAAATCAATTAAGTTCCAGGTTTCTTGTTGCGAACCCTCTTTTCTTTCTACCACCGCATGCCCTTCCCTCAGTTGGATATTCACACCTTAATTCCATACTTGTCTTTCACAAGTATGCATTATTTTTTGTATTTATAATACACCCTTTACATCAAATTTTCCCCCCAAAAGAGGAATATTTGAAGCACCTTTGTTTGACATATCGGAAAGTGACATTCAATAAACTCACAAAAAAGTTACCAGGTGTTTTCAAAAAGGTGAATCATTGCAAATATTTGCATCATTGTTATAACTCAAGGCATATTCTTCATCCTTGGCACATGCAACACCTTTTCTCCTCTAAATAGAAGAATATTCAAGGGACCTTTGCTTATTACCAATAGGTTTTAGATGGATACATTTAACAAATTCAGATCCGAAATCTACCAGGTGGACCAACTATGAACATTAATCATTTTTCGGAGCCTCCGCTTAGCTGGACTTGAAAGGTTATCCCTTTTTGCTCTCTAGGTAATGCATTTTTCACCATTCGTGCCTAAAATTTGATCATTTCATCCCCTTTCCTTCCTTTTCCATTGAAACTTTACTCTGTAACTTTTGGATCTGGCATCTTACATTTTTGCATGAGCCCAAGCAAAAAATCCACTTCGAGAGTACTTCAGATCTAAAAATTGATCTCCCAAATTGATTCAATTAAACTTTGGAGACCCAAATGACACAAAGTTTCCAAAAAATTGACGAAGAATGGTGCAAAAATGCATCTCCAAACATCTTAGATCTTCAATGGTGGTAAAATCAAATGAAATGCACAACTACCATTGGCCCTGCCTTTTAAATTTTAATCTAAGCCCTCCACATGGCAAAATATGATTGGAAATGGGTCTGAGGGCACCTTTTGACATTTTATAATTTTCAGAAAAAGGTGAAATGTCAACATTTTTATCCTCCCCTCTGCCCTCAGAAAATGGGCTTGACACGTGTCCCAATGTGGGTCCAACGGAACTGCGCTTAAACTTACAAATTTTATCCTAATTTTCCAAAAAGGAAAAATTTCCATATTTTCTCCATGGGCCTACACCTCCATTTCCCTGCATGCTACGTGTCTCAATGATGCAATTTGATATGGTCCTGAAAAGTAAAGACCCCAACCAAGCACGGTCCCTTTATGTGTCTTAGTTTGGCAAAGTCTCCAAGTGTCCTCTTGGAACTTCTTGAAAATAAAACTCAAGGGCTAGTCCCCAAACATGTGTGGTCCCTCCACGTGTCCCAAGCCCCTTTAGGAAGTTACATGAAATATTCTTAGTACGGGAAGGTTCGGTAGAAGCCTCCACATGGACATGTTTTGTGTTGAAGTGAGCCTTAGAACTTTTAAAGTGCCCCACAGAGCTGCATCCAACTAGAAAGGGCCACTATTCAACTGATGTCGAGACATAATTTTTATTGGGAAATTACACCTAACAAGCTGTAAAATGTAGTAGAAACACCTTTGAGACCGGGGAGACAGAAAACATAACAAAGGCTACAAACTGAAGAATTTTAGTGACAAATGGGGTGAAACAAATTTTAGCACCAAGAGGTCCATCAAAGTTGTTCGTAAATAGGTGGAAAATCCAAAACACAAAGAAACAAAGTAGGCTCATGGATGATGCCAATTTTCCAACTGTCACAACTTCAAGAGTAAAAATAGGGGCTAAAATCTTAATAATGCATGGGGCTTCCACGTGGAGGTAACTATAAAGGTCCCACCAAAAAGGGGTTTGGCATTATATATAATGGGGCCCTTTACTCACTCAAGGGAACGATGTAGCATGTTTCTCGGATGGTGCCAAGTGGTTGGCACATTACATTCCTAGGTCCCTAAAAGGTAACAAAAATCTTAAGAATGCGCAGGGCTTCCAAGCGGATCTTGCATGGATAGACTACAAACCCAAAGTAGTCTGGAAATAAATGGCACAAGGTCACTTCAATGAAAGATGAATCATGAATCCCACAAAGAATTTTAAATACAGTCTGCCATTTTTGAGGTTGTTAGGCTTCTCACCTACCACCATAATGAAGTATGGGACTCCTTTATTTCCCAACAAGGAAAAACACATGGTGGCATAGTTTTTTACAATGAAACCCTTCATTGTTACAGGTGAATTCAATGCTCTTTTGGGGTGGTTGAGGTGGGTTTCAAATTATTATCTCCTTTCTCTCTCATATTCTTCCGATATATTCTGAGGAGGGGCATTTTGCTAATGGGTTGGTCATTTTTCTCTCCTACCCCCTATCTCTTTCTTCCCTAGGGTTGAATGTGGAGCTTAAGCCTCCTCTCTTTGCTTTGTAATGGCATTTTATTTCCCCTTGCCTACTCATTATGTTCTATGTGAACTCAAGGAGAAATAAAATCTGTTTCAGGATGCAGTTTGTCCATCCTTCACTTATTTTACTGTCACTTCTTTCCTCTCACCATTGCAAGGTATATTGTGCATATATCAGATGTCTATTGAAGGTTTTGGGAGCTTTATTTAATGTGTTTGAAGTGGTGTTCTTTGTGAAATTTATCTCTGGTCTATGGTGCATCTTTTCCACCCTCTGCATTGCTCACCCCTCTCCACTTCAAGCAGCTAAGATTGTGATCAACAACCCCATTTTCTTGGTGCTATCTCCTTTTTAGTGTAGGATTTCTTTATTTTTATGCTCTCTCTCTCCCTGTCTCCTTGGCATTATTAGATTACGAGTAGATAGTCGCATTTCCTTCCTTAGAAGTAGTTTAGCATTAGGATTAGGTAGAGGAATCCGGCCTTCTCTAGAGGACCATCTCAAAATCGCAAGTCCCACAACTTGAGAGATGGTCCCATGTTATGCAGGTTACACTGGATGCCCCATCAAAAATCAGGCCATTCGGGGGGTGCTGTAATTTCGCATCAACAGTATTTGAACAATTTTTACTGATAGTGTTAAAAAAATTAAATCATTTTCATCTTATACATTTTAATAGTGTAAAAATTTATATTAATGGGATTAAATAGATTTTATAATCATATTTAAAGGAAATCATATTTTGATACACATTTAGTTAAATGTCAGAATGCTAGTATATTGATATGTGTATTGACTATTATTTAATGGTTGGCTCTTATTACTAACTTAGTGTATGTTCCTTATTATATTTGAGTTTCAACATATTGTCATTGTGCCTTATACGACCTACAAAAATCTTTACCTTGGATTATTTTATTCAATAAAATACTTTCTTATCAAATCCCCATTCCTCTTTATCTTGTCCATGATTTATTCTCTTTCTCCACAATTCACTCTCTTACATGATTTTCTCTCTCCTCCTCTTATTTCCTTTATGTGTTATACATATAATAAACAACTATACTTGTACTATTTTAGATTTTCATAATTTTACTTGTACAATAAACAAGTCTTCCATAATTTTATTCATACAATTTTTGTTTTTCATAACGAAACTTCTAGGTTTCATCTTCAAAAAATGTACTTGCATAATATTAGATCTTGTTGTTATAGCAATTCATATCCTTATTTATTGAGCCATGATTTTTTTGTTCCTTTTTTTCATTATTTCACATTGATTGGGTTTAAATATCTATGCCAATAGGTTCCTAATTAAAACTCAAGAAATGTATTAAAATCATGTATGTCCATTAGTACATTTTTATCATCAAGGACATTTTCTAGAGAAGTGTATTTAAGCAAGAGTATAATTTACTTATTTCAAGAGCATCCTCATGTCTAAAAAAAATCCAACATTTAAGATATCATCTAACTTTTACTACTTGTTACATGTATCACATTCAGCTACCATCTAAGTTAGATTTTTATTGTTTACTATCAAATTGTTCACAACATGCCCTTGGCCTGATGATAATACAGGGGTAAAGAAAATCCCTAGTAATAATCTAAGGGTTTTTATGATAGTACTGATTTTTTTTATAAATTAAGGTCTCGATGAAGAATATCATCTTCCAATGGACTTTTATTAGATTTTAAAAAGAGAATGAGGACTTTGAATGCTTAGAACATTGGATTAGGGTCATCTATTAATATATTACAAATGCAAGAGGTTTCCATAGTTATTATACTTAGAGTATTTTTGTGGAGCCACTTTTGTACATACATATTGTTCTAGTTGAGGTGGTTACATTGTATTTATTGGTCACACATAACATAAATAATATAGCTATAAGATTGATATCTATTCACATATTACGTATAAATGTATCTAATATATTTGTACTAGTGTAATATTTTTAACATATTTTCATCTTATATTTGTTTAATATATTGTATTTGTAATGCCCACACTTTACACACAATTACAACAGTAAAAAATACCGGAATAATTTTTTTGACTTACATTTTAGTACACATGACACTACAGGAGATCACTTAGGACATCACACAACACATAAAATGTTTGCAAAAACATTAACCAATATGAATAACATGAAACCACATGATGAATATCAAGACCACTTTTTTTTAAATGAAAAGGTACAAAATAATGATTCTACCAAAGTATAAACTATAGATAGGGTCTTCCCATGACACGATAATTTTAAGATGAAACATTTATTAAAATAATATTTCATTCTTTAACTTAAGCTCTAGGAAGCCTCCTAATTTGTGAATCATCCATTTCTTTTCTTTTTTCAAGATTTCCTTTATACAGTTTAACATTTAAATTACGGTGTATCTCATTAAATAAGGATCATCTAAATTATTTTGATTACTTGTTTAGTTCATTCATTTTGTTAGTAGGATATTTATTCTAGACACAAGGATACTTGCAAATACATAATGTTATTAGGCATTATCCCTAGGATTTACTCCTAAGGGCAGGCATATTGATATTTTATCATACCTCCATTACACAACAGAACAAAGTGTTAATCGAAAGGATGTGAAGTTCACTTTTTTTAGTGTAAGGATTTAGGGTTGTGTTTCTTTCACTCATTTATAAATTGATAGTTGATTTAGTACCCACTAAGTATTATATACAAATTAGGTTCTTTACCCACATCAAGATTGCATTTAATCACATTACAAGAGAAGATCATGTTTCAATTTACCTAAGTGGAATAACATCTCATGCTTGCAGTTCCCTAAGTTCAAGAATAAATTATAGATTCTATTATAGTTAGTGCTCCAACAATTAGAAAAGGGTTCAAAGGCACTTAACATGGAAACATACTTCCTTACGTTGTTTCTAAATTAGGTTTCGTCACTATTCATTTTGACGTCTGACTTAAGAGGTTTTATTTCTCCCTAACTAGGTTCATATACCTTTCTGTAATGAATTGTGTAACATATCTTTCTAATAGGGGCATTGGTATCCTAAATGAAGACTCACTGGTTTCTATCTTAGGGGATTGATATGTACGGACATGATCACATAGTTTCACATCATACATCTATTACCTAATAGGACAAGTGGGTAGAAAAATATGGAGTAATTCATCGTTTAAAGGGTTAGAGGTTCACATTCATATTTTACACAACTTAGATCCCTCTCTCTCACCAAGAAAAGGGGTTTGAACACCTTATGTGAGCTGATCTAAAATTTCACATTTTTCCAAGCACAACATTATCTTATGGTTACATTTTCACCAACTAAATCATACACTTATATGTCACTAATTTTTCACAATTAATCTTTTCAGCATTACACCATTAGAAGCTGAAATGAAAATAAAAATTGGGTATGGATTTCAAGTTTATCCATCGTCCTACCTCTTAAAGGTGGCTTCCAAGGTTAGTCAAAGTTCCTTGCCACCCCCAAACCTTTCACTTAACATGTGTGTCAGTCCAATCAGGGTTTTTACAACATGTTTTTTATTGTTAGTTTCCCATTGGAGAACTACCATTAGAGAATACATTCTCATTAGTACACACATGATTACCAAACCTAGGAGGGAAATCACATACTCAAGTTAATGTTTGACCATGTCATTCCAAGTTGTTGGGTTTGCAATAGAAATGTCTGCTACACATACAGGCTATGATGGATAGATCTCGAGCTTGGGATATTATTTACCTTAAGCTAGAAGGTGTCATTGAATGTAATATATTTAACTTCAATCCTAAGGTTTCTAGAATCACTTTGTACTAAGAATAGATCATGCGATGAAAGCACTATAAGTTATGAAAAATTCAATTTTATTTAACATGGGGTTTATCCAACTCTTACAATACAAAATTTGGGAACAAATAAAACCCATGCCTAGATGAACATTTCCAGCGTATCAACCACTAACATCTTACAATTATTACAAAACTTCATCTATAAACCTTTCAATACTGGAAATGAAATTGTTGAATTATTCATATACAACTTCTTTTAACATATATGTCACAAACCCATTTTTTTTTACCATATGTAAATCTTAATCAAAACAACATTTATAGTTAAATGTACATTTCCCAAAGCACCCCTAAATCTGGCATCTCATTGATATTACCAAATTTCAATAATAAATCTTTACTATAACATAGATGATACATATAACATTTATTTCCATTAACATATAATAAATTACATTAAAATATACAATGAATCAAAACCACGTCGTTTCTCCATCTTACTTGCATACGTGTAAAACCATATGATCATGAAATCAACGATAAATATCTGGCATGACATCCACTTAGAATCTGAGCATAATTAATGTGTTTAGTTTCCCATTTACTTAATAGTAAATAATTTGCATTCGAAAGGAGATGGTTAAAGACATATATTCATTTCATTTCATTTCACTTCATTTAATAACTAAGGAGAGAGAAAGATATGGGGGAGAAAGAAGAGAGAGATCACTATTTTTTCCAAAAGTCACATTTCACGCCAGCACAGTCACATGGGAGAGTTTTATACAGTTACTTATGCGTCTTAATAAGTTTTCTACGACGGTTAATTGACTTGAAATAGGGTCCTATGACCTTATTTCCCATTATTCTACTTGTTGCGAAAATGTCTAATTTTTGTTTGAAGGCTAAGAAACCACATTCAGAGACTGTCTTGTGATGAGCAGCTAATGAAATGGGAAAATTTATACATATCCTATTCTTTACCAAGAATTAATAAGAACTGGAAGAATTCAAAACTGGCGAATGGTTTTCAGTTGACGATTAGGTTCCCGAAGCCACCAATCATAGTTGGGCTAGTTGTAAGAGCATCCAATTTTAGCTCGAGGGCTAAGAAAACATCATCTAAAACTGACCTTTGATAGGTGAACATGCAACATAAAATTTCCTACATGCTCTCCTATATATGGATAATTGACTAGAGTAGACGTAACTGAGATCTGGCAAATGGGTTGCGAACGGAAACAAGTTTTCCAAAGCCACCGGTCGTAGTTGAACTATGTTTGACCTACTCAAACAACGATCTAAGGTCTAAGATAATTTCTTTGCCAAAATAATCAAGAAGATTTGTTTTTTCTAAACTAAAGGTTGCAAGTGAAATTTTCTAGTAAAAATACTAGAGGTTTGCGAAGGTAGATAAGCATTTCATTGTTCAGGGTCCAAATGACGAGCTGAAACGAAACCCAACTTTTCAGATTTTAGTAGCTTCCTAAAAGTGCAAAACAAAGTAATATGAGCTCCTAGAAGAGTAGGCGTAGAGAGTGCAAATGATCAAATGGAGGTCAAGTATAATGTTTGATGTGGCTCTCTACATAACAAGGAGGATACATACGACACTTGACATCTCTTTTACAAGGTTCTAGAAGTGTTGCTTTGTACACGTCTTCTTGAAATTACGGTTTACTAGTTATTTTTACCAAGGAAACAATTAGCTAGGTTTAAAAGTGAACTCAAACTCAACATGTTAGTCATACAACGATGAGTTTCCAGTCAAATCCCATTTCAATTATGAAATTTTATTAAAGCATCTCAAAATGAAGTTTTAAAGTCCATGGTTTGGCAAACCAAAGGGTTAGTTCAAATTGTGCGTAAGTCACGAGGTGGAAGTTTTATTGTTTTACAAATTCAAGTTTATGTTCATAAGTAATCCAATGGTATTTTAATCGTATGGGTTTATATTTTTATTTCATTGCAAATCATGAACCAACTAGAATATGAAAATTATGAAATATTAAGGAGATATTGGAGACCATAACGTGAGCGGAAAATGAATTAGGCCAAATTTGTGGAGATCAATTCAAAATATTTCTACAAGGCAATTTCATCAAGCCTAGTCTTGTGTGTGCCATCAAAAAATCCATAGTACAACCTTAAAGAAGACATATTAGACCACGTAGATTATCACTCACTACTAGCCTATATGTGAATAATCTTCTATAACAACCCAAAATTATAGCCATTCGTCGGATTTAAAACATGTTTTTGTTGACATTTTCTATATGAATTTGTACACTTGTTTCCACCCAAAATAACTGTATTGACATAAACACATTTTGCTAACATTGAAATTAACATTCTCCACCACATGGGGGACAATTAAGAATACATGAAATATTATGAACCAAGAAGAATCACCTTAGTGGTAAGCCCGCCAAGAGTAGGCATAACTATACCATAACCATTGATACAATCAAAATGAGAAGAGTGGGGCTATGGATTTCCTCACTACCCCAAATGTAACAACCCATAATTTGATTCCCATAGGCATAATTCTAGTTGCATTAAATTTTTCATACTAAAAATTCCACAATGTTTTTTCAAACATGCCCACCGTAATAAGAAAAGTAATGCAATTTTGTAGATGCATAATATCCTTCAAAAATCTAAAGTACTGAGAATGTGAAATAACCCCATGTAATAGGTATGTAAGAGACATCAAATCATAAAATGTCATGAGTGGAGACATATTTCCTGGTAGATAACCCATTGGATTTTTTTTGCAAATTTTCTCTCCCTCCATTAGCATAGCCTTAAGGTTTAGTTCAAAAAATAAAATAAAATACAAGTTATACATTTCTCTCTTTGGAATTGCAACTGAATGTGGTGAAAAAGTTGTGGAAATTTCATCTCCACAAAATTCACTATTTATCAAATTAGCCCAGCTGAGATCTACACTAGATGGCTCATCAGGATGACTTAACCTTTTTTATACCCTTCCATCTTAGCCAGGTCTGGAGTACATCATATAGTCCTTCTCACCACTATACCCATTATGTACATACCCTGAAATCATTGAATTCCATTTTGACACAGGTTGGGAGCATTCTTGCAAAGGTTGTGGAATGTTTATTTCCACTTGCCAATGTAATTTCTTTGAATTTTTTTTATCATTTTCAACAGACTCATTTTTTGCATATCCTATGGTCACAGCTATCCACAAGCCATAGTTTTGTTTTTGCATTCTGTTAAACAGTTCATGGGCATGTTTATGCTTCCACATTTGCATACATGTCTAACTGAGCATTTATAACTACAACATCTAAAAAAATTCCTCTATATTTTATGCTTTGATTAATGTCCATAACTTGTTCCAGAGCTCACATTTTGGCATAGGCTGTGAGTGCATAGGAAAATTTAAACTGATCAGGTTGGAGACCTATATATTGTATAGGTGAAATAGTGTGACTGTCCCATGAGGAAACCCATGTATTTTAAACACTGCAGATCTCATATTCCATAAGAAGTCTCGTTATTTCATTTGTTCGAACATTGCCTCATTGTAACCATTCGATTACTACAAAATTTACAATGTGAACTTGGGTTTCATCTTGGTTAATGCCTTCCGATCTCAAATTACATGTTTTGGATTGTTAAGAAAGGGAAATGACAGGTCTGAAAATTCCATTGGGCTTCCCACATGCCCTTTTAGATTTCCCATGCACTTCCCTCTTTTGCACACCATCCTCCACCCAAATATTTTAACTTATCCACCTAATTCTCCTCAACACCCTTCCACTGCCACCTCTAGTCCAACACACTTCGCATTATTTTTTTGAAAAACATTTTAATATTAATTTATTATGGGAACTACATCTCCCTCCCCTTATAAAAGAATCATCCTCGATGCAAAAATACAATGAAGATTGAAGGATACGTAGGAAAGAAATTTCATAATGACACATATCTTTTAACAAAACAAATTTTTAGTCCAATGCAACTAAAATGGAGCAAACTAATATTGGAAATGTGTTAAAATTTATGTTCTTTGAAGATTGGTAGATAGTTAGTCTTTTCCTTTAAAGTTTTTCTTAATCTCAAACTCCTAGTGTTTCATTGTTTAGAATTTCAATTGTCTTATGTTTTTGAGTTCCCAGCAAAAACTGACATCATAATACCACACAAGGGGCAAACTAAACACTAATGGTTCACAAGACATCATGATATGTACTTTCATAACTATATCACATCCCTAGAACTCAACCGGACCATGGTAATAACATACACGATCCACACACATAGTACTTATCATATACATGTCCCTGGAACAAATGTACTCAAAACATATGCATACTATAACATATGGAATTCCCAATAGGTACACATACAAAATGTTTCACATAATGCGAACCCATAATTATAGCTACATAGTGTAGAGATGGAAATAATATCACAAGACATACACTCTATTCACAAGAGTACACATAAATCATAGCACCAACTCCATACACCTCCCAAAAGATCACAAAACCACTTCATATACCACCCAGAGAATCATAGAACAACTCCATATACCTCCCAAAGCATCACAAAACATCTCGATGTACCTCCAAATACTCTATCAATGTACACAAATGTATTATCCCTTCCTCAAATATCTTATCACTTCCTCAAATCTCTTATCACTCCCTCATGTAGAATATAGAAAGATAAAGCAATAAATTTTTCTTATCCCTCCCCCAAAGAGGTCGGTCACCCTATGGCCCTAGGAACATAGAGTCTAGAACACCCCTAGCCAAAGTGAAATAATAACTCATGGTTAAAAAATAAGATAGTTATTTGTAACTCCTTTCGTCATACCCTCATACAACGAAGTGGGTCCATAGGTCTAACCACTCCATGGTGAATCCCATGACCCTATTCCAACACATTACAACATTAGAACCAACATAACAATCTATTTCAAATTCCAAGTGGCAAAATCCCATGCCTTGGGCTAAGATATAAAAAAAATTAAACTTGAAACAAAATTTAAAAATAAGGAAAACAAATGCCTAAATAGCTATAGTTAGTACAAAATCCACATTTTAATGCAACAACCAAATAAAATTCCCAAAATATAAGAACACATCAATCAAGAAAAATACTATTTCTGACAAGAAAAATACTATTTCTGACAAGAAAAAAGAGAATAATCAATTTAAGAATGATATATGTATAGAGAAATAGAACATTACACTAGCTATTTGGCCTCGTATGGCCTATAAAGGGATACTAATCGAGTTGTTGGCACTCCGACATTGAGTTTCAGCTTGTAAAATAACATATCAAATAATACAACTTTCATAATCTCTTCCTAAATCATCTGTCCATACTCTCACAAGGCTCAACATAGTCAAAATCGCATAGTAATTGTTCGATGGATAACCCAATAGGAGAGAGCATGGGACACTAGTTTACATAACTTGAGTGTAAGGTGGTGTACATCCACAATATACTAAGCAAAATCAAACTTTACTAAACATATAGAAGTGGGTTTCTAGTCTATATAAGAATTAACTTCCACACTCATACTCAACTCAATATTATGAAAACCTAGTCCACACCTCCTCTTCCCACACATACACTTTTAATGATTGCTCCCATTACGGTCGTCTAGTGTAAGTTTCACAACATAACAAATAACTACATCACTAGCACAATGGTGATTCACTCACATTAACCATAGAATCTTATGCATGGTATATAAATAGGGTATAAAAAAATCATTTCTTTAAGGGTTAAAATGCATCACATCTCCACATAATTCACCTAAGGTGCAACTATTGCACAATAGGGGTCATAAAATCACCATATACCCTTAATTCATGATATGAACCATCACATAAGACACAAATTATACATTTGATGAACACGGTGACTAAAATTACAACACATAGTCAATCATAATACAACATGGTGACCCACATGATTCATCACAACATGGTGGGAACATCACGATACAATCCAATTCATTATACAACAATTTTTTCATGTAACACATAATCACACCTACATATCATAGAATAAAAAGACACTCCAACACTCTATAATTTACAATAACATTATTTTTACACACAACAAGGTGATACATCACACGTGAACTCCTGATTGAATCCACAGGAATGAGAGTGAGCACACTCATCAAAAACACATCAACAAGATAACAAATACGTACTAAGGGACATGCACAACATGTGCATTCATAATACCACAATTACGACATTGGTCACATCACAACATATATCACATTATCCTTCCCATTTCCACCACCACCATGCAAATAATCACAAATCCAATCTTTCCTAGAGGTTCAAGAGCGTGAACCTCTACTCTGATACCAAATGTAATGCCCACACATTACACACATAATAACAACAGTAAAAAATACCAGAATAAGTTTTTTTTGTGTTACATTATAGTGCATATGGCACTATAGGAGATCACTTACGAAATCATAAAACACATGATATGTTTCCAAAAACATTAACCCATATGGATAACATGAAAACACGTGATGCACATCAAGGCCACTTTTTTTTAAATGACAAGGAACAATATAACGATTCTACCAAAATATTAAATATACATAGAGTCTTCCCACGACAAAATAATAATAGGATTATAAATTAATTACAATCATGTTTCAATATTTAACTTAAGTTCTAAGAAGGATCATAATATGTGAATCATACATTTCTTTTCCTTTTGCTATATATCCTTTGTACATTTTAACATTTAACTTATGATGTATCTCATTAAGTAACGATCATATACATTATTGTGATTACTTGTTTAGTTCATTCATTCGTTATTAGGATATTTATTTACACACAAGGATACTTACATATACACAAGCCTACTAGTTATTATCCATAGGATTCACTCCTAAGCGCATGCATATTGATCTTTTATCTTACCTCTGTTACACAATGGAGCAAGTGTAAGTCCAAAGGATGTGAAGTTCACCTTTTTTTTGTTTAAGGATTTAGGGTTGCATTTCTTTCAATCATTTATAAATTGATATTTGATTTAGTACCCACTACATATTATATACAAAATAGGTTATTTATCCACAACAAGAGTCTTTAATCACATTACAAGGAAGATCATCTTTCACTTTACTGTGGAATAACATCCCAAGATTATACTTCACAAGGTCAAGTGTCAATTATGATTTTTATATAGTTATGCTCCAACAATTAATTAAGGATTCAAAGGAACTTAACATGGCAACATACTTCATTACTTTGTTTTTAGATTAGGTTTATTGAGTATTGTTTTTTTTCTAGCTCAAGAGGGTTTTCCCTTACTAGGTTCATGTGCCTTTTTGTAATGAATTTTGTAACCTATTTCCTAATGGGACATTTGAATCCTCAATGAGACCACTTGTCCCTATCTTAGGGGATTTATCTCTAAGAAATGATGACATAGTTTCACATCATACATCCATTACATAATAGGACAAGTGAGAGAGAGATGGAGTAGTCCATTATTTAAAGGGTAAAGGTTCACATTATATTTTACACAACGTAGATCCTTTTTCTCACCAAAATATGGTTTAAAAAACATTATGAGAATAACATAATTTTCACATTTCTCTAAGCACATCATATTGTGGTTATGTTTTTGTTGGTTCGAAAATCTGTCGGTTGGGCAGATTTATGGATAGATGAGCCAGCAGTGTGCAGGGCATAGCCCCTCTTTGAGTCAGTAAAGTGAAACTAGTTTATTGCTATTCTACTAGCAGGAATATGTGTAAGTCTCACAATATTCTGCCTTCGGGGGTTTGGGATCTCATCCCAGTAGGGTGTTTCCAACTGCGAAAAGAAAGGAATGAAAGAGAGGATGAAGAAAGATCAGATCCGAAGAAAGAAAAGAAATGAATTCCAAAGAAGAAAGGTCAGAGGGTTTATGTTTTGGGATTGGTAGTAAACAGAGCCAAACCTACTTGCATAAATGAGAAAAGCAATACTGATGAATAAATGACAATAAAACAGAAGCAGATCCAACAGAATAAACACACAGATCTGACATAAGAAAGATCTAATGCATATAACACATGTATTCAGCACAAAGTCTAAATATTGTATTAATATTTCTTTCTGTTACAAAAAGTTCAAATTCTTTTCTCCTCACTTCTATTTTTCATCTGAAAGATATTCACCCTCTCAAATACAACAAGTATTTGAGTATTTATAGAAGAAGGAGAAGAAGGAAGACAAAAAGGAACCAACCACCTATTTACAAAATATCTATAAAAATATCTCAAAGTCATGTTGACTTTTGACTTTTGATGGATGACATCATCCCATGGTGCAACATGGATGATGTCATCATTTGTGTCAACATACTTTAGACATTTTACAAAAAGAAAGTCGGAAGAAAGAGAGAAGAAGAGAGAATTTATTCATCGTCGTCATCCAGTGACTAAAAGGGGATATCCTGTTGTTGTTGCCCAGGTGATGAGATGTGGAATTGGGCACGGTATTCCATGAACTTGTTGATCATGGGCTCTAGGTGATCTTGGGAAGGATCCTTGTGTCACTCACTGATCACCTCGCAAGTCTCCCACTCGTCTATGAGCTTCTCTAGGAGTTTGGAATATTCTTTCTCTGCTTCTATTAGGAACTCGATGAAGTCCCGACAGGTCAGCATGTTATTGATGGACTCTGCGTCAAAAGTGACCTCTGGCCCCAGCCCTTGTGAAATGATCTCCTTGAAGATCTAGATGGTTTCATCAACTTTCCTTAAGGCGAAGGAAGGAGTAAGCAACCCTGGAGACATGTTGAGAACGATTTTCTCCATTTGGTGCATCGCGTCCAGGGCTTCTTCCTTTACCTTATTGATCTTTTCAAGGACGAATTCCAGTTGATCCATCCGATAGTCCAGAGTGGAAAGTACTTTATTGAGGTCCCTGGGATGACCGAAAACATCGAACTTGACCAGGTCTTCGACTGAACAGTCGAACATTTGTTGAAAGGTCTCATGCTGCAGCCTAGCATGGTCCAGCTCTTCTGATATGGGTGCCGCTAATGCTTGGAGCTCTTTATTCACCTTGTTGATGTTCAGATAAAAATCAGTAAACTTGGTGATTAATTTTTCACTGTCTTTGAGGATCTGGTTCCTCCAAGTGGAAATGGCCATACCCTGCCCTCTGATCTTTGCATATTCATAAATTTTATCCTGGCTCAGAGGCTTAGGAGTCTCGACGGTAGTTGTGGGAGGTGCACTGCCCATCTTCTGTAAGGCTTTGAGCAGATGTTTATTTTGCTCTTTTAGCAGCCTTTTCTCTTCTTTTGCTTCTTGCAGCTTCTTGCAGAGGGCATCAACTGCACATAGGGCCTCTCCCTGAAGGCTTTCAGAAGATGTACCCATTGTTACTTGAGTCACTATGTAATCTGTCGGAGACAGATCCTTTTTATCCTTCAGATGATTGGGGTATGCGATCTCCATCACCCTCTCTCCCGAAGCGCTCTGAGAGAAGCGTGTGACGGGCTTATGCTTCTATGCCCCTTTTGACGGGATTATGGAGAAGTCTGTCGGAGTGATGGGAACTTTCCTTTTCTGTTGACTTAGATGCTAGGAGATCCAGGCTGGACTTATGGGAGAAGGGCCAGAAATAGAGAAGGGGGCAGCTGCAGTAGTAGAAGGGAAAAATGTGGGAGGAAGAGATACTGCAGGAGAGGAAGACAAAGGAAGAGAGGGGAACTCAGAGATGAGGGAAGAAATGGAGGGGTACATATCCACGAGAGAAGAGAAGATGGACGAAGAAGCGGGAGGAACAGTAGAATAAGGGGGAGAGGACACGACTAAAGGAATGGTCGCTTGAGTCACTCGAGGAGGGGAAGGAGGAGAAGAAGAAGGGACAGAAGGGACCTCAATTGTTGTGGTAGTGGCAACATCCTGAGTCGATGGGCCTATTTGAACATCTTCTTCCACTTATTTCTCTGGAGAAGCCAGAGTTACAACTTGTTCGGGTGCAGCGGAAGGAGGACTTTCAGGAGCTTCCCCTTGAGTGGTGCTGGATTCACCTTCTTTGATTTTTTCTTTGCCTTTTGGCTGTTGTTTTGATCAAGGAGGTGCATTACCCAATGGAGAGGTTGTGAAATCGACTCCGAGTTAGATGAGCCCGTTCATTCGGCACCAATGCTCTATTCTACACAGAGTTTCTTTGACCCTTTCCTCAATTGTTTGAGGTGCTTTGGTTCTATCAATCAATGCAAAAGGCCAATCATCCCCACCTGTGTCAAGATACACTTGATCCACTTCCTCCTTAGTATTTTGGTAGCCTTTGGGGATGATGGCCACCCCATACTGGATGATTTCTGCTAAGGCCAAATGAGAATGGTCCTTCCTCCTGATCTGAACCTCGTGATATAAGTCGAGCTTGGCCCTAGGAAAATAATTTCTTGGATCGAAAGTGGGCCTTGCTGGGAAGTCATGTTTCAGATTCAGCAGCTCCAGCTCTGTAAACATGTCCTTTGCCTTGTGGTGAGAGGGACACGTATACCTACCCACTATGAGGGGGAAAGGATTTCCACCCTTCTTTCTCTTTAGGCACTTTTCATGGTAAGTAATAAGCTTCCTTGACAGCTCCAACAGGATCAACTTGGGCCCGGCATATCTTGGTAGTCTAGTTGGCTCCCCCAGTAAATTAGCCGCCCTCAGATAAGTAACTGTGGGGAATTGAGTGAACAGGGCCCCCTATTTCTCTGTGGCTGCCATGATGCTCTTGGTCGTGTGACTGTGAGCCATATTTGGCCTCAACAGGCAGATGATGAAATAGAAAAATGCATCATTGATCTTTGTAAATTGAGGGATGCTGTTTTCCAGCTTTAGCTCTAGATAATATTCCTAGATTTTAACTTGGGGCCAAACCCCACTCCGCATCAGAGCTGGGTAGTCCCTTTCTGAAGCTGCAGCGTCAACAATATAGGAATTCATGTAGAACCTCCCCGTTGTGGAGAATTGTTGCAGCTGCTTTGATATCGTGTTGCTTATGATTTCTGCCCACTCAAAGCATTGATCGGCCATATTTTTGCTCATTGTTTCTAAATACCTCAACATCCATTTGTGGAAATAGTGGGTGTTAGGAAGCTGAAACACCTTGCTCAGGAACGTGATGGTGTCACTGAGCTCCTCTGAAAAATCACTGCGGTGAATGATTTGTGGCCAACGGGTCACCACCTTTTTATTTTTCAAATATACCTCATTCATTAGCTACATGCACTGATCTTCATTGTCATCCCAGGCCTTAACACAATCTTCTTGGCTGATGGCCACAAAGTGCCTGTGATGAGGAATGCTCAGTATTATTTCAAAGTGGCGGTATGAAACTGACTAGGATTCCTCCAGCAAGGTGCAGGGCACAGCCTATCAGCTTGTCCATCCATGGACTTCTTGTGACCTTCTGGGTTCTGGACCAGAATTCTTCCATATCGATATGACCCAACTCTGAGTCTCTGATGTCCAGGTCACATTCTTCTTGGGACTCAGGCATTCTGACCCTTTGATACTTATACTTCATTTCTTCTTCTGTGAGCTTGGCCTTGCCTTTGGATTTGGTAGGTCTCTTGCTTGATGTTGATATATGTTCTTCTGAACTTAGCTGCTGATCTGCAAGAATAAGAAGTGAAACCCAATTGAAGAAATCCATGTCAGCTGTTTGATTTTCCATTGACATGCTGACAGAAGAAAGAGTTAGCAATTTTGAGGCTTTAGGGTGCATGACACATGGATATTACAGATTGCAGAGCTAAATAGATAAGGTGCACGGGAAAGGGCTGTTGCAAGGGGTAAATCAGTGCCAAAGGGCACATGGCACATAGACATTGTAGAGTGCATTCTTTGTTGCTGTAAGCACAGTTGTGTCTGCACCATGTGGATGCATTTTGTAAAGGGCGAACGAATTCTTCATGCTACATGGAACTTCAGTGCGCTAAAGGTGCATATAAGCTTTGTATGACACAATGTTGTTGCAATGGTGGATGCGCCTTTGCCATTTATAGCTTTGCACTTGGCGCATATGAAAGGATTGTTACATGGATGTTGGGTGTGCCAATGGCGTGAATTTTATCAATGCAACATACGAGTTTGGTGCACCAGGCAGGACGCAAGGAAAGCGTTTGCAACAAGTGGGGAAAGTGCGTCATTGGTGCGGCTGCTGTTTGTGTAACAGGGGTGATAGATGCGCCATTGGCGCAGCTGTTCTTCATGTTGCAGAGTGTGCCAATGCACTGAAGGAGAAGGAAAATACAGTTTCCTTTAAAGCTTTGAGTCTTCTCAAAGGGGTTTCACATATGGCTTAGCTCCTTCTGCAAGGTTCATTGGGGTGACAGAAATAGCTTTTAAACAAAGGGGTCCAAGCTTATTATTATTTTTAGAACAGAGCTTCCTCTACTAGTAGATCTGGAAAGAGGGGGAAGATCATGTGGAAAGACGACAGGGGGGGTGGGCAAGCTCATGACTTCATTCTTTTCAACCCGATTCATACCCACAAGCAGGCAAAAACCACAAACACGAAGCATAAAAGAAAGAGGACCTCTTACCCAGATATTTATAACGAAGAAATGCGCAAATGGGTCCACAAAGCAATTTGAAAGTGACAGGATGTTGCGCAGACAGGTACAGAGAAAATCACGTGATTTCCGTTGGTGATAATGACAGCGCAGACGCTCCTATTTATAGGTGAGGAGGCAATAAATGCGCCACCAACTTTTCAAGTGGCGCAGCAAATGAGCTGTCGACACAAGAAAACATGCACCCTTTGGTGCAACAAAACGCTTGTCAACATGAGGATATGTGCGCCTTAGGCACACCGAAAGTGGTGCCAACAGAGGAATATGTGCGCCCTTGGCGCACCAAAAAGTGGCATAACAAATGACCTGTTGACAGGAAGGCGCATGTGCTTTAGCACATGCAAGGGAGACTCAACAAGGGGAGGTGCACGAAAACACCTGTTGACACAAGAAAACCTGTGCCAAAGGATTAAAAGGGGGCGGATGAACATTTGATGTTGCATAGTCATTATACGCACCCGCTCAAAAAGACCAAAAATGACTAAGTTCGAAAAACTAGATTTCTCGGGAAGGGATTTTGCAACGTTTCGAATGCAAGAAATCCTTGACGAGGGATCAGAACAAAAATTTTGGTAGGGTTATCCGTAAAATTTCCCTTGCCAATTTTACAGGAAAACAACTGGCTCTTTCTGGGGACTATCCCTGAGAAAACCTCAGGGTTAGAGAATCCCAGATCTCATGTGCCTATCCATTGGGTAACAGAGTCAAAAACAAGGGTGGCCAGAGGGCGAACAAAAGAGAACACCCAACAAACAAGAAGTAAACACACGACAAAAACAAACACACAACTAAAGAAAACTGTACAAAGAAGAGAGCAAGCTCTACTTCTTGAAGATTTTCAGATGCTGCCCGCTGTAGGGAAGCGGGAGTTCGGTTCCATCCAAATATGAGAGATAGAAACTATTCTCTCCGTTGAGCTGCTTGATCTTGAAAGGCCCTCTCCACAGGGAATCAAACTTTCCGTGCATGCCTTTTGGCTCTCTTCACTTGTCCCACAGAAGGACGAGGTCTCCCACCTAAAAATTTATTTTCTTAGCTTTTTTATCAAACAATATCTTGACTTGATTCTGATGTTCGGTGATCTTGTCGATCACTTTTACTCTCTTTTCTTCGAGCTCTGTTAGATACATGATTCTCTTTTAAAGGGAATTTTGGAAAGTTTCATCTTCAATTGCTCGTGCCAAGCGTAGAGCAGAGATTTCAGCAGAAATGGGAAGCTCGACATCAGTGCCATATAACACTTGAAAAGGTGACATGCTGAGAGACCTCTTGGGAGTAATGCGGTCCGTCCACAAAGTTTCGTATAAGGACTTGTGCCACATTTGTTGATTCTCATCCACTAGCTTTCGTATGATGGTCACCAAGTTTTTGTTACTGGATTCCACCTGACCATTTCCCTGAGGGTAATAATCTGAGGCATGAGCCAAAGTTATCCCATATTCATAGCAAAATCTAATAACTTCTCGTGAGGAGAAGTTAGAAAAATTATCAACAACAATCTTGTTGGGAATGCCAAACCTGACAATGATATTTTCTTTGATAAAACTACAAACAATCTCGGAAGTGGCATGTTTGACAGGTATGGCTTCCACCCACTTGGTGAAGTAATCTGTTGCTGTTAGGACATAACTGTGTCTGGCACTCAATTGGGGATTGAGTGCACTAATAAAATCAATTCCCCATTGCCTGAATGGTTCTTTGACAACGACCGTCCTGAGGGGAAAAGCAACGAACTTGGGCTTGCCGACGAACAACTGGCAAGGTTCACATTTTTCTACCCAGGTGGCTGCATCTTGGAAGAGCGTCAGCCAATAGTACCTGGCTCAAATGATTTTGTGTGCTGTCACGATAGAGGAAAAATGGCCTCCACAGGCTGAATAATGAAAACTTTCAAGTAACTTTACCTGTTGTGGCTTGTCAACACATCGCAAGAAGACACCATTAATCCTGCGTTTGTATAAACCGTAATCCTAGATGACAAATTTGGCCACTCTGAGCTTTATAGTGCGCTTCTCCTTCGTAGTTAGGTGAGCTAGGCATTCGCCATAGGTGAGAAAGAAAGTAATGTTAGAATACCACTCCTCGCTGGTTGCGACAAATACGACCAGAGGCAGAGAATGGGCTTTCTCCAGCTGGCTTCGTGCTTCTTTGGTACAATCATCTCTTTTCCTCAGGTTTTTCTGATATCTTTGTTTTCAGCCATAAGCTGACATAGGCCCTTGCCTCTTACCAGCTTGGTTGGTTTTATATCCAGGTTGTACTCCTGGACCTTCGCAATCCAATTTCCTCGCAAGCTTCCTAACTCCTGTTGAGTTAAGATTGACTTGACCGCCGTGTCAGGGACCAGCACCATTGTATGAGAATTTAGAATGTAATACCTGAAGTTTTTGACTAGTTTGACAATGGTGAAGGCATGCTTTTCTAATTGAGACATTTTTAGTTCATGAGGCTTGAGGGGAGAGCTCATGAACGCAATCAGACATTCAACATCTTCCGAATTCTTTTGCATCAAGATGGCAGACACAGTATGCTCAGATGCATAACTATACATGATAAAATCTTTGGAGAAATCGGGACATACCAGAACTGGTGCTGTGAGCAACGGAGTCTTTTATTTCTTCAAATGACCTTTTCCCTTCCTCGCTCCATCGAAAATTTGGTGACCCCTTCATCATGTCTAATATGTGACGAGTCTTCTCAGCAAAGTTCGGGAATAAAACGCTTGAGAAATTTCACCTTTCCAAAGAAAGAATGAACGCCATTCTTGCTTGTAGGTAGAGTACGGCTCTGAATAGCCTTAACTCTTTCGGTATCTATCTTCGTTCCTTCTTTGCTAACGACATGCCCTAGCAACTTTCCTTCCATGAATCCAAAAATAGACTTTTTTGGGTTCAAGGAAATCCCATGTTCTCGGCACCTGGCCAGTACTTGCTCCAAATTATCACAATGATCATTTCATTGTTTAGAGAACATAGTTAAGTCATCTAGATAGACCATGATGACCTTCGCCATCATACCCTTGAATGCAAGGTCCATGGCCAGCTGAAAGGTGGCACCAGCATTGGTTAGGCCAAAAGGCATCCTGCTATAAGCAAATGTACCCCAAGGAGTAGTGAATGCTGTTTTAAATTGATCTTCAGGCGAAACTTCAATCTGATTGTAGCCCGAAAAAACCATCAAGCATGGACATCATTTCTGATCCAGTTACCACTTGCAGAACTTGATCCATTATAGGAAGTGGGTAGTTGTCTTTTAAGGAAGCCTGATTCAAGTTTCGAAAATCTACACATATGCGTATTTCACTGTTTTTCTTGTGCACTGGCAAAATGTTTGCTACCCAAGTACTATGATGGATAGGAAAAATGATTCTCGCATCCAACATTTTCTGAATTTCAGCCTGGATAGTACCTGAGATCTTAGGGTTATAATGCCTTTGCTTCTGGCGAAAGGCTTTGATCTCTTCTTTCAACAGGATGTCATGTTGGACGTCCTTTGGCTTAAAAGACTTTAGATCGGCTTATGACCATGTCAATACGTCCATGTATCTCTTCAATAGTTTGACAAACTTCCACTTCTCCTCAGGCATGCAGCATTTTCCAATGTTCACGAATTATGGATGCTCTACCGAACCTAAATTAACTGGTTCAGTTTCTGGGGAGGATCCAGCATCATCTCACCTTTTATTTTTCACAAAACGATCATGCCTGTCGAACAACCATTCTAGAGAAACTAGGCCTTTTGGAATTTTATTTCCTTTGAGCTGACATATGTTGTCGTTCCCTTCGGATTCATCCTCTTGATCGGTGATTGATTCGCGGCACATAGAAGCGGATCCTTCAAAATGTAATTCTTTGAAATTTTCTGCCTTTTCTAGAAAGGCAATGAGTTGATTATCATCATTGAATACTTACCAATGCTGGGATTGATTTTATCTGATACGCTCGGGCAGAAAACCATCTCAATGGTGTATTTTTCTATTTTCAAACCTGGGTGAGGGAGCATGAGGGATGCTGAAACGGCCAATGAATCAGCCATGTCATTTTGAGCTCTAAGAATGGATTCTACTGAAAAAGCATCAAATTTCTCGATGTTGTCCCACACTGCATTACAGTAGTGCCTGAGCCTCTCATTCTGTACTTGATATATCCTCTTAACTTGATTTATGACTAGCTCTGCATCACCTTGCACCTTCATATTTTTGATCCCTCTCTCTCTTGCGGCCTGCATGCCGAGTAACAGAGATTCATACTTAGCAGTGTTATTTGTGTTGAAAAACTGGGACTTAAAAGAGAGAGGAATAATTTCTTCCTCGGGAGATATTAGCATGGCTCCAGCACCACATCCACTAGTTGCGCAGCTGCCATCGAACTGCAAAGTCCATCTCTTATTAAGATCTTCTTCTTGGATGAGAACAACCATTTCGTCAGACTCGGTAGACAAGAAATAGTTCCCCATTCCTAATGATTCGAAAATAATTTGAGCTTTGGGGTCTTCAGAGTTAGTAACCAAGTACTTCTTTTGTGATTCTGGCTCCAAAGTATGCATTAAACCTTTGACGGGGATTCTAGCCTTAGACTAATCCATATGAATCTCCCCACCAACTTCGCTGCAAAAAATTCTTCCCAGCAAAATTCCGTAGGCTGCCGGAATGTCAGCAACGAGGATGGTCATCTTTACCCTTTTCTCCGGGAATGCTGCAAATGTGAACTGTGCATCTTTTATTTGACCAATCAACGACACCTGCTTGGTTTCCAAGGAATAACATCTGCCAAAAGGCTTGGTAAGGGTGAGGCCCAAAGCATGGGTGAATTTTGTCGGCATGACGTTATCAGAAGCTCCAGAATCAATTATACAGTTACTCAACTTGTGACCATTGATTAGGAGGGAGAGATAGAAAGGTTCTATCTTGCCTGATGCAGATGTTAAAGAAAAATTTATGCGAGATGCAGGACGAGTGGAAAGGATTCCTTTTGGGGAAACCTGAGGAGATATGACAGCTTGACTTTGAATATACTTGGTCAATATTACAAGTTGTTTGGGATTTGACTGAAGATACTCGGCTTCAGACATTTGGATCTTGGTCTTTTTAGCATGGTCAATAATGTCAAATGTGGCCAAGGGTTGCGTTAGGGAAGGATTGAGTCCCTCACTTCAAGATGGTAGGGTAGAATTACTGGTCTTTATAGGAGTATGAGAAGGCTGATTTGGAGGAGAAATAGGGGGAAAAGATTTCCTTGTAAAAGACTTAACAGGGAGTTGAGTAGGAAGAGGATTACCTCTTTTAGCAATGGTTGGAGGCGCGTTTGACACGGCCTTCTCCTTCTGCACATGGGCAGTGACCTCTGCTTCTTTTCCTTGCGAACGGGTAAAAACAGCGTATGATTTTCCACTTCCATAGCCTTATGTACCCTCCTCAAATTCCATATACCCGATAGTAGAGTCACCAGTCGGCTCACCGATGTCTTGATAATCTTCACCTTGAGACGAAGGTTCTTTGTAATCTTGTTCCTCTTCTTCAATTTCGGCTAGAGCGTTGACTGGGGGAGCCTCAAGCACCAACCGCAGAGTAGTTGCAGGTAAGTGTGGCCTTTGAGGAATATTGTTGGAAACAAAATTCTTCCGTGGAATATCCCAGTATGAGGAACTGGGGGAAGCTTGTGCTAACTTCTTCTTCAATGCAAGCAAATCGTTCACCATCTTTTGAAATTCCGGATCAGACGAAGTAGTGGGCGAAGGGCCTGAAGATTTAGGCTTGGATGATTCCCTTTTCAATTCGCCAGATATTATCAAATTATCTTCAATTCGAATGGCAGCCTCCTGGGTGAGAATCAAGGTAGCCACTTTCTCTTGCAGGAGCAAGAAACTTACTTTCGAGCTCATAGCGTTCACGAAGAAATACTTCTGATTTTCCAGTGTTGGAAGCATGGCAACAGGGACATGGTTGATTAATGCATTGAACCTGGTGATAAAATCATGCATGGTCTCATTGGCCTCCTTCTTTAGGTGAGTGATCTATGATAATAATGCAAATGCATCTTCTGAAGGCTTGTACCTGTCTTCAAAAGCATCCTGCAAGGTGGCCCAACTGGTAATAGATCCGGCTGACAAATGTTGAAACCATTCAGCTACAGGCCCTTGTAGGGTTTCCAGAAAAAGGTGAACCAACACATCTTCGTGAGTTACATTCAGAATACTGCATGACATGATGAATGCAGATATGTGTGAATCAGTGCTTTGGTTTCCTCTCCCGTCGAATTTGGGAAAATTCTTTTGATTTCCATGTGGGAGCGTGTGAACAGGATGTGGTAATGCGAGAGGGCCCATGGCATTTCCCCATGGCACTGCCATTTGGGCAGCTGGAAAAAGAATGCGGGCTGGGAGTGCGGTTCCACTGAGCAATAAAGCACTGCAAAGGGATGTAGAGGCTCCTTGTGAAAACCTGCTCTTCCATGGGGGTGAGGTGCTTCTGGCTGACCGATCAGCTAAACTTAGTGATGAAAAGCACACCGGTGGTACACTGAAATCGTGCCTTTGAAGCCGATTGAAAGTAGAATCGAATTCTCCATGAGCTCTCCTGCCATGTGTAAATGGCTCACCTGGCAGCGTACCTTCCAGATCTGGAACGTTGTGGTGCAGATTTAAAATTTCATTTTGGGTTGCACCTGCTGATTTTCTGGTTTTTTGACAAAAACCAGCAGCATGTACTTTTCTAAATATTTACAAACTATCCTCTTCTGAAAACTGATTGCGGTTTAATGATAAAGAACAATGAGGATAAAATGATAGTGAAGATTAGGAAGCTGATTTTTGGATCTAAATTTGACTTTTTCAAAGAGTTTGAAATTTTTTTTTGGTAAACAGTCAAAAACTCAGATCTACGGAAAAATACAGATTTTTATAAAAACTCAGTGAACTAAAGATCTCCAACTATGCCAGATCTATGGATCTCAGAAAAAAAAATTCAATTTTGCAAAATTTTGGATTTTTGACAAAAGTTAAAGTTTGCAAACAGATAGTGATTTTTCTGATTTTTCTAGATTTTCTATCCTACCACTATCATAGATCCGATAAATCTGTTCGTTCCCCAATAGAGTCGCCAAAAACTATTCGTTCGAAAATCTATCTGTTGGGCAGATTTATGGATAGACGAGCCAGCATTGTGCAGGGCATGGCCCTTCTTTGAGTCAACAAAGTGAAACTGGTTTATTGCTATTCTACCAGCAGAAATCTGTGTAAGTCTCACAATATTCTGCCTTCGAGGGTTTGGGATCTCATCCCAATAGGGTGTTTCTGACTACGAAAAGAAAGGAATGAAAGAGAGGATGAAGAAAGATCAGATCCGAAGAAAGAAAAGAAATGAATTCCAAAGCAGAAATGTCAGAGGGTTTATGTTTTGGGATTGGTAGTAAATAGAGCCAAACCTACTTGCATAAACGAGCAAAGCAATACTGATGAATAAATGACAATAAAACAGAAGCAGATCCAACAAAATAAACACACAGATCTGACATAAGAAAGATCTAATGCATATAACACATGTATTCAACACAAAGTCTAAATATTGTATTAATATTTCTTTCTGTTACAAAAAGTTCAAAGTCTTTTCTCCTCACTTCTATTTTTCATCTGAAAGATATCCACCCTCTTAAATACAACAAGTATTTGAGTATTTATAGAAGAAGGAGAAGAAGGAAGGCAAAAAGGAACCAACCACCTATTTACAAAATATCTACAAAAATATCTCAAAGTCATATTGACTTTTGACTTTTGATGGATGACATCATCCCATGGTGTAACATGGATGATGTCATTTGTGTCAACATACTTTAGACATTTTACAAAAAGAAAGTCGGAAGAGAGAGAGAGAAGAAGAGAGAATTTATTCATCATCGTCATCCCGTGGCTGAAAGGGGATATCCTGGTGTTGATGCTTGGGTGACGAGATGTGGAATTGGGCACGGTATTCCATGAACATGCTGATCATAGGCTCTAGCTAATCTTGGGAAGGATCCTTGTGTTGCTCACTGATCGCCTCGCAAGTCTCCCGCTTGTCTATGAGCTTCTCTGGGAGTTTGGAATATTCTTTCTTTGATTTTATTAGGAACCCGATGAAGTCCCGACAGGCCAACAGGTTATTGATGGACTCTGCGTCAAAAGTGACCTCTGGCCCCAGCCCTTGTGAAATGATCTCCTTGAAGATCTAGATGGTTTCATCAACTTTCCTTAAGGTGAAGGAAGGAGTAAGCTACCCTGGAGACATGTTGAGAATGATTTTCTCCATTTGGTGCATCGCGTCCAGGGCTTCTTCCTTTACCTTATCGATCTTTTCAAGGACGAATTCCAGTTGATCCATCCTGTAGTCCAGAGTGGAAAGGAGTTTAGTGAGGGCCCTGGGATGACCGAAAACACCGAACTTGACCAGGTCTTCGACTGAACAGTCAAACATTTGTTGAAAGGTCTCATGCTGCAGCCTAGCATGGTCCAGCTCTTCTGATATGGGTCCCGCTAACGCTTGGAGCTCTTTATTCACCTTTTTGATGTTCAGATACAATTAGTAAACTTGGTGATATACTTTTTCACTGTCTTTGAGGATCTGGCTCCTCCAAGTAGAAACAGCCATACCCTGCTCACCGATCTTTACATATTCATCAATTTTATCCTGGCTTAGAGGCTCAGGAGTCTCGGTGGTAGTTGTGGGAGGTGCACTGCCCATCTTCTGTAAGGGCTTGGAGCAGATGTTTATTTTAGCTCTTTTAGCAGCCTTTTCTCTTCTTTTTCTTCTTGAAGCTTCTTGCAGAGGGAGTCAACTGCAGATAGGGCCTCTCCCTGAAGGCTTCCAGAAGATGTACCCATTGGGACTTGAGTCACTTTGTAATCTGTCAGACACAGATCCTTTTTATCCTTCAGAGGATTGGGGTATGCAATCTCCATTACCCTCTCTCCCGAAGCAATCTGAGAGAAGCATGTGACAGGCTTCTTCTTCTTTGCCCCTTTTGATGGGATTACGGAGAAGTTCATCGGAGCGATGGGAAATTTCCTTTTCTATTGACTTAGATGCTGGGAGATCCAGGCTGGACTTGTGGGAGAACGGCCAAAAATAGAGAAGGGGGCAGTTGCACGAGAAGAAGGGAAAAACTTGGGAGGAAGAGATATTGTAGGAGAGGAAGACATAGGAAGAGAGGGGAACTCAAAGATGAGGGAAGAAATGGAGGGGGACAGATCCGCGAGAGAAGAGAAGATGGACGAAGAAGCGGGAGGAACTGTTATCACCGAATCACAGCACCCCTGTGCATATACCTGAACTCACAGTGTGATTGGATAACATGGGTACTATCTCCAAGTTGTGGGACTTTCTACTTGAGATAGACCTCCAGAGAAAGCTCGGTTCTTGCTCCTAAACTACCTGCCACAATATACTCTAATGCAGGATAAGCTAACTGTTCTAATCTAAATTTCCAAGGAACCAGGGAAAGAGAATACATAAAATGAAATCCTACACTAAAGCGGTGATACACCAGAAAAGGAGGATGTGAGAGTAGTCTCCAAATGTGTGAAATACAAAGGCAAAGTGGACATTAGAAGAGGTGATGACAGTTCTCCATAATCTAGCAAAATGCATTCACAGCAGTATTCCAAGCACACACAATGATAATGAATTTATGCAAGAACATAATAATAGACACAATATTCTTGTGGAAAGATAAAAGGGCAAGAAGAATGTAAGGAAACACAGCAGGGGAAGATACATCCACAAACTTGTATTTTATTGCTTCCTGGTATGCACAGTTCAGTCTATTACAAGATAAGGGCCTGGATCACCATGCAAGGAGTCCCACTATAAGGGCCTGCAACACACTGGCTTCACAAAGCAATTTTGGCAGAGCTTTGCTACCCAAAAACTCTCTCTTTTACAATGAGCCCAACACTCCAATTTATAGAAAAATGAGAAGGAAAAGAGAAGGGAAAATGGAAATACCGAAATCTGTCCTTCAACCACCTATAAGAGGCATTAAATTGAGTGAAATTATTGTACATTACTTGCAAAAGGCTCCCCATACTATCCCATGTGCTGCAGTAGAGAAAGAATGATGACCATGCCTCTTAATTGCACTCCCAGCTACCAAATAAAACATTGTTCTGAACCCGGCCACGTTTTCTTAAAAATATCAATCAATATCTAATAAAATCTGGAATTTATTTATTTCTTTGCATTGGGCTCAGAACCATGATTCCAATGGTACCAATTTTGTGTGATTTCGTTGAGAAATACAAAAGTTATGGCCTTCTGAATGCGGGCAGCTATTTTGGGCCTGGCAGGCGTTTTCTGTCATTTGATGGGAATGAGCACTAACTGACTGGAGCCGAATATATTTCTCTTATTTAAATATATCTACCCTCATTAAAAATCTATAAATTCCAATTTTATCAAAATCGGAGCTCGAAGTCAAAAGTTATGGCCGTTTGAAGTTCCACGGGTCAAATGTTGACTTTTCTCCTCTGCTTTCGGCCGCTTCGGCTTTTCGCGTCCCACGCGTCCCTTTGGCCCAAATGTCCCAATGCTGTGTGGGACAAATTCTTCAAAACCACCCGAAATGGGCTTCCATGTCCCTTTTCTGCCGGTGACACGTGGCGTGATATGATTGGCTTTCGGCTCCTTCGGCTATCGCGCATCCCTTTGTCCCATTTGGCCAAGTGCTGAATTTCCCTATTTCGGCCGAACCGGCTGGTTCGCGTACTCTGTGGCCCAGATGTCCCATTTGCTTTTGGACTATTTGGGACAAATTTTCCCGATTCGCCCGATTCGGCCGGTTCGCGTCTTTTGTCCTGCACGTCCTTGACTGAAAGTTCTCATTTCGGCCGATCCGGCCGGTTTTCGCGTACTTCGCGTACCTTTGGCCCAACTATTCTGGACTGCCTTGACTCATTTCGGCCGATCCGGCCAGTTCACGTACTTTTGGCCCACGCGTCCCGGACTTCCTGTTTTAGCAGTTAGTCAAATGAGGAACCATTTCAAAATTTTCAAATTTTCAACCAGTTCGGATTTCCGCGTCCCGCGCATCCCTTTGTCCCAAATGTCCCAAATGCTGCGCGGACCACCTGGTGGCCTTTCACTGCTTAAGTTTGCATCCAGATGTCCCGTCTGTCCCGACTATTGCAAGGAAGGACTTAGCCATTTTTCATGATTTTTTCTTGCCCGAGCTTGTTTTTTGCAATTTTTTCACATTTCCTGGAGAACTTGCTCTCTTCTTCTTGGAGGGAGGGGGAAGTCATGGGAGAAAAAATATGAGGGGACCCTAGAAAGATGACTTTTTTTCCGGAGCTCAATATAATTTCTTAGGACTAAAGAATTTGATGCATGTTATCAAAATTACCTTGAGGGGTGAATTTTGGATAACAGGAACAGTAGAAGAAGGGGGAGAGGACACGACCAAAGGAATGGTCGCTTGAGTCACTCAAGGAGGGAAAGGAGGAGAAGAAGAAGGGACAGAAGGGACCTCAATTGTTGTGGCAGTGGCGACATGCTGAGTGGAATGGGCCTATTGGAACATCTTCTTCCGCTTCTTTCTCTGGAGAAGCCAGAGTTACAACTTGTTCGGGTGCAGCGGAAGGAGGACTTTCAGGAGCTTCCTCTTTGAGTGGTGCTGGATTCACCCTCTTTACTTTTTTACCCTTGCCTTTTGGCTACTGTTTTGATCGAGGAGGTGCGTTATCCAATGGAGAGGTTGTGAAATCGACTCCTGAGGTAGATGAGCCCTGTTCATTCGGCACCAATGCTCTGTTCTGCGCAGAGTTTCTTTGACCCTTTCCTCAATTGTCTGAGGTGCTTTAGTTCTATCAATTAATACAAAAGGCCAATCGTCCCCACCTGTGTCAAGATACACTTGATCCACTTCCTCTTCTGTAGTTTGGTAGCCTTTGGGGATGATGGCCACCCCATACTGGATGATTTCTGCTAAGGCCAAACGAGAATGGTCCTTCCTCCTGAGCTCAACCTCATGATATAAGTCAATGTAGATATCCTCGATCTGAGGGATGTGGATCGGGTTGAGCTTAGCCCTAGGAAAACAATTTCTCGGGTCGAAAGTGGGTCTTGCTGGGAAGTCATGTTTCAGATTCAGCAGCTCCAGCTCTGTAAACATGTCCTTTCACCTTGTGGTGAGAGGGACATGTATATCTACCCACTGTGAGGGGGAAAGGAGTTCCACCCTTCTTTCTCTTTAGGCACTTCTCATGGTAGGTGAATAAGCTGTCTTGACAGCTCTAACAGGATCAACTTGGGCCCAACATATCTTGGCAGTCTAGTTGGCTCCCCCAAGAAATTAGCCGCCCTTAGATAAGTGAATGTGTGGAATTGAGTGAACAGGGCCCCCCATTTCTCTGTGGCTGCCACGATGCTCTTGGTCATGCGACCGTGAGCCATATTTGGCCTCAACAGGTAGATGATGAAATAGAAAAATGCATCATTGATCTTTGTAAATTGAGGGATGCTATTTTCCAGCTTTAGCTCTAGATAATATTCATAGATTTTAACTTGGGGCCAAACCCCACTCCGCATCAGAGCTGGGTAGTCCCTTTCTGAAGCTGCAACGTAAACAACATAGGAATTCATGTAGAACCTCCCCGTTGTGGGGAATTGTTGCAGCTACTCTGATATCGTGCCGCTTATGATTTCTGTCCACTCAAAGCATTGATCGGGCATATTTTTGTTCATTGTTTCTAAATACCGCAGCATCCATTTGTGGAAATAGTGGGCATCAGGAAGCCCAATCACCCTACTCAGGAATGTGATGGTGTCACTGAGCTCCTCTGAAAAATCACTGCGGTGAATGACTTGTGGCCAACGGGTCGCCACCTTTTTATTTTTCAAATATACCTCATTCATCAGCTGCATGCACTGATCTTCATTTTCGTCCCAGGCCTTAACACAGTCTTCTTGGCTGACGGCCACAAAGTGCCGGTGATGAGGAATGCCGAGTATTATTTCAAAGTGGCGGGCAGTGAGGTTGATTATGACCTCGCCCTTCTTATTTACGACACATCTTTTGTCTTTATTGTAGCACTGGGCAACCACCATCATAAATTCATTGTTAATGGCACTGACTGGGATTCCTCCAGCATGGTGCAGGGCACTTCCTATCAGCTTGTCCATCCATGGACTTCTTGTGACCTTCTAGGTTCTGGACCAGAATTCTTCCATATCGATATGACCCAACTCTGAGTATCTGATGTCCAGGTCACATTCTGCTTGGGACTCGGGCATTCTAACCCTCTGATACTTATACTTCATTTCTTCTTCTGTGAGCTTGGCCTTGCCTTTGGATTTGGTAGGTCTCTTGCTTGATGTTGACATATGTTCTTCTGAACTTAATTGTTGATCTGCAAGAATAAGAAGTGAAACCCAATTGAAGAAAGCCATGTCAGCTGTTTGATTTTCCATTGAAATGCTGACAGAAGAAAGAGTTAGTAATTTTGAGGCTTTAGGGCACATGGTTCATGGATATTTCAAATTGTAGAGCTAAATAGATAAGGTGCACGGGAAAGGGCTGCTGCAAGGGGTAAATCAGCGCCAAAGGGTGCATGGTGCATAGACACTGCAGGGTGCATTCTTTGTTGTTGTAAGCACAAGTGCGCCTGTGCCATGTGGATGCATTTTGTAAAGGGAGCACGAATTCTTCATGTTACATGGAACTTCGGTGCGCCAAAGGCGCATATAAGCTTTGTATGACACAACGTTGTTGCAATGGTGGATGCGCCTTTGCTGTTTATAGCTTTGCACTTGGCGCATATGAAAGGATTGTTACATGGATGTTGGTTGCGCAAATGGAGTGAATTTTATCAATGCAACATACGAGTTTGGTGCGCCAGGTAGGACACAAGGAAAGTATTTGCAACAAGCGGGGAAAGTGCGTCATTGGTGTGGTTTCTCTTTGTGTAACAGGGGTGACAGATGCACTGTTGGCGCAACTATTCTTCATGTTGTAGAGTGCACCAATGTGCCAAAGGAGAAGGAAAATATAGTTTCCTTTAAAGCTTTGATTCTTCTCAGAGGGGTTTCACATATGGCTTAGCTCCTTATGCAAGGTTCATTGGGGTGACAGAAATAGATTTTAAACAAAGGGGTCCAAGCTTATTATTTTTTTTAGAACAAAGCTTCCTCTACCAGCAGATCTTGAAAGAGGGGGAAGATCATGTGGAAAGACGGTAGGGGGGGCAAGGGGGAAAAAACCTCATGACTTCATTCTTTTCAACCCGATTCATACCCACAAGCAGCCAAAAACCACAAACACAAAAGCACAAAAGAAAGAGGACCTCTTACCTAGATATTTATAATGAAGAAATGCGTAAATGGGTCCACAAAGCAATTCGAAAGTGACAAGCTAGTGCGCAGACAGGTACAGAGAAAATCACGTGATTTCTCTTGGTGATAATGACAGCGCAGACGCGCTTATTTATAGGCGAGGAGGCAATAAATACGCCATGAACTTTTCAAGTGGCGCACCAAATGAGCTGTCGACACAAGAAAACATGCGCCCTTTGGTGCAACAAAATGCTTGTCAACATGAAGATATGTGTGCGTTAGGTGCACCGAAAGTGGTGCCAACAGAGGAATATGTGTGCCTTTGGCACACCAAAAAGTGGTGCAACAAATGACCTGTTGACAGGAAGGCGCATGCACTTTAACGCATGCAAGGGAGACTCAACAAGGGGAGGCGCACCAAAATGCCTATTGACACAAGAAAACCTGTGCCAAAGGATTAAAAGGGTGCGCGATGAACATTTGATGTTGCATAGTCATTATACGCGCTCCGCTCAAAAAGACCAAAAATGACTAAGTTTGAAAAACTAGATTTCCCGGGAAGGGATTTTACAACGTTCCGAACGCAAGAAATCCCTGACAAGGGATCAGAACAAAATTTTTGGTAGGGTTATCCGTAAAATTTCCCTTGCCAATTTTACAGGATAACAGTTTTCATAACTAATCATACAAAAAATTGTATTTAAATTTCACAATTAACTCTTCTTATTCCAGCATAAAATCCAAATGACAATTGAGATTGGGTATCGAGTTCATTTATGATCCCAACTCTTATAGGTGACTTTCAATTTTAGTGGGAAATCTTCACCACTCAACATGTATGTCAGTCTAAGAGGGTTTTTCACCATGTTTAATGTTTGTTTCCAAAGTGGCACTACCCTAGGAGAACACATGATCGCTACCACACATGATTACAATAACTAGGAGAGAAATTACATACTCAAGATAATGTTTGACCATGTCGTTCCTGGCTGTTGGTTCATGGAAATGTCACTAAGCATGTAATATAGGATGGAAATTTCAACTTGGGCTCTTATTTATTTAACAAGAAGGTGTCATAGAGTGAAAATATTTAGGTTTATCCAAAGTTTCTAGTTTCCTATGCTAAAATAATCACAAATGAAGAATAGTTATGCACTAATTATATACTAAGGTTGATTGTTTCATTTAGATTTCTTTATTTCATTTACAACATAAAGAACTAAACACAAAAATTATTTAATCATAAATTTCACACTAGAAATCCATTATATGATACTAGATTCACTTTCATTTAACAGATATGTCCAACCCTCTTTTTTACCATACGCAAATCTGAATCAAAAGACACCTATAGTTAAATGCACATTTCCAAAAACACCCCTAAATTTAGCATCTCATTCATATTACCAAATATCACTACTAATTATTTACTATAACATAGCAATACATATAAATTTATTTCCATTAAGATACATAAATTACAATAATATACAATGAATTACAACCACGTCGTGTCGCCATCTTGTTTGCATATTACAAAACCATGTCAGCATGAAATCAACGATAAATCACTAACATGGCATCAACCTAGATCTAACATAATTAATGTGTTTAGTTTCCCATTTACATAATATTATTAATTCACATTCGAAAAAAGAGGGTTAGAGACATATATTCATTTCATTTCAATGCACTTCAACCAAGGAGAGAGAAATAGATAGGGGGAGAGAGAAGAGAGATAAACACAATTTTTCCAAAAGTCCAATTTCACATAGAAAGTCAGAAGATAGAGTTTCAAACTGTTATTTACAATTGTTAATAAGTTTCTATGATGGTGTGTTAACTTGACTAGGTTCCTACAACTTTCTCTTACATTTTCTTGCTAGTTGCAAAAATGCCCAATTTTTTCTCGGAGGCTAAGAAAGTGCATTCAAAATCTTCCTTCTAATAATAAAATTGATGATGGGAGAATTCTTATGTGTCAAAATATATACCAAGAATCCATAGGGCCTGAAGGAATTCAGAATTGGTGAACATTGTATAATTGGTGAATGGTTTTCCAAAGCCACCGGTCATAATCAGCCAAGTTTGACCTAGATAAATAATTATTGGAGGCCTACGAAACCTTTTTTCCAATATAATAAAGACTTCTCTTTTCTTGAACCAAAGGTTCTAGGAAATTTTATTGTAACAATACTAGAGGTTTGCAAAGGAGGACAAGGATTTTATTGTTCAGTGTCCAAATGGTGAGCCAATAAGAAACCCAAACTTTCAATTTTAACAACTTTCTGGCATTGTAGAATGGGGGTAAAAGGGATCCTAGAGGAGTGGAGAAGAGAGCACAAACATTCGATTGGGTTCAATCTTAGATTTTATGCGACTCACCCCATAACAAGGATCATATATGACGTTTTACACCTCTTTTTTGGGGTTTCCAAGGTGACTTTCTGAGTTTCCAAAATATCACTTTTTATTGGTTTTTGCAAGGAAACAATAAACATATTTATATGGAACTCAACCTAAACTTGTCAATAAAAAAGGATGTTGTAGTAAAATCTAGTTTGGTTATGAACATTGTTAGACCATCTCAAAATGATATTTTAAGTCCATGGTTGCCTACCAAGGGGTTATTTGGATTGTGTAAGTTACGATATGGCATTTTATTGTTTTACACATAAGTTTATTTAAAACAATAAAATGTATGATAATCCTAGGGTTTAATATTTTATTTCGTTGCAAATGCAAAACTAAAATATGATAATTATGAATGATAAGGAGAGATGAACCATGTCTGATAGAAAACAAATTCATCATAAACTTTGGAGCATGATTCCGCATCTACACCAAACATTTTTCCAATAGTTTGGGAGCCTAGTCTTGGCTCCCCTCCATTCGACTATACAACAAGAGATGATAAACCATGTAGATGCCTCTCACTACTAGCCTTATTTTGAAGATGTATGTACCAAGATATGGTTGAGATGATTCAAGAAATGTTTTGGGACATCTTCTCTCCGAATCTGGACACATGTTTCCACCCACTACCCTATCCAATAAACCCATTTTCCAGACTTAGAAATTAACATTCTCCACCACATCAAGAAATTTAGAAGCCATGAGATATGTTACACCAAGAAGAATCACCTTAGTGGTAATCCCACCAAGAGTAGGCTTAACTACATCATAATCCATTAATACAACCATAATGAGAAGATGGGTTATGGATTTCCACATTTCCCAAAATGGAACCACCCAAAATGTGATTCCCATGGGAGTAATTATAGTTTCATAAAAAAAAAATCATACTCAAAGTACCACAATGTCATTCAAAACTTTCCCAACACAATAAAAAGAGTAATGCAATTCTGGAGTTGCAAAATATCCTTCCAAAATATAAAGTACTGAGAAAACAAAATAACCACAAGCAATATGTATGTAAGAGACATGAAACCATAAAATGTCATGAGTGGAGCCATCCGGCCTAGTAGATAACCCACATGATTTTTTTCCAAATTTTCTTTTCCTCCATTACCAAACCCTTAAGGTTTGGTTCAAAAATAAAATAAAATACAAGTTATACATTCCTCTCCTCGGAGTTGCAACTGAATGTGGTGAAAAAGTGGTTGAAATTTCATCTCCACAAAAATCAATATTTAGCATATTAGGCAAAATGGGATCTATGGTAGATGGGTGTCAGATGACTTCACCTTGTTTGTACCTATCCATCTTAGCGAGGTATGGAGTAGAGTAGCTGGCCTTCCCACTGTACCCATTTTGTACATACCCTGCAATCATTGAATTCCATTTTGACATAGTCTAGGAGGATGATGAAAAAGGTTGTGGAATTTGGATTTGCACCTGCAATCACATTTCCTAGAAAGTTTCTAAGCCTTTTCAATAGACCCATTTTGTGCATATCCTGTTGTCATAATTGTCCAAAAACCACCTTTTCTTTGGCATTTTGTCAAACAATGCATGTTTATACTTACACATTTGTGTACATGTCTAACCGAGAATTTTATACTACAATATCTTACAAAATTCCTCTATATTTTATGCTTTGATTAACGTCCATACCCTTCTCTTGAGCTCACATTTTGACACAAGCAGTGAGTGCATAGGAAAATGTAAATTGATCAGGTTGGAGAACTATTTGTTGCATAGGTGAAATAGTGTGACTGTCCCACGAGGAAGCCCATGTCTTCTATACACTTCAAATCTCATATTCGATGAGAATCTTTCTCATTCTTTTATTTGTTCAAACACTGCCTCGCTGTAACCATCCAAATATAGCAAAATTTACAATGTGAACTTGGGTTTTATCCTGGTTAATGCCTCTGGATCTCAAATTAATTGTTTGGATTGTTAAGAAAGGGAAATGACAAGTATGAAAGTCCTTTGGGCTACCCACGTGCTCTATCAAGTTGCTCATGTGCTTCCCTCTACTACATGCAATCCTCTACCCATCTGTTTTAATTTCTCCACCTACTTCTCCTTTACACCCTTCCACCACCACCTATAGTCTAACACACTTCACAATACACTTTAGAAAATATATATTTTAATATTAATTTATGGTGGGCACTACAGTATTTTCATATTAGTTATATTAAATAGTTTTGATAAACTAATTATAATAAACTTATATATACTTAATCTTGATACGTATTTATTTATGTGTTTATTTATTATTACTCTAAGATCAAATTATTTTGGAAAATAGTCCTTATTTTATGACCTTAAACATATTGTCAGTGGGTCATATATGACTTGCAACACTCTTAGCATTCTATTATTTCTTTCAATAATGTCTTTAATTACCAAATTATTTTTTTATTAAGGGTAATTTTTTTTTGGTTGGGATCCTTCCCATGTACAAGCAAGACTAAAATTCCAAATAAAGGATTAACACACCAAGAATAAAAAAAAGTAACAAGTGCCTAATACTGAAAAAACAACTATCAAGGATTAATAATTTTCTTAAGTAATGATTTTTTCTTGTTCTGTATTGTTTTCTACCCATCCAAAATCTCCTCAGCAATATTAAATACTTCAACAGCTTCTATTGGCAGATATGTTCTTTGTTTAACAAGACAATGGAGAGGACAATTTTACTTAGCCACTTTACAAGTTATTGTATTAATAATTTTTTTATTCTAAATTACATCTCCAACATTATCCTTATTTTCAACAGATCGAATTTCAGTAAGAGGGGTTTAAGGGACCTCTTTCGCAACCCTTACATGTCATCAATTAAATCAACGTCTTTATTATATTTGAAGACCAAATGCTTTGGGAGGGCATTTTTTCATCAATTATTTATCTCATTGGTACACTTTTCCATCCCACAATTAGCAACAATTTACCCTAAGGTGAAACAAATTATGCATTTGAAGGATAAACCTTCATAGTATAAAGGTTGATTCCATGTTATGTTTTGCACTTTGAGTTCAATGTTTGTAAGAAGGTTTTTAGAGGTATCTACCTCCACAAGAATTCTATCATATGTTGTATGGGTGAAATTAGTGGTTTCAGAATCAATATAAATAATGTTACCTAAAACATTTCCAATGGAGATCAAGTAGTCACGGTTCAAACATTATAGAGGTAAGTGAGGAAGCCTTATCCAAACAAGTTTGTAAGAGAAAGATTTTGTGATTGGGTTAAAAGAAGGGAACCGGGATTTTATAACATGGTAGCGTGATTGAAAATTTGAGAGTTTATTTACTATGGTCTATTTATCATCGATGGAAGAAAAACCCATGGTAAAAGTTCCTTTAGCACAGGGCTAAAGGTCTAACCTTCCAAAAAGGAGAGGGATCCACTACTTTGAGATCTAATCATAAATGACTAGTAAGATGGGCCAGAATCCGCTGAATTTGCATATCAAGGCATGCTCTAGAAATCACTATTTAGATTTGATTTCTTCATCCTAAAATGTGACACAAGGAGTAATGGTAGTAGTGGTCATAGGTTTAGAGGACCAAATACCCTAGAACCTATCCTTGAATGTGTGGCTAGCTATCTTGAAGGGGAGGACTTTCATCTTATGGGTGACTACATTTTGAAACTCCTCGACCTCTAGAACAGGGGGAAATGGGGTTGAGCATAAGCCACTTCCACAACAAATGACTCATAGATATCCCACTGTCTATGGCTACTAGAGCCAATGTAAAATCCCATACTCTTAAACAAATATGTTAAATACTTGAAAAGATTTGGTGAGGGACCAATGTCTCTAAACCCAAAACCAAGATTAATAGGGCCACAAAAGATCCTAGGGCTTGTGGAGGAAGCCTTGAGGAGGCCATTTCCCATGCCTTGAGTCATTGAGGAGTAGGAGAAAGGTTCAAAAAGGTTCCCTTAGGTCTCGAAAGATTGCCCCTAACATCGGTGCCAACACCATACTAACCATCTTTCTTTCACAATAAAGACCCCACACCAGAGCCTCCGAGCACACCATCACCACCATGAGTAGGTGACACATGATTAGGGATCCCATAATTTTTCACAGGGTTCGAAGATGGGTTTGCAAAAGGGCTCGGCGTTTTTCTTACCAAATACTTATTCCATCATGTTTTTTATATTTTCTATTATTTTTATCTATGTTACGATATCTTACATGCTTTTCCCTCTCATTTCCATATTTCCAAGATGCGTTGTATATTTTGAAGAACTTAACTTGTACAATTATTTTTGTTTGTAACAGTTATTGTATTGGAAATTACTCTTCAATAACTATGGTTATATGGTTTTACTCTTCCATAACCATAATTGTATGTTTTTGTTTTCCACAACAATATTTCTACAATCTTAGATCTTGTTTAAGAGGGATCGTTTTCCCTTATTTTGTGTTCTTTTGGGTTTTTTTCCTTTTCTAGGTCTTTCACTATCATTGGGTTTAAGTTTATATGAAAATAGGGTTCGAATTAAAATTTAAAAGGTTTAAAAATATATAATTGCATTAGTGCATTCAAAACATCAATGAGATTCACAGGAGAGTTGTAGTGAAATAAGAGCATATATTTTCATAGTTGAAGGTCATCCCCAGGAAAAATAAATGTAACATTTTAGAGATAAAGTCTAACATTTACTACTTTTTAGATACATTAAAATGAGGGAATTTACATTACATTGGAAAACTTTGTAAATTCCATATTGTTTTCTATTGTGAAATTTCTCATAACATGACTTGAGCGTAACAATAATGAATGGATAACACAAATACCTATTAATAATCTATATTTTTCAAAGATAATGCCAATTCTTTAAGTCTAATTAGGTTTTGGATAAAGGAAAAAAAATTCCTAGTCATTTGTACCTAAATTTCAAAAAGAGAGAGGTTGTTTCAAGAATGGATGAATCTCCTGCATATTTATCTACTCCTGAAACACTCCTTGAAGTAGTCCCAAGTAACTATCTTTGAATCCACGTGGAGCTTCTACTCCTCATTCCTCCACCAAATTCCATCTCTGTCTCTCAGAAGGTGGATAGAAACACGAGCTTTCATGTTGCTAGTATAAGGACATAGCCTAAAGCATCTGCTCAAGGTAACCAACCATGTCTCATCCTGAAATCCTCTCATGTCTCTAACAAAATGAAATAGGTGTAACTTTAGTATCTCTATGATGTGATATGTAATTATGGACTATCAGCCCCTAGTTCTCTCTAGATGATCATCCCTCAACCTAGGGCTCCTAGATTTATCTCTATGTCTCAAAGCTCTGTCTTTGTGCTCCCTAGGTGGTGACTCATATCAAACCAACTCTATCTGGGAGTGCTTTGTACTATCCTCAACATTTTGTTGTGATGGTGCATAAGCCTCCACTGATGGCTCTCAATCCTGTCTCCTAGGTCACCCTCCTAACGATCCTCCGCGCAAATAAGAATTAAAGTTTATTTTATTGTCTCCAGTATCTAAGGAAATATAGTATTTACTACTTGATTTGGGGGGTGGTAGATCTAGGTTAATGTGCAAGGACCTCTCTTCTAGTCCACACCTCCTACATAGAGATAGACTGGACTTATTTTATCATCATCTAGGATTTATTTCAATTTTCTAATTTTTCTACATTTTAAAACATCATGCAATAATAGGTGTTCTAGGTTTAGAGTTGCATTATCCTTGCTGTATTTCATGTTTCCAAGTGTGCCTGAGGTCCAAGCATTGAACCCATGACTCTAATACCAAGCGTAACACCCACAAAATTCTACTCTAGAAACAAAATAGAAGTAATAATATAATAGTGAAAATTACAATAAATGATTTTTTTTTTTTAAAGAAGGTTTGCAAGGTTAGACATTATCCACAATTAATAAATTTCTTGGTTAAAGTCTTTCTACACAAGCTTGTGAAAGTTGGAATTAAATTAATAATTAAATATTATTAATTTACTTCCTAAAATATATTTATGGTTTAAAATAATGGCTTTACCAAGTTCCAAAACTTTTAATTAATTATCATGCACCAAGATTACTTTATTTTCTAACACAAAAGTTTAATTATTTGTCTAGCCACTAATGTGGCCCATTCACCCCATTACCCATGCACTTTTTAATTGAATTTCATTCCCAACAAAATACCTCTTCACTTAAGTGAGGTAGGGTTTAATTTGGGCCATTAGATTGAATCTATCTTAGCCCTTAGATTTGGGTTTGCTTAAACTAAATATCCTTATGGGTTTCCTTTTATTTCTATTTTCCCCAAAAACAACCTCATTTGTTCATTCTTGTTTTGTAGGTTTGGAAGAGGAGGAGGAGAAGCCATGAGAGCAAGAAGTGCAACCATGGATAAATTTCATGGTTCAATTTTTAAATGGAGAAATATTCCTCCATTCTTCTCTTCATAGTTTAGTTTAGACAAGGGTTTACTATTGTAATGGTTCTTCATTTGCTTAATGTAGAGATCCCACTGTGGATCTATTTTTGTTATTTAATGTAAACATTCTTTGAGTTCAACAATTGGGGAAAAACCCCATTTCATTTAATCTATGAAATTTTACACATTTGAATGCCCATAAGAGGATTGATAAGCTTAAACAATTAAATTTGATCAATTAATAGTTGCTGGTAGTTTCATTTTGAAGGTTTAAAGCTTAGATTTTAATTAAAGTTCAATCTGGGTTTTCACAGTCGGGATTTTATTTTTTAGTTAAAAGTGACGAAACTATTTCCCTACGCAGACCGACGGTCCTGTGACTACCGCCCTACCTGGGGGTGGTTCATCGACCACCACTCTGTGCTGGGTGGCGGTTCTAAAACCATCGCTTTGCACAAGGCGGCAATTCTGTTTTCAAAAATATAACCTTAAGTATCTGCATTTTTCAAACAGTTTCCTACTTAGGTTGGTTGTTTAATGCAATATTGAATTTAATTAAGGTGTCTTAACATTCATTGGTTGATATATTGACATCATATCTTAGTTTCATAACTTAAAATTACATAAACATCAACTCATTTCTCTATTCCTTCTTTTCAATAAAATGTAAAATTTGAGTATAACATCAAATACAATTCATTCTTTTATTCAATCTTGCCAACAAAACAAAAAATACTTTGGACACTTCCTTTCAATAGAATCTTTTCAATTTACAATACAAATATGATAACTTTACAATAACATTCTTTTGAAAACTTCTAATCCATTTCTTTCAGTCACAAAATTAGTCATTTATTAAGGTATACAACAAATTTTTTTTTCTAAACTATTCAACTTAAGCTTTCTCCTTTCACTATAACATTAGAAATTTGAATAAATGAAATATACAAATATTTCTTTCAAACATACAAAAGTTACAATCTTCCACTCTAAGTGGGAACAATAATATGATTTACAACATGGAGAATTCTTCAAGCAAGGTCAAAACACAAGTCTTCTTTCAAGGTCATCTCCCAACTTTTAGCTTTCAAACTTGCATCCATCAACTCTTCAAAACTTGGATCACAATACAAATAAAGGGGTATAGGTGATGCTCTCCACCCAACCTATAATCCAATAAGAGGAGAATCCATCCCCTTATTGACCCCTAATCCCCAACCAAAGAACAATGGGGAGTATTGAGCAACATTTGACAACTTTTACAAAAGGTTTCTACAAAACATACAATCCACAAAACATACAACACATTCAAATGGACATACTCAACAATATTTACAAACTTTCCCAACAACACATAGGCTTGACATCAAGCCAAAAGGAGAAAGGAATATGGGAACCACCTCCTTTTTCCTCCCAAGTGAAGTAGGAGTTCCACCCAAAATCCTCCATGTGCACAATACAAAACATTCAAATACATCCTTATCTCTCCCCTTGCAAATATGAAAAAATATGTCCATGTTTTCCTTTTCACTCCCCATAGGTGGAACTCCTAATCACACTCCCTCCAAAATTCATGCCTCACAACTCCCTTTTCCCTCCCCAATGGTCCCATACTTCCATCTCCCACTCCCTTCTTAAGGAAGCTACCCAACCCCAATATATCACATTCACAACACCCATGCAAATACTCATACAAACACAATTTTCACATCTATATACATAAATAAAGAAATAAAAAAGGTGGAGATCCTACCTCTCCATTAATATTCCAAAAATATTCACTCCAACAAGATTTCAACACCTTCAAACCAAGCACAATCCAAAATGCAACTCCAAAAAGGCTCCAAGCATGCAACTCAAGACCAAATTTCAAAAGTGCAAGAGAAGAAAATAAGACAAGTAACCCAAAATCCTTCAAATTCAATCAATAAATAGAAATGGGATGTGAGGATGATGAGGTGGCTCCATGTATAGGATGCCACTTCATCATTCCTCCATTCCAACACACAAGTCAAACACCAGGCCCAAAGCAATTAAATGCACATGTAAGACTTATGACATGCCCACATGACACTCAACTTGCACACCATGCTTATCAAGGACAAACTTAAATGTGGTAAGTAACAAGTGCAATTATTTACTCTTTTTACACTTCCAAAATGCATAATTAAGCCTAAAATTAACTCCCCATACATAGGTATGGTTGTTGGATGAATTTAAGAGGCATGGGACAAGCTTAGCTTGTTCCCACAAGCCTCCAAAAAAGCCTCCAAGTCAAAATCTAAATTTTGAAGTTGTGAAAGAGTACACAACACAAAACCCAACACAAATCTAATTTACATCCACAAGATTTCAAGGACCATCTACCCAATTTATTTCTCACATGTCAAATCTTCCTTTTTAATTCAAATTTAAGCTAACTAGTTAATTAAGACACATTAGCAAGTGTTAATAAAGTGACAATATTTCCCAAATAATTAAACACATGCACAACAAATTAAAACAAACAAAATTTAAAGGAAAGGAACACATTACACCCATGGCCACATAAATGAGGTTACCCCCCAATGGGAACCTCCTAACAAGGCATGTAACAACACAACATAACATTATACACAAGTTGTCAAATTTTGGCCATGTTGCACAACACCCGACATCCTTCTGTGGTTGGTCCCCTATCCCCTTTCAATGTATGTGATAAAATGTCCCTGCAACACAAACATAATACCTCTCTGGCCTTGTGGCCGTATCAACAACATCGAGAATAATATACATATAAAAATCAATAATTGTCATCCAAAATTAGCAATTCTATCATCTATCATCATTCAATTTAATTCAATTTTAACATCCATAACATCATAATTCTACTCAAAATATCCAACATAGGCTACACATCTAGAATATGACATGTTAGTATAAAATCATAATACTGCAAATCAACATATATATATCTGTCCATCATCGTCATCCAGTGCATCATAATCAAAATGTAAATCACAACATGTCAATAGTCCAAATATCTGCATATTCTATCTTCTACTGATCAATATATAATAATCAAAATGTCTAAGTATCAATCCAACAGTAATATCATCATAATGAAAATAGTGTTGAAGAGGAGTGGGCACTACATCCCCCTCCCCTTAGACATGACTTCCTCCTGGAAGTCATTGAAATAGGTGTGGAAATTGGGTCGTAACAAAGTAACATCCTCCCATGTGGTTGCAGTCTCATCATACCTATCCCACTGGACTCACACTTGGTCAATCTCGTGGCCTCAAAGGCCCAGGGTCCTGCTCTATGATGCAGCATGGGCTCCACAGTCACCTACCCCTACTCTTGCACCTGCAATGCGGTCCAATCCAATACATGAGAGGGATATTGAATGTATCTCCTAAGAACAGAAACATGAAATACATCGTGGACGTGAGACAAGCTAGGTGGAAAGGCTAGATGATAAGCTAAGGGACCGAATGCTCCAAGATCTTGAATGGACCCATGAATCTATGAGCTAACTTAGAGCCTTTTCCATAACGGATAGGGATCTTATGAGGTCTGACACATGAAGAAACACCTTTGTGCCCACCTCATAGCTATGGTCAAATCTCCTCTGATCTGCATATTTCTTCTGTCTATCATGTGCCTCCTGAAGTCTTTGTTTGATCAAAACAACCTGTTACTCCATGTCTTGTAACAAAGCTGGCCCAAGAGATACTCTTTCCTCCAATTTGTCCCAACTCAGTGGTGTCCTACACTCCCTACCATAAAGTTCCTAAAATGGAGCCATACCAATAGAACTTTGAAAGTTATTATTATAATAAAACTCCACCTAGTACAAATAATCCTCCCACCTCGACTGATGGTCCATGACGTACATCCAAAGCATGTCCTCTAAATATGGTTCACTCGCTCCGTCTGTCCATCTATCTCTGGATGATATGTTGTACTGAAGTTGATACTCATCCCAAGGGCATGTTGCATGGTAGTCCAAAAATGAGAGGTGTATAAGGGATCGCGGTCATAAATAATCTTCTGTACGGAATCTCGTGCAGTCTGAAAATCTCATCTAAGTATACTCGCACCACTGCACTAGCTGTATAGGTGGTCTTCACCAGAGAAAAATGAGCCACTTTCATCAATCTATCCACCATGACCATGATGGCATCATGGTGGTATCTCAATGTCGGTAGCCCTACTATGAAATCCATGGAAATGGTGTCCCATTTCCACTCCGGTATAGCATGCGAGGTAGAGAAGGCCAGCTGGATGCTGATGCTCGAGCCTTCACCCTCTGACACTCCAAACAACATGACACAAACTGAGCTACATCTCTTCAAAGTCCTCTCTAATGGTACAATAGTCTCAAGGTGGTGTGCATCTTCTTCACCCCTGGATGGGCTGAATAAGGTGCACGATGAGCCTCTGCCAAGATATCCTATCTCAAACCTCCATCCCTAGGTACATAGATCCGGCCTTTGTGTCTGAGAAGTCCATCTGACTCTAATGAAAATCCATCAAAATTCCCCTCAAGGGGTCTCTGAGACTCAATCTCTGCTCTAGCTGCTAGGTAGAAGCTATCATGTGGAAGTTGTTGCAAAATCCTGCTCCGCAAGTCTGTACCCACTGAAGTAGCCATAACCAAATGTCTCTGTCGACTCAAAGTGTCTGCAACCACATTCTTCCTTCCCCTTCACATGCTCTATCTCCATGTCGTACTCACATAGAACTCCATCCAACGTCATTGACGAGCGTTGAGATTGGGCTACGTGAAGAGGTGACGTAAGCTCAAATGGTCTGTTCCTGAGAATGAACCTCCTGCCAAGAAGGAAATGATGCCAATGCACCAAAGCATGCACCACTGCCACAAGCTCAAGGTCATGAGTTCAGATAATTGAGCTCATAATCCTTGATTTTGCGAGACTCAAAGGCTACTACATGGCCCTCCTGCATCAAAACACCTCCTAATCCTGCCAAAGAAGCATCTGTACACACAAAGAAATCCCTCTGAAGGATCTGGCACTGCAAGAATCGGTGTTGTCGTAAGCATTCCTTCAGTGTACTGAAGGCCTGCTCACATCCATTAGACCAAAAAACTTCTTCCCTTTCCGCTGAAGGGAAGTGATGGGGTGTGCAATCTGAGAGAAGTCCTGAACAAATCTCTTGTAGTAACCTGCCAACCCCATGAAACTGCGCACCTTGGTCACATTGGTTAGTGTTGGCCAATCCATAATAGCTCTAATCTTGGAAGGATTGACTGTGATACCTTCCCCAGAAATAATGTGACCTAAGTACTAAACCTCTGACTGGAAAAAGGCACACTTCTCTAGGTTCCCATATAGCTGCTGCTCATGAAGACACTACAGAACCTGTTGAAGGTGCTCCTCGTGCTCCTCACGTGTACATGAGTATATCATAATGTCATCAAGAAACATGAGCATGAAGTGATCTGAAAAAAGGTCCTGAACACCCCATTCATCAAACTCATGAATACTGCAGGGGCATTCGTCAGACCAAAAGGTACCACTGTGAACTCATAGTGGCCATATATCTTGTGCGAGAAAGTTGTCTTATGGATATCTGCCTCCACAATCCTCAGCTGATGGTAGCCTAACTTAAGATCTATCTTAGAAAATATAGTGGCCCCCTTCATCTGATCAAATAAATCATCTATCCGTGGAAGGGGTAACGATTCTTGATCGTTACTTTGTTCAGCTGTCTCTAGTCCACACACAAATGCACAGAGATCCATCCTTTTTCTTCACAAAGATCACTGGTGCACCCCAAGGAGATACACTAGGATGGATTAGGAATTTCTCAAGAAGGCCCTCCAACTGTAACTTGAGCTCACATAGCTCAGGTGTGGTCATCCTATATGGTGCGCGTGAGATAGGCTCCACTCCCGGAACCAAATCAATATGAAAATCTATCTCACATGGGGGAGGTAACCCTGACAACTCACTAGGAAAAACATCTAAAAAACTCCTGCAAAATGGGGTGGTCATCAAGTGATGGTCCATGAGTCTCATCCTCTGATCGGTCACTAACAGTGATGGCGTATAACTGACAACCCTATCGTGCACACCGCTTCAGTTGCATAGCGGATATGGTGAAAATAAAGATGGGTCTCCTAACTCTAACAATCACTGACTCCACTCCCAAATCATCTGCACAAGATATAACCTTGCTGTAACAATCAACTCTAGCTCTGTGTGCAGACAACCAATCCATGCCCAAGATAACTCCATATGAACCCAAGGGAAGGATACAAAGATCCAAAGTCATGGTGAAGGGTCCTAGGTCCACTACACACTCCTTAACTAAGGATTCCACTAAGAGTTTGGCTCCAGAAGCCATCTCAAGATCCCAAATAAGGCCCTGTCTAACTTCCACCAGCCTGCATCGCTCTACTAAATGATGGAGAAATGAAAGAATCTGATGAGCCTGAATCAAATAAGATAGGGGTAGAAATACCACCAATGCTACCTGTGGTCTCAATCACCGTGCCTTGGTGCTCTACCTAGAAGTTCTCGACTGCAACATAAATCTTGTGGCTCCTTGGCCATGTCACCAACTGTAGGCTTAGAAATAGGTGCCTTACCCTAATTAACAGGGTTCTGAGGGCACTCTCTCCAATGATGACCATGTACACCACACCCATAACAACTACCTGGTCCTCTCCACTTGAGCAGATACTCCTCCAGGTGGCCCGGTAGTCCATGTTGTAGAACCTGATGATCCTTCCATAGATCTCTATGGGTGTTGTGGTGGATGTACTCCTGCTTGACTGTGCACAAGGTGGAGCCTGAGTCCTATTGGGGCCCCCTAGCTGGAGGTCCCATACTATGCCCACCTCTGAGCATCATGGCACATTGTGGAGGTTGAAAGGGTGGTCAAGTCTATTGTTGCTATGCTGCTAAGGAGAGAGGCCTAAAGGAAGACTGTGTTGAAGTGTGTCCACCACGAGGAGGAGGAATTGATCCCCTTGACCTACTATCCTACATCTCGTTGTATACGTCTCCTCACTCTATCTTGAGAGTCTATTGAGTCTTCCCCCTGGTTTCCTCTACAATGTAGGCCTTCTCCATGGCCTCTGATAGTGTATGCTAGATAATGAATGCACACTTCCCCACCCAAGTCTAAGTTCAGGCCCCTGATGAACCTGTGAACCCTAACCTACTCATCCTGCATGTAGTCCACATACTGAAGCAGATCCAAAAACTGACCCTCATACTCTCCTACCATCATGGAGGCCTGTTGCAGATCATGAAACTCATCGATCCACTGCTGGATGAATCTCTTAGATATGTATCTACTCTTGAAATACTCCTTGAAGAGCTCCCAAGTAATTGTCTCTGAATCCACGTGGATCTTCTACTCCTCAGTCCTCCACCAAACTCCGGTTCTGTCTCTCAGAAGGTGGATAACAACATGAGCTTTCATGTTGCTAGTATAAGGACATAGCTTGAAGCATTCGCTCAAGCTAACCAACCATGCCTCATCTGAAATCCTCCTGTGTCTCCAATAACAAAATGTGGCGGGTGTAACTTCAGTATCTATTCTGATGTGATCTATCAATGTCGACTATCATCCTCTAGGTCTCTCTACATGATCATCCCTCGGCCTAGGGCTCCTAGATTTGTCTGCATGTCTCGAAACTCTATCTTGTGTGCTCCCTAGGTGGTGACTCATGTCCAATTGACTCCGCATGGGAGTGCTCTACCCTATCCTCAGCACTATGATGTGATAGTGCATGAGCCTCCATTGATGGCTCTTGGTCATGTCTGCTAGGTCACCCTCCTAAAGATCCTCCACGTAAAGTGTCATTAACATCTTGTAGTGTCTGTAGTATCTGAGGCAATATAGGTGCTACTGCCTGATCTGGGGGTGGTAGATCTAGGTTCATTTGTAAGGACATATGTTCTAGTCTACCCCTCCTGCACAGACCAAGACAAGAGTTAGTTTATCATCATTTAGGCTTTGTTTCAGTTTTCTAAGTTTTTTACGTTTTAAAACATCATGCAATGTTGTGTGTTCTAGGTTTAGAGTTGCGCTAGGTTTACTTTTTGTGTTTCATGTTTCCAAGTGTGTCCGGGGTCCAAGCGTTGAACCCATGGCTCTGATACCAAGTGTAATGCCAAAAAAATCTACTCACAAAACAAAATAGAAACTAATAATTTAATAGTCAAAATTACGGTAGTTTTTTTTTTTTAAAAGAGGTTTGCAAGGTTAGACATTATCCACAATTAATAAATTTCTTGGTTAAAGTTTTTCTACACAAATTGTGAAAGTAAGAATTAAATTAATAATTAAATATTATTAATTTACTTCCTAAAATATATTTATGGTTTAAAACAATATGTTTACCAAGTTCCAAAATATTAATTAATTATCATGCACCAAGATTACTTTATTTTCTAACACAAAGAGTTTAATTATTTTGTCTAGCCACTAAGTGGCCCCATTCACCCCATTACCCATGCAATTTTTAATTAAATTTCATTCCCACAAAATACCTCCACTTAAGTGAGGTAGGGTTTAATCTGGGCCATTAGATTGAATCTATCCTAGCCCTTAGATTTGGGTTTCCCTAAATATCCATATGGTTCATTTATTAATTTCTATTTGCCCCCAAAACAACCTCATTTGTTCATTCTTGTTTTGGCAGAGGAGAAGGAGGAGAAGCCATGAGAGCAAGAAGTGCAACCATGGAAAAATTTTCTTGGTTCTAGTTGTAGATGGAGAAATCTTCCTCTATTCATCTCTTCATAGTTTAGTTTAGGCAAGGGTTTACTATTGTAAATTTTTTCATTTGCTTAATGTAGAGATCCCACCATGGAATATTTTTTGTTATTTAATGTAAACATTCTTTGAGTTCAACAATTGGGGAAAAAACCCATTTCATTTAATCTATGAAATTTTACACATTTGAATACCCATAATAGGATTGATAAGCTTAAACAATTAAATTTTATCAATTACTAGTTGTTGGTAGTTTCATTTTGAAGGTTTAAAGCTTAGATTTTAATTAAAATTCAATTTGGGTTTTCACAGCAGGAATTTTATTTTTCCATCAAAAGTGATGAAACCACTTCCCTACGCAAACCGATGGTCCTGTGACCGCCACCCTGCCTAGGGGGTGGTTCATCGACCGCCGCTCTGTGCTAGGCGGTGATTTTGAAACCGCCAATTACACAGGGCGGTGATTCCATTTCTCGAAAATAGAACCTTAAATTATATGCATTTTTCAACAATTTTCTACTTAGGTTGGTGTTCTAAGGCAATATTAACTTTAATTAAGGTGTCTTCCATTCATTAGTTGATAGATTGACAATCATATCTTAGTTTCATAACTCAAAATTACATAAATGTCAACTCATTTCTCCATTCAAACATACAAGCTTATAACAATATAAAATATGAGTATTCTTTTACTTGAATTCATCCTCTTTGGATATTCAATCTTTTCAACCATACAACAAAAATCAATGATAACTACCTTACAATAACATTTTTTCTTTTGCAATACAAGAACTTATAATCCATTGTAACTTTGAATCACATACAAATTTAGCAGAGTTTATTTTCCAACAAGGTATACAACAAAAGTTCTTTCTATATTCACTATAATCACTACAACTTGGAATAAATGAAATATACAAAATTTCTCTTTCAAACATACAAAAGTTACAATATTCCACTCTAAGTGGGAACAATAATATGATTTACAACATGGAGAATTCTTTCCAACAAGTTCAAAACACAAGTCTTCTTTCAAGGTCATCTCCCAACTTTTAGCTTTCAAACTTGCATCCTTCAACTCTTCAAAAACTTGGATCATCAATAAAAATAAAGGGGTAATAGGCGACGCTCTCCGCCCAACCTATAATCCAATAAGAGGAGAATCCATCCCCTTATTGGCCCCCGAGCCCCAACCAAAGAAACAATGAGGGAGTATTAATGCAACATTTGACAACCTTTACAAAAATGGCTTCCACAAAACATACACCACATTCAAATGGACATACTCAACAATATTTACAACTTTCCCAACAACACATAGGATTGACATCAAGCCAAAAGGAGCAAGGAATATGGGAACCACCTCCTTTTTCCTCCCAAGTGAAGTAGGAGTTCCACCCAAAACTCCTCCATGTGCACAATACAAAACATTCAAATACATCCTTATCTCTCCCCTTGCAAATATGCAAAAATATGTCCATGTTTTCCTTTTCACTCCCCATAGGTGGAACTCCTAATCACACTCCCTCCAAAATGCATGCCTCACAACTCCCTTTTCCCTCCCCAATGGTCCCATACTTCCATCTCCCACACCCTTCTTAAGGCAAGCTACCCAACCCCAATATAACACATTCACAAAACCCATGCAAATACTCATACAAACACAATTTTCACATCTATATACATAAATAAAGAAATAACAAAGGTGGAGATCCTACCTCTCCATTAAGCTTCCAAAAATCTTCACTCCAACAAGCTTTCAACACCTTCAAACCAAGCACAATCCAAAATGCAACTCCAAAAAGGCTCCAAGCATGCAACTCAAGACCAATTTCAAAAGTGCAAGAGAAGAAACTAAGAAAAGTAACCCAAAATCCTTCAAATTCAATCAATAAATAGAAATGGGATGTGAGGATGATGAGGTGGCTTCATGTAGGATGCCACTTCATCATTCCTCCATTCCAACACACAAGTCAAACACCAAGCCCAAAACAATTAAATGTGCACATGTAAGACTTATGACATGCCCACATGACACTCCAACTTGCACACCATGCTTATCGAGGACAAACTTAAATGTGGTAAGTAACAAGTGCAATTATTTACCCTTTTTACACTCCAAAATGCATAATTAAGCCTAAAATTAACTCCGCATACCATAGGTATGGTTGTTGGATGAATTTAAGAGGCATGTGACAAGCTTAGCTTGTCCCACAAGCCTCCAAAAATTCCTCCCAAGTCAAAACACGAATTTTGAAGTTGGGAAAGAGTACACAACACAAAACCCAACACAAATCTAATTTACATCCACAAGATTTCAAGGACCATCTACCCAATTTATTGCTCACATGTCAAATCTTCCTTTTTAATTCAAATTTAAGCTAACTAGTTAATTAAGACACATTAGCAAGTGTTAATAAAGTGACAATATTTCCCAAATAATTAAACACATGCACAAAAAATTAAAACAAACAAAATTTAAAGGAAAGGAACACATTACACCCATGGCCACATAAATGAGGTTACCCCCGCATGGGAACCTCCTAACAAAGCATGCAACAACACAACATAACATTATACACAAGTTGTCAAATTTTGGCCATGTTTCACAACACCCCGACATCCTTCCATGGTTGGTCCACTATCCCGTTTCAATGTATGTGATAAAATGTCCCTGCAACACAAATAGAATACCTCTCTAGCCTTGTGGCCGTATCAACAACATCGAGAATAATATACATATAGAAATCAATAATCCTCATCCAAAATTATGAATTCTATCATCTATCATCATTCTAATTTAATTTTATTTTAACATCCATAACATCATAATTCTACTCAAAATATCCAACATAGGCTACACATTCTAAATATGACATGTTAGTATAAAATAAAAATACTGCAAATCAACATATATATTTGTCCATCATCATCATCCAGTGCATCAAAATCAAAATGCAAAATCACAACATGTCAATGGTCCAAATATCTATATAGTCTATCATCTACTGATCAATATATAATAATCAAAATGTCTAAGTATCAATCCAACAGTAATATCATCATAATAAAAATAGTGTCAAAGAGGATTAGGCACTACAAATCTGGTATAGTTTTTTTGAAGGATTAATGCAAATGAAATCTATTATATAGTTGATATTGGACTACAATCTTCATTCTTATGTATTTTTTTTTTTTGAGAAAATTTATCATCTATCAGTTTTATTTGTCCTCCTAATTCACTAACCTACTTGAAAATGCAAAAGAGAGATCTATCAAATAATTAGCTCGCTTTCTAACAACCTACTCTTAGGTTAATTAAAAAGAAGTGACCAATAATTTTAAGTATATGTTCTTTCTTTCAATACAAGCTAAAAAATATATCATTACGCTACATTTTACTACCATGAGAGGCTAAAAATAAACACAAAAAAAACAACTTTTATTCATTTCACAAGTCATGCAAGATTTTTGTGACCTTTATAAAAAAATGGATATATAAATTAAACTCTTTCTTCATAATGCAAGAAATTAGGCCTCATAAGTATGGATAATAGATTCATTTGAAACTCATCATTCATGCATTCCTTTCAAACTTCATTACATTACCAATGAGACACAAAACATACTCCCAATCCCATAATCTAAGTCTAACCATACCCTTCTTAATAGATAGAAGCATACCCAAATATTTGATTATACAACATTTAAAAACATACAAAAAGGCTAGAATAAATGTTTATTTCAACATGAAAGGATCAAGATTACAATATAACTATATTCCTTCTCAAAAGATACAAGCATAACCAAATATTTCATTTGACAATATTTACAAAACATACACAAAAGAAAGGGTAGAAAATTTTTACAAAAAGGAGGAGTAAGGTTACAACATGCCAATATTCCCTCTAAAAGGAAGGATAAAAGATTCATCCTTTTTAAATACAAGGTTTCAAGTTCCTTCTCAAGGAAGGATAAACTTAACAATTGGTACAACAAATTTAGGTGCAAGATACAAGATTCAACCTAAGATGGGATACTACTAAAAAGAGTTACAACATCATTACAAGGGTAAAATAAAATAAAATTGGATAAGCCTCCCTTAAAATTGGGAACAACATGTCAAAATATTCAACTTCTTTTCTTCAAATTCCAAGCTAAATTTGCAAGTTTCCAATCCAAAAGTAGTCTTCATACCACAAGAAGAAAGGGCCCAGATACTTCCCAACCATATGGCATCATCACATGCTATCTCTAAAAAATTAGAGGACATGTTAGCCTCCCTCCAAGCCCATGGGAGAGATAGTAAGGTTATAAAATGTGAATATTCCCTCTCAAAGGGAGGATAAAATATCATCCTTTTTATATACAAGGTTTCAAGTTCCTTCTTAAGGAAGGAAAAACTTAACAATAGGTATAAAAATTTTGGGTGTAATATATAAGATTTAACCCAAGATGGGATACTAGTCACAACATAATTGTAAGGGTAAAATAAAATAAAAGTGGATAAGCCTCCCCTAAAATGGGGAACAACATGTCAATATCTTCAACTTTTCTTCACCAAATTGCAAGCTAAATCTACAAGTTTCCACTCCAAAATTAGTCTTCATAGCACAAGAAGAAAGGGCCTGGATGCCTCCCAACTAGATGGAATCATCACATTTTATCTCCAAAAAATTGGAGGACAAGCTAGCATCTCTCCAAGCCCATGAGAGAGAGAGAGAGAGAAATAAGCCTCAATAATTCATAACTAAGGGGAACAAGGGTGACTATGACACTCAAGCACAAAGTTACAACACACACAACCATCAAATAAACAAAACTAACACATGAGGAAAAATCCTTGTTTTCCCCAAAAAGGGTAAGAGTGGTATGAATCCCATCTAAATCCAAACTCTAAACCAACCATAGGAAACCAATAATAATCTCCAAATTACCCTCCTTATCTCTCCAACCAAAGTACCAAGCCTCCTCCTTGGAAGGATTTCCAAATCATAAATGATTTCCTTACACAAGATGGAGAAGGAAGTTCAAACCATATGAAAATCCTTATCCACATCAAATCATATGAGGGGAGGAAAAAAATAATAACAACATGGCTTGCCCATCAAACCAAGTGGTTTAAGATGGTCTTCTTCCCTATTCACCAACAACTTATAAAATCCATCACAAAAGCATGATGGATGCTGAAAAAGAAAGGAAATCCAAATTCACAAACATTCCCATACAAACATACAAACATACAAACAACAACACATTGAACACCATTTTTATTTCAAAATCGCATAATATTATCATAAGTGAAAATAAATGAAAGACTTGGAGGCCTACATCAACAAGATATCACAAACTCAAACTAATCAGACACACTCACAACCTCCAAGATCCACAACCTCTCTCCAAAATCTCCAACTCCAAAATGCAAGAATGACCAAAAGGTCCAACCCCTCTCCATGAGGGAGTATAAAAAGAATAAACAATTTACAATCCTTAATCCTCCCAAATGAGAGGGTGGCATGTGTCACCCATCTCATCTCCCCATGAAATATTCCCAAAAACACAAATAGGATAAATAAAAGCCTGTTTAGGGAGTAATCTCCCAAATTCCCAAAAATTTAAATAAATCTAACACCCTGCAACTTTAAAAAAACACAAAAACCAACAATTCTTACAAAATTGTGATGTCTAAGCGGTTGAATGGGAGGGGAAATATCATTTTTCCTAAAAAAGATAACCCCCTACCCATAGGAAGCATCCAAAGGGATCTCCCAAAGTAAAAAGGGGTTCCTAAAATTGCCACATTTATCCCAAATTCAAAATTGGGCTAAATGGAACAAGGTTTGAGGTAGTGGGGCCCATCCCAAGGGTGATTATATGGTCCCAACCCCCTAATAACAAATTTAACTAATCCTTATTCACTTCTAGCACATGTGGGGACCATTATATGCCTAAACTAGTTTATCACAAGACTAAACAAATCACAATAACATAATAACAATTAGGAATCACTCATGGTGTTCCAAACATGAACATGCCACAAAACTATAAGGCTACACATAATAATGCATGGATAGGAATCAACCCAGTTGGCTTCTTTTGTAACTTGAGGCACAACTGCCTTGAAACCCATGTTTTCTTGTGCCATGTAACATGCACACTCAATACAAACATTAAACATAACTTCTTGATTAAATATATTAAATAATCTCAATAAACCAATCATGGATAAATCATGCTAACTATACTAGAATAAATGTCAGTATGAAATGGATAAACACTGCTCATATTCTTCCATATTAACTCAAGCTATACTATCCATCTAAGCATTACATGACTACGTCAAATTAGCCATTACAAATCAAATGATCACCAACGATACGATATAACCATATGTAAATCCATCACATATGAAATGAATCCAAATTTACCATAACTTGGCAATATCAAAAACCATACAATGAAAAAGCTAAGATAATGATCCATATAATAGTTTGGCGTTATGCACCCAAATAACCATAAGTGTCATCAAAAGAACCATAATAATAACATATAATATACAAATGGTGTTGACATTCATGTCCATCATCAAATAAAAGTAATGAGTCAATAAAAGAACTACAGTAACAAGAGGTGGGAACTACAATGTCATTCGGTACCATATGGCACATTGTTTTGGACTTAGGTTTTTTTTGGGTTAGAAAACACAATATGTTTTTCAACACTGTTTAAAAATGCAATGTGTTGTTCACCAACACATGGAGAGACCTAGCAAGATTTGAGCCCATGACTTGCATGTTCTAAATGCACCATCCCCACCATCCCACCTACCACCTTCCACACGGTTCCATCTAATTTGATAACACTTTGTTAAAAAATAAGATACCACTAATGTGACATCTGACGTGAGGGTCTAACTAATGCATGTACATTCATGGGTATGGTGTATTTTTATGGGTCGTGCTTGGGAATTCAGTGCATTTTATGTGGAGGATAGATTTCATCTTGTATTTTTAACTAGGCTATCCCATGTACTGGTCACATCCAACATATCGCTCAACCAATAGTCATACTTTGTTTCCATCACCATCGTCACCGTGCCACTACAAGCACCGCAAATATCAGCAACACTGAAATCAAACTCCCATCTCACCACCTTAACATGTTCATTTGAATACTCACAAATTTCCCCAATCTCACTTTTAACCTCTACGTCAGTAATAGAGGCAATCAAATCTTCCACCTTGGTCTCATCGATTTGGGCCATTTTTTGATTGATTAAATATATTGCATTTGATTCATTTGACCCAACAATCTAATCATTTCAAGGTTGGTATAAGCATGGGGGTGGAAATAAAAATAAATATTAATTTTATTAATATTTATTGCATTGGATGATTGATTCACTAGATTGGAAGAATCAAAAGAAGGCTAAATATTAGGTGGACTTCCATTACTAAAAGAAGGATTCTTAATGAAGGTCTTGAAAAAATTATTCAAATATTTTATCATACGATCTAAAATATTTTAATAGAAGGTTAGTAAAATGGGAATATAGGTTTGAGGTACTTTAACGAGGGAAAAATAAGTTATAGGAGTGTTTATTTACCTAGTATCCATGTTCCTAAAGAGAGTATTAAGATCTATTTATCCTATCTCGAACATATTTCATTCAATGGCTAGTGTTGATTTGGATTTCAAAAACTTATCCCATGAATGATTAGAAATAAGGATTTATAAGGGAGAAAGAGATGAGAATCAGATATATAAAATATAAATGGGTCAAGGATCACTTAAAAAAACCTAAGATTTGATAACAATAACATGATTATAATATGATTTAGGAAGATCTAGGAATTTGTTATAAGATTTGGGAAGAATAACGAAATGTGAATGTGACCCAATCAAAAGAAATATTTATGTTCATATCTATTCATTACAATGTATGTGAACTACAATGATGAGCTAAACTAGGATAATGAGATGACATACACTAAAGATGGAAATGTTGAGGTTGTAAGTTTTTATGGACATGTAAGTAAGGAGACAAAAATCCACTCTCTATACAAGTTTTAGGTTTCTGACTACTATCTAGAATAGGGTAGTGACACATAACTATTTATAGATAGTAAGTCGGCTTGAATAGTAAGATTATAATCAAGTTATAATTTTTTATAACAAGAAAACGATTCTTAGAATTGGGTTGGATATATACAAATTATAAGGATTTCTAATGCTCATAAAAGCAACCCACTTGAGACCCAAGAACAACCTAGGATTAGTTAAGAAAATTATGGAATAATTTTTTTTGTTTTAGAAGAGTCGAAAACTGGGTTACAAGACAAAATTTCTTACTAACAAGTTCCAGATCAATCCTAATCCACTAGAATATATTTTTATTTTAATAACAATTATTATAGGTCATAAGGTCCAAAATTTAGGGTTAGAAAGTTCAATTAGGTTCAGAGGGTAATTCCTCACCATACCCACTCTCTAATAGGATTTAAAAATTCAACTTGATTTTTCTCAAAATTAATGCACTCAAAATTTACCTAAATCATTCCCATTAGAGATAAATTTCCTAACCTTTCCAGTGATATAAATAAGTCCTCCTAACTCATCATATTTCTCAAGTTATAGGCCGGCGAGCCTTGGGGTGAAAATTTTCCCAAGAGTGGGCTTACAGGCCCAGTGGAGAAAATTTTCCCCAAGGGCAAGTCTGCGGGCCATGGGGAGAAATTTTTCCTAGAGGAGGATTCGGGTTGGTGGGGCCATGGGATATGTTTTGGAAAATTTCCCAGGTGGGGCGAAAATCCACCTTTTCACCCACGCCTCCCTGGAGTCCGCAAGTCCGTAAGGGACACGTGGTGCCTCCTAAGCGAACTTGGGGAAAGAGGGGTGGTGGGGATATAAGAATTTTAATGCCAAAAAGGGAGAAAAGGGTAGAATTCACCCGCGCCTCCACCGATGCCTCATAATGCCATGTGGTAGCTCCTGATTGGCTGTGGGTCGGTGGGGCGGTGGGGAAAATGTAGAATTTTTTTTTGAAAATGCAAAAGGTAGGAAGGAACCTACTACTCTATTGATGCCTTGTGATGCCATGTGGCAGCTCCTGATTGGCTGTGGGCTGGTGGGGCAGCAGGGAAAATTTAGAAAAATTTCCCAACATTTTTTCTGAAGCACTAAGTTTAAAAAGGCATCCGCCGCCTCCACCAATGCCTCGTGATGCCATGTTGCAGCCCTCTGATTGGCTTATGGGCTGGCAAGGCATTGGGGAAAATTAGGAAAAATTTCCCAATTATTTTTTGAAGCCTTAAGGGAAAATTTGGATCCACGGGTCCGCCAAGGAAATTTTTCCCAATTTTTTTTGTGACAGTTAGAATTATTTTTTTGATGCCAAATGAAGAAAAACTTCAGAAGCCTATAACTTTTTATAGTGAGCTTTGTTTTGGGAAAAAAAGGACTTTCTGTAAATCTCCCGATGTCTTCTTTATACATAAGTTAGTAAATTTTGATTTTGATAAATTTTCAGGAGTAAATTTGAAGAAAATGATCTGCAAGCATTTACAGTGCAAACTGGTAAATTTAAACTTATAAGATTTGTTCAATTTGATCTTCTTCATCTCTTAACATGTCAAATAGAGATGGAGAATTGTTCTTAGATGGATTTAAGAATGATTTCAAGATTCAATTTGTCTTATTGATTTACAATTTAAAAATTTACATCTCTTCATAGCAAAATGATTGTAAGAGGGTTGAGCCCCTTTTTGCTAATTTTTCTAAGTTCCTTAAGTATTTTTGTTCAATTGAATTTGTTTAGGGCATACTACTTCAATTTAATAATTTATTTTTTCATTTCGTTGTTGTAGGTTCAAACTGTGCATTTTTGGATAAAGTATTTCCTAGTTTGAAATTACAAAACAAAGATCAAATTTTAAAGGATCTATTCGCCATTTTCATCTTCCAAGTATTAGAATTCATTTCAATTCTAATCTAATACATTTAGTTGATTCAATTCAACTATTCAAAAGCTAAAATACATCTCTGATTTCCAATTTTCACATATTTCAAAAGACAGAGTATTGCCCTTCCTTCATACACATTTCTTTCTTTCAAACAGAGATTACAACTCACATTTAGATGATTAAATTCAAAACAATGATGCAATTTGAGGAAGGTTATGCAATACTTTATTGATTACAAAATGAAACTTTACAACTTCCTTCTTTCTTTCCTCAATTTCATCGTATTGGACACAATTTCTTTCTTTCAAAAGAACAAAATAGATTATATATCTTGCACATTTCAATTTGCACTTTCATAACCGACACAACATCTTTCCATCACAAAACATAAAAAATTTCATCCACTTCAAGTGGGAAAGGTTACAATAAGATTTCATTTCACAAGGTACTGTCAAACTATCTTTTCTCAGCTCTAGAATAAAAACATGCATATTTCTCATTCTTCCACATTGTTATCACAACAAGATTAGGGGAAAGGAAACACTCTCCACCCAACCAAGACATTAAATGAAGAGGATAATCCATCCTTCTCCATTTCCCCCCAAAACCCCAACCACAATGCAATAAAAGATGTGATCCAACTCATGGCAACAACAAGCTTCCAGAAATACACAAGCAATGTTTTCATAATAAAAAAACAATCCAAAATAGAATCTAGATTACAAACTACATTAAAGCATAACAAACATTATTGAGGCTTCATCAAGCAAGCCAAAGGAGCAATAAACTATGGGGGATTCTACTTGTGCCTTCCAAAGGGGAACTGGGTATCACTACCTGATTTCAAACCACCAAAAATATAGTATATCAAATCCCTGACACACCCTTATGCCTCCCCCAAGTACCCCTTGTTCCTCACATTTCCTTATGCCTCCCCAACCTCTTATAGCACCCCATAATGAGAAAAGAAATGCAAGCTATTTATTTGTAAGGTGGAACCCAAATCCCAACTCCCTCCACACTTATACCTCCCTTAAACACTTGTGCTTCCCACAAATAAACCCCATAGTATTCCCCTACACCATTTCTAGTCCATTTACTGAACATCCCACAAACATGTCAAGACATTCACAATAGTAACAATTTCATAAACAAAAAAAAAATCATTTCAAGAGCCAAGCTCCTACCTCTCTATAATGGAGTTGTTCCTGGTTCCAAAATAGCAAGTTTTATCCCAATGCAAGCAATCCAAATCAGCCAAGTACAAGCGTGCAACAATCTTCCAAAATCTTCTTCAAAGCAAGAGACCCAAAACATCAAAAGAATTCACCCCAAAAGGAGTTTCCAAAAGTGAAGCAACCCAAAACAAGGCAAGCAATTCAAATTTTATAGAAGAGGGAAGGGAAGAGGATGAGGTGGATCCATGTATGATGCCACATCAGACATCCTCAACCCCAACCCAAAAGTCAACTTCATTCTCCAATGCATAATAAATAGGTGGGTTAAAATTATGACAGTTTACTTACATACTCAAATTTGACCCACACCCCAAAGGACTGAAATTAAATCATGTAAGAAAAGTACAATTAAAACCTAAAATTTGCCTTCTCAAAAAGCATTATAAAAGTTTAATTTTAAACTCTCCAACCATAGGTATGGTTAGTAATTAAATTTAAGAGGTATGGGACAAGTTTAACTTGTCCCAAGAGCATCCAAAATCAGCCTCCAAGGACAAATTCAAATTTCCATGAAGGTGGAGTGTTTCACACTCATACATTAAGTTACACATAACTTACAAGGTCATTAACACATTACTAACACATTCTTACAACACTTTAAAACATGCCCAAGACCTATATTAATTACATTCTTATGACATATTTTACTTAATTAACTTAACAACATTGTTACTCACAATAATTAATAAGTAATGAAATGGGTAAATGCATCACAAAAATAGCACATGCAACATTACAAAGGGACCAAATAGAAGAAAAATACATAAACCCCTCAGTCACATTTAAAGGTGATCCCCCCATAGGAATCCCTAACAAAAACAAACACACACAAACAAATACATTTTCCATGGTGACCTTGTTGAATTCATCTAGAATTCCATTATGGTTTGTCTCCAATCCACCGATGTTTATTGTGATATTTTAAGCTGAAAAACACAAATACCTCCTTCAGCCTCATGGCCATATCAAAATATCCAAAATAATATAAATATAATTCCAAAAGCATCTAGATATATGAATAAAAAAAATCATAAAAGCAATCTAACCATATCATTACAATTTTATCAACAACTATATCATCATCCAATAATTTTCCATTTCTAGGCCTACTCATAATATCCAAATATCACATGTCTGAACAACATCCATAGTATAACCATGCAAAACAATATATCATCATCAACATATAAAATGTCTCTAATAATTATCATGCATCATAACTTAATCAAGTCAACAATAATCCATGATCTGACATCTAACATCATACTATAATAAATTCCATAGTCATGTCCATAATATATATCAGCAGTATCATGATTAGAATAAAAAAGGTGTCAAAGGGAAGTGGGCACTACATCCCCCTCCCCTTAGACTTGACTTCCTCCTGGAAGTCACTAGAACAATTGTGGAAACTAAAATTGTAGCAAAGTACCATCCTCCCATGTAGATTCAGTCTCATCATATCTATCCCACTGCACCTGGACCTGATCAAATCTCTTTTCCTTGAAGTCCTAGGGTCCTGCAAACTATAATGCAAATGGGCTCAACCATCACCTGCCCCTAATCATGCACCTCTAATGAGGCCCAATCAAGCACATGATAAGGATCAGAAATATATCTCCTAATAACTAAAACATGAAACACATCATGTACGTGAGACAAGCTAGGTGGCAATGCTAGACGGTAGGCCAAAGGGCCAATACACTCCAAGATCTCAAAAGGACCAATGAGTCTAGGAGCTAACTTAGAACCTTTTCCATAACAAATAGGGCTCTTATGTGGTCTGACACGAAGGAACACCTTCATGCCCACATCAAAAATATGGTTAGTCCTATGCTGATCTGTGTACTTTTGGCTGTCATGTGCCTCCAGTAGTCTCTCTTTGATCAAAATCACCTACTGCTCCATGTCCTACAACAAAGTTAGTCCAAGAGAAACCATGTCCTCTAACCTGTCCTAGTTAAGAGGTGTCTTACACTCTCTACCATACAAATCCTAAAAAGGAGCCATGCCTATAGAACTCTAAAAACTATTATTCTTGGAAAAATCCACTAAGTACAAACACTCCTCCCATCTAGACTGTTGATCCATCACATACATCCTGAGCATGTCATCTAAAATCTGATTCACCCACTCAGTCTGTCCATCTGTCTCAGGGTGATATGTTGTGCTAAAGTTTATTCTCATCCTGAGGGAATGCTGCATGGTAGTCCAGAAATGGGAAGCATACAAAGGATTACAGTCACAAATAATCTTCCATGGAATCCTGTGCAACCTGACAATCTAATCCAAATATACCCATGCCACTGCACTACCACTGCACTAGCTGTATAAGTGGTCTTCATAGAAGAAAAGTGAGCCACTTTTTTCAATTTATGAATTGTGACCATGATGGCATCATGGTGATATCTCAACATCGATAGCCCAACAATGAATATTTCATGGAAATGGTGCCCCCATTTCTACTCTGGTATAACATGAGGAAAGAGAAGGCCAGCTAGATGTTGATGCTCACCCTTTACTTTCTTAGCACTCTAAACATCATGACATGAACTAAGGCACATCTCTATGAAGTCCTCTCCAATGATACAACTATCTCAAGGTGCCATGCATCTTCTTCACCCTGGCATGGGCTGAATAGGGTGCACCGATGTGCCTCTGCCAAGATGTCCTACCTTAAGCCTCCATATCTGTGAACATAAATCTGGCCTCTGTGCCTAAGAATACCATCTGCCTATAAATAAAAACCATCAAACTACCCCTCAAGAGGTCTCTAAGACTCGATCTCTTCTCAAAATGCAATGTAGAAGTTGTCAAGAGGAAGATATTGAAGAATCTTGCTCCACAAATCTGTGCTCACTGAGGTGGCCATAGCCACATGTCTCAGTCCTCTAAGAGCATCTACCACCACATTATCCTTCCCCTTCATATTCTCTATATCCATGTCATACTCACAAAGCAACTCCATCTAACGCCACTGATGAGCGTTGAGATAGGGCTACAAGAAGAGGTGGTGAAGACTCAGATGATCTGTCCTGAGTGTGAATCTATGACTAAGCAGAAAGTTCCTCCATTGAACCAAAGCATGCCACAACTACTACTAGATCAAGATCATGAGTTTCATAATTAAGCTCATAATCTTTCAGATTGTGAGACTCAAAAGCCACTACTCTACCCTCCTACATCCAACACACCACCAAGCCTTGCTAAAGAAACATTTGTGCAAACAAAAAAATCACCCTGTGGATCCGGCACTGCAAGTATAGGTGTTGTAGTGAGACATTCCTTTAGTGTCCTTAAGGCCTTCTCACACATTTCTGACCAAAAAACCTTCTTCCCTTTCCACAGAGGGGAAGTGTTGGGAGTACGTAATCCGAGAGAAGTCCTAAACAAATCTCTTGTAGTAACCTACTAATCCCATGAATTTACACACCTCAGTCATAGTAGTGAGTGTTGGCCAATCCACAATAGCTCTAATCTTGGAAGGATCAATGGTGATACCTTCCCCAGAAATGATATGAACCAAATACTTCACATCTATCTAAATGAATGCACACTTCTCCAAGTTCTGATAAACTTACTATTTCCCGAAGACACTGAAGAACCTGACGAAGGGGCCCACCTTGTGATCCTCATGCGTATGTGAGTAAATCAAAATTTCATCAAGGAAGATGAGCACGAAGTGATCTAAGACGGTCCTAAACATCCCATTCATCAAATTCATAAACATTGCGGGGGCATTCATCAAACCAAAAGGTATCACTATGAACTTCATAGTGGCCATATCTCATATGGAAGGTGGTCTTATGAATGTCCGTGTCCAATATCCTCAGCTAACTGTAACCTAACTTAAGGTATATCTTAGAGAAATTTGTGGCTCCCTTCATCTGATCAAACAAACCATCAATGAACGGAAGGGGATAATGATTTTTGATCATTAATTTGTTCAGTGGGTAATAATAAATATACAACTACAAGGATCTGTCCTTTTTCTTTACAAATATCACTGGTGCACCCCAACGGGATACACTAGGATAGATAAGGCCTTTCTCCAAGAGGCCCTCCAGCGGAAACTTGAGATCGTAGAGTTTCCAGGTGGTCATCTAATAAGGTTCTTATGTGATAGGATCTGCTCCTGGAACTAGATCTATATGAAAATCAATCTCTCATGGGGGTGGAAACCCCAAGTAGATCCCTTGGAAAGACATCTAAAAAATCTCTCAAAATGGGATGATCATCTACCGATGGTCCACTAGACCCATCCTCTAATCTATCACTAACTGTAACAACATACATCTGACAACCCCGTCACACACACCACTTAAGCCTGCATAGTAGAGATGGTACGACTAGAAATGGGTCTCCTGACCCCTAAAATCACCTACTCAACTCCCAAATCATCTGCACAGGATATGATCTTTTGGCAATAATCCACTCAGGCCCTGTGTATAGATGACCAATCCCATACCCAAGATGACTCCATATGAGCCCAAAGGAAGGATACGAAGATCCGAGGTAGTGGTGAAAGGTCCCAAATCCACCACACACTCCTTAACTTAGGTTTCTATAGAGATCTTGGATCTAGAAGCCATATCAACATCCCAACTATGACCCTGTCTAACTGCCACTAGCCTGCATCGCTCTACTAGGGAAGGTGTAATGAAAGAATCAGAAGAACCAAAATCGAACAACATTGGAGGTAGGAATGTCACCAATGCTACTTGTGGTCTCAATACCTATACTCTGATGATCTACTTGGTGGTTATTGACCGATGCCTACATCCTATTACTGTACCCCATATCACCAGAAGTAGGCTTTTGATATATGTGTCTTACCCTTGTTATTAGCAACACTACATAATCCTCTCCCTTGTGTAGCAGGTCAGCCGATACTCTGGAGGTCTGTGGTGTGGATCCTGATGATCCGGCTATAGTTTTATGAGGTCTCTACTAGCGATATCCTACTGAGTGAGCTCTCTTGGCACCCTATGTCCTGATGGGACCCCTAGGAGGAGGCCCCATACTCTAACCTCTATGTGCATCAAACATCTATGGAGGTCTATAAGGTGGGTGGGACTGCTTCTATGGTCTAAAAGATGACTGTGTAGAACCCCATCCACCACGAGGAAGAGGTACTTACCCCCTTGATCTGTTGTCCTACATCTGTTGTATGTGGCTCTGGACTCGGTCTCTAACCTATTAGGTTTCTACCCGAGTCCCCTCTGCTATATAGGCCTTCTTGACAGCCTCAGCTAATGTCTATGGACAATGGATCCACACTGCACCTCCAATGTCTAGATTCAAGCCCTAGATGAACTTTTGGATCCACACCTGCTCATCTTGTATGTAATCAACATACTAGAGTACATCCAGAAATCTACTCTCATACTCAGCCACTCTAATAGATGCTTGTCAGAGGTCATGGAACTCATCTATCCACTATTGTATGAATATCTGTGACAAGTATCTGCACCTGAAATACTCCTCAAAAGATCTCCCAGGTAATTGTCTCAGATTAAACATGGAGATTTTGCTCCTCTATCTGCCACCAGACACTAGCTTCATCCCTCAGTAGATGGATCGTAACATGAGCTTGCATGTTTCTAGAACAAGGACAGAGCTTGAAGCACCCGCTCAAGCTCACTAACTAGGATTCTTCCTTAAATTCCACCTATGTCACTAGAATAATTTGATGGCCAAAGCTTTACGATCTCTCTGATGTGATCTACAGCTATGGTCTGACATCCTGTAGGCCTCTCTGTATGCTCATCCCTAAGCCTAGGGCTCCGGGACCTCTCTCTATGTCCGAAAACTTGGTCACCCTGTCCCCTCTATGGTGACTTTTCTCTAGTTGACTCTGCATGGAAGTTCTCTCCTCCATGCTCCTCACTGAGTTGAGGTGATACATGATTGTCAATGGTAGTGACTCTATCATGTTTGGCTACATGTCCTCCTATTAATCCTCCACGTAGAGCAACATTAACATCCTTAAGAGTTTGAAAAATATAGGGTAGGATGGTTACTACAACATGATCTGGTGGTGGTAAGTCTAGGTCCTATGTGAAAAGATGCCTCATCATGTTGGTGCCTCCTGCACAGACCAAGGTGAGAGTTAGTTCATATTTCTAAGTTTTATTCAATTTCCATGTTTACTAAAATATGTAATTTCTAAACTAAGTTGTTTTCTAGTTGCTTCCAAAAACACACAAGAACCATTTTCTCAATAAAAACATAGTCCAAAGCAGAATGTAGTTTACAAATACATTAAAGCATGAAAAACATTACTGAGGCTTCATCAAGCAAGCCATAGGAGCAAGAAACTATGGGGGATGCTACTTGTGCCTCTCAAAGGAGAAATGGGTATCACCATTTGATTTCAACCCATGAAAAATATAGTATATCAAAGCCCTGACACACCCTTATGCCTCCCCCAAGTACCCCTTATTCCTCACATTTCCTTATGCCTCCCCAACCTCTTATGGCACCCCATAATGAGTAAAGAAATGAAAGCTATTTCTCTGTAAGGTGGAAACCAAATCCCAACTCTCTCCACACTTGTGCCTCGTTTCAAATAGATTTGGTGTAAAAAATCATGAAAGTAAACCTTGTGACCTTAGATCTTGATGTCGAGACCTTTTACAAATTTGATTTTTAAAATTGCAAGACCTATTTGTGTATAATTGGATATTTATCTCATGGAAAATATAACAGAGAGGAGGCTCTTTTTTCTCATGCAGAAGGGGGTTGCATCACCATTTTGTTAGGATATGAATAAGATGGGCTTAGATTCGATCAAAAAAAGGAAAGTGTCTAACTGCAAAGTGTAGTACCCACTTCCCTTTCATGCCCTTTTGATATTAATCATTATACTGCTGATTATATTATGGACATGATTATGGACTTTATTATAGTATGATCATACATGTTAGATCATGGATTATGGTTGACATGATTCACTTAGGATGTATGATGATTATTAAAGACATTTTATTATGTTGATGATGATATACTGTTTGACATGGGTATATTATGGATATTGTGAGTAGAACCTAGAAATGGGAAATTATTGGATGATGATATAGTTGTTGATAAAGCTATAAATGATATTGTTAGATTGCTTTGATGTTGTTGTGATTCATATATCTAGATGATTGTGGGAAATTATAATTATATTATTTTGGATGTTCTGAATATGGCCACGAAGCCAAAGGAGGTATTTGTGTTTTGTAGGTTAAAATATCACAACAAACATTGGGGGATTGGAGACCAACCACATTGGAATTCTAGATGAATTCAACAAGGTCACCATGGCAACTAGTATTTGTTTGTGTGCGTTTCTGTGTGTGTTAGGGATTCCCATGGGGGGATCACCTTTAAATGTGACCAAGGGGTTTTTATGTATTTCTTTTATTTTGGTCTCTTTTGTTTATGTTTGCATGTGTTTTATTTTTTTGGTGCTTTTACCCCTTTCATTAATTATTAAATGGTGTGTAAATATTGTGAGTAATCATATTGATTAAAATAAATAAATTAAATATGTCATAAGAGGATAATTAATGAGAGTTGTTGGCCATGATTTAAAGTGTTGTAAAAGATGTGTAAGTTAACTTTTGAGTGTGAAACATTGTACCTTCTTGGAAATTTGAAATTTTCCTTGGAGGCTGTTTTTAGCGGGGGCTTGTGGGACAAGTTAAACTTGTCCCATGCCTCTTAAATTTATTTACAAACCATACCTACGGTTCGAGAGTTGAGATTAGAATTTTGTGATACTTTTTGAGAAGGTAAATTGTAGGTTTTAATTGCACTTTTCTTACATGATTTACTTTTAGTGCTTTGGGGTGTGGGTTAGATTTGAGTGTCTAAGTAAACTGTCATATTTTCACCCACCTATTTAATGTAGCATTGGAGAATGAAGTTGACTCTTGCATTGGGGTTGAAGATATGTGATATGGCTTCGTACGTGGATCTTTCTCATTCTCTTCCCTTCCTTCTTCTATTAAACTTGAATTCCTTGCCTTGCTTTGGGGTTACTTCATTTTGGGAGACTTTATTCTGGCATGAATTCCTTAATGTTTTACAAGATCTTGCTTTGAAGAAGTTTTTGGAAGATTGTTTCATGCTTGTGCTCGACTGATTTTTGAATTGCTTGCATTGAGATAAATATTTTTATCTTGGAACTTGGAATAGCTCCATCATGGAGAGGTAGGAACTTGACTCTTGAAATGCTCTTATTTTATATGTAAATTTTAATGAATGAATGTTTTGTTATGTTTGTGAGGCTATTGGGTAGATGGCCTAGGAATGGTGTAGGAGAAGACTATGGTGTTTATTTTGTGGGAGACACAAGTATGTTTTCGGGAGGTATAAGGGTGGAGGGAGTTGGGATTTGGGTTCCACCTTACAAATAAATAGGCTTGCATTTATTTACTCATTATGGGGTTCCATAAAAGGTTGGGGAGGCATAAGAAAACATGAGGAATAAGGGGTACTTAGGGGAGGCATAAGGGCATGTCAAGGATTTGAAATGATACGTATATATATTTGGGCCATTTGTTCTTAGGTGGTGATACCCATTTCCCCTTCCGGAAGAATAAGTAGCTTCCTCCCTAGTTTCTTCCTTCTTTGGCTTACTTGATGAAGCCTTAGTATTGTTTGTCATGTTTTAATGTAGTTCTAAGACTACATTCTGTTTGGAATGTGGTTTTATTGTGAAAATATTGCTTGTTTGTTTGTGGAAGACTATTGTTGCCATGAGTTGGATCACATCTTTTATTGCATTGTGGTTGGAGTTCAGGGGCCAATGAAGAAGGATGGCTTCTCCTCTTCATTGGATGTCTTGGTTGGGTGGAGAGTGTTGACTTTCCCATACTTTTGTTGTGATTACAAATTTAGAAGAATGAGAAATATGCATGTTGTTCTTATGGAGTTGAGAAAAAAGATAGTCTGACAGTCCGTTGTTGAGAATAAAGTTTATTGTAACATTTCCCACTTGTAGTGGAGGAATTTGTAAATGTTTTTTAATAGAAAGAAGTTGTATTGTTTATGAAAGTTGTAAAGTGAAATGTAAAAGAAATAAAAATCTATTTTCAACCTTTGAAAGAATGTGAAAGAATTGTATTCTGTATCATGTATTCAAAGAATGAAATAAATGTTGTAAAGTTGTATTTTGGAATCAATAAAGGATTGCATTACCTTTCTCAATTTGAGTTCTTGTTTTAAGGTTGAACATCTAAATGTGAATTGATATCTTTGTTTGAAAGAAGTAAATGCTTTTGAAGGAAAATGCAGAACTCTATCGTTTAAAATGGGTAAAGTTGGAAATCAGAATTGTATTTTGGTTTTTGAATGGTTGGAATTGAATCAACTAAAGGTATTGGATTGGAATTGGAAGGAATTTCAAGACTTGGACGATGAAAAAATGATAAATAGACCCTATCAAACTTGATCTCTATTTCGTTTCTCAACTAGAAAATACTTTACCTAAAATGCATAGTTCAAACCTACAACAATGAAATAATAGATTAAATGATTAAATTGAAGTAGTGTGTCCTAAATGAATTCAATTGGACTATAACACTTAAGGATAAATCCTTCCAAACCTTGCAAAATTGGGCTCAACGCTCTTACAGTCATTTTTCTGTCAAGAAATGTAAATGTTCAAATTGAAAATCAATCAGACAAATTGAATATCAAAATCCTTCCTAAATCCATCTAAAAAAAATTCTCCACATGTCTATTTGACATGTTGATAGAGGAAGGAGATCAAATTGAACAAATCTTATAAGTAAAAATTTACCATTTCGTACTATAAAATCCTGTAGATAGTTTTCTTGAAATTGACCCCTTAAAATTTATCAAAATGAAATATTAATGATTCTTGAGTAAATAGGACGTCAAGAGCTTTCCAGAAAGTCCTTCTTTTCCCAAAACTAAGCTTTCTATCAAAAGTTATGGCCTTCTAAAGTTTTTCTTCACTTGGCGTTATAAAAAAATGGAGGGAAAATTTTTTCCTTGGCAAGCCTGCGGGCGTGAATTTTTCCCTTAGAGCTTTAGAAATTTTTTTCAAATTTTCCCCGCCACCTTGCTGCCTCACAGCCAATCATAGGTTGCCATGTGGCACCATGAGGTGTCAGTGGAGGGGTGGATCCCTTTTTAACTTAGCGCTTTTGGAAAATTTTGGTTAAATTTTCAAAAATTTCCCCGCTGCCCCACCGGCCCGTAATCAATCAGGTGATTGTACGTGGCATCAAAAGGCATTAGCAGTGGAGTGGGTCCCTTTTTGCATTTTTATGTTTAAAAATTTTTGAGAAAATTTTCTAAATTTTCCCTGCAGATAATCAGGAGCCGCCACGTGGCATCACGAGGTGCCAGCAGAGGCACACGTGAATGACACCCTCTTAACCCTTTAGGGCATTAAACTAATTTTATCCCCACCTCCCCACCTTCCCCTCGTTGACTTAGGAGAGGGCACGTGTCCATGTCAGACTTGCGGGAGCATGGGCGTAAAGTTGGCGTTTCACCCCACGCTGACTTGGGAGGCACCACATGTCGCTTAAGGACTTGTGGACCCACGGGTACATGGGCACAAAGTTGGTTTTTCACCCCCACACGATAAATTTTAAAAAATTCTCTCTGCGGCCCATTGACCCACCCTTGGGGAAAATTTTCACCCCTGGGCCGGCAAGCCCGCTCTTGGGGAAAATTTTTACCCCAAGACCTGCCAGCCCATAACTCAAAAAATATGACGAGTTAGGAGGACTTATTTATATCAATGGAAAGGTGAGAAAATTTCCTATTCAATGGGAATGATTTAGGGAAAATTTGAATGCATTAATTTTTAGAAAAATCAAGGTGAATCTTTAATCCTGTTAGAGAGTGGGTATGGAGAGGTTTTACCCTCTGAACCCAATTAAACCTTCTAACCCTAAATTTTGGACCTTATGATCTCTAATAATTGTTAATAAGAGAAAAGTATATTCTAGTGGATTAAATTTGTTTTGGAACCTGTTGCTAACAACTTCTATCTTGTAACTCGGTTGAAGATTCTTTTAATCAAAGAAAAATTATTCCATTATTTTTCCTAACTAATCCTAGGTTGTTCTTGGGTTTCAAGTGGGTTGTTTTAGTGGGTGTTACACTTGGTATCAGAGTAGTGGTTCAAAAGCTTGGGCCATTGGGTACACTAGAAAACTTGAGAAATGAACCTTAAACATAGGACACTTTTAAATCTAGGAAAAATAACTTAATTTAGAAATTACATATTTTAGTAAACATGGAAACTAAATAAAACTTAGAAAGATGAACTAACTCTTGCCTTATTTTGTGTAGGAGGCGCAGATGGGAAAATGGATTTTTTAACATAGACCTAGACTTACCACCACTAGATCATGTTGTAGGAGCCATCCTACCCCAAATTTTACAGACCCTTCAGGATGTTAATGTCACTCTATGTGGAGGATCAGTAGGAGCACATATGGCTAGACATGATAGAGTCTCTTCCATTGAGGGTCATGTATCTCCTCGACCCAATGAGGAGCATGGAGGAGAGAACTCCCACAGCTAGAGCTAAGTCACAATAGAGGGAATAGGGTGACTGAGTTTCAGGACATAGAGAGAGGTCTCGAAGTTCTAGGCTTAGGGATGAGCATGCAGAGAGACCTAGAGGCCGTCAGACCACTACTGCAGATCACATTAGGGAGATCCTGAAGCTTCAGACATACCACTATTCTGGTGACATAGGTTGAATTTAGGTAGAGGCCTGATTGGTGAGCTTGAGCTTATGCTTCAAGATTTTTCCTTGTTCTAGCAACATGAAATCTCGTGTTGCGATCCATCTACTGAAGGATGGAGCTAGTGTCTGGTGGCAGAAAAAGGAGTAAAAGCTCCATGTTGATTCTAATACAATTACGTGGGAGATATTTGAGGAGCATATCTGGAGCATATATTTGTCACAGAGGTTCATACAACAGTAGATAGATGAGTTCCATGAGCTACAATAGGCATCTCTTACCGTGGTTGAGTATGAGAGTAGATTTCTGGATCTACTCAGTATGTTGGTTACATGCAGGATGAGCAGGTGCAGATCCACAAATTCATCTGAGGCCTAAATCTAGACATTGGAGGTACAGTGGGTATCCATTATCCACAAACGTTAGCTGAGGTTGTCAAGAAGGCCTATATAGTATAAGAGTCTCGGGGATAGACCCAGCAGGCTAGATACCGAGTCTAGAGCCACATACAACAGATGCAGGACAACAGATCGAGGGGGTCAGTACCTTTTCCTTATGGTGGACAGGGTTTAACATAGTCATCTTTTAGACCATAGTAGTAGCAGCAGTAGTAGTAGTCCCACCCACCTTATAGACCTCCACAGAGATTTGATGCACATAGAGGTCGGGGTATAGGGCCTACTCCTAGGGGTCCCATTAGGAAACATGGTACCTAGAGAGCTCACTCACCATGAGCTCACTAGTAGAGACCTCAGTAGACCATAGCTGGATGATCAAGATCCACACCACAGACCTCCAGAGTACTGGATGGACCTGTTACATAGGGGAGAGGATCAGGTAGTTGTTTTTGTTGTGGTGTTACTAGACATTTTTGGAGAGACTGCCCACAGAACCCTAATAACAAGGGTAAGACACAAATATTAGAGCCTACTATTGGTGATATGGGGCACAGTCATAGGATGTATGCAGTGGTCAAGAACCACCAAGCAGAGCATAAATGTATAGTTATTGAGAGCACAGGTAGCATTGGTGGTATTCCTGCCTCCATTTCGTTTGATTCTTGTTCTTCTGATTCATTTATTACACTATCTCTAGTAGAGCGATGCAGGATGGTGGCAGTTAGGTAAGGTCATAGTTGGGATGTTGAGATGGCTCCTGGAGACAAGATCTCTATAGAATCCTTAGTTAAGGAGTGTGTGGTCGAATTGGGACCTTTCACCACTACCTCGGATCTCTGTATCATTCCTTTGGGCTCATATGGAGTCATCTTGGGTATGGATTGGTTATCTGCACACAAGGCCCAGATGGATTCTTACCACAAGATCATATCCTATGCACATGATTTGGGATTTGAGTCAGTGATTTTGAGGGTCAGGAGACCCATTTATATTCACACCATCTTTGTTATGTAGATTAAGCGGTTTATGTGATGAGGTTTTCAGATGTATGTTATTGCAGTAAGTGGTAGATCAAAGGATGGTTCTAGTGAACCATAACTAGATGATAACCCCATGTTGAGAGAGTTTGTAGATGTCTTTCCAGGGGAGCTATTGGGGTTACCACCCCCACAATGAGGTTTATTTTCATATAGATCTAGTTCCGAGAGTAGAGCCTATCTCACAAGAACCTTATCGAATGACCACACCAGAGCTCTGTGAGCTCAAGTTACAGCTGGATGGCCTCTTGAAGAAAGGCCTTATCCATCCTAGTGTATCCCTTTGAGTAGCACTAGTGATCTTTGTAAAGAATAAGGATGGATCCTTACAGTTGTGTATTGACTACCATCAACTGAATAAGGTAACGATCAAGAATCATTATCCCCTTCCATGTATTGATGATTTGTTTGATCAGATGAAGGGAGCCACAACTTTCTCTAAGATAGACCTTAAGTCAAGGTACCATCAGCTGATGATTTTGGATGTAGACATTCATAAAACCGCCGTCCGTATGAGATATGGCCACTATGAGTTCACATTGGTGCCTTTTGGTTTGAATAATCCCCACATAATATTTTTGAGTTTGATGAATGGGGTATTTAGAACCTTCTTAGATCAATTTGTCTCATCTTCCTTGATAATAGTTTGATTTACTCATGAATGCATGAGGAGCATGAGGGGCACCTTCGCCAGGTTCTTCAGTGTCTTCGGAAGTAGCAACTTTACAGGAACTTGGAGAAGTGTGCATTCTTTCAGATAGAGGTGTAGTATTTGGGTCATATCATCTTTGGGAAAGGTATCATCATCGATCCTTCCAATATTAGAGCTATTATGGATTGGCCAGCACCCACTACTATGACTGAGGTGCGTAGCTTCATTGGATTAGAAGGCTACTACCATAGATTTTTTCAGGACTTCTCTCGGATTGCACACCCCATCACTTCCCTTCAGAGGAAACAGAAGAAGTTTGTTTGGTCAGAAAGGTGTGAGTAGGCCTTTAATACACTGAAGGAAAGTCTCACTACAACAACTATTCTTACAGTTCCGGATCCACATGGTGAGTTTTTCATTTGCATGGATGTTTATTTAGTCGGGCTTGGAGGTGTGTTGATGCACGATGGCAGAGTAGTGGCTTTTCAGTATCACAAACTCAAATATTACGAGCCTAGTTATCCGACTCATGATCTTGAGCTTGTGGCAATTGTGCATGCTTTGGTTTAATGTAGGCACTTTCTTCTTAGTCATAGGTTCACACTCAGGACAGATCACCTGAGTCTCTACCACCTCTTCATGCAACCCAATCTCAACACTCATTAGTGGCGTTGGATGGTGTTTCTTTGTGAGTATGATATAGAGATAGAGCATGTGAAAGGGAAGGAGAATGTGGTGACAGATACTCTCAGTAAATGGAGACATGTGGCTATGTCTACCTCACTAAGCACATATTTGTTGAGTAGGGTTATTTAGCAGCTTCCTCTTGAGAGCTTCTACATTGCAATTTGAGTGGAGATCAAGTCTCAGAGACCCCTCAGGGGAAATTTGATGGTTTTTCCCTAGAGGAAGATGGCCTTCTCAGGTACAGAGGTTGGATTTATGTTCCCAAAGACGGAAGCTCAAGGTAGGACTTCTTAGCTGAAGCACAGCATGCACAATCTTTAGCCCATCCCAAGGTGAAGAAGATGCACGCCACCTTGAGATAGTTGTATTATTGTAGAGTACTTCATAGAGACATGGCTCAGTTCATGTCATGATGCTTAGAAGGCCAAAAAGTAAAGGCTGAGCATCAACATCTAGCTAGCCTTCTCTTTCCTCATGCTATGCCAAAGTGGAAATGGGACACCATTTCCATGGACTTCATTATTGGGCTACCGATGTCGAGATATCACCATAATTCCATCATGGTCACGATTGAAAAATTGACAAAAGTGGCTCACATTTCTCCAGTGAAGACCACTTATACAGCTAATGCAGTGGCACAGGTATACTTAGATGAGATTGTTATATTACATGAGATTTTGCGGAAGATCATTAGTGACCATGATCCTTTGTAAACTTCCCATTTTTGGACTACCATGCAGCACGCCCTCGGGATGAGAATTAACTTCAGCACATCATATCACCCTAAGATAGATGGAAAGATAGAGCGGGTGAATCATATTTTAAAGGACATGCTCAGGATGTATGTGATGGATCAGCAGTCTAGATGGGAGGAGTATGTGTACTTAGTGGAGTTTTCATACGATAATAGTTTTCAGATTTATATAGGCATGGATCCTTTCCATGCTTTGTATGGTAGAGAGTGCAGGACACTTCCTAATTAGGACAGGTTAGGGTATAGGGTTTCTCTTGTACTAGCTTTGTTATAGGACATGAAGTAGTAGGTGGTTTTGATCAGACAGAGACTGCAGAAGACACAAGACATGTAGAAGAAGTATGCAGATCAACATAGTACCGACCGTTGTTTTGATGTGGGCATGAAGGTGTTCCTTCATGTCAGGCCACATAAGATCCCTATCTATTATGGAAAAGGTTCTAGGTTAGCTCCTAGATTTGTGGGTCCTTTTGAGATCTTGGAGCATATCGGCCCTTTGACCTACCATCTAGCATTGCCACCTAGATTGTCTCGCATACATGATGTGTTTCATGTTTTAGTTCTTAGGAGATATGTTGTAGATCCTTTTCATGTGTTAGATTGGACTTCACTGTAGGTGCAAGATCAGGGGAAGGTGATGGTGGAGCTCGTTCACATCCGAGATCACAGGACCCTGGGCCTTCGACACAGAGAGGTCTATTGGGTTAGGGTTTAGTGGAACAGATATGATGAGACAACAGCTACATGGGAGGATTCTACTTTGCTACGAGTTCAGTTTCCACATTTGTTTCAGTGACTTCTAGGAGGAGGTCAAGTCTAAGGGGAGGGGGATGTAGTGCCCATTTCCCTTTGACACCCTTTTAATACTAATCATGATATTGTTGATTATATTATGGACATGATTATTGACCTTATTATAGTATGATGATACATGTTATATCATGGATTATTGTTGACTTGATTCAGTTATGATGCATGATGATTATTAGAGAAAGTTAGATATGTTGATGATGATATACTGTTTGACATGGTTATATTATGGATATTGTGAGTAGACCTAGAAATGGAAATTATTGGATGATGATATAGTTGTTGATAAAGCTATAAATGATATTGTTATATTTCTTTGATGTTGTTGTGATTCATATATCTAGATGATTTTGGGAAATTATAATTATATTATTTTAGATGTTTTCATATGGCCATGAAGCCAAAGGAGGTATTTGTGTTTTACATGTTAAAATATCACAACAAACATCGGGGGATTGGAGACAAACCACATTAGAATTCTAGATGAATTAAACAAGGTTGCCATGCTAACTAGTATTTTGTTGTGCGTGTTTGTGTGTGTGTTAGGGATTCCCATGGAAGGATCACCTTTAAATTGGACCAAGGTGTTTTCTATGTATTTATTTTATTTTGGTCCCTTTTGGTTATGTTTGCATGTGTTTATTTTGTGATGCTTTTACCTCTTTCATTAATAATAAAATGGTGTGTAAATATTGTGAGTAATCATATTGATTAAAATAAATAAATTAAATATATCATAAGAGGGTAATTAATTATATTTGTTGGCCATGATTGAAAGTGTTGTAAGAGATGTGTAAGTGATGTGTAATTTAACTTTGAAGAGTGAAACACTCCACCTTCTAGGAAATTCAAAATTGTCTTTGGAGGTTATTTTTTGGGGGGTGGGACACGTTAAACTTGTCTCATATCTCTTAAATTTATTTATCAACCATACCTACCATTCGAGAGTTGAGATTAGACTTTTCTGATTCTTTTTAAGAAGGTAAATTGTAGGTTTTAATTGCACTTTTCTTACATGATTTATTTCAGTCCTTTGGGGTGTGGGTTGGATTTGAGTGTGTAAGTAAACTATCATATTTTTACCCACCTATTTACTGTGCATTGGAGAATGAATTTTACTCTTGGGTTGGGGTTGAAGAGATGTGATATGGCATCCTACGTTGATCTACCTCATTCTCTTCACTTCCCTCTTCTATTCCTTCCCTTGTTTTGGGGTTGCTCCATTTTTGGAGACTTTATTCTGGGGTGAATTCCTTGTTATTTTGGGAGATCTTTCTTTTAAGGAATTTTATGAAGATTGTTGCATGTTTATGCTTGGCATATTTTTGAATTCCTTGCATTGGGATAAAGCTTGTTGTTTCGTAACTTGGAACAACTCCATCATGGAGAGGTAGGAACTTGAATCTATAAATGCTCTTCTTTTATATGTAAATGTTCATGTATAAATGTTTTTGTATGTTTGTGGGTTATTGGGTAGATGGTATAGGAATGGTGTAGGAGAAGAATATGGGGTTTATTTTGTGGGAAAAAAAAATGTGTTTTAGGGAGGTATGAGGGTGGAGGGAGTTGGAATTTGGGTTCCACCTTACAAATAAATAGCTTACATTTGTTTGATCGTTATGGGGTGCCATAAGAGGTTAGGGGGGCATAAGAAAATGTGAGGAGTAAGGGGTACTTTGGGGAGGCATAAGGGCATGTCAGGGTCTTGAAATGATATATATATATATATATATATATATATATATATATATATATATATATATATATTTGGGTAGTTTTTTCTCAGGTGGTGATATCCATTTCCCCTTTGGGAGCCATAAGCAGCATCCCCCATAGTTTCTTGTTCCTTTGGCTTACTTGACGAAGCCTTATTATTGCTTGTCATGTTTTAATGTAGTTGTAAAACTAGATTCTGTTTGGACTATGTTTTATTGTGAAAATGTTGCTTTTGTTTTTGTGGAAGTCTATTGTTGCCATGAGTTGGATCACATATTTTATTGCATTGTGGTTGGGGCTCAGGGGCCAATGAATAAGGATGGATTCTCCTCTTCATTAGATGTCTTGGTTACATGGAGAGTGTTGCCTTTCCCCTACTCTTGTTGTGATTATAATTTGGAAGAATGAGAAATATGCACATTGCTACTCTGGAGCTAAGAAAAAGACAGTTTGATAGTCCCTTGTTGAGATAAAGTTTATTGTAACCTTTCCCACTTGCAATGGAGGAATTTGTTAATGTTTTTTAATAGAAAGATGTTGTATTGTTTATGAAAGTTGTAAAGTGAAATTTAAAAGAAATAAACTTTGTTTTCATCCTTTTAAATAATGTGAAAGAATTGTATTCTGTATGATGAATTCGAAAAATGAAAGAAAGGTTGTAAAGTTGTATTTTGGAATCAATAAAGGATTTCATTACCTTTCTCAATTTTTGTTGTTGTTTTAAGGTTGAACATCTAAATGTGAATTGATATCTCTGTTTGAAAGAAGTAAATGCGTATGAAGGAAAATGGAGAACTCTATCATTTGAAATGGGTAAATTTAGAAATCAGAATTGTATTTTGGTTTTTGAATGGTTGGAATCGAATCAACTAAAGGTATTAAATTGGAATTAGAAGGAATTCTAAGACTTGGATGATGAAAAATGATAAATAGAACCTATCAAACTTGATCTCTTTTTTGTTTCTCAATTGGAAAATACTTTACCTAAAATGCATAGTTCAAACCTACAACAATGAAATAATAGATTAAATGATTAAATTGAATTAGTGTGTCCTAAATTAATTCAATTGGAATATAACACTTAAGGATAAATCCTTCCAAACCTTGCGAAATCAGGCTCAACCCTCTAATAGTCGTTTATCTATCAAGAAATGTAAATGTTCAAATTAAAAATCAATCAGACAAATTGAATCTTGAAATCCTTCTTAAATCCATCTAAGAACAATTCTCCATGTGTATTTCACATGTTGATACAGGAATGGGATCAAATTGAACAAATCTTATAAGTTAAGATTTACCAGTTCATACTATAAAATCCTGCATATAGTTTTCTTGAAATTTACCCCTTAAAATTTATTAAAATAATAAATTAATGATTCATGAGTAAATAGGGCATCGAGATCTTTCCAGAAAGTTCTCATTTTCCTAAAACTAAGCTCACTATCAAAATTTATGGCCTTCTGAAGTTTTTCTTCACTTTGCGTTATAAAAATGGGATGGGGGGGGGGGGGGGGTGGAATTTCCTTCGCAGGCTTGCGGGCCCAAAATTTTCCCTTAGAGCTTCGGAAAAAATTTCTAAATTTTCCCCACCACCCCAAATCCATTTCAAGGCTGCCATGTGGCACCACGAGGTGTCAACGGAGGGGCGGAGCCCTTTTTAACTTAGCTCTCCCAGAAATTTTTGGGAAAATTTTCCAAGTTTTCCCTACCGCCCTACCAACTAATAACCAATCAGGTGATGCCATGTGTCATCATGAGGCATTGGAGGTGGAGCGGGTCCCTTTTTTCCTTTTTACGTTTTGGTAAATTTTCTGAAAATTTTCCAAATTTTCCCCGCCAGCCCACAGCTAATCAAGAGCCTCCACATGGCATCACGAGGTGCCGATAGAGGCAAGGGTGAATGATACACTCTTAACCTTTTGGGGTGTTAAAATAATTTTCTCCCTACCTCCCTTCCTTCCCCACGTTGCCTTAGGAAATGACATATGTCCCTGCCAGACTTGCGGCAATGTGGGCGCAAATTTGGCTTTTCACCCTGTGCTGGAGAATTTTAAAAATGTGTCCTGCCACCCCGCTCTCCCCGTGCTGACTTGGGAGGCGCCACGTGTCCCTTGTGGAATTGTGGACCCGCGGGTGCATGAGCGCAAAGTTGGGTTTTTACCCTATGCCGGAAATTTTCAAAAAGTCTCCATGCGGCCCGCCAACCTTCCCTTGCGGAAAATTTTCACCCCTAAGTCTGCAAGCCCGCTCTTTGGGAAACTTTTCACCCCAAGGCCTGTCGGCCCATAACTCAAAAAATATGAGGAGTTAGAAGGACTTATTTATATCAATGGAAAGGTGAGGAAATTTCCTATTAAATGAAAATGATTTAAGGAAATTTTTAATGCACTAATTTTGAGAAAAATCAAGTTGAATCTTTAAAACTGTTAGAGAGTGGGTATGGTGAGGTTTTTCCCTTTAAACCTAATTGAACCTTCTAACCCTAAATTTTGGACCTTATGACCTATAATAATTGTTAGTAAGAGAAAATTATATTCTAGTTGATTAGAATTCTTCTTGAACCTATTAGTGAAAATTGTTGTCTTGTAACCTAGTTGAAGATTCTTTTAATCAAAGAAAAATTATTCCATAATTTTTCCTAACTAATCCTAGGTTGTTTTTGGGTCTCAAGTGGGTTGTTTTAGCGGGTGTTACACAAAGCCACTATAATATACCCTTTTTTTAAATGTAGGGGATTCCCTTAAGGTGCAAAATTAATAATGGTTTCATAAGCCAAGTTCATATTTTCTAATATTATGTTTGTTTTGTATATAATATTATGTGTGTGTTATATGCAATTAAAGGCATGGAGTAATGGCATGTAACGCAGCTCACACCATCATTTTTTTTGTAAGGGGTGGATGGATCAACTGTCAATTTATCAATTTTATGTGTTTCCAAACAATAAGAAGATTTGGGCTCCTACAGAGCTTGTGGATGAGGAGATTAATTCAATGCGTTATAAGTGTTTTATATACTCTACTTTCAAGCATGAAATTCAACATAACAAGGAGGTAAAAAACAAACTTGCGACCCTTTAATGATTCACCAATTTATTCACAATGATACATTGGATTCAAAGTAAGAAAAATGGCAAATAAAATTTTGTTAGAAGTGAATTTAATTTGATGATAAAATTAAAATATGGAATTATGAGAATTTTGAAACAATAATCACTCACATTGTCCAAGCAATACTAATGCGTGATGTAAGATCTGAAATCAATAGAACTCTAAACTAAGACTGGCTATAAAGAGAAATTATGGATCATGATAAAATAACATTAAGGGCAATGAGGAAAATTATCGAATGTGAGGTGGGATTACTAGAGTTGAAATATATTTCCGCTTACAAACAAATAATAGTAATAATAATGTTGAAATTCGCGATGATAAAAAATCACATGATTAGAGGGAAAAGGGGAAAATCATGTAGTTGGGAAGATTTTAAATTTAGGATTGATAAGGAAAAAGGTAATACTGCAAACAGGCTCTAGAGGGCGTAAAGTGTGTTAAAGTGCATTTTTCCCTCCATGTGCGGAGCCTAGCAAAAAACTCTGTAAAGGTGAGATTTGAAATTTAGAAGAAGATCATGGGTCTTTGGAGTTTGGCCTTTGGTGTCCTACATTTTGAAAAAAGTACATGATATATCTTTAACTAAACTTTAAGCACGTGTACCCTTTTTCCAAGGGGAATGTCATAATAGCTCTTAAGGAAATGAGAATGAGGTCATCTGAGTGAATGGGGTAAAGGAAGGTTTTCATTCATACACCTTGGGCTTGGGGTTTTTCATAATCCCTTTGGATATGTAAGGAAATTCCCCTCCATTCTTTCTCACACAGAGGAAATCCCTGACATCACTGCTTCCTCCAACACATCCACATCCTTCAGATATTTTGGATTCAATTATTTCTTCTAGATATTTCATAATGCTCAAGTATGTGAATTTTATCAATATCATATACAGTTTCAACATGTAATCCATAACACAGACATTGAAATTTCCTTTCCCTTCTGCAATGTCTTCCTTGACCATATGGCAGATAGGGGGTTGATCTGGTCGTTGCAAAAACAATAATTTATGAACCATTATGAGAAAAGATTTAGGGGGTTCACATGGTGATGCTATCGGAAAAAGATAGAGACAAGATCCATTTATATAGCCAATTTTTGTGAGAATTAAATGTCGGAATTCAAATCCATGATGTCAAGATTTCAAAACATGTGCACTGTGGGTTTCCGTGAATAAATATAACCAAAAATAAACACAACTTTGCAAGAATAAATTGTGTCACTCCTTACATCGACAAATATAACTATACATTATTTTTACGTCGTCTAAGACAACATCCCAGGTCTCCTCATATGATTGACATAAATGTGTTTTCATTTTTGTATGGTTCGGTTTTGCATTCCCTCTCTTTTCTACTTTCATCACCCTCACACTTATCCACCCTCTAACCCCTTCTTCTACACCTATCTTCCTCTCCCATTGTTTCTCTCCCTCCAATACAAATCCTCTAAAAGATCCCCTTCGACATTTCCATTATACATTTCATGTACAATTCCTATTCTAAATAGTAAACTAAAGATATCACTTAAGTAGTGGCCACTGGAAATATACATAAAAGTGGGTATTCTCTAAATTAAATACACTTGTGTACATGCTTTCCTCATTCATCATATGCTTGCACGAGATTGAGATTGCATAAGCAAGATATTTTCGATTTACTATGACGGAAAAATCTAACTAAATATGACGAGATTGTCGATTTAGTCAGTCTCCAATAGTTCACAAATCTGATGGGAAAGAAAGTGTGTTCAATATGACCTGAGCTTCCACTAGCTTGTTTTCGCGGCACAATGAAAAGCAGCGCCAGAGGCAAAATTCAGCCAAGAGCAACTGCTACAATGGCTGAATTCTCAAAGCTTAAGAAGCCAGACATTCTTAGCGGAAGCCTTGGCTTTTGGTCTGGAAGCCTACAAGAAGCCCTTCATATGGGCTATCAAAGTGTCCTAACGGATTGAACCCATCATTTCAAAAAGCGCAGTCAATTTTTATATATTTATTTGTTATGTCCCAGATGTAAGCGGTCGCGGCTTCCATGGTAGCAGGGGTCTATGCTTATCTATCTATCTATAGACGATTATGCATCTTCCAAGGTGGCAGGGGTAAGGTTGGACGGCCAAACCACTGCCCTTTCTATATGCAAAAATCCTTACGGTGGTCTCCAAAGTTTAAGATGTAAATTTTATTATTTTCATTTCTCTATCTGCACCTTTCTATTAAGGTATATATGAAATTTTAATAAATTCATCGGATTTAGAAAACAAATATGTATAGATATTTAAATTCCTTCACTACAAAATCTTATCCATGCATATATGATTAAATATTTCTTTTTTACACAAGAATGCCTTCTAAATCTCTACCTGAGAGATAGAGTTCTACTTAAATAGTTTTGACTAAATAATATGTATCTTCTTTTTTTGAAACAAGAGTTGATTTTCATGGAAATTAAGTAGACATAATAAGCTACATTAGAAAACTTAATAAGCTCCACATCAATTTTGTTGCAAAACCATCTAAACAAAATTATGATTTAAAAATAAAAAATACATTACAACCATCCTGTAACCAAATTTCCCCTCTTCTTGTCGAACCGATTGATGAACACATTAAACAAAATATTGCATTATTTAATTTTAATGAACATTCATTGTTCGATAGCTAAAACTATTTCCATATTATTTTTGTAAAGTCGACGATGTTGAACTACTTTGCATACAAAAGTGAATAGATAATGATATTGATATATATATATATATATATATATATATATATATATATATATATATAGATAGATATATATATATATATATATATATATATATATATAGATATATATATATGCAACAAATTATAGATTCCTTATCCTAAAAGTATGAGTTGTGCCATTATTTTGAACCTTTCAATAAGAATAATAATAATAAATTTATGCTCCTCTTTTTTTTGTATTATAGGTAAAAGAGGGTTAAGAGGACCCCACCCTGTACAATAAGTGGAGAAAAAGATGTAGCAATGAGGAACAAATAAAGATGTCTCTACCAATGGCACAAAGGAACGAAAAAACAACACATCCAAAATCAGCAATACAACCAAAACAACAACAAAACCATACACAAAGAGTTCATCCCCAGGACCCCTTCCGATGGAATCTTAAGTGCATCTTGTGGAGAGAATTTTTCCCATTCTTTTCCTATTCACAACCGTCCAATCATTTTCAGTATTCATATTTTCATTTTCATTAAGGATTGGCATCATAATTCAAAATACTCCTTAGATTTTTTTTCCTTGATGAAGCAAAGAAGCATGTTCCCTTTTTTGAATCCACCAAACCCATAGAATACTCAAAATCCTATTGCAATGGATTGCTTAGAAAAGGAGCAATCACTTTTTCGTTCATAGATTTTAAATTAACATCTTTCCTAAACTCGGAATCTAAATCAGTATCAGATGGGTCATTTACAACCAGGTGGCTAGGATTTGAATTCTTCCACTAGGAGCTTATACCTTTAACATGTCTTCTACCCATATGGAAATATGAAGTTAAATGAGAAACAAAAAAATAGGTTCTACACTAAAGGTAAACCCTTCGTATTCCAAATTTTGTGTCAAAAGTCTATACTCAACTTTGAGTTCAATAGTTCCTAGAAAATATACAAAAGTATCCATACCAACCAATATTCTAGAATATTTAGTGTGCTCATAATCTTCAGTCTTTGGACAAGAAAAAGGTTATTTGAATAGAATAAACATATGGATTAACCAACTTTATAATATTTTGTGAAAAATATTATCTTCTATTTCAATAATAAGACCGTCCCTTAATCCTGTGAGTATCTTATCATAACCAATGATCTTAACTACACCCAAATCCATAGACTCAAGGTAAACAATATTGCATTCTTAAAGGGAGGTACAACTTTCTTCTCTTCAAACACATGATACAAGAAGGGATGCCAATATCTCTAGTTCATCACCATGGAAAATACAAGGGAGAAAGAAATCTCTTTTCTTTATTTGAAATTTACAAGAGCACCATAGCATGATGATGAAAGAGTAATATAAAGTTTCATCTTTAATCTAATAAAAAAAAAATTTACATTCCTATTCTCTTGTCCACCAATAAAAAATACATACACATATTAAAACGCGAGAGGAGAATCCTCCCTTAATAGGGAACAACATGCTGAAATTTCAAATAATCATTTCCTTTCTAAAAATGTATACTTTAAGTAAGGCTACAAGGATTTTGTTCCTTCTTCATTTTCAAATACTTTAAACCACAAAGAAAGATGCTTGGTTTTCCACCCAATCAGTAGGCATCATTACATGTCACTCAAAAGGAGGGTATTTTACCATCCCTCCAAGCTCATGGGAGAGACATGGAGCATGCCTCCAAGATGCACAAGGTCAGTGAAGGAACAACGAAATACCAAATACATACTCATACACAAATAAATCAAGATTTCAAGCAATTAGAACACATTTGAGAAAACTCAAAACTTCACAAGAAGCAAGGAGGGGATATAAAATCAAAATGACATTCCTATTTTAATTTATCTAATAAATTAGTAACAACACTCTTCCAAAAAACACTAGTCACCAATGCTCATCCTATCCCCAAAAATCCTTATATTCTTAGTGATCAAAAAATATGGAGAAAACTAATACAAAACACACAACCACTAACACTTTTATATATATCCATTCAAAATTTTGAAACAAAAAACATTTATACAACATTGATTTCATTCTAGACCAACCAAAATTTTTGAGGCTTACCGCACACACAATGACATTCAAAACTCCAAATTGTAAGCTCAAGCTCCCCATGATATCTAAAAATCCAAGAAGTCCCTTGAAGCTTCTAGTTCTTCCAAGTTCTCTCGCCTAAACACTCTATGTAAAACTGAGACAAAACGTGACTCCAAGCATCAAGGTGGAGGTATACGAACACCAATCCCATGGATTCTCACCAATGGAAGGTTGACATGTGTCAACCTACTCATTTTCCCAAAAAAAAACCTAAAATTCCATATTATGAAAAATACAAAATCCATAATGCAGGAAATGCCCCAAAAATCTAAATTGAAAATTAAACTAAATTTCATCTTCTACCAAGGTGGCTCACAAAAATAGTTCATCAATAATGATATGGACAATATGGGATCAAAATGAGGGAAAAGATCATTCGAGCGTTGAAAAATGTCCCATACCCAAAGGTAGGGTTAAATGGGTTCATTTTGGTGAAAATGAGACCCCCAATAGAAAAATCAACACATGAAATGTGCACTTTTAACCCAAATTATATTTTAGGAAATGTGGAAAACATGGAGAGGTGGTAAGGCCCACCCAACTCATGTTTAAGTGGTCTCACACCTCTAAGAAGAAGGTTAAAAATAATAAATCACCCCTAACAAATGTAGGAACCATTAGGCCCTAAACAAGATTAGAACAAGGGATAGACAAATTAATATGATAAGGATCAAGAAGGAACCAATAAGGGTATAAAAAATAATCATGACACAATACAATTCCAAACAAAAATCAAGTAAAGGTGAGGTTTCGGCCTAGTCAATTGCTTATGCAAATTGGTGCATCTTTGAGTCCCACAATCTCCTGTTGTGAACATGTTTCCTACACACTGAATTCACACTTCATCATAGTCACTCAATACAATAAACCAAATGATATGATTCTACATACATCAAATTGGTCAAGTCAAATTTTGAATTAAAACATGTTCTAATTTATATAATCAATTAATATACATACAAAGGTAATAGCCAAAACTATATGCATCCATAACATTTAAAATATAACCCATTTAAATCTCATTTCCATAACATCCATAGCAATAACACCGAAACAAGAATGAATGGAAATAATATTGGCACCACATGACAAGATAGGTTAGCACATTCCAAATAGAGATGAAAAATTAATATACATGTATCCAAAAAATAAAATTTTATAAACATTTTCCAAAATATTAATCATGTAAACCCTAGATCGATAATACCCATAATACTAGATATCAAAACCAAGTGGTAAGGATAAGGTGGTAAATTGGCTTTGTGAGCCCCATATATCATCGTACCAAGGACAAAATGACAACAAAAGATAATATAATATCCAAATCATTGTCATTTAATTCAAATAAATCAAGATAATATTCAGTTAACTTTCTCAAATATGAATCTATAATAGAGTCGATTATTAAATAAAGGAGTGAAAATGTAGAGAACTACAAATTATTTGTCATTGGCTATAATGTTGGACAACTTAGTTGGATCTTCATAACTGGATTCTATAAGATCCTTTAATTCTATTCCTATTAAAAGTTTCATCATCTTGAGGATGAAAAATCATACAAATTTTCACCAAACTCTCAAATGGGAAGAGAGTTAGAGTTTTTGTAATGCCCTATTCGGCATCGACTCTTGCGGTTACATCCTTGTCCTTTTGCGTGAGATTGGAAGGAGGAGGTTGTTGTGTCTAGTCTTGTGCTGTTAATGCGTTCCACCCAACTGAATGAAGAAAACATTTATCTTACTCTTCTCCTAGCCTATGCGCCTTTATATTTTTTTTCCCTTGCCTAGCTTTGCAATTATATGAGCTTCTTCAATGAGTCACTAAGTTGGCAGGCATAAAGTTTTCTGTTGGAATTATCACACCTTACAAGCTATAGCTGAAATGTTTGCACCGAGAGTTTGATGTTGTCCTCAAATCTGATGAAGGAAAAGTTTTATATATCATTCGGTAGATGCCTTTCAGAGCCAGGAGCATGAGGTAATCATTATGCCTTGTGTCTGATCTTCAAGTCATGGGGTTGGCTTTGTAGCTATCTTCCTAAAAGACAAGATATACTTGAATTGTCAAAGTAGGACCATTTCCCTAATTGACCACAAGGGTGATTGGCCTGAATTAGATAATAGTATATTTCTCTCAATGAAAACATAAGCATTGCATGGCATATCAGGATGGAAGTTGAAGTAATAATGCAGTCAACTAGGTTATAGCTGGCAGTGGGTGATAATTTATGGTTTTGGTCCTTGCGTGAGGGAGATGGGAGTCGGTGGAGTCCCGTTTTTCCTCACCTAGATCTCTTTTGGATCCTTTATTCAATGTGCATGGTTGGGAGGTGCATTTTTCTGGAGCTGCGGGCATTGATGGAGGGAGAAAAATGTGTTTGAGTGTCTCTTGTCCCTTTTTCGCAGTTATGTTCCTATTCCTGCTACTCAAACCTCTCGATCATGGCGTCTTCTTCCTGTCTCTGCCTTGCTATGACTTGCCTTCCTTCCTGTGTGCGGGAGTTGAAGATGGAGAAATGGGTGGGGATTTTAGTGTGTTTGAGTGACCTGGTCAATGTGTTTTCCGCCATGAGCAGCGACGGAGAAACGAAAATGTATATCGTGAATGTGGCTAAGTCACAGAAGCCTGCCGATTTCTTGAGCCATGAAAACTGGTATGCTTTTGCTGTTCAGTCTGTGATCGGAGAGGAAGACCAGGCAGTGATTCTTTTTAATTATGAGGATGCCTTCCATGGTTTTGCTACTCGTTTGAATGCTGTGCAGGCATAGGCACTGGAGAAATGGACGGGATTTGTGGGATTTATCCCGAGACTGTGTACGAGTTGCATACAACCCGCAGCCCTGGGTTTCTCGGGTTGAACGTGGTGGCGTCGCTGTGGCAAATGGAGTGAATGTGATCTCGATGTCGCTCGGTGGGTGGGGATCGCTGCGTATTACAGAGATAGTATTTCGCTGGGGGCGTTCGGAGCAATGGAATGAGGCGTTTTTGTGTCGTTCTCAACTCGGCGAGGCCAATAAAATGGCGCATGATTTTTTTTTTGGTGACAGATCACACCCATAGGCACAGGAGATCTATGCAATGTTGGAGAAAACGTCTTGGGAGATGAAGGTAGTAGGATATTTTTCAGATTCAAAACATGTGCTGAGTGAACAGGGAAGATTTGGGACATTTTTTTCCCGGTTTTCAATCAAGATAGCTTTTGTAGGATTTATCTATCTTTGCTTGATTCTCGCCTACATGGGTGGAGTTGCATATCTTTCGAAGCACCCACAAGATATACAGAGGCAGATGTAGAGACTTGTTTCACAGAAAAACATCTCTTCACAGAAATTTCTACTTTAATATGTAGAATATAGCAAAGAACAGAGAATGGTAGCTACATATTTCTTCGTGGAGGTTGTTACTTTCCTTATGAAGTAAAAAAAAAAAAGGTGATTAGCTTAGATATCTTCTCAGAGATAGCAGTGTACACTAGCCAGGCGGTAGGCATGTTGCAGTATAGTAGAAGCCTTTGTGAGCGCTTCCAACAAGCAGGTTGTCCGACTATGTTGTTATCTGTTCAGTATCAAATGCATCCTCAGATTCGGGTTTCTCCTTCAAGATATTTTTATCAAAATTGACTATGTGATAGTGAGAGTGTTACCACGAGACCTGATGAATTTTATTATAAAGATTCTCTATTGAGATCTTACTTGTTTTACGATGTAACTCATGGAAGAGAATCTCATAGAGGTGGATCTATTTCTTATCAGAATATTCATGATGCACAATTTGCTTGCAATTATTTGAACTTGCTGGAGATACGTGGTTGCTGCCACGTTAATTGTTCATTTTTCCACCTTGGTGGGCCGATGATTTTGTCTACCCACGTGTATGGTTGCAGTTGAGTTGTCAAGGGAGTGGCTGTCGAAATACCATGTAGGCCCGCATGTGTAGAGTTGAATGTCTGACTTGGTTGGGTGGGACATTTTTACTGAACTCATGGGTATCTGGAATGGTTATTGTTTCTTTTGCGTGGTATTTGGGACACCGTGTGGGTGAGAAGCGTGCGTTTGGTGGAGAATTAATTTTGGGACTGCTGGGAGAAGGGGTTTGCTCGTGCGTGGCCATGGGATATAGCGTTTAAAACAGGCATGATAAGCCCTAACCCTCTCTCTTAATGATTTATTTCTTTTAGCATTTAGATAAATCAATATCTGCAATTTTGTTCGAATGCTGTAGATGTGGGTTTCTTTTGGAATGTGGATGTGTTTTTGTTTCACTAAATAGATAGCGTTTGGACTCTGGATATCATATAACATGTATTTACACATATTGACTCCTTGAAAGAGATGCTCAAAAAGAGACGAGTTTTCCAAATGACTTTTAATCATAATTGCATGAACTGATCTCTCCCCCTTTACAATTTATCTTATTTACTGTTTGAAGTAGAAGAAATCTCTACATCGATTCTTGCCTACTGATTTTATAATGTTGGTTTATCTTTTGCCTTGATCATTCCTTTGAATGATGGTTTCTGTAGAAAATAACATGGAACGTGAAGGAGGTTTATAATTTTTCTTGTATTGTTTATATTATGTAGAACATGGCTTGAAAAAGGGAAGTTCCGATATGACTGTATTTGGATTTTACTGTGGTTTTATAATAATTTAAACTCCCGCTACGATTGGGGCTTCCATTTGGGAAGGGTCATACTAGTTTAATTGGTCTTCTAGATAGCTCCATTTGAGTCATTCGATTATCATTTACCTTGGGGATTATTGAAAACCCCTCACCAGGACCTCTACTATTACTATTACTATGAGCTTATTATTAGATTGGAACCCTCCTGAAGCATGCATTAATGGGTTTTCTATGACCTTTACGAATATGTTATGCACACAAGTCATTATCCTCTATGGATAATTATTTGGCTTAAATTTTGAGGCACTACCTGGATCCTTGAATCGGTTAAAGTAATATTGGATACATCGACATTCCTCAAGTTTGATTGATATGTGCTGCCCTCATGCATATGAATTCAGGCAATGCCTGAAATATGAAATTATAAATTTATCTTATACTTGACCTTGAAGCTTGTCAAAAGACGTTTGGTAGAAAAACAGATGAATAGGGAAGTTAAGATAACTACCCTAAAATGGATTCATGCACAACCTTAAGTAAAGGTAACAGCTACCATAATGGGACTGTGTATACCATGTATGCCAGTAAGGATATAAGTCCACCTGAAATTATTTAACTTCATTTTATATAACAATAATTAATACCCATAAATTGGTGTATGCAAGTGGAGGTTGAATTATATAACAGGATATATTATGTTATCAGGTAACCAGTAAGGATAAATATGTTATTTCAATACTTGGCTAACAAGTGGAATATTCTCTGGTATTTACGATGATTATTATGTTAGCTAAAATTTCATACTTGCATCTCAATTGGGAGTTGAGATAATGTTGGTACTTGTATTTATAGTGGCTTGGATTGCACTTACTTATCTTGGTTAGTCAAATGTATCTTTGACATATTAGCAAAACATGACAATTTTTGTTGATCGTAGCTCATTCCAATGAGTTGGACCCTTGTACTAAAAGAAACATATAAAGACATGGAATAAGCAACCAAAAGGATACCTAAATATTATATGAACTTTTGGATTGGTGGAATCTTTGTTAACATAAGTATATCCTTAAAATTGTGAGATAAATATCCAAATTATACTTACATATCACTGAGTTTCTATGAAGGTTTGATACTTGGGTAATATCGATGAATAATATAGAATTGATACTTGTATTTATTATATAAGCTTAATGTCGTCGGTGCTTTTATTTAATTAAAAGAAAATATTTTTGGGTACTTAAATATGCGAAGTAGGTCAAGGGTATTAGGTGAGCGTCATTATTATTACTGTAATTTGATTATGATTGATTGCATGGTTAAGATTGTATATCTAGTCACTTGGAATTGTGTCTTAGGTAAGCAGATCTTAAGGAAGTGAACATTAATGAGTAGGAAATGTATTATCATGAGATGTGCAGTTAAGTTTTAAATGTATGTTAGAAATTTATTTGATAAGGAGTATTGCAAACTTTCATTTATTTAAATGCTACATAGCATAAATTATTAGGTGAGGTTTATATCTTATCATGCTCAGTTCTAGCGAACTGACTCTAGTAAATATTTGTGCAGATGGATTAGGCGAGTAGATTAAAGGAAAAGAGTGTAAAAGTTTCATCAGTTCAAATTATGAAGTTCTTTGTAGAAAGTTTCAATGCGTTGTAATTTTTGTAACTTTGCTTGCAAGGAGTTTAGAAGATCTCTTGCCTTGGTATGTTAAGAAAACTACGTAGTGAAGTGTTCTTTCCCTTTTGCTGTTAGATTAGTAACTTACCTTGGTGAGGAATGATATTCAATCCTTACATTGGCATAAATATTGTAATACCTTGTTTTTTTTAAGAATAAAGTGTTAAATCAAAAACTCTCTGACGTCTTTTAATGATGTGATATAAGCAAAATTAAATGGAGTGGTTAACCCTTATAGAAGTTAACTAAAATATATATATTCAAATAAATTAATGTAGAGATGACTTACTTGAGAACAAGATTTCCTGAAGTACCCAAAGGTGAAACTATCCTTGTAAAGTAAAATTTTATAAATTGATATCCCTATCTAAACTAGTGAACACTACCCCTTTTGGGTGAACTCTTAAACAAGTTTAAGGGAAAACAATGGTTAGTTTTTGGAAGGTAATAAGATTTAGCAAGTAGGAGAAGAATTTAAGTGAACTACTCTACAGTGTATAAGGAATTAACTCAGTTTATAAGTTGAAATTGTGTGAATCATATATTGAATCTTTCTGAAAACATAAGTCATGAGATAAAGGGTGTTTTATCAAAATAAATAACCTTCTAATCATATTTTATTGTGACTTGCCCTAACTGTAAGTGTGTTTTTTGGTCAGACTTCTATGTTGTCATGTCTAAAAGAAAAGTAAATTGTCCTTGAAAGATGTGAATGTTTCCGTGCTGCCTTTATGGCCATCCTTGTATCAAGTTGTACACAGTGTTAGTTGTACCCTTGGTGACGACATGTTGCGTCATGTTATGTGTGGAAGTAAGTCAAAAAAAAATTATCATGTCTTTTACTGTGTTGTTTGTGTGTGTGTTTTTGGGTCGTTACAGTTTGCCATGAACAATTACTGGAGAGATATTAAATTAATACTATAACCCAAACCTTTCTCTGATACCAGTTGATAATTTTAAAATAAGAAATAGAAAATAACTTCAATATTCTTAAACATGAAAAATCAAGTAACTGACATCTGTAAATAAATTTTCATCATCATGTAAACAACCCTAGAGAAGCATAGATCAACACAATTTATTTTAACTCTTTTGATTATGAAATTATCAACCCATTACATGTATTTATGGACTTGCATAGGTACACATTTTTTTCCAAAAATAGATAACTATAAAAAGTTGAACTATTACTATTTTAATAAAAATCCAATATAATTTTAAAGGATGCTTAGCATGGATTTATTCTATTTTAAAAATATCCTCATAAATCCAATTTTTACTCAAGACATTTCATGGCTTTTCCCATTTTTATCTATACCCATTGCATGACTATTTTTATTAAATAAAAAATAAACTTAACTATACTAAAAATATACTCAACAATAGTCAAACCAACATCTTTTCATACTAGCTCTCAAGCTAGTTGTTAAAAGTGTGTTTTAGAGGAACTTACAAGTTCAAAGCTCTTCAATGCCTCTATTAATCCTTCCACCATGGGCGTGCGAAGGATAGCGAGATGAATATCGAGGCTAGAGGAAAAAGTGGAAGCTAGTTGATGTTGTACACATGGAACGTTAAAAGGGATAATTATGTAGGTGATTGTAATGCCCAAAACTACTATCTTCATATTTGTAAATTGAATTAAACTGATTGTTTGGATGAATGATTGACATGTATTTAATGACTAATTTTATATTAAAAATACAAAATGGAAAGGTTAGGAATGAAAATGTTCTTTAAAGATTCAAGGGGAAATGTAGAATGTGGGAGAATGTTAAATAACATAGAAGGCAACCTCCTACTTATATAAAAATGTTAAAAAGTCCTTAATATTATTAATATATTGTAATGCCCCGTGGGCATCGGCCTCCACTGCCACCGTGGCCTCCTCCCAACCACCCGTCCTGCAGATTTGACCAGCGTCTTGTCTGTCCTTGCGTGAGGTCTGAGCGGAGTCACATTTATTCTTCGACATGATCTGTTCTTGATTCTCTTTGAATGCGTGCAGGTGGGTGGTGGGCGCATTTCCTTCTTGGATGTTTTTTTCTCTCCCCTGTCATCTCAGTTTGACCTTCTCCTCCTTGGCGTGTTCTGATCAGTGGATGCATTAATGGTGAAATGAAAGTCTGTCGCCCTGGTGTTGCGTGAGAGGGTTTGGATCCTCAAAATCGTGCTGTGCAGGCAGTATCCAAGGAGCGTTGAACTGAAATCCTCCTAGGAAAGTGCCGTGAGGAAGATTGAGCTGTATGCAGCAGCTACAGGGTCGGAGGTAAACTTATCTCAGAAAACCAGCGGCCTCCAGAGAGAGCTGAGTGCGACAGCTGCTACAGGGCGAGCTCAAGGAACCGTGGTGTTGATCCTGATGTTCTGGTTGCGCGCGACCACAGTCATGATCTCCTGTTGCAAAATCGTGCAGCTGTAGCAGAAGAACAAGATAAAGTTCTAGTTGAGCTGTCTTGCCTTTTTCACTTTGGAATAATGGGCGGAACCTCCTTTTTGTTACAGTCGCAACTTTTTCTGGCCCCTTGCTGGCTTATCCTCCCTACCTGTGCCTTCCAGAGGATTCTGGAGTGAGGTGGGGACACCCAGCCAGAAGAACAAAGGAATTTCGACCTAAGGATGCTGCTGCTGCTCTGGGAGGTGTCCTTGCGGCTGGTAGAGACTGGAAATCAGGTATGTTGTAGTTTGTAGAAGCCTCCGTGAGCACCTCCAACAGGCAGGTTGTCCAACTAGGTTGTTGTCTGTTCAGTATCAATGCATCCTCGGATTCGGGATCCTCCTTCAAGATTTGTCTGTCAAATTTGACTATGTGACAGTGAGAGTGTTACCAGTGGTTCTTTTTTAACGATTGATTTAAGCTTCCCTTAAATGTATGTGGAGAGGGTTGATTGTGGATTTTATAATGAATCTAAACTCGGGTTGCAGATTGTTCTTCCTTGCATTTGTGGTTCTGTACTACCTTTCTGAGTCCCGTGTCATGCATTTCTGGTAAAGCTCTCTAAGTTTTGCCCAGTTGGGTGGCCGAGAATTAATGGCGCCGGTCAGAAGATGAAACAGGTCTCTCAAAGCAGGGAACAGTTGCTTCATACGACAGGCCGCCATGAACATGACAAAGCTGCCAAGGTCATCCTGCAGCACATTTGGAAAGAAGTATACTGTGTTATTAGAGAGGCAGAAATGTATTTGTAGTTGTTCTGGTCCTGAATGGTGGAAGAAGATGTTAACATTATCTGCTACAGGTGATGCCCATGCGTGTAGGCCCTTCGGTTAGTGTTTCCTGTGTTCGAAGTTGTTTTTTTTTTAGCTATGCCTGAGACGGGAAGGTTCAAGTGTGTCCGTGAAGAAGGAGAGGACTGGTGTGCACGTCTTTTCTTGTTTCTACGACCTGCTCATCCTCCGGTTGCAGGCTTGCATTCTATGAGGGGTTTGGTCTTTTATCCAAGCTGTGCATGTCTGGAATGTTGGGTTGCATCAGGGGACATTTCAACATATACGGATCAAGTGCAATCACTTAGCTTTCATTAACGGCATGGTATTTGTTTTATTCGAGTTCACATCCCCTAAATTTGGAGCCTGATCCTAGAGAAGCACATGAATAAGAAGATTTAAGGAAGCATCCTCTGCATAGTATATTTTACAGCAGTACATAACAGCATCAGGAGCGAGGATAGAGAGCTCGTTTTGGAATTCTTATGCAATGGGTCGAGTGAAGATGCTAACTTCAGAGTATGAGACAGCCACCAAATAACAAAGTCTAAGAATCCTTCCAAGGATGCCGAGACAGGGGGTTTTGTTCTGTGGCAGATGATGTCAGATATGTGGTATGTAGAGCTTGTAGTTGCAGGCAACAAAGTCTATGCATGGAAGCAATCTAGTGTTTGGACAGCCACCTATTGCATTCTTCTAGTCGTGCCTTCAAAAGGGAATCCCGGTGTGATATATTGCAAGAAAAGACCAGTGAAGCAGAGGACAAAGCGGAAGGCGTGTGGCTGTAGCAGTCCCTGCTGGATGTTCACGACTGGTGGATGCGTTAAACAGGCAAGATAGACTAACCATATACATAATATGCTAGTATCTAATAAACCTCTTGAAATGAAACTTTTTCTTTCTAGAAATTGGCTTAAATCCATGTGATTTGTGGATGTGCATTCAGTATGTGGTTAATAGTTGTTACTTCTGGATTTGCCTCTGTTGGTTGTTCTTGTTGACGTGATCAAACCCTTTTATATATAAAACAAACAAAGGTTCTCAGTGTATGCTTTGATTGATCATATGAAATATATATTATATATATGTATATAATCTTAAAGTTACTTCCTTCTGCAAAAATGTCGTCTGTTTCTTTTGTGAGCCTGGGTATGTAATCGCCCCTAGAACGTTGTAGCGTTGACTAGTATTGGTTTCCTGTTATGTTGTTGCCCTAGAGGAAAACATACAGTTAAATTATTATTATTATTTTTATGATAAGCGCGATTATGCACTTCGTGTATTGTGCAAATTATTAGGGCTTTTGGAAATTAGAAGTTCAATATTTATATGCTTGATAAGAAGGAAGTTTTGGGCCGAAAATATGTCCTGGGTTGATAGAAGGGCATAAATTATTGATAGAACCCCATTTCGATTCTACTCTTTCGATGAGTAAAATTTGATAAAATTAATGACCTTTATGGTGTTAAGATATGGTATGTTGATGATTCCTTGTGTGATCGATTTAATCATGTATCGACATAATGCCTTGATGGAGTAAGGTAATATCTTTCACGGTTCGTGAAAGTTAAGGTTTTCATCAACTGCTTAAGGTAACATGAAGTTCCTTAATTTAGTCAAACTTGTTTTGTACTTCCTTCTTGATGAGTGACCTTTCATTGCAAATTTAGAATGATTGTGATGGAAGGTCGTGAATATATTTTGTTGCCAAAAGGGAAAAGAAGTTATGGAATAGTTTGTTTATGTGTCGAACGTAATAATTGTGATTACATCGTTATAGAAGTTCGTTATTGGAGGATATCTATCTTCAATGGTATGTTATGTGTTTAATCTCTGCATAGGTTACCATAAACTTAGTGATGAGATGTAAATTAAGGAGAGTTGAGAGACCTTTTCCTTTGTTTACATCGTTTATGATATTAGGAAGTGAGTTGACGTCGGAAAATATCAACCAAGTCTAGATTCATGGCTATGTTCCTCTAGAACGGGAGGGTTATAAATATAAGGTATTATGAAAATTGCAAGGATGTGTTTAGAATGCTAGATTGCCTACTCAACTTGGGTATTAATGAGGCTTGTCGCTATTCCGGCCCTGGTTATGTTCAGTAGGTAAGCGGTTAGGCAATACCTATTCCGGACATTCTTACCGTCCTTTCCACTCATCCTTATTAGCTATGAGGTCACTTATTACCTAAGATATAATGGTTGCGGGTTTGAATATAAGATTTTTCATCCTTTAAACCTTTTTGATTACATGATGGAACTTTGTTTTTACCCTCGTAGTTCGTTTATAGCCTATTTGGCCTATGGCCCTACGGAACGATCCCAAAACTATATTCCTTTTGGCAGCTAAGATCGGATCTGGTTTGTATCTTTTGACTTCACCTTGAGAATGTGGATTGATGGGTTACACTTTAGATTTCAATCACGTAATCTACGGGATTATATGATTGAAATCCTAATACTCTCAACTCTTGTGTCTAATCATTTAAATTTCATAGTCTTGCATATTTGGTTGTCAAACTTTTGTAGTTTTAGAGGTATTTTCATAACTAAAACTTATGGGTTTCTTCTTAGTTGATATGTTGAAAATTATATCTTGTTTCAAAAGGTTGTTAGAGGCTAGAACTTTGATCCATTTCCTGAATTAGAATGTTTCCTTTCATGATTTTGTTAGCTAGTAGCTTATTGTTGCTATGTATAGTCTTATCTTGCTCAGTTCTCGCGAACTGACTCAGGTTATTAATTGTTGCAGATGGCTTACGTGGTTAGATGATGGAAAGACTTGTAGATTATTGCATCAATCTTGGTTATGATGTTCCTTTGTACGAATGTGTATTATGTTATAAAATTTGGAAAAAGCCTTTGGACATTTTAGAAGAAGGGTCAGTGCCTAGTAAATGTATTGTAGAGTATTGTTGTTGTAACTGTTGAAACTTTGGCTTGTTTGGTTATCATGTGAAAGATGAAATTTGATTACCGCTTGGTTATGGGATATTCTAGTGAATTTTAACCCTTAGTATAGTAGCGGGGCTTGTCCCATGTTATTACTCTCTTGCTCCCTAGTCATGGTTCAATAGAGATAGTATGTCCCTTTGATTTGTGCATCATGTTGGAAAGAATTGATATAACCTTGTTTTGTTTCCGCAAACGAGTACTGTTAAACTTTGCTCTTGAGTTGTAAACACTTTAAAGTGAGCTGGATAATCCTGATAAAAGTTAAACTAAAAATTTATATATATGAATATATTATGTAGATGTGATCTACTTGAAACCTTTGAGACCTGGAACAATCAAGAGGAATCTATCTTTTGTAACAAAATATGATTACTTGTTTTTTCCCCCGAGCTAAACTAATAAACACTATTTGTTTTGGTGAAACCCTAAATGGTCTCATGGTGAAATCAATGGTTAAATTTTAGAAGATGATAGGGTTTAATAAGTAGGAGTGAAAGTGATTAATAAAACCTTAAATATCTCTTTATCGTTTGAAATGTTCCCCTTTGTCAAACTTAATTAAGTAAAGTCTAGATGGAACATTTAACCAATCTTGGTAAACCCTTAACTTCAATGAAAGATTGATAGTAAACAATGTGACCCTGAAGCTAAATTCTGTTGACCTGTTCTGTTAACCCTTGCCTTGATTCATGATGATATTTCTTAAGCAAGGTCAAGTTCGATCCTTAAACAAGAAGGCTTTTGTTATGAACCCTAAGCGGTACTTCCCACTCAATCGGAGCTTATGCCTTCACCTGAGCATTAGAGGTGTGGAACATGTGTTAGTGACTTGAGCAAGATTAATTAACCTTGTAAGAAATGGAAAATGTTCTAAAATCAAATGAATAAGAAAGATTTGGACATAAAATTTGATGATCCTAGTTTGGAAAGTTTGGCCTTAAGCTATTTAGTCAATAGTCGAAAATAAAGAAATTCTCCCTTGTGAAAAGAATTGTGTGAATCATTACATGAAATTTTATAAGAACGTAAGTTAAGAATTAAGAGACACTTTAGTAAACAAGAAAATTTAACAAGAAATTCCCTCATGGGATGCCCTAGCTGTGAGTGTGTCATGTAGATTGGACTTCCATGTTGTCTTGTCAAAAGAAGAGTACATTGTCCTTGATAGGTGTGAACGTTTCCGTGCTGACCTTGTGGTCTCCCCCGTAACAAGTTGTTCCTAGTGATTGGTTGTAACCTTGTGACGACATGTTGTGTCGTGTTGTGTCAAAGCAAGTCAAAAAAAAAGTTATCCTGTATTTCACTGTGTTGTCCCTGTGTTGGTATTTTTTGGGTTGTTACATATATATTCATTGTTTATTTAAATGAATCAAGTATATTTAGATCAATTGATACATTTGATTATATATCTATATATATGTCTAAATATATAAATTGACGGGTCATATATCAAATCTAAAAAATTGTACGAGACAATGATCCTCAACATTTTGTAAGATTTTTAAGACTAAAATCATAATAAATGTTTAAGTGGGTGTCAAATTCAAATCCTAACTGTAATTGGTTGATCCAACACGAATGGGTGGGTGGCATGCTTTTCATATCCATCAAAATGTATTTTTAATCACATTGACTTTATTTAGCCTCATTCTAAATATATATTTATTGACATTTTTCCATAGTATATGTTAATAAGTTTACAAATGTAAATACCTAATTATTATTGTCATGTACTATTAAATGATAATTTCAATTAAAATGAAGACCCGAACATCTACAAATTTAGAAATTATTACTAAGTATAATTTAGTAACTTTCTAATTTAAAAAACGTAGTGATTATTTAAATTACTATTAAACATTAGTTTCTATGAGAAACGAATTAAAAAAAATATATTATAATATTTATGTATTTATAAATTAAAAAAAATGAATTAGTACTCTAATTTCATTTATTCATTATATTCTATAATTACAATTTTTTAATATTTTAATGCAGAATTCATCATTTTTCTTTCCACCTCACACCATCTACATTAGAAAATTCTTGACAAACATTGCTAACAAAAACATAAATGACAACAAAAATGCAAGGAAACAAGATTATCTTTTAAACCATAAGCATCCAAAATTAGACATTTCAATCTAGGCATCCAAGACTATAAACTATCAACACGATAGTGGGCGGGGTGCTAATGGTGCTCACAAAAATGGGCACATAAGATATAATATTTTATACTCCAAAAGAAGTTCAAAAGTGGTTCCTAAAGTGGCATCAAATGGAAATTGAGATTTGAAATAAACTGGATGAAAAAATACCACAAGGACTAAAAAAATAAGGTGATAAATGAAAACCGTTATTACAAACCACACTGGCAATGACGGAAAACATTTTTTCCCATGCTACATGTTTTTCTTTTCATGTTCACGATGCCTTTCTCATTTTTGCAATATATGTGCTTTTAATTTCTTCAAATATTGTGTCATTGACATGCCCATCTATTTTATCCAAATGCACCAAGTATCCTGAGCTAAACTCACATGAAGAATATCTGTAAGAACAAGGTGATCAACTAGATGCATATCAAAATATCAGGTCACCTGCATTGTAAAGGGCTTAGGAGTCCTAAAATAAGTATGTGGAATATATTATTTAGAATAAATGGTCCAATCTATAAATCAAAAATTATAATGATGTAAGTACCCACTTCCTTTTGACACCTTTTTTATAATGATCATGACATTGTCGACTATATTATAGACATTATTATAGTTTTGATTTAGTATGATGTTAGATATTTGATCATGGATTATTGTTGACTTTGATTCTTATGTGATGCATGATGATTATTAGAGACACTTTATATGTTGATGATGTTATACTATTGGACATGGTTATAGGATGGATGTTATTCACACCTGTGATATTTGGATATATGGAAAATTATTAGATGATGATATAGTTGTTGATAAAACTATAATGATATTTTTGGATTGCTTGGATGTTGTTATGATTCATAAATCCAGACGATTTTGGAAATTTAGTTATATTTATATTAGTTTAGACATTTTGATATGGCCACGAGGCCGAAGGAGGTATTTGGGTTTTGTAGGTTAAAATATCACAACAAACATCGGGGAATTGGAGACCAACCACATTTGAATTCTAGATGAATTCAACAAGGTCACCATGGCAACCAGTTTTGTTTGTGTGTGTGTGTGTGTGTGTGTGTGTGTGTGTGTGTGTGTGTGTGTGTGTGTGTGTGTGTGTATTTGTTAGTGTTAGGGGATTCCCATGGGGGGATTGCCTTTAAATGTGAGCATGGGATTTTATGTTTTTTATTTTATTTGGTCTCTTTTTGTTTAATTTTTGCATGTGTTTTATGTGGTGCACTTACCCTTTCATTATTTATTTAATGTGGTGTTAATATTGTGAGTAATCATGTTGTTAAGTTAATTAATTAAAAGATGTCATAAGAATGTAATTAATAGAGTTGTTGGCCATGTTTTAAAGTGTTGTAAGAATATGTAAGTGATGTGTAAGTTAAATTTTGAGTGTGAAATACTCCACCTTCTTGCAAATTCGAATTTGTCCTTGGAGGCTGATTTTGGAGGCTTGTAGGACAAGTTAAACTTTTCCCATACCTTTTCAATTTACATACCAACCTTGCCTATGGTTGAATAGTTAAAATTAGACTTTTATAATGCATTTTGGGAAGAAAAATTGTATGTTTTAATTGCACTTTTCTTATAACATGATTTAATTTCAGCCCTTTGGGGTGTGGGTTGGATTCGAGTGTGTAAGTAAACTGTCATATTATTCACCCACCTATTTATTATGCATTGGAGAATGATGTTGACTTTGTGTTTGGGGTTAACGATGTGTGATGTAGCATCCTACATGGATCCACCTCATCATCTTCTCTTCTGTCTTCTGTAAAATTTGAATTTCTTGCCTTGTTTTGGGTTGCTTCACTTTTGGGAGATTTCATTTTGAGTGAATTTTCTTGATGTTTTGGGAGCTCTTGCTTGGAGAAGTATTTGGAAGATTGTTGCATGCTTATATTGGGTTGATTTTGGATTTCTTGCATTGGAAGGAGCTTGTTGTTTTGAACTAGGAACAACTCCATCATGGAGAGGTAAGAGCTTGGCTCTTGAAATTCGTGTATGAAATTCTTGTAGAAAACAAAACCAACCTTCGATAAGATTTATTGAAACCATTGATTTCACCCATACAACATTTTTTAGAATCCTTATGGAGCTCAATACCTCTAATAACCTTCCTTTAAACATTGAGCTCAAAGTGCAAAACTGAACATGGAATCAACCATTGGATTATGAAGGTTTTTTCATTGTAGGTTTCCCTTGGATTGAGCCCACTTCCCTTCAACATTTATTACTATTTATTTCTATACTTTCAACTATACTTATGGATATTATTGTAGCTTTTTGATTTAGCATGATGTTAGATGTTAGAAATACTGGAGTGTTGTTGATTTTGATTCATATCTGATGTGTGTGGATTATTAGAGATATTTTATATTGATGTTGACATGCTGTTGACATGGTTATACATAATTTTAACATGTGATATTTCATCATATCGAGTAGACTTAGACAATTGAACTAATCTTATGATCCTATGGATATTGATGAAATGTGGAAGCGATAAGTTGTTAAAAATTGTAAATGATATCATTACTTTCCTAGATGTTGTTTTGATCCATATATAGATGATTTTGGATTTATATTGCATATTTTATCCTACATGTTTTTATGTGGCCACGAGGCCGAAGGAGGTGTTATGTGTTTTGTAGGTAATCATGTCACAACAAACAACAGGAGGATTGGAGACCAACCACATTGGAATGCTAAATGAATTCAACAAGGGTCATCATGACAACATGTATTTTTGTGTATGTGTGTTTGAATTGTTGTTAGGAGGGTTCCCATGGGGGGGATTACCTCTAATTGTGACCAAGGGGGTTATGTGTCGTCTTTTATTTTAGTCTCCTTTATTTATGTTAGTATGTGATTTTTAGTGATGTAATTTATTGTAATAATTATTTATTTATTGGAATGCTAAGGGACACAAAGACAAGTCTAAGAACCCTAGGCCAAGAGATGATCATGCAAAGAGACCTAGGGGCCGAAAGGCAACAACAACATTCTTGAGAAACATTGTTGACAAAAACATAAATGACAAACAAAAAAAAAGGAAACAAGATTATCTTTTAAACCATAAGCATCCAAAAATCAGACATTTCAATCTAGGCATCCAAGACTATAAGTTATCAGCACGATAGTGGGCAGAGTGCTAAGGGTGCTCACGAAAAATCGACACATAAGATATAATATTTTAAAACTCTACGATTGGTGGCCGAAAAAAGAAGCTCAAAATTGGTTCCTAAAGTGGCATCAAATGGAAATTGAGATTTGAAATAAAAATGGATAAAAGAACACCACAAGCACTAAAAAAATAAGGTGATAAATGAAAAACCGTTATTACGCACCACACTGGAAATGACGGAAAAACATTTTTTCCCCGTCCTTCATATTTATCTTTTCCCGTTCACGGTGCCTTCCTCGTTTTTGAAATATATGTACTCTTAATTTCTTAAATGTTGTGTCATTCACATGCCCATCTATTTTATCCAAATGCACCAAGTATCCTAAGCTAAACTCACATTAAGTATATATGTGAGAACAAGGTGATCAAAAGGATGCATGTCAAAATATCAGGTCGCCCTGCATTGTATTGGGCTTATGAGTCTAAAATTAAGGTATGTGGAATATATTATTTAGAATAAATTGTCCAATCTATAAATAAAAATGTATAATGACTTGTGTTTAGTATAACCAACATGAAATTATTCATTTAGCTTTAATACATAAAGGGACTTTGTAGGTTATTAGGCTAAACATGGGTATTACTCAAAATTTTAAATGATCTTTAAGTTAAAATAATATATAATTCTTTATAGATAAATTTCAAATGCAAGTTTTGAAATCAAAAATTCAAAATGTAAGAACATAATAATTAGTTCTCAAAAAATAAACGATTCTTTTAAAATTAAATTTAAAGAATATTAAATGAAAACAATGGGATTCCTATAACGATTTTCTTTTTAATATAAGATGGATGTTATATTATAGTACAATTTAAAAAACAAAAACCTGTGTCTGGTCCTCCGCACATCATACAATTCAAGTGGCATTGAAATCCATGTTAAGAGTTTGTAACTGCAATCTCACATCTCTCGGATGTAATATTGGTTTAAATATTGAGAAGATCGATGGAATAATTAACTATGGGAAAGATAAAATAAATACAAAAGAAGAAAAAACCTTTGTAAGATGCTTATAGCAGATGATATATCTACGCAAAGAAACACTGTTGGTCTTGTTGATAAATAAGTGCTTGAGCAACTCATTCCCATACTTTATTTAAATCCTAAATAAATCTAAAACCCAATAAAATTGAATTGACCAAAAATAGTCAGATCCGAATATCTAGGCTGCAAGAAACGACATATCAATTAAATTTTTATAAACCTCAAATAAATTGTTACTATCCTACTTTGTAATGTGAAGTCGCCCTACTTAGGTATCCAAATCATGCAATGTATTCAAATCCCTATACGCTGACTATGAAATAACTCAGACATTAGTGGCTCCAACAACTTTATCAGCAACGACGGCAAAGACAGAATTGTCTGCCCAAGCAACTTTGGCGGCGAGAGTGAGCTACGTGGCCTGTGCACGGTACATCTTAGTTTAATTAGAATTACCGAACTAGAACTTTCCTTCGGGGATCCACTCCTGGAAATCTTTTCAAACATTCTCCAATACATATGTGACTCGTGAAATTTTTTATTAAGTATTCTTTTGAAAACAAGATGGATGTTATATTACAATATAGCTGAAAAGCTAGAGTACATCCCAAATTATTTTGTTAAATATTAATTTAAAAAGTTCTTTGTGTGTTTGGTCCTCCACGCATTTTACAATTCAAGTGTAATTGAAATCCATGTTAAGAGTGTTTGTAATTCTAATTTTGCATCGTTTCCATGCATATTAGCTAATGGTGAAAAAAAATAAAAGAAAACTTTTTTAAGATGCTTATAACAGATGAAATATTCATATAATCAAGTATTGTGTGTCTTCTTGGTAGATAAGTGCATGAGCTACTCATTTCAAGGCTTTCCACTATAATGAAGCATCATCAATTCTCCATTAAATTTAAGCTCATATGTTGTTTATAATCCATGATCATGCTAAATGGAAGTATTTAAATAATCATATAATAGCTAATCGAAACATTAAATTCATGTATCAAAAAGTTTGTAGAAACTCAAACCAACCTTCGATACAATTTTTTGAAACCATTGATTTCAGCCATTTTAAATTTGTCATAATCCTTGTGGAGCTCGATACCTCTAAGAGTCTTCCTTCAAACATTGAGCTCAAAGTGCAAAATAGAACATGGAATCAACCATTGGATTATAAAAGTTTTCCCTTCAGATGCAAAAGGTTTTTCATCGTAGGACACATTGTTGTTGAATGTGAGATGACAAAGGGTAACAATTTGAGAAACAATTGGTGGAAAAAAGTCGTTCCTAAACACTTGGTCGCCGATGCTAAGGAACACTTGGATTCAAATAATGACACAGAAGGGTGGCCGAAGATGTCCCTAAAACCCACCTAAAACATCTCTTTCGAAAATTCAAGCAATAAAAAACAAGGACAGTATATAAGATGAAATTCCGAAAAATAAAATTGTCATCCCAATAGCTTGTAATGCGGCTAAGGAAAATATTCATCATCACTATCATGTTCAAAAAAGCACATATGTGTTGATAGAAACTATTGAAGTCTTTCTCCCAATTGAGGAGGTTGCGGATGGTTTGAAAACAATACACAATAAGAAAAAATCTCTTGTCAAGAAAATTGTTTCCCATGCCTAGTTGTATCTTCACTGCTAGGCAATTATTTCTTTCTGGTTCTTCTTGTGGCATTGCTTTTTCAAGGTTTTTAGGCCTTTTTGTACCTGGGTAGGGTCCTCAATCCAAAAACCTTTATCATCAATAAAAACAATTTCTCGAAATCTTTGTGAAATCCAAAATCTAATAAAATTGAATTGACCAACAATAAAGCCAAATCATGGATAAGGTCATGAAGGAAACTCCATATCAATTAAAATTTCGTAAACGTCAAATAAATTTTATGAAAATGAAGAAGAAAATTTAAGGATGTGTTATTTAGATCCTCGAATCATCCCATATGTCTCAACCATACAACATATAAAATAAAAATATGGAATGACAAAGAACATTTATTTAGAAATTGTAATTTCTAAATTGATGGTATACATCCATTCTTGATATGCAAAATGCCTTTAAAAATTACCAACAAAACCCCAAATCCATACCTATAAAACCGTAAAAAATAATAATATAAGTGACACCTTAATAGTCTAGAGGGTATAGAAAAAATCATAGTAGATGCTAAGTGAAAAATGAACCCAAAACCAGGGCCAAATCAAGGGTTATGAGCGCGTTAGGCAATACTAGAGCCAACACCTTCTATAAATAATTAAAATCTATATTAAAAATAATAATTACTCGTGACCAAATATCGTATTACTTGATATGTTATGTCTTTACCATCCGAGAAAAACTTCCTAATAAATTGTGTAGTTGCTACTACCCAAAATTTCCATTTAATTCTCAACGATATAGTCTATCATAATCCTCCTTTTCTCATATAATTTTCTCATATATTTGCCATCTATTTTTTCCCACATTCTTTACATATTCACTTTTCTTGATCTCTCCTCTAAATAAACTTTCAAGACTTCAAAACAATACAATGTATGAAAAATACTTGAGTATGAATTAAATTTAGGAATCTTGCAATAAAAGCACTGGCATAAATATTTAAGGCCTCCTAAATATCATATTTTTAATACAATTAAGTAAATTTATTTTTATTTTGAATGAAGTGAATTGAATTGGTATGTAAAGTTGGCAACTATTACTAAGTATATGAAATTGATAAATTGTTCTACTATTTATAAAAACTATAGTAAACTAAAATAAATTAATGCATCCTAAATATTAGGGCAGAGGTAGTTGCCTAATTTACTTAGGCCTTAATCCCCGCACTCAAAACTAACTCTACAAAACATATGACAAGGAAATTTAAAATATTAAATTAAAATCTCTATGTTTCAACATCACATACCGAACATTCACAATTTTTTTGTACAATTATAACGCCATAAGCCTCTATATTTAGAGAAATTAGCAGGAAATTTTTCTTCATTATAGATTTTTAGTGCCAAAATATTTAAGAATCCAACCAGAATAAACTGCAGTTATGAAATCCAAGAGTATTTTAGAGTAACGTGCTTCACATACTTAAAAGAGCACAGTGTAGAAAACATATTCACTAGAAGCGGTAAGAGACAACAATGGCTTTCTGAGAGCGTTAAAAATGTTGAGTGAAGATGAACAATTTTAAGCCCCGAAAGTTTCAATTGCATGTATTGTGGTAAGTCTTATAGGCGAAACCATGCTGAAATACTGGCAGACAAAAAGAGTTAGGAGTGGCCCTTGTTACAAAATTTAAAATGAGTAGATGCAGGAGACGACAATGCCCCTACGACATTTAGTACGCGCCGTAAAAGGTTATTTTGTTGCACAATCTTAATTAACTGCTGGAGTAAATGGGTGGCAACGATTAGGCTGCCTTTAAAAGTAATCTGCAAGCAATACCTTGTATGGTATGATAGCACATAGAACACCTGCGTAGAAATGAAGAAAAACCTTATCACCTAATATTAAGTTAGAGCTACCAAGTCACATCTATGTCGCTACAGCCACCCCCAAATATATGATGCGCAACTTGGCTCTCGCTTAAATAGGGAACTCGAACTATAGTTGTACTGGCATTGACCAGTCTTAAATATTAAACTGTTTAATAGTTTTTAAGTGTGCTTATTAAGTATTGAACCTCTTGATTCGTGATCAAATTTGGAGGGCTCCTCATATTTTAATTTAAGATGAGCGTAAACTTTATCCTTGGTGAATGACAAATTAAACAACACATTATTCTTGAATAGAAAAAATGAAAATGTTAATTTTCTTTTAATATATATTTGATTAATTTAAATAATATAAGTATGAATAAGTTAAAAGTATTAAATATATATCTTATAATAATTTTGAAATTTATTGAAGTTAAATAATGAAGATTCAAAAAAATTAGAAAAAATAAAAACTTAACATGAGATATGAACTTTAGGCTCGCTAACTTAGGCAATCGAAATATCGCATCTTTCAAACCATTTTATTCGCAGTAGTTGTTTTGACCGATAAAAAACATGGGTATGTAGGAGATACCGAGGAATCTCTAATTTAAAGCTTATTATTCTAAAACTAGACTGTACCATCATAACTAAAGAAATTGTGTAGAATTCAAGGCATGTGTCTCATATATTTGTTAAAACATATATTTCAAGAAGTACAATGTTATTGAAAATATGTCTTTATAAATATAATACATTTCTATACATTGAATCAATAATACTTTCTTAATAAACATATCGAGTAATATCTAAAAAGACAAGAAGCACTAACAATTTGTTCAGCCTACGTCTCATGTAGGTTGGGAAGTCAAAGATGAATTTAATGTTTCCCAAATCCTTGGGAAGTCAAAGATAAATTTAATGTTTCCCAAATCCAAGGTGGCCCCCAAAATTAGTTGGCAGCATGTCGCGGGTTCCATTTTGGCTAGGACCACGTGAACCTGTGTGATAGATAGGCCCAACCCTAACAATTTACTATTGAGAAATAAAAATTGATATAATTGTGGTGCTAATGTGTGAAATAGACATGTATACATTACATTGCAATTTGTTTCAAGCTTCAAATATACATTCGGTATTTTTATTAAACAATGTCTTAGCTAATACATTTACATTGAGAATATTTTGAGCAACAAAACTCACAAAGGACTTGACTTCACTTGTTTCTTGTACAAATTTTCACACATGCATAAGGTAATACATTTGGTAAAATAAATAACGGCATTGAAAATAAACCACCAAATTCCAAACATGATTTACAACCTAACAAAAGTTTTAAAAATAGCATTATGTTGAAAATAAAGAACTAAAAAGCATAATTTTTTTTGCTCTAATTATTTTTTAATATTTATTTAAATAAATTAAACAAATTATAAAAAACAACCTCGCATACAATTTACCTGACCCTTCTAATGAAAATTTATAATATCAACTTCGAATTTGATCTCATAAAAATTTGGTGCAAGTTTATGTTTGAGCATGCCAAAGAGGTTACAATATACACAGTTGAGAATTCTAAAACTGCTCAAGTACCGTATACATAATTTAAAGTGCGACCATAATGCCGTGATATTGAAGGAAGCAATTTTCTTCATAGAGTACACAAGCGATTTGATATATTTAAATTCATTTAATGCAGCACCCTCAATTGCTCATTAACTTAGGAGATCGAACTCTTCAAAATGTATAATTTATTGGATAAAACAAGGAAATAACAAACAAATTTAATGCAACACCCTCCATTGCTCATTATACTGAGAAAGAAAAAGGAGAAACCAAACTGATACTATCAACGATATCAAGCAAGACAGACAAACTCACTCCAAACAAAAATAACTCTAGTGTTCAACACCTCTATGCTCCTTCCATATTTTTGACCCGCTTTCCTCCATGAATCTTCATGACCGTGATTGGCAGGTGGAGGCTTTCAGATATTTTCAGAGATGCTTAGCTTAGGCATTTCGGGCACGAAATCATCTTGTAATTCAGATTTAAACGACCCTCCACATGCAGCAGCCTTTCTTGCGATCCCCAGCTTATGAACATCAGCAACAAAATCTAATAAATTTGTGTTGGAGGAGCCTCCATATGCAACAGATTTCCTTGACATCTCCTTCAACTTTCCTGCATCTCTTCTCATTTCTTTTCCCTCGTCTTTACACAAGACGAGTGTTACGGCTTCCTTCACTCTTTGCTTCTCTGGAACTCCATCTCTATGTTCGCAAGCTTGGATTCCAATTCCCAACTTCATTGCTAATTTGGAATTGAAATGTTGATCTGCATACATCGGCCATCCGATTAACGGGACTCCCAGAGTTATGCTTTCAAGCATAGAATTCCACCCGCAGTGACTCATGAAGGCACCTAGGGATGGGTGGGAGAGAATTAGAAGCTGTGGTACCCATCCCCATATGACAAGCCCTCGATTCTTTGTTCGCTCCTTGAAACCCTCGGGAAGATAGGTGCGAGGTAAATCTGATACGGGTTCGATCTTTGGCGAGACTTTGATAGCCCAAATAAATGGCTGCCCGCTGGCTTCCAGACCACTCGCCAAGGCCTTGCTTTGCTCTGGCGATAAGAAGGTCTGGCTTCCAAACGAAACATACACAACTGAACAAGAGCTTTGAGAATTCAGCCACTGTAGCAGCTGCTCTTCGCTCACATCCGACGTTTTTCCTCGGGCGCCGCTTTTCAGACTACCGTCAAAACAAGCCGGTGGGAGCACTGGGCCAATAGACCACACTTTCTTCCCCGTCAGATTTCGCAAGTGTTGGAGATACTCCGGCTCCAGCTGCTCAAATGTATTCACGAGTATTCCACAACTTTGAGTGATCATCTGAAACCGTCCTAAAACGTCTATCATGAAGGGGTCGAAGAATTCAGAATCTATCTCGTGTTTACTTAATCTGAGAGGAGTGGGGAGATCCAAGCTCAGCAAAACACTCTCTCCTTGTTTCTCCAACACGTTGTTTGATGCCGAAAGCCATGCGGAACGCAGCAGACTGGTTGCGAATGCGCCGTATGTGTCGAACACCACCCTGGCGATATTATGGGTATCTGGTACTTCCATAGTCCATCCCAAAAGAACATCATGCATTATCCAGACAGGAGGTGTCCTTCTTTCCAGTTGGCCCTCGAGCCAACGGTTAAAGGGCCCCTCAAGCTTAACGGCCAGCTCAAAAATAAGAGCACAGTCCTCCCAGGGAACTTGTTCGAAGCTCTCTAATCCCTCCGCTAAACCTTCCACAAATGGCGTGGGAAGGACAAGGAGGCGAATATCTAGACCGGAGGAAATAGCGGAATCAAGTTGATGTTGCAGACGGGGAACGTTAGCAGGGGTGGTGACGCAGGTGACTGTGATGCCATGGGAGGCGAGCTGCTTTACAAAATCAAGCAGAGGGATGGCGTGACCAAGTGCCGGAAATGGCACTGCAACAACGTGGGGTTTCTCAATACCATTCATCACTGTAAAATGGGGTTTCTGGATAGGCAGTTTGAGCTAAGCATCCAATGTAATACAATGATTCATACGTGGTTCGTTATATAGAGAATTGTTTTAACAGCCAGCGACTTTTAACGGGCTGTTAACGCATCACCTGGTAATTTTTTATTGTTTCACGGCATGTGCAGTCCGTAAGACTAGGCATGTGCATTGAGTTGTGCTTATTTTTTATGGAGCGCGAGTTGCCGTAGTCTACGCTTTCCGCGAGTTGTCTCCATGTGCATCGTGACGTTTGAAGGAATCCGTCTTCAATTAGCCGTGATGTTAGCTTGGTAGGTATACAGAACAAAATATTTAGGAACCTACCATCCATTAAGATTTATAAATATAATATTTATGTATAAATAAACTCATTTTCAATGTTTGTGTTTACTGTCACATATACTACTTTCCTGCATTATATTTTGGTTATATGTGCCATCCGTATATTTCGGACGTCAATTGACTGTCATTCAGATGACCGTCATTGATCCTAAGAAGAGAAAATGACCGAAAAAAATTACAAATGATCAATCTAAGATTAACCTGGTATTGTTGAACGGGTAGTTAAAGATACCTATTACTCCCTCCCTCCTGATTTCCTTTTTTCTAGATTGTTTCACTATTTTTTGCTGCAGTTTAGCCTGTTTGTTGCTTTGCACTTGCTTTGAAGTAGTTGTTTTTCTATCTAGCTTCTGTTGGGTTGTAGACATTAATATTTTATTTAGCTAAGTGGGCTAAGTGGGCCTAGTATCACTTGCTCATTGTAAAAGGGACATGTTCCTTTAAAATATCTCCCTTTTACCAATAATAAAAAAATAGCAATTGTATGTGGAGTGTATGAAACACTGAAGCGGATAGGGCGAAGATTTGAAATTTAGGAGGCAAACAAGAGGCAGAGGATGAGGGGCGATTAATAAGGGGTTTGAAGGAGGGGAGAAGATCAGGTACAATTGAAAGGGGGTTTGAGGGAGGGGAAAGGCATTGTGGTTCACTATATCGGCCATGTCTTGAACGCATAATTCACATGAGTGTGAATTACATTTAAATGGGACAAACCAGAAAATGAGGAAAATCCAAAATGTTTAGAAGTAGAAACAATTTATGAAAGGAATCCAACCAAATCTACAAGAACAATACATCAACATTTTCATCACAATTGCTTTAGTTTTTCAAATGTTTTTTCTCCTACTTCTTCAACATTTTCATCACAATTTGTTGAAGTCATGCCAAATCCAACAAAGGTAAGTGAAACTTGGAAAGAAAAACTTACTTTTCGGATGTCTATTACTTTAATCTAGGCTATGATAGTTGTTGGATACAAGCTTTCTGAGGCAACGATGAACTACATGGATGCCACGAACAATACACAGACTATGACGATTTTTAAGGTGACGACGAGCTGCCACTTGCCATAAATACTATAAGTATAAGCGCAAGCACTGACATCCACCTTCACTCTACCTCCATCTAATTTCACAACGGATATGCGTGGATAAAACTACAAATTCAAAAAACTCGTTGAATGGAATAAGACTTAAACAGAGATGCCTAACCATCACTTATGTTGGCAGCAAACTCAGAAAAAAGTGAAGTCACAACCTCCCACATATAATGCACATGCCCAACCACTGCGCTGCATTGTTTTTCATATAAATTTATGTCCGACGTTGACAAAATTGATGTCTACAAACTTGCGCGATGTTTAGTTTCCTTGGAGTTAAGCATACCAATTAAACTAAATGTGACCGTGTATCTATTTATTTCCATCTCATTAAAGATCAAAGTCCTGCGAGTATTTCTTAATGCTCTGACCACCCACTATATTTGTAACAATGATGAATACGATACCTTGGATTGCTCCAGATAGTTGCTTGGACGTGCACGTGTCGTCAATCAAGAACAATTGTGGGTTGATATAATCAATAGTGGAGATCATTTTTGTGAAAACCCTTAAGGTAATTTGGGACAAACACCTTCGATGTGATAAAAACATTGATGAATTTTTTTTTGGTCATATCTATGTAAATAAATAAACATTAATTTTCCTGCAGAAGTCATCAAATTCATTAGGCACCTAAAACATAATGAGAAAAACAAAAATCTTATACACATGACATACACAAATGGGGCGTGAGATCAAAACACATAAAAAGTGTAGGACTGAAAAAAATATTAAAAATAAATTAAAATCACTAACAAAACTATACATTAAGTTATTTAAAATATAATCATTGAAACGTTCATATTCATTAGTAGGTGTTGTTATCATCCTTACTAATCTCTATGTCTCACAACTGCAATCTTTTCTACCGCGGAATTTCCTTTTTTATCACCATCACCGCATGCAGTTTACTCTTCATCTCTTCACTATGCGAAGCTGTGGTTGTGATCTTTTCTCCTTTTGATTTTCTTTCTGGAATTGTAATGCACACTCCTTTTCAACACTAAATGAAACATGTTATCAATTCCGAATTGATTATAATCTCAAACCTTGTTGTTGTATTCTAGTTAGCATATAAATAAAATGTGTGGGACATCATGATTACTATTGTGTTTTGGTTATCATTTTGACTATATGGTTGTATTGTGGACTTGATGGGAATTTAAGGATAAGACAATTAGCTAGAAAGGTTTCCTTATTATAAATTGATTGTGATACTATTACTCTTCGATATTGTTTTTTTGTATTCAATTTATCTATGTGACTGAATACATAGACATCATTCCACATTGTACCTACAAATATTAATAGATGAACAATATTAACGCATTGTGATATGGAAATTGAATGATAGAAATTACTTTAACCGAATTGATTAACTTTTGATAGACATTCAATATGGAAGGTAATAATGTGTTGTTAGTTTAGATATATATTGATATTTTGAATTTTCTTCGTATTGATTATATTATGATGTTTGAAGTTATCTTGTGATTTCCTTTATATTGAATAAATTGATAACACCTCAATGTGTCATTATCAGGTGAGTTATAATTTTTTTTTTATTCCCCCACTGACCCTCTTCATTAACTCTTTGTTGAGCGCTATTTTCTTTGTTGTCTATTTTTTCTAAAATTTTGTTATGAGTTGGCCAGGGGGGTGGGTGAGGGGTGGAGTAAGGTTGCCTCTTGCCATTTATTTATTATTTCTTTATGAAGACATCCTTGCGTGCTTTTTGGTTTGACTTGTTCCATAGTTTTGGGGTCACATTGGATGCAATCACTCTAGAATTTTCTCTAATGAAGTTTTGTTAAACTAGAGGGGAGAATTAGAAACTTTTAGGTAAATGTTATGGTTGTGTAAACACACCTTCCTTGGCTCTGGCCGTGTGAGATATTTTGGAGGATTGTTGACTAAAGGTTGTGGAAAGGGTGTTGCAACTCCCAGGAAATGCAATGCACAAGTTTGAGCTCCTTCCCTGGCCGCCCTCTACCTGAATGTGCCAAATGTGGCTGTAATCGAAGTGTGGATGCCCAGCAAGCATGAGGACATACAAAATCAGCCAGGGGTTGTGTAGTGCCCACTTCCACTCGACACCTTTTTCCTTTGATTTTGTTACCGTCGACTACACTTATGGATGTTATTGTAGTTTTTTGATATAACATGATACTATAGGTTAGAGATACTGGACGATTGTTTATTTCGATTCATATATAATGCATTAGATTATTAGAGACATTTTATATTCATGTTGATATGCTATGGACATGATTATTTATATGTATTTCTGGCATGCGATATACTTTCGTCACCATGATTAGATTTTGATAATTGAATTAATGTTGTGATCATTTTGACATGGATGAAATGTGAATAGAAATGTTGCTAGAAATTTGTAAATGATATCATGATTTCCTAGATGATATTAATTTGTATATAGATGATTTTAAATTTATATTGCATATTTTGGCATAGATGTTTTAATGTGGCCACGAGGTTGAAGGAGGTATTTTTGTGTTTTGCAGGTAAAATTATTCACAACAAACATCAAGGGGATTGGAGACGAACCACATTGGAATTCTAGATGAATTCAACAAGGGTCACCATGGCAACATGTAATTGTGTGTGTGTTAGAATTATTTGGTTAGGGGAAAATTGTGACTAAGGGGTCATGTGTTGTCTTTTGTTTTAGTTTCCCTTTTTAATAATGTTTGTATGTGTTTCTTTGAGTGATGCAATTTACTTGTTTTAATTATTTATTTTTTGATGTATGTTTTCCCCTTCATCTTAGTGGGTGTAACTGCATTATTAAAGTTAATAACTCTTATCCTCAATTTAAAAAGATGTGACCAAAAGAAGTTGATTTAATAGACTTGATTTGCTCTTGGATTTTGTGTTGTGTGTTGAATGCTTGAGATCTTGAGTGTTGTACACTCCACAGTCCATAGGAAACTCGAATTTGGCCTTGAAGGCCAATTTTGAAGGTGTGTGGGACAAGTTAAAATAGTCCCACACCTCTCAAATTGCCATACCAACCATAACTATTGGTTGGGGGGTCAAAATTAGACCCCATTAGGTGTTTTGGGAAGATTAAAATGTGAAATGTTTATTGTACTTTCTTTCAAGTAATTAATTTTGTCCTTAGGGTGTGTGGGCTTGGTGTGTGTAAGTAACTTGTCATTCCTTCAACCACTTATTAATAGTTCTTTGGAATATGAGGTTTACTAGGGTGATGTGGAGTGGAAAGGAAATGAGGTGGCATCCTACTTGCAGCCACATCATCCTCCTCTCTCCTTTTTCTATTTATTGAATTTATTTTACTTGTTTGGGGGTTACCTCATTATTTTGTGCTCTTGAATTTTTTTTTAAGAGTTAGAGAATTGTTTAGAGTTCTTGTGGATTCCTTCTTGGTTTTGAGGAGATTGGAGACTTACTCTTGGAACAATCTCTACTATGGAAAGGTAGGATCTTTACCTTGCTTATGTTATGCTTTATTTTATGTTTATGTGCTTGTGTTGAGTATTGTTTTCTTTGGATTTCTTGTTGGGTGTGGGTAGATTGCCTAAGTTTGGAGCAGGATGAGACTATGAGGAGATTTCATGTAGGGAGGCATAAGAGTTTACCATTCGTATGAAGGGAGTTTGGGTTGGGTGGCCCACCTTGTACAAGGAATGCTTGCATTTCTTTCTTATTTATTTTACGAGGTAGGCATAAGAGATTAAGGGAGGCATAAGAGTATGTGGGAGGTATAAGAGGTACTTAAGGGAGGCATAAGAGTATGCAGGGGATTTTAGATATGCATTGGAGGCTTTAAGGTGGGCACCCATTCCAATTGGGAGGCATAAGTGGCCTCCCCATAGGTCTTGCTCCCTTGGATTTCATTCTAAGCCTTGTCTTTTTTGTTTTTTTGTTCTTCTTTCTTGTTTTGTTGTTGTTGATTTGAATGTGGTTGAAATGGTTGTGAAATAATTTTTTTTGTTGTGGATGGTTGTTGTGGCCATGTGTTGGAATTATCTCCCATTGTAATGTGGTTAGGGGTCAGGAGCCAATGGAGAGGATGGATTGTCCTCATCATTGGATATCTTTGTTGGGTGGAGAGCATTGCCTCTCCCCCCAGTTTATTGTGAATCAAAAATATCTTGGAGGAGTTATCCTGATGGAGTTGTGAAGCTTGGAGTTTTTTTGGAAACCTTGTGAAACTTTCTTTGTGTTATTCACACTTAGAGTGGAGGAACTTGTAATATTCTATTCTACTTTTAGTTTATATTCTTGTATGATTTTCCACTTTAAGTGGAGGACATTGTATTGAATTATGAAGGAAAATTACATTACATTGTTGGTTATGAAATTTGTATTATATATTGAAAAAGAGAAGAAAGATTTGTGTTGTAAAATAGTTTAGTGAAATAGAAAGGAAATCAATTCTTTTTATTGGAGTTTGGTTGTTTTGTGTGAAAGGAAGCTCCTTGCTTTGAAAGAAATGAGTTATACTCAATGGAAAAGAATTTTTAATTTCATTGTGAGATAATATTGTTGCAAATGAGAAAGTAGGAATAGAAAAATTGCAATATGTTATAAGTATGCATAGTAAAATTGAATGTAAAATAAAGTTGTTGTAGTTATTTTAGATATTTGAGTATAGTGAAAATGAAAGAGATAATTAAACTCAGATAGGGAATTGTTGCATTTTATATTTTAAAAATAATAATGTATAAATGGATGTGAATATTTTATCTTACTCTTGAAATAGAAAGAAATTTAGGTGATCAAGAGGGAAATGATCTTGTAAGTAGTAGTGTTCTATTGGAATTGATAATGCTTAATATGAGAGATTTTAACTAAGATATGATAAAATGGAATGAAATCACAATAATGGGATCTCTATATGCTAAAAATTAAGCTTATAATGCAATTTAGTACCCATTAGTATCTTTTAGTTTTTTGAGAAAATCTTGATTTAAAGGTTCTCTCTTTTTCAAAAATAGGACCTCCGCTCAAGCTAAGGTGGCAGTATCAAAAATACTGCTCAGTAGGGTGGTGGTCCATGGTTTTTCACCTAGGTAGGGCAGTGGTCTAAGGACCACCGGTGTTCTCTGGGTGGAAATTCTGCCACTTACGACAAAACTCCGCGTATCCGTGCATGTGTGAAAACATAAATTGTTTTTTACTAATTTATAAGATGTAAAATTTAACTAATGATGACCAACATGTAAACAAAGACTAAACCCATGGATTTGAACAATAAAACATACAAATGGTGGATTAAAATCATTTGGTTCATATATAACAATGGGGGTAGGGTTTACCCCAAATTTGAAAAACCCAAATATACTTAGTGTGGAAACAAAACCAGATTGGTGGAGGAAAATCCTTCCCAATCCTTTAATGAAATAGATTACACCAATAAAACTAAAACTAAACTAAGTCTAAACTAGATCTCCATGTAGAATCCTCCATAGTTCTTCCTCTCTTGTTCTTGTGGCTCCCTTTTCTCCAACCTGCAATTTTTAACAAAACAAATAGACTAAATGAGGAGAATAAAATGAAGGAAAGGTTTTAATAGAAATTTATAAGGAAATTTAGGGCTAGTTTTGAACCCTAGGATCTAGTGGCCAAGATTGAATTGATCTAAGGGTGGAGGTTTCACCCTACTTTTGTTTAGTAGGAATGTAATTCATATCTTTAAATTAAACCCTTAAGGGTATGTGTAATTTGGGGAATGGGGCCATTTAGTTGCCTTAGAGTGCTAAACCTTTATTAGTCCTTAGTATGTTTAGGAAATTAATAAAGACGGCTTTAAGCTATTAGGATAATGAAACTAATTTAATTAAACATGAAGTTAGTAATATCTGATTGAACATTAACTAAGAAGAGAAAACAATTAACCAAGTAAATTAAACTATGGCTCCTTCCTAGTTGGCCTTTAATTAGTGTGCACCTTAGAAGTAAAATGATTTTTTAAAAGGTAATCTTATAACTAGACCTAGCCTATCAATCTTAAAGTTGAGTTTAGTGATGTAAGTTATTTTTATTTATGAACCCTAAGGGTCAAGCATGCTTATAACCTTCTTATAAATTAAACAAAAAAAATAGGTGCAATTTTCGGGGTAAGTGTTAAGTGTTGGCATGTTTTGAGAGTGTAGTTTTTATTGGTGTTACATTTGGTATCTAAGTCATGGTTTCAAATCTTGGACCCTTGGGAACACCTAGAAAACATGAGACATGAATTTTTAACCTAGTGCAAAATTGTTCTTTTAAATATAGAAAACTACACTAGTTGCTATTTGAATAATTTTAGAACACATAGAAAACTGAAACAAGACCTAGAACAATGAGCTAACTTTCAACTTGATCTGTGCAGGAGGCACGTATCAGATGAGGGGTATTTTCACATAGACCTATATATACCACCTATAGAGCAGGCTGTAGCGGCCGTCCTACGTCATATTTTATAGACGCTTCAGGATGTCAATGCCACTATACACAAAGGGTCCTTAGGAGGAAGAATTGGTAGACAAGATATAGAGCTAGCAGTTGAGGCTAGAGCATCTCCTCGATACATCAAAGAGAATGGGGAAAAGAACTTCATCATGGAGTTGGTCAAAGTAGAGTCACCACAGAGAGGGCATGGAGATGGGATTTCAGGACATAGGGACAGATCTCAAAGCCTTAGACAGAGGGAGGAGCATGTAGAAAAACCTAGGGATCGTCACTCATCGACTGTAGACCATATCAGGGAGATCCCGAAGCTACAACCATCACAATATTCTGGTGATACATGAGGTTTCCAGGAAGAGGCTTGGTTAGTGAGCTTGAGCAGATGCTTCAAGCTCTGCCCTTGTATTGGCAACATAAAAGCTTGTGTTACGATCCATCTTATGAGGGATGGATCAGGAGTCTAGTAGAGGACCAAGGAACAGAAGCTCCATGTTGACTCAGAGACAGTTACCTGGGATATTTTTTAGGAGTGTTTCAGGAACAAGTATTTTCCCAAGAGGTTTATTCAGCAGCGGATAGATGAGTTTCATGACCTTTGTTAGGAATCTATGACTATAGTTTAGTATGAGAGTCACTTTCTAGATCTACTCCAGTATGTTGACTACATGCAAGATGAGCAGGTATAGATTCACAGGTTCATCTGGGGCCTAAATTTGGATTTGGGGGGTGCGGTGCACATTCGCCAGCCAAAGACATTAGCTGAGGCCATGGAGAAGGCCTATATTATAGACGAGACATGAGGGAAGATGTAATAGGATAGAGATAGAGTTCATAGCCGTATCTAGTAGATGTAGGATAGTAAATTGAGGGGTTCATTTCATCCTCCTCGTGGAAGATAGAGTTTGGGACAGTCTTCCTTCAGGCCACCTCAACATCAGAAGACATGCCCACCTTATAGACCTCCTCAGAGATTCGATGCACAAAGGGGGTGGAGTATGGGGCCTCCTCCTAGGGGTCTCATCAAGAAACAGGGTGTATAAAGAGCTTAGTCAATATGAGCTCATCAACAGAGACCTAAGCAATCCATAGCCGGATCGTCAGGATCTAAAACTCATACCTCTAGAGTACTAGCTGGAGCTGCATCCCACTAGAGAGGACCAGGTAGTTGTTATGGTTGTGGCATTGTGGGACATCATTGGAGAGAGTGCCCACAGAACCCTAGTAATAAGGGTAAGACAAAAATCTCAAAGATTAATATTGGAGATTTGGCATGGAGTCGTCAGATCTATGTAGTGGTCAAGAACTATCAGGCTGAGCACTATAGTACAATGATAGAGATGACATGTAGTATTCATGGTATTTTCACTTCTATATTATTTAATTTTTGTTCATCTGATTCTTTTATTGCACCATCCTTAGTAAAGCGTTGCAGGCTAGTGGTAGTTAGGAAGGGTCATAGTTGGGACATTTAGATGGCTTCGGGAGCCAAAATTTCTATAGACTCCTTAGTTAAGGAGTGTGTAGTGGATTTGGTACCCATCACCACTACCTCAGATCTTTGAATCCTTCCGTTGGGTTCCTATGGTCTCATATGGGCATGGACTAGTTGTCTGCACACAGAGCTAGAGTGGATTTTTATCAGAAGACTATTACTTTTATAGATGATCTAGGAGTGGAGTCAATCATATCAGGATTTAGGAGGCCTGTTTCCATTACCACCATCTCCGTTATGTAGCTTAAGCATTGTGTGTGACAGGGTTATCAGTTGTATGCTGTTATGGTTAGTGAAAGATTTTTGGATGAGTCTAGTGGACCATCCCTTGATGGCCATCACATTTTGAGAGAATTTTCTAATGTTTTTATAGGGGAACTACTAGGGTTACCTCCCCTACGTGAGATATATTTTCACATAGATCTAGTTCTGAGTACAAAGCCTATCTCATAAGCCCCATATTGGATGACTACTCCTGACCTATTTGAGCTCAAGTTACAGCTTGAGGGCCTTCTAGAGAAAGCCCTGTTATGTCCAAGTGTATCCCCTTGGGGTTCACCAGTGATCTTCATGTAGAAGAAGAATGGATATCTACGATTGTGTATTGATTACCACCAGCTGAACAAAGTAATGATCAAGAATCATTACCCCCTACTGTGCATTAATGATTTATTTGATTAGATGAAGGGTGCCATAGTTTTCTCCAAGATAGATATTAAGTTTTGGCATCATCAGCTCAGGATCACAGAGGCTGATATTCATAAAACCACCTTCTGTACAAGATATGGCAACTACATTTTCACACTGGTACCTTTCAGTCTGACTAATGCCCCTATAGTGTTCATGACCTTGATGAATGTGGTATTCATGAATTTTCTAGATTGCTTCATGCTCATCTTCCTTGATGAAATTCTGATTTACTCATGCATGTGTGAGGAGCATGAGGAGCACCTTCGCCATGGTTCTTCAGTGTCTTCAAGAGTAGACATCTTTACAGGAACCTTGGAGAAGTGTGCATTCTTTCAGATATAGGTGCAGTATTTTGTGCCACATCATTTCTAGGGAAGGTATCTCAATCGATCCTTCAAAGATTAAAGTTATCATGGATTTTCCAGCACCCACTAATGTGACCAAGGTGTGCATCTGTCATGGGTTTGGCAGGATATTATAGGAGATTTGTTTAGGACTTTTCTCAGATTGCGCACCCCATCACTTCCCTTCAAGTGGAAAAGTGAAGAAGTTTTTATGGTCAAATAGATGTGAGCAGGCCTTCAGACACTGAAGGAATGACCTCACGAAAGACACCTATTCTAGCAGTGCCAGATCCTTAGGGTGAGTTCTATGTTTCACACAGATGCTTCTTTGGAAGGACTTGGAGGTGTGTTGATGCAGGAGGGCAGAGTAGTTTCTTTTGAGTCTCAAAAATTCAAGGATTATGAGCTCAATTATCTGACTCATGATCTTGAGCTTACAGCAGTGGTGCACACCTTAGTATGGTGGAGACATTTCTTCTTGGCTAGAGATTTACACTCAGGATTGATCACTTGAGTCTTCGCCACCTCTTCACGCAGCCCAATCTCAACACTCTTCAGCGGCATTGGATGGAGTTTACTTTGTGAGTATGACATGGAGATAGATCATGTGAAGGGGAAGGAGAATGTGGTTACAGAATTGCTTTGAGTAGATGGAGACACGTGGCTATGGCTACTTCAGTGTTTACAGATTTGTGGAGTAGGATTTTGCAGTAGCTTCCTCATGATAAACTTCTACCTTGCAGCCAGAGAAGAGATTGAGTCGCAGAGACCCCTGTGAGGGGATATTTGATGGATTTTCATTAGAGGCAGATGGTATTCTCATAAAAAGAGGTTGGATATATGTTCCTAGAGATGGAGACTTGAGACAGGACATTTTGACAGAGGCTCATCGTGCACCTTATTCAACCCATCTCAGGGTGAAGAAGATGCACACCACTTTGAGATAGTTGTACCATTGGAGAGGGCTTCAGAGAGATGTGGCTTTGTTTGTGTCATGTTGTTTAGAGTGTCAGAGGGTGAAGGCCAAGCATTAGCATCCAGGTGGCCTTCTCTTTCCTCACGCTATACCAGAGTGGAAATGGGACACCATTTCCATGGACTTCATTGTTGGGTTACCAATGTCGAGATACCACCACGATGCCATCATGGTCACGGTGGATAAATTAAAAAAAGTGGCTCATTTTTCTCTAGTGAAGACCACTATACACAACCATTGCAGTGGCATGGGTATATCTTGATGAGATTTTCAGATTACACTGGGATTCCGTGGAAGATCATTTGTGACTGTGATCCTTTGTACACTTCCCATTTCTTGACCACCATGCATCATGCTCTCAGGACGAGGATAAATTTCAGCACAGCATATCACCCTGAGACAGATGGATAGACTAAGTGGGTGAATCATATCCTGGAGGACATGCTTAGGATGTACGTCATGGATCATCAGTCGAGATGGGAGGAGTATCTATACTTGGTTGATTTTTCCTACAATAATAGTTTCTAGAGTTCGATAGGCATGGCTCCTTTTTCAGGAATTATATGGTAGAGAGTGCATGACACCTCTTAGTTGGGACAGGTTAGAGGACAGGGTTTCTCTTGGGCCAGCATTTATTGCATGACATGGAGCAGCAGATTGTTTTGATCAGGAAGAGATTGTAGGAGGGGCAGGATAGGCAGAAGAAGTATGCGGACCAACATAGGACATATCATAGTTATGAGGTGGGCACGAAGGTGTTCCTTTGTGTCAGACCACATAAGAGCCCTATCCATTACGGAAAAGGTTCTAAGCTTTCTCCTAGGTTTGTGGGTCCCTTTGAGATCTTGGAGCGCATCGGTCCCTTGGCCTATCATCTAGCATTGCCACCTAGCTTGTCTCGTGTCCATGATGTGTTTCACGTATTTATGCTTAGGAGATATATTTATGATCCTTCTCACGTGCTATATTGGACCAGTATTGCAGGTGTAGGATCAGGGGTAGGTGATGGTGGAGCCCATTTGCATTATAGAGTGCAGGACCCTGGGCCTTCACGGTAGAGAGATTGACTAGGTTCGGGGTCCAGTGGGACAGATATGAAGAGATTGTTGCTACATGGGAGGATGCTACTTTACTACGAGTTCAGTTCCCACACCTGTTCCAGTGACTTCCATGAGGAAGTCAATTCTAAGGGGAGGGGGATGTAGTGCCCACTTCCCTTCGACACCTTTTTGCTTTGATTTTGATACCGTCGACTACACTTATGGACATTATTTTAGTTTTTTTATTTAACATGATATTAGATGTTAGAGATACTAGATGGTTGTTGATTTTGATTCGTATATGATGCATGTGGATTATTAGAGACATTTTATATTGATGTTGATATGTTGTGGACATGATTATATATATATATATATATCTGACATGCGATATACTTTCGTCACCATGAGTAGATTTGTGATAATTGAATTAATGTTGTGATCAGTTTTGACATGGATGAAACATGGATAGAAATGTTGCTAGAAATTTGTAAATGATATCGTATTTTCCTAGATGATATTAATTTGTATATAGATGATTTTAAATTTATATTGCATATTTTGGCATAGATGTTTTAATGCGGCCACAAGGACCGAAGGAGGTATTTTTGTGTTTTGCATGTAAAATTATTCACAGCAAACATCGGGGGGATTGGAGACCAACCACATTGCAATTCTAGATGAATTCAACAAGGGTCACCATGGCAACATGTAATTGTGTGTGTGTTAGAATAATTTGGTTAGGGGAAAATTGTGACCAAGGGGTCATGTGTTGACTTTTATTTTAGTTTCCCTTTTTATTAATGTTAGTATGTGTTTCATTTGAGTGATGTAATTTACTTGTTTTAATTATTTAGTTTTTGATGTATGTTTTCCCCTTTATCTTAATGTCTCTAAGTGTCTTATTAAAGTTAATAAATCTTGTCCTAAATTAATTAAAGATGTGACCAAAAGAAGTTCATTTATTAGACTTGATTTTCTCTTGGATTTTGTGTTGTGTGTTGAATGTGCTTGAGATCTTGAGTGTTGTACACTCTACCCTCCATGGGAAACTCGAATTTGGCCTTAAGGCCAATTTTGAAGGCTTGTGGGACAAGTTAAACTTGTCCCACACCTCTTAAATTCCCATATGACAACCCTACCTATGGGTTGGGGGGTCAAAATTAGACCCCATTAGGTGTTTTGGGAAGATAAAAAGGTGAAATGTTTATTGCACTTTCTTTCAAGTAATTAATTTTGTCCTTAGGGGGTGTGGGCTTAGATGGTGTGTGTAAGTAACTTGTCATTCCTTCAACCACTTATTAATGGTGCTTTGGAATTGAGGTTTGACTAGGGTGATGTGGAGTGGAGAGGAAATGAGGTGGCATCCTACTTGGAGCCACATCATCCTCCTCTCTCCTTTTTCTATTTATTGAAGTTCTTTTGCTTGTTTGGGGGTTACTTCATTATTTTGTGCTTGTGCATTTGTTTTGGAGAGTTAGAGAATTGTTGAGAGTGTCTTGTGGATTGTTGGAGCTTGTGGATGCTTGATTGGTTTTGAGGAGCTTGGAGACTTACTCTTGGAACAAGCTCTACTATGGAAAGGTAGGAAGCTTTACCTTGCTTATGTTATGCTTTATTTTGTGTTTATGTGTTTGTGTTGAGTACTGTTTTCTTTGGAATGCTTGTTGGGTGTGGATAGATTGCCTAAGTTTGGTGTAGGAGGAGACTATGGGGATATTTCATGTAGGGAGGCATAAGAGTTTACCTTTTTTTTAGAGGGAGTTTGGGTTGGGTGCCCCACCTTGTACAAGGAATGCTTGCATTCCTTTCTTGTTTCTTTTATGAGGGAGGCATAAGAGATGAGGGAGGCATAAGAGTATGTGAGAGGTATAAGGGGTACCTGAGGGAGGCATAAGAGTATGTAGGGGATTTGGAGATATGCATTGGAGGCTTTAAGGTGGGCACCCATTCCCATTTGGAGGCATAAGTGGCCTTCCCATAGGTCTTTCTCCTTTAGCTTTAATTTTTAAGCCTTGTTTTTGTTGTTTTGTTGTTATTCATTTCTTGTGTTGTTGTTGATTTGAATGTGGTTAAAATGGTTGTGAAATATTTGTTTGTGTTTTGGAAGCTTTTTGTTGCCATGTGTTGGAATTATCCCCATTGTAATGTGGTTGAGGCAAAATTGGGGGCCAATGAAGAGAATGGTTTCTCCTCCTCATTGAATATCTTGGCTGGGTGGAGAGTGTTGCCTCTCCCCCCAATTTTTTAGTGAATCAAACACATCTTGGAGAAGCTATCTTGATGGAGTTGTGAATCTTGGAATTTTTTTGGAGACCTTATGAAACTTTATTTGTGTTATTCCCACTTAGAGTGGAGGAACTTGTAATATTGTATTCTACTTTTAGTTTATATTCTTGTATGATTTCCCACTTTAAGTGGACGGACATTGTATTGAATTGTGAAGGAAAATTTCATTCCATTGTTGGTTATGAAAGTTTTATTATAAATTGAAAATGAGAAGAAAAATTTGTGTTGTAAAATATTTTTGTGAAATAGAAAGGAAAGCAATTAGTTTTATTGGAGATTGGTTTTTTGGTGTGAAAGGAAGTACCTTGCTTTGAAAGAAATGAGTTATACTCAATGAAAAAGAAAGTTTAATTTCATTATGAGATTGTATTATTGCAAAGGAGAAATTAGGAATAGAAAAATTGCAATATGTTATAAGTATGCATGGTAAAATTGAATGTAAAAGAAAGTTGTAGTTATTTTGGATATTTGAGTATAGTGAAAATGAAAGAGAAAAAAAAAATCAGATAGGGAATTGTTGCATTTTATATTTGAAAAAAAATAATGTAGAAATGGACGTGAATCTTTTATCTTACTATTGAAATAGAAATAAATTTAGTTGATCAAGAGGGAAATGATCTTGTAAGTAGTAGTTTTCTATTGGAATTGATAATGCTTTAGATGAGAAATTTTAACTAAGATATGATAAAATGGAATGAAATCACAAAAATGGAAGCTCTATATGTTCAAAATTAAGCTTAGAATGCAATTTAGCACCCTTTAGTATCATTTAGTTTTTTGAGAAAATCTCGGTTTAAAGCTTCTGTCTTTTTTAGAAAGAGGATAGTTGCCCTATGTAGAGTGGTGGTCCCATATCCACCACTCAGGATAAGGTGGGAATCTCAAAACTACCATTCAGTAGGGTGGCAGTCCATGGTTTGTCACCTAGGTAGGGCGGTGTTCCAAGGACCGCCGGTCTGCTCAGGGCGGCGGTTCTATCACTTATAAAAGAACTCCATGGATCTGCGCCTGTGCAAAAACTTAAATTAGTTATTACTAATTTATAAGATGTAAAATTTAACTAATGACTACCAACATATAAAAAAATAGTAATCCCATGGATTTGAACAATAAAAAATACAAATGGTGGATTAAAAACATTCTTTTCATCTATAACAATGGGGGTAGGGTTTGCCCTAAATTTGAAAACCCAGATACACTTAGTGTGGAAAGAAAACATGATTGGTGGAGGAAAATCTCTCCCAATCCTTGAATGAAATAGATTACACTAATAAATCTGTTATCCAAAATTCACCCCTCAAGGTAATTTTGATAACATGCATCAAATTCTTTAGTCCTAAGCAATTATATTTATTCAAGGCAAAAAATCATGTTTCTGGGTTCCCCTCGGCTTCTTTCTAACTCTCCTGTCCAAGAAGAAAACCCAGAAAGTTTTAAAAATGTGAAAAAGTTGCAGAAAACAAGCTTGGGCCAGAAAAAATCATGAAAAATGGCTAAGTCTTAGTCCTCGCAACAGTCGGGACATGAGGGACATCTGGGCGTGAACCGGATGAAAATCCACCAGGCAGTCCGCGCAGCAATTGGAGCAGTAGGGAAAAAAGTACGCGCGGCATGCAAAAGGCCGAACCGGCCAAAAAAGGGAAAAAATGGCCTAAGTATTTTTTTTGCACAGTTGGGACAGTTGGGACAAAGGTACGCGAAAGACGCGGATCGGCCGGTTTGGCGCAAGTCAGTCCATTTCGGGTGGTTCGGAGAAATTTGTCCCAGGTAGTCCGAGACAGTTGGGACAAAAGTGCGCAGAGGACATGAACCAGCTAGTTTGGCCAAAATAGAGGACTTTCGTACTGGGACATCCGGGCCAAAGGGACGCGTGGGACATGCGGAAAGCCGAAGGAGCCGAGAGCGAATGGAATCTTGCCACGTGTGTTCACTGCAAATAGGAACAAGTGGAGCCCGAATCGGCCGAAGCAGGAGATTTTCATCTGGGACAACCAGGACAAAGGTACATGTGGGACGAGAGGGATGCGAAAAGCCGAAGCGGCTGAGGGCAAAGAAAAAAGTCAACGTTTGACCCTTGAAACTTCAAACGGCCATAACTTTTGACTCCGAGCTCTGATTTTCACAAAATTAGACTTTCTGGAATGAGCACGAAGTCCTCTATGCCACAAAAATTGGATTTATTATTTTTAATGAGGGTAGATATATTTAAATAAAAGAAACATATTTGGCTCCAGCCAGTTAATGCTCATTCCTGTCAAATGACAGAAAACACATACCAGACCCAAAATAGCTGCCCGCATTAAGAAGGCCATAAATTTTGCATTTCTCAACGAAATCGCACAAAATTGGTACTTTTGGAATCATGGCTATGAGCCTGACACACAAAAATCAAGAAATTCTGAGATTCGGTGAGATATCAATGGAGATTTTTTTATAAAACGTGGCTGAGTTCATAACAGTGTTTTATTTGGTGGTTGGGAGTGCAATTAAGAGGCATGGTCATCATTCTTTCTCTGCTGCAGCACCTGGGACAGTATGGGGAGCCTTTTGCAAGTAATATACAATCATTTTACTCCATTTAATGCCTCTTACAGGTGGTTGAAGGACAGATTTCGGGATTTCCATTTTCCCTTCCCTTTTCCTTCTCATTTTTCTATAAATTGGAGTGTTGGGCTCATTGTAAAGGGGAGGTAGTTCTTTGTAGCAAAGCTCTGTCAAAAATGCTTTGTGAAGCCAATGTACTGTAGGCCCTTGTAGTGGACTCCTTGCATGGTGATCCAGGCCCTTATCTTGTAATAGATTGAACTGTGCATATCATGAAGCAATAAAATATCAATTTGTGGATGTATCTTCCCCTGCTATGTTATCTTGCATTCTTCTTGCCCCTTTAATCTCTCTACAAGAATATTGTGTCTATTATTATGTTCTTGCAGGGATTCATTATCATTGTGTATGCTTGGAATATTGTTGTGAATGTATTTTGCTAGATTATGGAGAACTGTCATCACCTCTTCTAGTGTTCACTTTGCCTCTGTATTTCACACATTTGGAGACTACTCTCAGACTCTCCTTTTCTAGTGTATCACCGCTTTAGTGTAGGCCTTCATTTTATGCATTCTCTCTCCCTGGTCCATTGGAAATTTAGATTAGAATAGTTAGTTTCCCCTGCATTAGAGTAGATTGTGGCAGGTAGTTTAGGAGCAAGAACCAACTTTCTCTAGAGGTCTATCTCAAGTAGCAAGTCCCACAACTTGGAGATAGTACCCATGTTATCCAATCACACCGTGAGTTCAAGTATATGCACTTGTATAAGCATAAGGGTGCTAGGATTTGGTGATAACAAAAACTAAAACTAAACTAAGTATAAACTGGATCTCCATGTAGAATCCTCCATAGTTCTTCCTCTCTTGTTCCCATAGCTCCCTTCTGTCCAACCTGCATTTTTTAACAAAAAAATAGAACAAATGAGGAGAATAAAATGAAGGAAATGTTTTAATAGAAATTCATAAGGAAATTTAGGGCTAGTTTGGAACCCTAGGATCTAGTGGCCAAGATTGAATTGATCTAAGGGTGGAGGTTTCACCCTACTTCTTTTTGGTAGGAATGTTATTTAAAGTTTTAAATTAAACCCTTAAGGGTATGTGTAATTAGGGGAGTGGGGCCATTTAGGTGCCTTAGAGTGCTAAGCCTTTATTAGTCCTAAGTATTTTAGGAAATTAAAAAAGAGGTATGTAAGCTATTACGATAACGAAATTAATTTAATTAAGATCGAAGTTAGTAATATTTGGATTGAATATTAACTAAGAAAATAAAACAATTAACCAAGTAAATTAAACTATGGCACCTTTCTAGTTGGCCTTTAATTAGTGCACCTTATAAGTAAAATGATTTTTTTAAAGGTAATCTTCTAACTAGACCTAGACAATCGATCTTAAAGTTGAGTTTAGTGATGCAAGTTAATTTTTTTATGAACCCAAAGGGTAAAAAATGCTTGTAATCTTATTATAACTTAAACAAAAAAAGTAGGCGTAATTTTTGGGGTAAGTGTTAGGTGTTGGCGTGTTTTGAGAGAATTGTTTTTGCTAGCATTGCAAGTTACTTTTGCTGGCCTGCTAGGATTTATGTGACTTGGGGAAACATATTATAGGCATGATAAGCCCTTAGCTTTGCAATATTTTGTTATCTTTCACAAATCCATGAAATGAATTTATTCTCTTTCCTAAAATGGCATTTTGAACTAGATTTCGTGGTTGTATTATAGTAACTTTGATGTTACTTGCTTCCCTTCATTTTTACCTTATTCTCTGGTTTTGAACAACCTTGCTTGCAAAAAATAAAGGGGGATCTGCACATGGTTTATATTTCCCTATCCTAATCATTATATTTTTATGTATTTTGGTATTTTCCGGTTGAATCTCTTATGATTTTATTTTAACTTATAGTTAGTTATTATAAAAATAATTATAAAGTGTCCATATTCGCTCAGACATTTATACAAACTAATGATTTATGGAAGCCCAAAACTCTGATACAATATTGTGGGAATGAGCCTTGATAAAGGTAAATTATTTTGGGATTTCGGTTGGTGACAAGTCAGTCCACCTGGGTACTTTTGTCTTATGATCCTGTTTTTATATCGTTTTATGTGTGTAATATGTGGGTGATTAACCTCTACAATAAAAGAGGGGCATAGTAGTTTCGATGATAAAGTAGGAGATGGGTTCAGTTTTTAACCCTATCCATTCATGGTTAGAATCACTTTTCTTCTCATCATAATTGTGTTTGAAACAAGATGGATTAACTGTTGAACTTTAATACCATTATCAAATGGGTTGCATGACCACTATGAAGAGAAGATATTATGTATTTTAGGTATATGTGTGTAACTCCTTTGGATGATTAAAATTGATTCCCCCTTTAGGTCTAAAGAAATTTTGACATCCTTGTAAGGGTTGTAAAATTATGGAAATGAATCGAAATGAGAAAAGACTTTATTCTATCGAAAATCAATGGAAGGTATGTTTTATGAAATAGTATTGGCATAATTTTGGCTTGATACCAAAATGAGTATGGCACTGGAGTGTGTATAATCTATCTATTGGTCTTATCAACATGCTCAGAAAAAAAATTTTATCCTTCCAACTAACTTCTAGGTAGTCCATATTTGGGAGATTATGAGCTTTTTTTTTGTAACCTTCTTGGTTATCAAATGGCCGACCTATGTAGGTTCAATCTAGTTCTCTAATTTAAAATATATTTTTTGGGATTTTGTTGGGACTTGGAATTTCTAGATTTTAATAAATGTATACCTATAAATGAAAAATGAATATGGCTTCTGAGGACTCTTTTGATTAGTTTAAGTTCTATAAAGACTCAATTTTTATCTCATTACGTATGTTGTTGGGGTTAAAATACCTCATGGCCTTTCTCCTCTTATCAATAGGTCTAATTGTGTAAATGATAACTCAGGGTATAGTTAGTACCGGTGGGACACTCTTACCTCGCTAATTATTAATTCGTTACAATTTGAGCATGAAACCCTTGAGGTTTTGAGTACAAGTACCAATAGTATTTGGTTGATAATTCAGTCTACCCCTTTAATAGGGGACACCCCTTTTTCAAACACCCGAGTGCTATCCATGATGTTTTGGGGTGCTGATTTAGTCGGGATGAGATTTTATAAATCAAATCATTTGGGTATGGGGAGTGTTGAGTCTTTCCGTGTGCCCTTGGGTCCTTTTGGGAATGAAGTTTCTATCGGTGATAGTGTTTTTGCAAGGGTCTTTTGTGACTTTATTTTAGCTCTAATCTCCCTTGAACTAATATGTGTGGAATATTAATTAAATTTATGAACCCTTACGCTTGGTGTGTATGGAAAGTTGTAACCTTTTTGAGGCTCGTGTGTTAAGTCAGGAAATATCATTATGATGATAAAAAGGGATGTAGGTAACCATACAGAAATTGTTGATATAATTAAGTTAATTCCCTTTGTTTGACTTGGTAGAATTATAATGATCATTAATTTGATTGTTTAGTGACTTTTTATTTGATGGAAATTGTGTCTCTGAAATTATTCTATTAGACAAAATTTATTGTTAACTTATGGAATACCAAATACTATTGATTAATAATATGTTCCTAATTATATTATGGAGTATTAACTGTTGGTTTGGGGTATTTATTTCAATCATGTAATCTATATGATTACATGATTGAAATCTCAATACATCTGACACTCTATTCTAACTTATTAACATTTTGGTTATTTTTTTTCTATATTTATTAATTGTAATGTAAGTTGTTAGAAAATGAATTTTTGATTGATGTTTCGAGTATTAGATTTCAATCATTTAATCTATATGATTACATAATTGAAATCCTAATGCACTCAACACCCTGTGTTTGACTTATAAGACCAATGGCTCCCACTTGTTTTATTGTTTAAATTTTGTCAGTTAAAGAAAAGGTTTTAAAAAAATTTGTACTTATGACTCCCTTCTTGTTGGCACTATGAAAGTTTTAATGTGAATAAGAAGTTGCTAATGTTTTAGAGCTTGAACATTTTCACTAAATAGAAGGGTTCCTTTCATGATATTATTAAATAATAGCTTACTATTCCAATGTGTAGCTTTTATCATGCTTAGTTCTCGTGAACTGACTCAAGTTAATACTTATGCAGATGGCTTATGCGAGTAGATAAAGGAAAAATTTGTAAAGGTTTCATCGGTTTGTTTTATGAAGTTCCTTATACGAATGTTTAATGTGTTGCAAATCTTGAAATGGTACTTGCAAAGGAGTTTAGAAGGCCTCTTGCCTTCGATTTTTTGTTTTTGTGAAATAAAGATGTCTTATCCTGTTGTAGCAAAACTTGTAATTATCTTTGTGAGGAATAAAACTTGATCATCACCTTCTTGTGTGTATTTTATTTATTATATTATTACAGTCATGAAAATGTTGTAGTGGGGCTTGACTAATTTTGTTACCTTCTTGTTCTCATCCAAATTCAATCGAATCTTTTGACACCTTTGGATTGTGTGCCATGTCGAGTAGAAATGTTAAAACGATGTTTATTTTTCTCGAGGAGTAATGGTAATTTATTCTTACGGGTCATAAAACTTTCATGTTTAATAACCCTCCATGGTATCGGTACCAATGCTATTCTAGGCATGTTTTAGTGGTTGGGAATCCTTTTCTAAAGATAATCAAAATAATGAAATAAATTGAATACATAGATGAATAAATAAATAAGATAATAATGAAGTTATACTTGGTTGATAAAATTAAGAGTCTTTAATTTGAAATAAAGTACTTATCTACTGGTGTAAAAGAATATACCCTCGCTAACATTAAGCTATGAATTAAACTTTATTATCTTGGTTGTGAAATTATAAGTATTAAAAAAAAGTAAAATCATTATTGGTTTTTGGGGTTATAGTTATGTCTTAGTTAGTAGGGGAGTTTGAACAAGAACACTTTAAGTCTAATGCTTCATTTTTGGGAACCCCTTGTGAATCCCTTAACGAACTTAATCAAGGGAATACTAAATGAAGTTTTTACCCAAATCTAGCTGAACTATCAAGTCTCATTAAAAGACCAGTTAATAACTAGAGAGATCATGATGGTGAAATAAATTGACCTTATCACTTTAAATATTGCCATAGTATATTGTAATCTTCTCTTAAGAGTGGTAAATAGTTGATTCTTGCAAAAGGAGGTTATAGTTTGGAAACCTTATGGTACTCCACTTCAGTTGGACCTTACACTCGTTACCTTGTGCAAGGGAGGTCTAAATCAAGATTTTGTAGCTTGTGTTGGTTTAAGATAATCTTATGGGGATTGGTTCACCCCACCTCCCTTCTAGTGTTAACCTAATAATTGATCAATCCAATAATTTTCACATTAAAGATGACCCTCTTTCGGAAATTTTTACCCAAGCCTAATCTCTCGAAGTGTAAAAGAAAGGATTTTAACCCTTGTAAGAATAATTTTCTCAAATCAAACTTGAATCTCCTAGAATGTAAGATAAAGTTTTAAAGGCATGTTTTAGTAAAATAAATAACCTTAAGAAGATGTTTAGAGTGGGTTGTCCTGAACTGTAACTATGTACTATAGTTGGGTTCCTTGTGGTGTCTTGTTAAAGAGAAAAGTGAATTGTCCTTGATGGGTGTTGGATATTCCGTGTTGCCTATGTTGTCATAGTTGTATCAGGTTGTTCAAAAAGTTAGTTGTAACCTTTATGTCCTCCTGTAATGTTGTTATATCCTTCAAACAAGTCAAAAACAATTATCCTGTGTTTTTTCTTTATTGTATTGTGTGTCTGAAATAGTGGGAATTACATATATGAATTTTATTATTTCAACATCATTAATATGGCCATGAGGCTAGAAAGGTATTCTATTATTTTGCACGAAATTATAACACAAAAAATTACGGGGGATAGGAGACTAACAACAAAGGAATGTGGGGTATTGGCAACATGTCACCATGGCAACTCGTGTATTTGTATGTCCTATATTGTTATTGTTTGTTTAGAGGTTCCTATAGAGGGATGACCTCCAATTATTACCATGGGGTTTGTGTGTATGTTTTCCTTTTTATTTATTTATTGTTGAGTATGTGATTTAGTTTGTGATGTAATTATTTTTTATCATTGTTGAGTAATTCGATTTAATTAATGGTTTAATCATGTTGATTAATGTTGGGAAATAAGGGATAAAATATGTAGAATAACCTCCCATAGAATCGCAACAGTAGAAACTAATATGCAGAATATATTACAGATCTCAAATAAAAGTGCAGAATAAAATAACACAACAAAAAGAGAGATTATTTAACGTGGTTTACCTAATTTTGGCTACATTCACCAAGAATCACTTTCTCAGATTTTATTACAAGCCATTTCTCTCTCAATACAATACCCAAATCTATTTGGAGCTATGCTCAACAAACTGTATAGAATTCACACTAGAATTAAAAACACATATGCAATGTTACATTTAACCCTACCATATGCACAAAACCACATAAGTAGACAACTACTTCATAAGTTTTACAAAACCATGGGCCAAAACCGTCCCAACAACCTATGGGTCAAAAATCCCGCGCATATGAGAAAAGCATGTTTCCCGGTATATCGGGCACATTTTAATGCCAAAAAATTTCCTTGAGACCCGGCGCGGCCCCAAAGCCCGACAAGACAACTATGGAAAGCGTACAATAATCTTAGTGTATAGTCTTCAACACTTTCTCACATGAAAACAGGCTTCACAACCTAACAATATCCCACTTGGAGACTAGTTTTCCTCTGAGAAAGCTTCTCTACCCTTCACTTGTTTCTGTGAAGCCCAACCAAAGCTAAACATAGTTTCATTTTTTCCCTTGTGAACACCTTGGTCATCATGTCTCCAAGATTCTAATTGGTGTTAATCTTCTCCAGCTTCAACTTCTCTTCCTCCAAAGATGTCCTTATGAAATGGTACCTTAACTGTATATGCTTTTTCCTAGAGTGGAAAGCTGAATTCTTAGCTAGGTGTATAGCACTTTGACTATCACCACAAAAATTTCCTTCCTCCTTCTTATGCCATAACTCCTCAAGCTATTGTTGTAACCAAATCATTTCTTTACTTGCCTCTGTGGCAGCAACATAATCATCCTATGTGGTTAACAAAGCCACCAAATTCTGTAGTCGTGAAATCAAGCTCACTTCTGTCCCACCTACATTGTAAACATAACTTGTCGTGCTCCTCCTACTGTCTACATCTCTAGCCATATCTGAATCTACATAACCACACAAATTGGTGTTTGATCCACTGTAGCACAAAACTGTCCCCATGGTCCCTCTCAAATACTGAAGGATCCACTTTACTGCCTACCATTGATCTATACCTAGATCATTCATAAATCTACTCACCACTCCCAATGCATGGGAAATATCAGGCTTGGTACACACTGTGGCATATGTCAAACTACCAACCGTTGTTGAGTAAGGAACCTTGGACATCTGGTTTCTCTCCTGCTCTATCTTGGGATACTACATTGATAACTTAAAATGGCTTGCTAAAGGAGTCCCAACTAGTTTAGCATCCTGTTGTCCACTCAAAATTCCCCGCTCTGTCAAAAGTAAAAATTTCAAAATTTTGAGTTTAAATGTCTTTTCTGTCGAGCTGGTGGTGTGGAAAAAGTCTTGAAGTCGAAAAAATCTAAGTTCTGGGTCATTCCGTAAGTATTTCGGGCCTGTCGGACATTTTTGTCCCAACTGTCCCAAGTGCAAACGGGTCTTCTGTTCTCCGATCAGCCGAAACCTCTGAATTTGTCCCATTTTTGGGCCCGTCGGAAGTTTTTGTCCCAAGTGTCCTGTCATCACCAATCCGGCACTATGATAATTCTTCACCGGGAAATCCTCGTGCTATGATTATTTACTAATGCACAGCCTTTAGTTTGGTGGATGTAATCTGGAAACAAAACAACAACCGAACACAAGAATACCATTGACTATGATAAGACAGAATGACGACAAATCTGAAATATCAAAATAAATTATAATATTAACATGAAACTGTTACAATCTCACCCATGAGATACTTCAACAAGACTATGGGAGAAACTTTACAATTACACCTCTTGATGGCTTCTTCAACACACCTTTAACTGATGGCTTCCTTCGCATACTTCCTACAATATTTCTCACTACTTCTTTCTATGCTAAATGAGGGGGGTGGCCTCTCTATTTATAGAACTTCCAGGCTTATCCATCCTATCTCTAAGATAGGATAAGAAATCCACTCTGACGAATCATATTCCATACCTTAACTCTTATCTGTACATGTAAGCTTATCTGTTAAGATAAGATAAACCTTATCATTTTACATGGGTTCCACATTTTTAGACTTTTTACAAATAAAATACACAAAATATTTATGACCTCACTCCTTGTCCTTATTACCAATATAATATTTCTAATTCCTAATCATGTAGACCCTACTTCTCTAATTACCCAAACTTTGACGTTTTAACATTACCGGACCACTTACGACAAATATTTACTTTTTACAACATTCCTATTGTACTTTGACTGTTACCGTACTCCACATTATTGGCGACACCGTACTGACGGCACCGTTATCTTCTATCAGACGCTACTACTAATTATACTTAACAACATCCTATTCCTAATACATACATTAATGAAATATAAATTATGGAGGAAAATTTTAGTGTCGACATCTTCCCCCTTCCTAGCTTCTACTCCGTCCTCGGAGTAGACTATTCTGGTGCTTTGAAAATCTTCAACTTGTCATGGTTGACCCATTTCGTAATGGGAGTGCCATCCAATTCCTCCAGTCGGTACGTACCATTTTCATGCACAGCTACTATTTTGTAGGGCCCCATCCATTTTGGAAGAAATTTTCTCTGTCTTCTTTTTTTGTATCTGGAATCATATACTAGAACCAAGTCATTCACTTGAAATGGAGACCACCGGATCTTTTGATCAAAGTACTCCTTCTGCTTCATTTTCTTCTTATGGCTTGTATCCTTCGCTATTTCCCTCATTTCTTCTAGCAAATGAAGATGTACCAACCTTTCTTTTACTGAATCATTTTCATCCATCCTTTCATTTTTCATAACTCTCACAGTGGGAATATCAAACTCAATAGGAAGAACTAGATCAATGCCATAGGCCAATTGAAATGGGGAGTATCCTGTTGCTGACTTTGATGTTTCCCTATACGCCCACAATGCTGCATGAATCCTCTTATCCCATTTATGTACCTGCAAGGCTGCATCTTTTGCTAGAATTTGACACAGCAAAAAATTTGTTCGTTCCACCTGTCCATTTGTGCTTGGCTTGTATGTTGTTGCCTTCCTGTGCTTAATAGAAAATTTATTGACTAGGGCTTCTACCACCTCATTAATGAAGTGGCTTCCTTGATCTGTTACAATTTCTAATGGACAACCAAATCTGGTGACAATACGTTCATATATGAACCTTGCCACTTCATCCATAGAAGCTGTCTTCAATGGCCTAGCTTCAACCCACTTGGTTAAATAATCTGTGGCAACTACAATATACTTATTTTGGTGTGATGTAGTTGGAAGTGGACCTACAATGTCTATTCCCCACTTTTCAAAGGGACCAAGGGGAAGAATAGGACATAATGGAGCTGATGAAGTCTTACGGTTACCATGTGTTTGACAAATATCACATGTCTTACAATAATTATAACAATCTTTAAAAAGAGTGGGCCAGTGATAACCTGCATCCAAGATCCTTCTTGCTGTAAGTTGTCCAGAGAAGTGCCCTCCACATGTACCATTGTGGAATTCTTCTAGCAGCTCCTTTCCTTGATCACGTCCAACTGCCCTCTTGTACTGTCCATCAGGTCCTATTCAAAATAATGCTCCATGCAGAATAGAATATGGACGACTGGCTTGAGTAATCTTTCTCTTAGTCTTTGCATTGGCACCATCAGGAAACTTGAATTCATTCAGATAATTCCAAATATCTATGTATTCACTAGGGATTGTGTCAAGGGAGAACAATGCTGCATCGGGAAAATCATCATCATCACAAGATGATCCTAAACCATCATAGGCTCGAGAGAGTGCATCTGCATTGACATGCTTCTTTCCTAGCCTATCTATAATATCAAATTCAAATTCTTGTAGCAAAATTATCCATCTTGCTATCCTCCCTGATGGGTTAGGCTTATTGACAATATATTTCAGAGCCTGATGATCCGTTACAACTATAAATTTCTGTACCCTAGCAAGTAATTTCTAAACTTCTTTACAGCAAAAATGATAGCCAGAGCCTCTTTTTCAGTTACAGTATAGTTTACCTCAGCACTGCTCATTTGTCTGCTCCCAAAGTAAATTGGATGTTCATTCCCATTTTCATCCTTTTGGCTCAAAGTACTACGTAGTGCTGCATCTGAGGCATCAGTGTACACAATGAATGGCTTGCTCCAATCTGGATTCTTCAAAACAGGTGAAGACACCAGGGCTTCCTTCAGTTGTCCAAAAGCTTCATGCACCTTGTTTCCTGGTTCATAAGCAACATCCTTCTTCAAGAACTAGGTTAGTGGCTGTGCAATCTTTGAGAAATTCTTGATGAACCTTCTATAGTAACCCACATGGCCTAAAAATGATCTCAACTTACTTCTATTCATAGGAAATGGTAAATCTTTGATTTTTGAAACTTTATCAGGATCAGTACCAATACCATCTCTGGATACAACATGCCCTAACAAAACGCCTTTAGAACATCCAAAGACACACTTTGTAGGGTTTAGTGAGGCTTGTGCTTCATCTAACCTTTGAAATGCTGTCTCCATCTGGTGCAGGTGGTCCAACTTGCTCCCATAGATGCAAAAATCATCCAGAAATACTCTGATGAAGGTCCCAATGTAGGGTTCGAACACCCTATTCATCAAACGCTGGAATGTTGCTGGAGCATTACACAACCCAAAAGGCATAACTCTATAAGCAAACGTTCCCCAAGGAGTGGTGAACGTGGTCTTCAGCTGATCTTTCTCTGCTATACGAACTTGGTTGTAGCCGCTATATCCATCAGCAAAACTATAGCACTCCTGGCCAGCTACTTCGTCCAAGATCTGATCTGAAAATGGAAGAGGGTAATGATCCTTCTTTGTTGCCTTATTGAGCTTCCTATAATCAACACAAATGCGTAGCTTCCCATTCTTTTTTATTGAGATCACAATGGGAGAAACCCATTCTGAATTCTCCACAGCAAATATGAATCCTGCATCAAGCAACTTGTCTATTTCTTCTTTTACAGTCTTGGAAAAATTAGGATTCATTCTATATGGCATTTGCTTTATGGGCTTAGCACCATCTACCAGCTCAATACAATGTTCTACCCAACTTACTTGGCGGAGTTCCTTGTAATCAAAAGTGAATAGGTGTATGTACCTTCGAAAGAGCTGGAGGTAGGATTCCTTCTCACTCTCCATCACAGCATCACCAATCTTTATTTGTTGGAGACGATCATCAACTTCTTCTTCAGATAATTTTATGGGGTCCTGGGTTGGTGTGACTGGAAGCATATCCATGACTGAAACATCAACCTCACTTTCTTCATCTTCAGTGTCCACTTCACTGGTGCTAGAGTAATCAGAGGATGTCCAATCATCAGTTTCATCACTTGAATCCACAGGTTCTGCTTTATGATGTCGAGGGATCACGTTTATCTTCACCCTCTCTCTACCACGTCCAAGTGTCATGAAACCTTCATTCCAGTAGTTTCTTGCATGAACTCTCCTTAGCCATGGTCTTCCCAGCAGCATTGGGTACGCAACAGTACCATTTTTCATCACCTGAAAGTCTACCACACATACAACACCCATAACAGATATTGCCACATTTGAAACTACACCTTCTGGTTTAGTTTTTCCCTTATTTAATGACCTTAACATAAGTGTTGAAGGGCGATCAATTTTTAAACCCAACATATTCATTACAGACTCGGTCATTACATTAACTGCAGCACCTCCATCAACTAAGACATCATGAATTGAAATACCATTACATAATACCTCAGCTTGTGGAGCATAGGGATCTGCCTCTGCCTCCAAAACAGGGACCTCAACCTCCTTCCTTCTTCGAGCATTGAGTCCACCTCGCAACTCCCGCCTCTTCTCAGAAGACATAGCCAAGAGTTGACCATATGTAATATTTGCAGGCCTTTTGGATAGATCTTCCAAGATGGAGTATGGTCCTTGCCCCTGTGAAATCAGAAAATCCTGCACACCCAACTTTCTTCTCCTATGTTTCTTACTAGTTTCTTCTTTCATCTTCTTAGGATCATTTCCATCTTGATTATCTTTTTCTTTCTTTCTTTTTGTTACAAACACATCTACTTCATTATTTTTGCTCTTATCTACTACATCAAAAGAATTCATAGGTGCTTTTCCTTTATCATTATCTCCCTTACCAGATGTAGAAGCTCTATCTGGATCAATTATACTTATAATGACCCTTTTTATAACAACCATAACAAACAACTTCAGAAATATTTCTTTTTGGACCTCTATCTCCTCCCTGAGAACTAAATTCCTTTCCTTGAAGAAGATTAATAGTTAACTGACCCATCTTTTTGAGCAGATCTTCATACTCAGTAGATGTATTAGGAGAAATATTTGTGCTCACCGGGAGTGGTTGTGGATTCAGGACCAAAGGTGCTGGTGTAGGCTCTACTTTAGCAACAATTTCTTTGGGCTCCTCTTCCATGCTTTCTTCTTGCCTTCTTGCAATCTCCTTTGCTTGTTCAATGGTAGCTGGGTGGTCATACTTCACTCGTTGTCTGATCTCTGGCTTCATCCCAAGAATGAAGTGCTTACAGAGGAGATTATCCATGCCATTCATCAACCCATCTGCTAGTCCTTCCTTCCGGATCTGGGCATCGAGCTTCCTCCTTAGCTCTAGAACACGAGCATGATAATCCCTTATCTTCTCCTTCTCTCCTTGGGATAGCTTTGTGATCTCGATCATGAGATCTGCATATTTTTGTTGTTCACCAAATTCTTCAAGAAAACTTTCAGTTAATAAATCCCATGAATTTTTCACATTATCTCCTAGTGTTTCAAACCACCTAAGTGCTGATCCATCCAAAAAGGTAGGAAAAAATTCAGTCCATTGTTCCCTTCTTATAAGGCCATTACAAATACAAGATCGCTTAAATTCTTGAATGAAAGAAGAAGCATCTTCATTAGATTGAGCTGAAAAAACGGGAATCTTTCCCATTTTCAAAAGTAACCACCGTGAAATACCAACTCACAAGTACAATCAACAAGACTTATGTGCACAAATAATTGGAATTACTATAGAAATGACCACGGTAAACTATGGTAAAACTTGACTTACTACGGTAAAAACTGATTTGACTGTGGTAAACACTATTCACGGTAAAAAGTGACTTACTGCGGTTACTACGGTGAACTTTACTGCGGTAAATACTATTCACGGTAAAAAGTGAAGTTACTGCGGTAAATACTATTCCCAGCAAAAAGGACTTTACCAAGGTAACTACTATTCATGGCAAAAATGACTTTAACATGGTAACTACTATTCACGGTAAAAATGACTTTACCATGGTAACTACTATGCACAGTAAAAACAAGGTTACCCTCCAATTGATTTTTGACTAAGTGGGAATATCTCTCCAGAAAATCCACCAACGAGGAATGGTCCCGGCAACGGAACCAAAATGTCATCACCAATCCGGCACTATGATAATTCTTCACCGGGAACTCCTCGTGCTATGATTATTTACTAATGCACAGCCTTTAGTTTGGTGGATGTAATCTGGAAACAAAACAACAACCGAACACAAGAATACCATTGACTATGATAAGACAGAATGACGACAAATCTGAAATATCAAAATAAATTATAATATTAACATGAAACTGTTACAATCTCACCCATGAGATACTTCAACAAGACTATGGGAGAAACTTTACAATTACACCTCTTGATGGCTTCTTCAACACACCTTTAACTGATGGCTTCCTTCGCATACTTCCTACAATATTTCTCACTACTTCTTTCTATGCTAAATGAGGGGGGTGGCCTCTCTATTTATAGAACTTCCAGGCTTATCCATCCTATCTCTAAGATAGGATAAAAAATCCACTTTGACGAATCATATTCCATACCTTAACTCTTATCTGTACATGTAAGCTTATCTGTTAAGATAAGATAAAAGTCTTATCATTTTACATGGGTTCCACATTTTTAGACTTTTTACAAATAAACTACACAAAATATTTATGACCTCACTCCTTGTCCTTATTACCAATATAATATTTCTAATTCCTAATCATGTAGACCCTACTTCTCTAATTACCCAAACTTTGACATTTTAACATTACCGTAGACCACTTACGACAAATATTTACTTTTTACAACATTCCTATTGTACTTTGACTGTTACCGTACTCCACATTATTGGTCGACACCGTACTGACGGCACCGTTATCTTCTATCAGACGCTACTACTAATTATACTTAACAACATCCTATTCCTAATACATACATTAATGAAATAGAAATTATGGAGGAAAATTTTAGTGTCTGACAGTCCCGAACTTATTGTGCGAGTTGTTCCATTTTCGGCCGATTCAAACCCGATTTTGTCCGACAACTGTCCCGAGTTCCAAATTGCTCTCTGATACCATTTTTGGCCGAAACCCCCGAGTCGAGCGTACTTCAGAGCTCTTTATCCCATTTTCAAAAGTGCGCCCTGTTTTAATTTCGCCCGAACAGGCCAAACCACGTACTCCGGAACTTTTTGTCCCGAATGTCCCAAGTCCAAAAGGGCCTTTTGTTCCATTTTCGGCTGATTGACGCCTCGAACCGCGCTTTCATGTCCCAAATGTCCCAAAGTTAAAAAAGTGCAAGTTGTCCCATTTTCGGCCGAAACTCCCGAGTCGCGCACTTCGCTCTTTTCCGTCCCAATTGTCCCAAAATGCATTTGTGAAGTCCTCTCCCTATTTCGCCCGAATCGGCCAAGCCGCGTGTTTCGCGCATTCGCATCTCACTTGTCCCAAGCGAACCAACGGTCATCCATACTTAGTTTCCCGCTCTTCCCGAATATGCTATTTTTCAAAATATGAATTCAAATGCGCATTAATTATCCTTCTCTCTCCTCAACGGCTATGTAACGGGAAAAACTTCCTTTGCAATTCTTACATTGTTTCGAACCCTTGCAATTTGAAAACCCGTGCATGTCCCCTCCCTCTGAAACTCCTTTCCGAGCCTGGTTTGCAGCTCTGTTATTATCAATATGAAGATCAAGATCCTGGAGGAGGCTTGGGAGAACTAAAGAAGCAGTTACGAAGGACGAAACTTTCAAGATTATCAGTTACATCAGTTTGATAAAGATATTCATTGTCATTCTCAAGATAAAAATTCTACACGTGTCCCTCGTGGCAAGGACATGGCTGAGACGTGGAAGAAACTCAAGCAGCGGTTTCCAAAGACAGTGGGTCCCTCTCAGAACTGGCCACCTGTCTCCTTCCCCTTCCTTCTCTCTTCTTCGCCATTCCTTTCGTATTCCATGTAATTAGTTAAGAAATTGCGTTTGGCATTCCTTAACTATTCTCTAGTTAAAAGAAACGGTTACGAGGAGTAACCGAATTGTAAGCTATATAATGGCCTTCTTTGCGCCATTTTAAAAAAGAGGAAGAACTTGGCATATTTTCTGGAAGTGTAAATAGATCAGAGAGAAATCAATACAAAAGGGCTTTCCATTCATTGTCTATCCAATCTCTGTTATCTCTGTGTTTTCTTTTAATTTCGTGAAGATCATTTGTTTCTAGTTCGTTAGTCTCACTGATTGCATATTTTCAAATATTGCGAGTATAGTGATCTTGTATAACCAAGAAGGAACTTTGTGTCCTTGATTAATGAATCTGAAGAAGATTATTTACAGAACTTTGTGTCTGGTAATCTCATCTTGTACAAATGATCTTGTTTTAAATTCACTGCAACTTCGTATACATAAAGGATTATTCTGCTATCTATAATCCTGCATGTTGCTCTTCTGCTCACCCTCGTATTCCCTTTCCTCAGTCCTTTTGTAACTGATGATCCTTGTGGAAAACACTTTCGTAATATCCAAGTTCAACTATAAAATCATGTTTTGTATATTTGTAAATAAGTTCGTTTCTGAATAAGGGAACCTCTCCCATTAAAGAGGAGGGACTTCTTGTCCCCTGACTGTTGCTCTTCTTAAAAGTCCTATTTGACGACCAACAGTTTTTGGCGACTCCGCTGGGGAAAATCACATTCCAGTTCTGTAATTTTTGATCATCTTTTGATCTGGCGACTCCGCGTTTCACTCGAGGGAGAAGGGCCCTTGGTATTGAAGATTCTCAGTTTCAGCTTTTGGAGCAACAGGGTTTTCCTTTCCCTTCAACAAGAAATAGAAGGACTCGTTCGACAAGCACTCCACCTGTTCAAGATAGAAGTCCTACGGGTGGTATTCCTTCAGAGCCTGCTAGTCCCAATCTACGAGCTTTGATCCTAGCCGGTGTTACAGTTCCCCTCCAAGCCGTATTTCCAAGAATGGCGGCACATTGCCATGGGGTCATCGTGTCGGGCCTCTGGCCCTTACTCAGCCTTTGCATGAGTTACCCAGAGGTAACCGGAAGAACTTCCCCAAATTCAAAGGCGATGGCAAAGTGCACCCTGACGAACACATCGCAGCCTTCGTTGTTGCATGTGGAGTTCTGGGAGTCGAATATGAAGACGTCTCCGTAAGGCTGTTTGTTGAGACGTTACAAGATAATGCTGCTGATTGGTTCTATCACCTTCCGGCCGGTGCTATAACCGACTGGGACACAATGAGAACTCAGTTCGAGAACCGTTTCAAGCCGGCAGAAGATGTGCATGCCTTGCTTGCCCAGGTCTCTCAGATAAAGAAAGATTCACAAGAGCCCATGAGGGAATTTGTGGCCCGGTTCAACAGGTTGGTAAATAAAATTCCAACGCCTACCCGACCTGTCGACCAAATTCAAAAGTGTTTCTTCCTAAATGCTCAATCGCCCAAAGTTAGTTATGCACTAAGAAGGGCTAATCTCGGAACACTAGCTCTGGATCAAGAACTGGCTGTTAGTATCGAAGATGACTTGATCATGTCAGGGAAGTTGAGAAGAGACCCTCCCAAATCTAAGTCTGCTGCTTCTTCCTCTTCCACCCCTGGACCTAGTACTGATCCATTAGTCCAGAAACTCGCAAATGATCTTGTCGCTATAAAGAAACAGTTGGCTCAGCATGCCCCGTATGCAGATGTTCCAAGAAGAAATTTTCAGCCCAGAAATCGTTTGCCTGCTCCTCACACAAGACTAGCACTTGAAGGACCTCCTGTTAAGGTTCCTGTGAACGCAACCTGTGAAGTTGAAGAGCCAGATGATGATGAAGCTTGCGAGGAGTTTGTGGAGGAATTTGATGATGAGGCAGAGGAACTTGAGGGATCTCGGGTTAATTTCTTTACCACCGAGGGCGTTGATGATGGAGATGATTATGATGAAGTGGTAGCAGACATGAATAGTGAATCATTTGCTGTCATGACTCGAGAACAGACAAAGCAGAGGGAGAAGGTGACACAGCCCATAAAGAAATCCAAGGAGCAGTCGGCAACTATTCCTGTAATTGCAAAAAGAGGATCTCCTATCCCTACTTCGTCTGCACCAAAGGTGAGTCCTATCAATCCCGCTACCAAAGTTGCTTCTTCTTTTTCTCCTAAAGTTGATAAGCCTAGAATTCCAAATGACGATGGCCCGTCCACTTCTGGGTCTTTTGATATTGTTGATCACCTGAAAAAGACCAAGGTCCAAATCTCAGAAGCTGAGTACTATCAAACCCACCCCAAAGCTTTTGCCAAGATGATTCAATTTGTAAATTCCCATTCCAAGACCACCTCTAAAGGCCTTTTGCCTACTCCTCCTTCTGCACCACAGCCAAGTCTGGTAGCTGCTGTCACCTCCCCTGGTGACAAAATTAAACCATTTTATGTAACACTTCTTATAGCTGGTCATAGGCTCAGTAATTGTGTCATTGACTCAGGAGCCTCAGATAACGTAATGCCTGCTAAAGTAGCTCATGCTTTAGGCCTGACCCTCACTCGCACTTATGGATCCTGTTACTCCATGGAAAGTAAAGAAGTGCCCCTGGTCGGGAGGATTAAGGATGCGCAAGTGGCTTTTGCTGCCTTGCCTGAAAAGAAAGTGTTGGCTACCATCCTAGTAGCAGACATTCCTCCTTCTTATGGAATGTTGCTAAGTAGAAACTTCTGTAAAGATGTGGGTGGGGAAATCCAAATGGACTGGTCACACGCACTCATACCTGTCAATGGACAAATGAAGAAACTGTTGCCTGAGAAACAATCTGAGTATATTGTGCAGAAAACGGATGATCCTAAGGCACAAATACTCTATGAAGATATGGGTCATGGCAATTACATGATTATGTCCCCTGATGAAATCCAACCCCCCAAAGTGTCTCCTAAAGATCCCAATGGTGTTTGGATTTTAGAATTTGATGGAAGTTGTTCCTCAGCTGGTTCTGGAGCTGGCGTCCTGCTAGTGTCACCTGAAGGATGCCTACATCCTTTTTCATTTAAGTTGCAGTTCGAAAACACTAATAATACAGCAGAGTATGAGGCTCTCATTCTTGGACTGCAAGTGGCCAAAGAACAAGGTGTGAAGAACCTTCTGGCTCGTGGTGATGCAGAGTTGATTGTAAAGCAGGTCAGAAATCTCTTTCAGGTAAAAAATGGGAGACTGAAGCATTACCGGAATCAGGTTTGGGATTCCATTGAATTCCTTGATGCTTTCTCTATTGAGGCAATACCTAGGGAAAAGAACAGCAGGGCTGATTCACTAGCTGTCTCAGGGTCACTACTGATTCCCCATCCTGAATTCTCTCAGGACAAATTCACCATTGAAATGGTCCATCGGCCGAGTGTACCTGACGACACCAATAACTGGCAAGTTTTCAACGATGATCAGCATTTGCTTTCCTTCCTGGAACTCAAGGGTAATTTTGAACAACTGTATTTTGAGGGAAGTGACAACCTGCCTCGTGAAAGTGTGTCCTTTGACCAAGCTGTCACCCAAGGAGAAGAAACAGATCAGGAAGGGTGCATTAAACTCAAAGGAAATAAGATTCCTAAAGGTTTGGTGAGTCTGGAGGAATTGTTTGATAAACATGACAGGTATGTGAAATCTAAAGCTTCTACTGGACCTCAGCAATCAGCCGAGTATGATAAGATTGATATTGGGAGTTCTAATGACCCTAAGCTAGTAAATATTGGAAAATGTTGTACGGCAGATGAGAGGAGAAAAGCAATTGATCTTCTAAGAAGGTATAAGGACGTTCTTGCATATTCTTATGAAGATCTGAAAGCCTTCAAGCCAAAAGATATGCAGCACTCTATCCCTCTCAAACCAGGAATTAAGCCTTTCAAGCAGAAACAAAGGCAGTACAACCCCAAAATAGCTGACACCGTCTTTCAGGAGATTCAGAAGTTGTTGAAGGCTAAAATTATTTTTCCTATTCACCATTCGACATGGATTGCAAATATTGTGCCTGTCAGGAAGAAAAATGGTGAGATCCACATCTGTGTTGATTTCAGGAACCTGAATCAGGCTTCTCTGAAAGATAACTACCCTTTGCCTATGATGGATCAGATATTGCAAGCAGTAACAGGATCTGAAATGTTATCTATGCTTGATGGATTCTCGGGATACAATCAGGTAGAGGTTGATACTGCAGATCAACACAAGACAGCCTTCACCACTCCTTGGGGTACCTTTGCCTACAAGAGAATGCCTTTTGGGCTTATTAATGCTGGTGCCACTTTCCAGAGAGCTATTGGAATGTCTCCTTTTCAAGTGGTGTATGGAGTAGAAGCTCAGTTACCAGTGACAGTGGAGCTGCCAGCCTTGCACCTAATGAAGGCCATTGAGGATACTAGTTTCAGTGATGCTCTGGATAAGAGAATTATGTACCTGCACAAACTGAACGAGGACAGATTGGAGGTTGCTGATAGGATATCTGTTCACCAGCAGAAGGTAAAGGCTCTGTTTGACAAGAAAGCTAGGTTCAGAGAGTTCCAAGTTGGAGATACCGTGCTGTTATGGGACAAAAGACATGAACCTTGTGGCAGCCATGGAAAGTTTGATTCCCTGTGGCTTGGGCCTTTCAAGATCAGACACTTTGCTGGTAAGAATTCTTTCTATCTTGATTACATGGATGGTTCCCCTCTCCCACTTCCTTATAGTGGGCAGTATCTCAAGTTGTTCAAGTCCTAGGTGACTAGGGAGTCCCTTTGTATATTCTGTACAGTGTTTTCCTTCTGTTGTTTTGGTGTGTTTCCCTTCTGTTGTTTTTGTGTGTTGCCCTCTGTGTTGGTCTGTTTTTGACTCTGTTGCCCAATGGATAAGGCACTGGTCTGCTTCACCGAGTTTGTCTAAGTTCTTGCCTTGTCTCATTCCTTGAATTTATGCCAAGTCATCCCCAGAAGGAGCCAGCTGTTGTCCACTCAAAATTCCCCGCTCTGTCAAAAGTAAAAATTTCAAAATTTTGAGTTTAAATGTCTTTTCTGTCGAGCTGGTGGTGTGGAAAAAGTCTTGAAGTCGAAAAAATCTAAGTTCTGGGTCATTCTGTAAGTATTTCGGGCCTGTCAGACATTTTTGTCCCAACTGTCCCAAGTGCAAACGGGTCTTCTGTTCTCCGATCGGCCGAAACCTCCGAATTTGTCCCATTTTCGGGCCCGTCGGAAGTTTTTGTCCCAAGTGTCCCAAACTTATTGTGCGAGTTGTTCCATTTTCGGCCGATTCGCCCGATTTTGTCCCAACTGTCCCGAGTTCCAAATTGCTCTCTGTCCCATTTTCGGCCGAAACCCCCGAGTCGCGTACTTCAGAGCTCTTTGTCCCATTTTCAAAAGTGCGCCCTGTTTCAATTTCGCCCGAACCGGCCAAACCGCGTACTCCGGAACTTTTTGTCCCGAATGTCCCAAGTCCAAATGGGCCTTTTGTTCCATTTTCGGCCGATTCGCCTGAAACCGCGCTTTCATGTCCCAAATGTCCCAAAGTTAAAAAAGTGCAAGTTGTCCCATTTTCGGCCGAAACTCCCGAGTCGCGCACTTCGCTCTTTTCTGTCCCAATTGTCCCAAAATGCATTTGTGCGTCCTCTCCCTGTTTCGCCCGAATCGGCCGAGCCGCGTGTTTCGCGCATTCGCGTCTCACTTGTCCCAAGCGAACCAACGGTCATCCATACTTAGTTTCCCGCTCTTCCGAATATGCTGTTTTTCAAAATATGAATTCAAATGCGCATTAATTATCCTTCTCTCTCCTCAATGGCTATGTAACGGGTAAAACTTCCTTTGCAATTCTTACATTGTTTCGAACCCTTGCAATTTGAAAACCCGCGCATGTCCCCTCCCTCTGAAACTCCTTTCCGAGCCTGGTTTGCAGCTCTGTTATTATCAATATGAAGATCAAGATCCTGGAGGAGGCTTGGGAGAACTAAAGAAGCAGTTACGAAGGACGAAACTTTCAAGACGTCGGTTACATCAGTTTCCAAAGATATTCATTGTCATTCTCAAGATAAAAATTCTGGCGTGTCCCTCGTGGCAAGGACATGGCTGAGACGTGGAAGAAACTCAAGCAGTGGTTTCCAAAGACAGTGGGTCCCTCTCAGAACTGGCCACCTGTCTCCTTCCCCTTCCTTCTCTCTTCTCGCCATTCCTTTCGTATTCCATGTAATTAGTTAAGAAATTGCGTTTGGCATTCCTTAACTATTCTCTAGTTAAAAGAAACGGTTACGAGGAGTAACCGAATTGTAAGCTATATAATGGCCTTCTTTGCGCCATTTTGAGAAGGAGGAAGAACTTGGCATATTTTCTGGAAGTGTAAATAGATCAGAGAGAAATCAATACAAAAGGGCTTTCCATTCATTGTCTATCCAATCTCTGTTATCTCTGTGTTTTCTTTTAATTTCGTGAAGATCATTTGTTTCTAGTTCGTTAGTCTCACTGATTGCATATTTTCAAATATTGCGAGTATAGTGATCTTGTATAACCAAGAAGGAACTTTGTGTCCTTGATTAATGAATCTGAAGAAGATTATTTACAGAACTTTGTGTCTGGTAATCTCATCTTGTACAAACGATCTTGTTTTAAATTCACTGCAACTTCGTATACATAAAGGATTATTCTGCTATCTATAATCCTGCATGTTGCTCTTCTGCTCACCCTCGTATTCCCTTTCCTCAGTCCTTTTGTAACTGATGATCCTTGTGGAAAACACTTTCGTAATATCCAAGTTCAACTATAAAATCATGTTTTGTATATTTGTAAATAAGTTCGTTTCTGAATAAGGGAACCTCTCCCATTAAAGAGGAGGGACTTCTTGTCCCCTGACTGTTGCTCTTCTTAAAAGTCCTATTTGAAAACCAACACATCCTACATATTAAATCTCTCTAAGACCTTCTTAATGTACTCTTCCTGAGATAAAGTCAACTTCCATTCCTTCCTATCCCGAGATATCCTCGTACCAGGGATTTGTTTGGCTTCCCCCAAATCCTTCATAGTAAAGGATTCACTTAGCTACTTCTTGCGTACTTTGATTTCCTGCATGTTTTCACCTGAAACCAACATGTCATCCACATGCAGACAAAGGATAATATAACTTCCATCCTAAAATTTCTTTTTATACATACAATGGTCAGAATGACATCTAATATAACCTTACTCCATTATGAAGCTATCAAATTTCTTATACCATTGACGTAGAGCTTGTTTCAATCCATACAAGCTCTTATTAAGTTTGCACATAACACTCTAGTTGTTGCATATATAGTTCCTTCTCCACATACACATGGAGAAATGTAGTATTTACATCAAGCTATTCTAAGTGCAAGTCTTCTGCTGCAACTATTCCTAGAACAGTTCTAATAGAAGTCATTTTTACTACAAGAGAAAAAATCTCATCAAAATCTATACCTTTTTTATGAGAAAATCCCTTTTTTCTGTGCAAACCCCTTGACCACCAACTGGGCCTTGTATCTTTTCTTTCCTCCTTATTCCTCTTTGACTCTGAATACCAACTTGTTCTGTAAAGATATTTTTCCTTCAGGTAGCTTAACCAAATCCCATGTCTATTTCTCCATGAGAGACTGATGCTTCTCGACCATGGCTTTCTCCCACTTCTTCCTAGCATCTACCTGCATTGCTTCATCAAAGATCTCTTGCTCTCCACTACCAGTGAGTAATAAATAATAAAGAAGGAGAAAAACGTTCAGGGTCTCTTCTTACCCTAGAAGACATCCTCAATATAGGAGTTTGGGGTTTCTGTTGAGGAGGTTCCAAAACTTATTCATGTGTCACTTTCCCATCTGGAAGATCCTCTACTACTCCATATTATTTCTTGGATTCTTCCATGTTTTCATTTAACTTATTATTATACATGACTTTCTCATTAAAGACCACATCCCTAGATCGAATGATTTTCTTATCCTCAATACTCCAACATTTATATCCAAATTTATCACCACCATAAACAATGAAAGTACACTTTTCTGATTTAGCCTCTAGCTTGGTCCTATCATCGTTGTCTATATGGAAAAACACCTCACATCTAAAGACTCTAAGAAATGAATAATCAACTTTCTTACCATACCAAGCCTCCTCAGGTATGCCTCCATCCAAGGCACTTGAGGGTCCTCTGTTTATGAAGTACACAGTTGTGCTCACCGCTTCTGCCTAAAAAGAAAGAGGCAGTCCTGCATGTAACCTCATGCTCCTAACATGTTCAATTATTTTCATATTCATATTTTCTAACACCCTATTCTGCTATGCAGTTCTTGGAACTGTCTTTTTCCTGCGGATTCCATTCTTAGAACAATAATCATCAAATTAATTTATGTAATACTCACCTCTATTATTTGACCTGAGACGTTTTAGCTTAAGACTGGTTTCATTCTCTACTAAGGATTTCCATTTAACAAAAGTATCAAATACATAAAATTTGTTTCTAATACAATAAACCCAAACTTTCCTTATTGCATCATCAATAAAAGTAACATAATAACTTGAACCTCGAAGAGATGATATCAGAGTGCACCAGCTCTAACCTACTCTCTTTCTTTGTAGGTCCAATCTTGAGAAACCTTACTCGCTTCTATTTCCCATATATGCAATCCTCACATAATTCCAAACCTATTTATGTATATATGGGAAAATCCTTCTTTATGATCTCCATGCCCTTATGGCTCATATGACCAAGCCTATAGTGCCACAATGTTGTATCTACTTCTAAAGCCACAATATTACAAATATTATTTCTATAAGTTGTTAAATACAAGGTTCTAACCTTCTTACGTCTTTCCACCACAAGAGAACCGTTGGTAACCTTCCAAGATTCTGGTGTAAATATCACAGTACAACCATCACTTCCCTGTTGATATCAAATTTCATCTTAATGTAGGCACATGTCTGACATCCTTCAATAGCCAAGCATTCCCATTCTACATTTTAACCTGAACATATCCTTTTCTAAATATACTGCAAGGCTCCTTATCACCAAGAAAAACATGCCCAAAATATCCTTAAACATAATCAAAAAAATAATGCCTATGTGGAGTAGCATGGAAAGAAGCCCCAAAATCTAAAACCCAAGGTTCAGTAATATTATGCAAAGAAAGAATCAAAGCATCTTGACATTCATTACCCGTTGCCACATTTTAGTCCTTGTTTTCTTCCTTTTATTTCTTCTTTTCCCAAATCTCCCAACATTACTTCTTTGCATCCCAAGACTTTCCACGGTGCCAACATACTATCTTGCTTTTAGATTTTGACCTTGCCCAATCCTTTTATTTTCCACAACTTCCTCTATTCTTTTATCTCCCTCTAGTTTCAACTGTCGAAACCATTCCCTAAATTAGAATATTCACCAGAGCTTTTTCTTCACATTTCCTCACTTAGAATCACCCCTACAACATCCTCAAACTTTAACTTTGAGTTATCTAGAACCGAGTTTCTTACGACCATTACTAGGCTATTCCAACTCTCAAGTAAAGAGCACAGAACTAATATATCCCTAACTTCTTCATCAAATTCTATTGTAACCACAGCTAGCATATTTATAATCGTATTAAAATTATTTAAATGATCTACTACTAAACCATTCTCAGATATCTTCATATTAAACAACTTTTTCATTAAAAATATCTTATTAGAGCTAAAGGGATTTTCATACAACTTCCGTAATGCATCCATTAGTTCTTTTGTAGTCTTTTCCTTTGAAACATTAAATAATACCGAAGATGCAAGACACAACGGATTGTCCCAAGTGCCTTCCTATCCAAAAAATCCCATTTTGCATCTGTCATACTTGAGTGTTTGTTCACCTTCTCAGATAGTGAAATATAAAGATCCTTATGATAAAGGTAATCTTCCATCTACATCTTCCAAAGACTGAAATTCTACTTGTTGAATTTATCAACCCTTGATCTTCCATCATCTACCATAGCTCCCACTTAAGATAAAACTTTCCCTATGATTCAACACTTCAGCAAACCAAACCAGGATCTGATACCAATTGCTATGAAATAAGGGATAAAATATGTGGAATAATCTCTCACAGAATCACAATAGTAGAAACTAATATGCAAAAAAATTACATATCTCAAATAAAAGTGCAAAATTAAATAAAACAACAAAAAGAGATGATATTTAACACTGTTCACCCAATTTGGGCTACGTCCACAAAGAATCACTTGCTTAGATTTTATTACAAGCCACCACTCTCTCAATACAATACCTAGATCTGTTTGGAGCTATGCTCAACAAACCCTACCGAATTCAAACCCAAATTCAAAACACATCTGGAATGTTACATTTAACCCTACCATATGCACAAAAAACACATAAGTAGACAATTTCTTAAGCAATTTTACAAAACCATGGGTATCAAAAACCATGGGCCAAAATTGTCCCATAAACCTATGGGTAAAAATCCCGCCCATATGAGAAAATCATGTTTCTCGGTATTTTGGGTACATTTTAAGGCCAAAAATAAAGAGACAACTGTTGCAAGTGTATAGTACTCCTAGTGTACAATGTTCAACACTTTGTCACATGAAAACAGTCTCCACAACCTAAAAATTAAGTTTATTATGGATGTGACAAAAGGGGTCAATTATTAGAGTAGTTGATTCTTTGGTCATTGTGTTTTTAGTTGAGTGTATGTGATTTTGAGTGTTGTACACTCTATCCTAGTTGGGGAATTTGGATTTGGGCTTAAGGACCATTTTTGGAGGATTGTGGGACAAGTTAAAGTTGTCCCATCCCTCTTAATTTCTTATACCAACCTTATATATGGATTTGGGGGTCACATCTTGACATTCATTACCCGTTGCCACATTTTAGTCCTTGTTTTCTTCCTTTTATTTCTTCTTTTCCCAAATCTCCCAACATTACTTCTTTGCATCCCAAGACTTTCCACGGTGCCAACATACTATCTTGCTTTTAGATTTTGACCTTGCCCAATCCTTTTATTTTCCACAACTTCCTCTATTCTTTTATCTCCCTCTAGTTTCAACTGTCGAAACCATTCCCTAAATTAGAATATTCACCAGAGCTTTTTCTTCACATTTCCTCACTTAGAATCACCCCTACAACATCCTCAAACTTTAACTTTGAGTTATCTAGAACCGAGTTTCTTACGACCATTACTAGGCTATTCCAACTCTCAAGTAAAGAGCACAGAACTAATATATCCCTAACTTCTTCATCAAATTCTATTGTAACCACAGCTAGCATATTTATAATCGTATTAAAATTATTTAAATGATCTACTACTAAACCATTCTCAGATATCTTCATATTAAACAACTTTTTCATTAAAAATATCTTATTAGAGCTAAAGGGATTTTCATACAACTTCCGTAATGCATCCATTAGTTCTTTTGTAGTCTTTTCCTTTGAAACATTAAATAATACCGAAGATGCAAGACACAAACGGATTGTCCCAAGTGCCTTCCTATCCAAAAAATCCCATTTTGCATCTGTCATACTTGAGTGTTTGTTCACCTTCTCAGATAGTGAAATATAAAGATCCTTATGATAAAGGTAATCTTCCATCTACATCTTCCAAAGACTGAAATTCTACTTGTTGAATTTATCAACCCTTGATCTTCCATCATCTACCATAGCTCCCACTTAAGATAAAACTTTCCCTATGATTCAACACTTCAGCAAACCAAACCAGGATCTGATACCAATTGCTATGAAATAAGGGATAAAATATGTGGAATAATCTCTCACAGAATCACAATAGTAGAAACTAATATGCAAAAAAATTACATATCTCAAATAAAAGTGCAAAATTAAATAAAACAACAAAAAGAGATGATATTTAACACTGTTCACCCAATTTGGGCTACGTCCACAAAGAATCACTTGCTTAGATTTTATTACAAGCCACCACTCTCTCAATACAATACCTAGATCTGTTTGGAGCTATGCTCAACAAACCCTACCGAATTCAAACCCAAATTCAAAACACATCTGGAATGTTACATTTAACCCTACCATATGCACAAAAACACATAAGTAGACAATTTCTTAAGCAATTTTACAAAACCATGGGTATCAAAACCATGGGCCAAAATTGTCCCATAAACCTATGGGTAAAAATCCCGCCCATATGAGAAAATCATGTTTCTCGGTATTTTGGGTACATTTTAAGGCCAAAAATAAAGAGACAACTGTTGCAAGTGTATAGTACTCCTAGTGTACAATGTTCAACACTTTGTCACATGAAAACAGTCTCCACAACCTAAAAATTAAGTTTATTATGGATGTGACAAAAGGGGTCAATTATTAGAGTAGTTGATTCTTTGGTCATTGTGTTTTTAGTTGAGTGTATGTGATTTTGAGTGTTGTACACTCTATCCTAGTTGGGGAATTTGGATTTGGGCTTAAGGACCATTTTTGGAGGATTGTGGGACAAGTTAAAGTTGTCCCATCCCTCTTAATTTCTTATACCAACCTTATATATGGATTTGGGGGTCAAAAATAGACCCGATTATATGTTTTTTAACGCAAAAAGGTGATATTTAATTGCACTTTATTACGTGGGTTTTAAATTTTCTCCTTAGGGGGTGTGGGTTGGAGTTGGGTGTGTAAGAGGTTTCTCATTGCTCTCAACCACCCATTTATTGTGCATTGGGGTTGAGGATGAGTGATGTGGCATCCTACATGGAGCCACCTCACCCACCTCTTCCCTTTTTCTATATATGAATATTCAATTTATTGTTTGGGGGTTACTTGCTCATTTTTTGGGGGAATGCTTGTAATTTTGGAGAGCTTTGTTGAGAATGGTGAATGGAGCTTGGAGTGGATGGTCGTTTATTGGAGATTTTTGTGTATTTATAATCTTCATTTGTAAGGCAGATCTTCACCCTTGCTTTTACCTTGCTAGTTGTTGTGCTCATATGTGTAGTTGATGATTGTTTTATTGTTATGATTGTGGGAAACATATTTGACCCTTAGCTTGTGGGAGAAATGGAAATGGGGGTAAAACTTGAGGGAGGCATTAGAGAAATGTTATTGGGTATTTTAGGATGGAGTTGGGTTGGGATGTCCTTGTTAATAAATATGATTTGTGTTTACGTAGTTATTTTCTTGAGGGAGGCATAAGAGTGGTGTATCTTCTTGGAGAGAGTTATAGGAGTGTTGTGTGTATTGTGATGGATATTTTTGAGGCTCATAGGTGAACACCAAATCCTTTGGGAGGCATTAGAAGAACCCCCATGTTACTTTCTCCACCATGGCTTTATTATGAAGCCTTTGTATTTTGATAATTATTGATTTGTTCTAAAATTGGTATTGTGTTATTTCGTTGATTGTCTTGATTGAATGTGTATGTGGAAGACAGTATTTGAGTTGTCATGGTTGTCTCAATAACCCGCATTTCTCCCTTGTTGGGGCTCGAGGGCCACTGAGGAAGAAATCTTCTCTCCATCATTGGATATTTTGGCTAGGTGGAGAGTGTTGCCTACTCCCTCATTTTTGTGTGTGCATGGCTTGATGAGATGGTGAAGCTCAATAGAAGAAGTGCTCTTGTCGGAAAAATACATGTGGAGTTTAAATTTGATCTATTATGGCTTTAAAACTTGTAAATTTTACCAACACTATATTGGATGTAATCTTATCCATTGGTTACATGCTTGTAAATGGTTTATTATGTTTTACATTTCTCCTCATGGAATGTGAACCTTGTAAATGGTTTTGTGATAAAAGGAATAAGATTTCTCAAATCTAAGGTTTTCTTGCGAAGTTGTAAGGCTTGCTTGGGAATTGAATGTTGGGACTCTTACATTATGGATATGTCATTCTCATGAAAGAAGGATAAATTTCAATATTTGTCCCGTATTTTTGTTCTCATATTTAAATGCCTATGTAAGAAGAAATTTTTGGAAAATTTTATATCTAAATGTTGTTTGGTTGTAAGGGAAATTTTCTTCAAATACCTCCATATTTAATTGAAGTGAAACTTATTAAAATCAATATACCATTATAATTATTTTACAAATGTACATGAAAGAGATGAATTGTTTAAAAGGTATGTAAGTACAATTTTGGTAACACTAAATCTATCTAAGCCTAGGTACAAAAATATTTTTATCAATAAAAATTTCCAATTACCACGTTTATCCTTAAAAAATATATAAATTTAGAACCCCTATTTTAGTGGGAAACTAAATTAATAAATAAATACATATTATTAATATATAATAACTATATATTAATAATATACATCGATCATTTTTATCAATTTATAACATCATTAAATGAATATGCTTATTTAAATGTCATTAGTAAATGTTAATACTTATATATATTTTGTAATAAATATTAATACACACACACACACACACACACACACACACACACACACACACACACACACACACACAAGCACATTATATTTATATATATTAATAAATTTTAATAGTTTTTAAAAAAAGTAATATTAAAATACCTAATAGGGGAATCAGCCTTGTGGACAATGTTGTTTTTATTAAATAAAAACCAAAAATAAAAATGTGTGTAGTTGGCCATTTTGGGTTGCGCCCTGTGGGAGTGGTGCCCACCCCACCCCCAACCCTTATATAATATAAGGGGCAGTTGTGGGGTCGGCACCCCTCCACCCAAAACTACAACCCCACACAAATTAAACCCACCTCTTTCTATTCAACACAACGGCCACTACAATTTTTTTCGGTCATAGAACCTTGAACTCGACCTAAGATTTTAAAATGTGAACTATGTTTTAATTTGGAAACCGTAACCATATATATATACACACATATACATACATACATACATACATACATATGTATGTATGTATGTATGTATGTATGTATGTATGTATGTATGTATGTATATGTGTGTATATATATATGCATGTATGTTTTTATCTCTCTCTCTCTATATATATACAGATAAAACATACATACATACATATATATACACATGCTTGTATATATATATATACAAGCATGCTTTTATTTGTAAAATAAATATGTAGGGTTTGGGGTTTTTCCCAAAAGGTATACACATTCAACCTACAAGTAAAATACTTATAATAAACAAATATAAAAGTGAAATCAATACCCAGAAAATTCAAATGAAAATATCCATGTCTTAAGCTCAAATTTTAATCAAGAAGAGCTTCCATGTCTCTAATGGCCTCCATGGCTTCATCTCCTCCTCCCTTCCTCCTTAACCTGCAAGTGAAAACAAAGGAAATGAGAGATTATGTTTAGAAATGGAATATATGGGAACCCATAAGGATATCTAGGGTTACTTTTGTCAAACCTAAATCTAAGGGCTATGAAATATTAGATATAATGGTGTATGATGCACCCTACATCACTTAAGTGATGGGGTATTTAAGTGAAAAAAATTAAATAAAATATGGGTATGTATTTTGTTTTAAATGGGGCTAAGGGGTTAGACTTTGGTGTGCACCTTTCCCTTTTGAGATAATGATTTTATAATAGTGTGCATACCATTAACACTAGAAGATTTATATCCTTTTCTAATTATATTTGAAACTTCTAATGAGTTTTAAATAAGAAAATTCAAAGCGGGTTAGTGGAGTTAAATAATGAAAATTGAATCGTGGATTATTTAAATAAAATATTTGAGTCTGGAAGAGAAAGAATTAAGTCATAACTTCATTTTGAAATTGGGTTTAAAATATTAGTATTTATTTCAGTCCAGACTGCCTTATAATTGTTTAAAATTTAATAATCAGAATTTAATTAAAATCTTAGCTAAGGGCTTGTAACCTCTCAAAAAAAAAAAAATCATAATTTTGGCAGTTTGCTATCAGGTTAATCATGGGTTTGAGTGGGAAAAATGTCGGCGTTACACTTGGTATCAAAACCGTGGGTTCGACGCTTGGACTTTGGGCCGAATTTTAAACATGAAAACCAGTTAGCAAAATTTGAACCTCTATAATTAAAACAAGAATAAAATAATAAAGTTGTTTGAATTGTTGTACTTGCCTAGTGTCATTTTTTTGAACCTGGGTAACTGGAGGTGTTTAATAAGATTGATATTCTTGCAAACATCACGTGTAAAAGGAAATTGTTTTTCCTTTGAAAAGATGTTGTTTGATGAGTCCTAACTCTTCCTTTAGTCGTATGATGTGATAAACCCATTGAGACTCATCCATGTTGGAATGATAAATTATGTGGTGTGATTCTTGTGGATTAACTTTAGTAGTTGTGTTCAGGGGTCGGATAATGTAAATTAGAACTTGTTTAGTTGTCTAAATATCTACTTTTTCCTTCAATGGTTAAACGAGTTAGTCCTAGTTTCCTCTTTGGTGACATAATCCTCATATGAGTGAGTGGATATTAGGTCTTGGTGACACATTCAATTGAATTTTGTGTATGTTTTCTTAGAATTAAGATCGAGGTATAATACCCCTACTGGTGTCCATGAAGGGCTACAAAGTGAATGTGATGTTGACTTTCTATATTTCACGTTTGTAAGCTTATGTTATTTTATCAAGGACCAACATCTTATTTTATGATTTGATTGAGGAACTATGAGGGTCTTTTAGTTATTTACATTTTTTTGCGATATTTTCAAGGATTGCAATGTGGCTACATAGCCATTTCTCTTGATTATTGATATTCTTGGATTTTATTTTAATTGGTGACTTGGAGCTCATTTATATTGTAGGGTACTTATCTAAATGTTAAGTCATTATTTCTTGATTGTTGATGAGTTGGTTCTGTGATGTTTTTATTGTGGCATTTAATTGTATGGGGGTACATTCTATGTGCCTTGAATTTCTTCTTAGGTTCTTTAGGTTATGCCTTGGTTTTGGAAAGATGGAACCTTGAGTGTGTCTAGGATCTTAGAGTGACTATTTTTTTACTCAACCCTGCTAGAAAGAGTGTTTATTATGTCATGTGGTCTAGTTGGCAGTTTGATAACTGTGGTGGTGATTCTCTTACATTCTGGTAAGATCTTTGATCCTTTTTAGAATAGATGTATTTGATTTTGGGCTTAGGGATTGTGTTATGATCACCTTAAATTTGGGGGATTGTAGATTTTAGTGGATAAATATTTTGTTTGGATATGACATTCCATCTGTGGCATGCCAAGTTTTATCATGGGTTCCTTGTTTCATTATAGAAATTATTTACTGGTGAATTGTATGTATCTTGTTAATTGTGATTAGACTAAAGCCCATTCGGGAAATGTGTTTAATTAAGTGTATTTGGTTGCTCTCTTTGACCCATAAATAAGTCTACCATTTCCTTAAATATTTCTTAATGGTTATGATTACCCATGTATAACCTATTAATCATTGGGTTACGTGGAGACTCGTATGGATGTATATGGGTCTTTTGGACCTTGTTTTAGACATTTTAGTTTTATTATATCTTAATATTTTAATCGCAAATGTACTTATGTTGTGATCTTCGTTTAAAACTACAACTCTTGGTCGTTGAGGCCATGTTGGGTAGACTAGCTGATTGTCCTCTTGCATTTGATGTCTTCTAATGAGAAATGTGGTGTCCTTAGAGTAAAATTTTCCTTGTTGTCTTGTTTCTTGGTTTTTGGTATCTTGTGGAAGTATGAATGTTTTTTGTAAAATCTCCTTGTCTTATTATGTAAAAAAAAATTTTACACAAAACAACAAACATTGTTAAACCTCTTAAATTTGTAAAATTAAATATGCCTCTTTAATGGGTATTTTCTTCATACCTTCTTTTGAGACTTGTAGGGAACCACTTGGAATGCATCATTGATGCTTGTAATTCTTTGGTAAACTATCAAAATCTTGGTGTCTTACATGTTGAGTGATTGATATCTAGCTCTTACAAAATTAATGATGTTTTTGTTATGTTGAATGTCTCTCGTTCCTTCAAAATAAAAAATGTGATATGTTGATTTATCTATTTTTGCCATAAAATTAATAATGTGATATGTTTGAATCTTCCTTCTCATTAAAATGTATTTTGTAAAATGATTAATTGATCATAATGAAACCCTAATTAAGGGGCTTGGACTTGAAACTTAACAAGTAAACTAGAACATTAGAAAAATGAAAAAGGTCCTTGCTAGAACCTTGATAGGTTAATAAAAGAAATAAAACTATGTGGGGAAATAAGTTTTTTTTTCCATTTACCCTCCCTTGAAGTGAAATAAATAATTTCTTTACCTATATAGAATGGTGAGATATCATGCCAATATTAGTGGCACTCCTTAATGATGCAAATATGTGATGCCATGATAGAAGGAATATTTTTATTAGGAAAACTTGTAAGAAGAGTGCTTAACAAGTGAAACTATAAATTTTATCTTAATAGTTGTTTTATAAAATGAGTAAGATTTATGTGTATTAAGTGCAATGTATCATTGAACCCTTAATTTTTCTGCCTACCCGGATTTTTTAAACACCTTGTTGGTAGTGATGTGCTCTAATTGTGTAGTACCCCATTGATCATAGACATATGTGCTTTTCCCTTGTAGGATTTTTAGGTCATCATACCTGTGTTGCCTCTTAACTCAATGAGTGTGAGTTGTGGCCTTTTAAGAGTGATTATTATCCCTTATTTTTAAGGAAAGTAACCCCCTTGTGCGCTGATTTAGTCCTTGGTGACCTAGGTTATTTTTAATTTTAAGAAAACATATTTTAAGGATGTAAAATAATTTTGGGAATTCTCCTTTTTCTTCTTTGTTTCTTGAGCCACCCTAATGTTGTTTGTTCTTTGTTTTGGTCCTTGAGATAGATAATTACAAGTTGTTTTCATAAGTAGTTACTTGAGTATTGGTGTGACACACTAGTATATTGTAGTTGGACCCCCTCTTGTTCCTTGTTCTTCTCTCCTAGCTCCCTTGAATGCTTTTTCATGTTATGATTTATGCTTGTGCTCTCCTTATGATTATTTCAAGCTCGAGCAGGATTTAAGATAAATAAATCCTATTGTGTTATGTAGAGTGAGTGGTGTCTCTTATATTGATATATTAGTTTCTAATGGAAAAATTATCTAAATGTTTGATGTTTTTAAATCATGTTAATGTTGTGTGTTCAATTTCGAGTGTAAATTCAAGTTATAGGAAAACTTATGGTCATGATTTTGCTTAGTTTTATCATGAAAATTTATTTGAACCCTCTGGAGTTATAAAAGTGCTTCCCATGAATAGTCTTCTTGATTGTAAATGTTTTTCTAATTTAAGTGTCCTTCCTTGTTGTTAAACCTCAACTTGTGTGATCTCTACATTGTGAGGCCTTTGAGTAGATGTGTATTTTTGTACTAATTGATGGTCATGGTGGATATATGCTAGCCTTGTCTAAATAAATAAATTTGAAGAGCAACTCAAACCTAGTGGAATCCTTAAATTTTTTTATTGGAGTGGATTATGTTGGTATTCAAGTTTAATCTCGCCCCATTCATTCAAAAATGTGTAAGTCTACATTGTTTTAGGTTTTCTCTGTCTCCCTGTATTGCTACGTGAAAGCTTTCTCCTTCATTTGGTTACCATGGTCAATCCTTTCCTTTCCTTGAGGATCACATTGTGTCCAGATATTGTTTTTTATTTCTCTGTCCATGAGAAACAATTTGTAATTTGGGCGTGAATTAAGGGTTTCCTCTTCCTTATATTTTTCCACAGTCATGCTTTCCCTTCCTCCAAGTTACAAGTAGGGAAGCGGGTCAGTGGAACATTTTGAATTTATTTTCATTTTTAAACGAGAGAGAAAAGTTATGAAATAATCTGTAATTCTGATGGGGCCCACATCAAAAGTTAGAAGTGGAGAGGCAGGTCGTCGGGGCATTTCAAAACTCTTAGGCCCGCTTCAACTCAAATCTTTCCCACATGGAGCACCTACACTCATTTGAAAATTTGTCTCTCAATTTGACCTTTAAAATTGCGTAAGAGAGACACGTGGATGTTTCCACTGGCCCTACCTATACTTAAAATTTTCTTCTAGCGACCAGTGCAAGTTTGTTAGATGATGGACGTGTGGAGGGCCTGGGCTCATTTAAGGATCTGCCTCTGGATCCTACCTTCACAGTTGCACCAAGGGGACATGTGGAGGCTTCCACTGGCTCCTCTCTATACTTAAATTTCTCAAGAAAATTTCTAAAGGCCTAGGACATGTGGAGAGCCCGCGCTTATTTTAGATCCCACCTCTAAACTCCATCTTTGAAGTTGCACTAAACAAACATGTGGAAGCTTCCACTGGGCTTTCCCATACTTTGAATTTTTAGCAACCGATGCAATTCTCTAGGGTCTTGAACATGTGGAAGTCCCGTACTCATTTGGGAACCTTCCTCTGTACTTCACCTTTGTAGTTTCGCTAAGGAAACACGTAGAGGTTTCTGTTGACTCCTCTTTGCACTTGGATGACTTGGAATCACAAAATACGTATGTGGAATAATCTATGTATGGACACTCTTTTTTTAGAGGAACGAATGTAGGCATCCATGTGAGGGCACTCATTTCTGAAGGTGTATTCTCGAGAGTGAAAAGGATTGCATGTCAAATCCAGCTATATAGAGCCACCTGAAAATGATTAAAAAGGGAATTTCTCACATGACAGAATAAAAAAATGATTAGAAGGACTATTAAAAAGTTATGGCATGGCATCCTAGTCATGGTTGAGGGTTTGAGAAACATGATCAGTTCATGATTTTTCCATCTGGGAGCTTCAGGTGTAAACTTGTTAAACATCACTTTCTGGGACAAATTGGTAACAAGAAAAGTATTCCTCAGATATTCTTATTTTTGGGAGAAAAATTTAGGATGAGTGAGCAAGTGAATTATAGAAATGCAATGAGGATACTCTTGTAAATGGTCGGGGGTTTAATTATTATGAGAAAAATTGAGAAAGCTCATCTTCGTGAGCGACCATCTGAGAAACCTGTTAACATCTTGTGTTTTAGATTTGATCGTGTTAAGATGGTTGCAAGTGTACAGCCATTGAAAAGCTCTAAGACTGTTCAAGAAACTTTCCCCTATTGATAAATATAATAGATCTCAAATTAATATTTGTTAATCTTGGGTGAAATTGTGTCTGCTTTTATTTGAGAATTTTTTCAAATGTTTTTAACATTTCTTTTGCAATCTTATGTTAAAATCCCTCCGAATCACACATGATCTCATCCCTGTGATAGTGTACTGGCATTTGCAATTTCATTATGAGAAGATCCTTTGAGTGTATCTTAGGCATGAGGAAATAGGGGTTGTTAATGTTTAATTGAGTCTTTCACTCGAGGATTTATGTTGAATTCTCAAATATTGTGTGAAAATGTGTAGATCTGGGTCTCCATTGATGCACACCTTCTGGTTTAAGGAATATTTTTTCTATTCTGAAGCTTTTTGTTGTTAGGTTGTCCAATTTTTGTAAAGGTTCTCAAATATCTAGTGAAATCCACTTCATCTTGCTTAATACCCCACCAAAAATGTCAGATGACCTTGAATTCTACCCGAAGTACCCCTGTTTGTGATGTGTATCCACAAATGAACCAATTCTACTACAAAAATTTACAGAAGCAAGAATATTTAAGTGTCTTTAGTAACTTGAACCTTGCCCAAAAAATATCCACATTCTTTAGAAGTGACAACTCTTGAGAGTTAAATTGTGGCATATTAATCATATTTTCTCAAGGTTCCCCTAAAAATTTTGCAAAGAAGGATCTCTTCATGTCCTTTAACAAAAAAGGTTTCAAAATGGGTCCTCTCACCCTGGTCGAAAGACACAACCCAAAGAAGTGAGGATAGATCAATTCCTTTTATATGGTGCTATCCATTTCTCCAATGCACGAGTGAGAAAGAGCCACCTGAATCCCTTCCCAGAATACAAAATGACTTATAATTCATCTATCTCTGAGTATTTTGTTAAATCTGTGATGCTACTCGGTCTCCAAGGGAGAATCAATTTGGATACCAACACCATTTTGGTGTTGTTTTCGAGGATCTTCAAGGGAATTCTTATATTTTTCCCTCGTAATGTTTATTACATGCTCTGAGTGCAAATACGTTGTTTAAATGCCATCCTTTGTTGATATTTGTAAGAATTGTGTGAAGTTACAAGTTTTGTGTGCAATTATTCTTGTTTCAATTGCTTATTGCACTAAATTTATATCATCAGTGATAAATACTAGTAAAGGAAGGTCAGATCTACTAATATTTACAAGGATTAGGTGTTGATAGATATTTGACAAATCATTTATAGTGAATTTCCACAACTAAGGAGAAAATCATTAGTGGCGACTCTGTGTTGATTTAAATTTTGATAAATATCAGTGCCTTAACTTATATTAAGTGAAATATACCACTAATCTTTGCAAACTTGGAAGGAAGAAGATCATTCTTCAATAAAGATCCTACTAGAAAGTTGTTTCCAGAACTCAGAAATAAAAATTCAGAAGGAAAAAGAGTATGGAAAATAGTTAGAGATCAGGAATGAAGAAAAGAGTTATCAATTGTGGAAAGTGATCAACTTGCAGTTGAGGATTACCATTCTTCTTCAAGTGATTCTTAATCATGTAATATTTATATAGAATTGAATTATCCAACTAGAGAGGGGCCTTCATTTGTGTCTAATAAGTGTGCTTCTGAGTCTATCCCTATATTTTCCAAAGTTGATAAGGTTTTCCATGAAATAGAGTTTTTAGAGGACATTAATTTTAAAATTTATACTCTTGTGTTCCAAAGACCCCCTGTCCCTCATCATTTGTATCTCCTATAAAATCAACCCCTCAAGGAAACATGGCCCAAACCCCACCCAGACCTCCTTTTGTCATGAATACTTTTGGTCCTATAGATTTTAGAGGTATGGCTGGATATCCAAATATAGTGCAACAAGACATGTTAGAAATAGATTTCCTAAATTTTAAGGGAATAATGCTATCACTGGTGATCAACATTTACAACTATTCGTCAATATGATGGAAGACTTTGAGATTAAATTCGAGGATGTGTATATAAATTATTTTTATTCATACTCTTGAGGAGGATACACGTGACTAGTATAAATATTTACTAGATAACTCAATAGACTCATGGACAGAAATGAAAAATGCTTTTAGATTGGAATATGGGGATAAGACAGATCCCAGGTTTCTTATGTCTGAATTTTAAAATATTAAGAAGAATCTTAATGAATTTGTTCATGAATTCAATACTTGGTTTAATAAGACCCTGAATAGGCTACCTGTAATCCTGAGGCCAAGTGATTTTTCTTGTTTCATAAAATATTTTGATGCTTTTGACAAAAAGGCTTCCTATTATTTAAGGGACGAGAACCCAGGAACATTGAGGTATGCCTTCACCATGGATTTGCATATTTAAAATAACATCAAGGAAGTTGGTAAGACTTCTAAGAGGGAAAGTATCAAGCTGATCAATCCAAAGAAGCCTCAGTCGAGTAAGTTTGTTGATCTGGAAGAGGTTGTAAAAAAATTTGTCGGAGATGTTAAGGAAATATCCTATAAACTGGCTAGAGCAGAGAAGGGGATTAGGAAAGGTTACCAAGGTCACAAAATTCATAAGGTGACGAAATATTTATAAATCATCCCAGAGGTGATCATAGATGAGATGACAGGGGTAAAGGGCCACTGGGATCAAGAAATAGACAGCCCTAACCCAAGAAAAAACAAATTGGTTCCTGATCCTTTAGCTACGAGAGTTACTACTATGGATGAGGTCCATGATATGGAGTGGTGTGATAGATGTTTCTCACCCCATTCCCTATGTGATGAAGAAAAAGAAGTTGAGGAAGCTGATGATGATGAGACAGATGATGATGCATGGATGATGTATTTCTCTATAAGTTCATAGCAGGGAACAACCTCAATTGAGATGATAAGTAGTAGAACTATTGCTGATTTTTTGGATTGCATTCACTGGGTATTACCTCTTCCTCCCACTCATACTTTTTAAATTGATATGGTATAAGCTTTTGAGTACTTAAGGGCATTAATGATTAAAAAGTATGATGGAGGAATTCCTTTAGAAGAGGATAGACAATTGTTAATTAATGCAGAAGTTGCCCAAGAAAAAGAATACAATACTAGGAGTAAGGTTTACAAAGCTCGGGGTAGTTCCCCAGGACAAACAAAAATATTCCAATTCTTACTAGTATCCCTAAGGAAACCCCTAAAAAACATGCATCTAGAAAAGGCTTTGTCACCCCAAATAAAACTTGTGTTCCTCCCCATGCTCAAACTATGAAAAATTATGTACCATCAGATGAATTTGTAAACCTTCCTCCTAACACTACCTTACCCAAATATGTTCCTTGTGACATAGACCAAATATTGAGTCAGATCAAGATTATGTTTCCTATTGTTTTAATTACTTAGAATCCTTGAGTATAAGAATAGGACATTTGAGTATTTGGGGCTTGTTGTCACTAAATCACAGCACCCTTAGTTTACACAAGTGCATGTACTTGAGCTCACGGTGTGATTAGATAACATGGGTACTAGCTCTGTGGGACTTTCTGCTTGAGATAGACCTCTAGAGAAATCTTGCTCTTGTTCCTAAACTACCTGCCATAATCTACCCTAATGTAGGTAAAAATATCTTACCTAATCTAGAATTCCAAGGGACCAAGGATAGAGAATGTATAAAATGATATCCTACACTAAAGTTGTGATACACCAGAAAAGGAGGGTGTGAGAGTAGTCTTCCAATGTGTGAAAACTAGGAGTAAAGTGCATACTAGAAGGGGTGATAACAGTTCTCCACAATCTGAAAATGCATTCACAAAGATGTTTCATACATGCACAATAATAATGGATCCTTGCAAGATCATAAATATAGACACTGGGCTACACTTGTAATCAATGTTGAAGGGGCAAGAAGAAGAATGCAAGAAAACATAGCAGGGGAAGATGCTTCCAAAAACTTATATTTTATTGCTTCATGATATACATAGTTCAATATTTTACAAGATAAGGGCCAAGATCACCATACAAGGAGTACACTACAAGGGCCTACAACACATTGGTTTCATAAACCAATTTTGACAGAGCTTTACTACAACAAAACTACTTCTCTTACAATGAGCCCAACACTCTAGTGTATAGGAAAATGAGAAAGAGAGAGAGAAGGGGAAATGAAAATCCTAAAATCTATCCCTCAACCACTTGTAAGAGGCCTTAAATGGAGTAAGCTAATTTTATATTACTTTCAAAAGGCTCCCCATATAGTCCCATGTGTTGCAGTAGAGAAAGAATGATGACCATGCCTCTTAATTGCACTCCAAACTACCAAATAAAACATTGTCATGAACCCGGCCACATTTTATGAAAAATCCCCATCAATTTCTCATCAAATCTATAATTTATTGATTTTTGTGCATCATACTTGGAGCCATAATTCCAACGGTACCAATTTTTTGTGATTTCATTGAGAAATGTAAAATTTAAGGCCTTTTAAGTATGAGCAACAGTGATGTGATCTGCAGTGCATTAACAAATCCCATTTGACAGTGATCATGGGCATCAGACTGACTAGAGGGTAATATGGGCCTGTGGGATTCAGGAATATAGATAGCCCTCAACCCTGAGAAATAGAGGATATGGTGCCTGATTCCTTTAGCTACTAAAGTTGCTACTGTGTGAAGAGGTCCATGATATGGAGTAGTGTGATAAATGTTTCTTTCCCCATACCCCAGTTGCAATGAAGACAAAGAAGTTGAGGAAGCTAATGACACTTTGTATTGCATGGTATTGCTCTATAAGTTCATAGTAGGGAGGAACCTCAACAGAGCTGAAAAACATGCTTAGAGCTACTGGCTAATTTCTGGGATTACATGTCCACTGGGTATTCAGCCTCTTTCTCCCTTTAGCGTCCCATACTTTTGAATTTTCCCATATGGTACAAAGATTTTGACCATCCGCCTAATAGACTGATTTTGCGGTACTTAATCGGCATTAATGATTAAAAAGTCCTGATGCGTACTTTAATCCCGATCTTCAGAAACCACGTGGAACAAAACAATTTATTAATGAATGATTTTCAGTTTCCTGCAAGCATTTCAGCCTTTTACAATACCGCGGACCCTAAGGTTTCGAAATGGGTCCCGCGGACCTCAAGACAAACAAAAAATTCCAATTACTTTACCAGTATTCCTTTGTAAGGAAACCCCTAAAAAAATATGGCATCGAGCAAACTCTTAGTGTCACCCAGACTAGTACAACCCATTTGTTCTTCCCCATGCTAATGACTGTGAAACAATCTTGTGACTTCATCAAATGTAATTTCTAAACATTCCTCCTAGCACTTCCTTACCCAAATATGTTCCTTGGATGGGGGAGTTAGAGAGAAGCGAAAGGGGCCCCAAAAACACAATCTTGAGCATTAGATTAAGATCTACTATGCTCAGGATTGTTGAAAATTTCTTATGAATCCCTAAGCATAAGATTTACCTCGAGGGGTGCATTTTGGACTATTTGGGACTTAAGGAAGAAAAGGTCGCCCAGGGAAAAAATGTAAAAAATGTAGAGGTTCATCCTACCATTGCATAGTTAGAAAAAACCACAATGCATTAGAGGAATTGGGTGAACCACCTGAGGTTTATTTGGGAACTTCTCTAGTTGAGTCTCAGTTGAATGTAGAATCCATTTTTCACTACTCTAATTATTAAAGATAAGTTGTTATATAACTACATGGTTGATTTAGAAGCCTCATGTAATGTAATGCCTCTTTGAGGTCATGAGTCAGTTAAATATCAAAGTAACAAACAGCTTGTGGGAAATGTACTACCATGGATTCAAGAGAGGTACCTAATAGTTGGATGTGTCAAGGGTTTAGTAGTGTAATTGGTAGCATATCCAGGCAAGTACATAACCTTGAATGTTGTCATTGTGGATTGTTACTGCTAGAGTGGGGGATGTTATTATCAAGAAACTGGGCAACTAGTGTGGGTGGAAGTGTGCAAATGGACATGTCTTATGCAACCATACCAATTAAGGGCATCCTTGTGAAGTTATATGGTGAGAAGAAAATGTTACATCTCATTGAGGGCCCTAACAATGATTCTTATGAAGTATTGTACACAAATGTCCAATATCGGTAACTTCATGGGCTATGTTGATTATAAGGAGCTTAAAATTGATGAGTGCAAGTCTACTTAGCAGGTTGGTTCTCCTTGGAGCCCTGATGTTTGATGCGGCTTGTTCTAGATCTGGTAATGGTGTTGGTATTGTCTTGATATCTCCAAGCCAAGAGGAGTTTAAGTTTTATCTTCTAAACTCAATTTTGAGTGCACAAACAACATTGCTCAGTATGAAGCACTACTCTTAGGTCTAAGGATTGCATGGAAATATGGTATTGGAGACTTTTTTCTTAAAGGATATTTAGAGTTGATCAGTTAAATAAGTCAGAAAGTTGTATGCTACAAAGAATCAAAGAATGAGACAGTATAGGCATGCAGTTTGAGACATCATTGAAATGTTTGACTCTTTTAATATAAAACATCATGATAGGAGCTATAATACTATAGTATACAAGTTGGTACAGCATTGGGATTAAAGTTTGAAAATAATACAATGTCTCGTTATTGTAAATATGATGTTGAAGTATTGACCAAGCCATATGTCCCTGATAATATCAAGCACTTGACAGTTATTTGAAGATGATGCTTGGGTCCAAAGGTTTTTGTGAAGTAAAGGATAATTTTCCAATCAAAGTATAGACTGGGAACCAATGGTTTATGAAGCTCAAGGAAAGGAGACTTTATTTGGTAAGGAAAATTATTTGGTTGAAGACTAATACTATTCTTAGAGGATTCGTTGCACTAGAATCAAATTTTTATAATGTTGACTACATTATCAACTGACACATGTCAGCCTTGAGATATGTTGAATAATATGTCCTAGGCACAAACGATAAACCTAGGAGAATATATGGCTAGGCAACAACTTGAACAAAGAAGAAAAGCAGTCATATGTCCAATTGCTAAAAAGGTACCAGGACTGCTTGGCTTAGTCATATTAAAAATTGAAAGCATACAAGGAAGACCTTTTTCAATGTGAAATACCCCTAAGAAGCTAATGCCAATCCATTCGGGAAAATACAAAGACCAATTAATTCCCCTCCTTTCCTAAAAAATGCAAGAAGAAATGAAATATTTGAGGGATGGAGGGATTATACAGCCTAGAAGGTATTCCTCATGGGTAGAAAACCTGGTTACTTGTTAGAAAAAAATAATGGGGACATAAGGTTATGTTTTGACTTTAGAAACTTAAATAAGGAATCAATTAAGGATAAATATCCCTTGCCAAAAATGGATAACATGTCGCAGTTAGTTACAGGTTCATAATTGTTATCTACTATTATCCCAATTTCCCCCCGGTAAAATTGATCAAACACGATCCCATGCAGGAAGAAATTTAAGAAATGGTTTCATCATGCGATTCCATGCTTAAAATATAATGAACAAGTTATGGGCGCGCTCTACAATGGAATAGAATGGTTGGGGAAGGAGAACAATGTAAAATAATCTAGAGGCTCAAAGGAAAAGAAATGGAGAAGGTTTGAAGTCTTTGGGCTCTGCAAATGATTCAGAACGAGCACCAGAAATGTCTAAGTATGGAGGAGATAGAAGAAGTTGCCAAGTGTCCAAATGGAGCACCTCCAAAGGTTAAATCCTAAAAGGAAAACTCAAACTTGCACCAGGCCTCCACGTGTCTAGAGCCCTAAAAGTTGCAACAGCCATTGAAAAGTCTTCAACTCAGCGGAAGGTTCCAAGTGTTGGCTCAACACAATTTCAAGATGGGAGTCCAAGGCAGAGACTCAAACTTGTGCTAGCCCTCCGCATGGCCAATGGTAAAAAATGGTCAAATTTAAAAGCGGTCCCAAAAAAGGACTAAGTATAGAGAACTAGTGGAATCCTCCATGTGTCTCATTAGTATAATTTAAAGGAAAGTCTTGAGACAGTCCCCAAATGAGCACGGATTTGCCACGTGTTGTATGTTTACAAAAAAAGGGATAGAGTTGGGGGTTGAATATTCAAAGTAGAGGCAAGCCAGTGGAGGGATCCAAGTGTCAACATGGCACTACTTCAAAAGTAAAATTTGGGGCAGGTTTCCAAACAAGCGCCAAGCCTTCACATGTCCAGGGTGACACTTTCAGTCCCACCAAGCAAAGAGACTCAGGAAAAATACAAAGAAGCCCAATGAGCTCACGGAATCTGCCATGGGTCAATCTGGTGAAATTTTAGAAGTGAAATGTAGGGGCTGAATCTTCAAGATGCGCGAGGCCGCCATGTAGACTCGGTACAGAAAGAAACTTTCAAGTATTGCGCGCCCAAGACCCTAATCTTAAGATGGCCATATCTTTTGACTAGTAACTCAAATTTAGGCGGGAAAAGACTTTTTGGAAATGTCTCAAAACCCTCTACACTATGGAACCATAAAATATCATTATTAATAGGATTTAGTGGGTGAAAAATGGGAAAAAAAATTTGAGGACATTAATGTAGAATCTAATTTCTTCAACTACCAGATTAGATTTTATCTTATCCGTCGTTCTTCCTCCTTCAACGAGTCGAACAAGTAATCGATGTAGACATGACACATTTGGGGCAGATTTGAGAGGGGTATTGATTCATGCTGGCTAAGCTTTCAAAGTATGATTAAAGGCATATCTCAATGTGGTTGAAGTAGGAATCAAAATTTTCCCTCCTCTCTCTCTTATTCTTCCTATATATTGTAAAGGAGGGGCATATTCAAACGTTTGGTCATTTTTTCTCCTTTTCACCCCTCTCTCTTTCTTCCTTAGGGTATAATGTGGAGTCTAAGCCTTTTCCCCTGGCTCTGTAATGGTGTTTTGTTACCTCTTTCCCACTAATGATGTACCATGTAACATTTTGGAGAAATTAAATCTATTTCATGATGCATCTATCCATCCTTGGCTTATTTTGTTGTCTCTTTTTACCTCTCATCGTTGCAGGGTATACTATGCATACTCTGATGTTTGTTGCAGGATATGATAGTTGTGCTTAATGGGTTTTGAAGTGGTGTTTCATGTGAAATCTATCTCTTGTCCATGGTGCATTCTATTCACTCTCTCCTCTACTCACCTCTCACCGTTTCAGGCAATTAGATATATGATTCAACCACTTTCTATTCTAGTGTACCACCACTTACTGTAGGCAGTTTCACCCTCTCTCTCTCTGTCCCCTTGGGATGGTTAGATTAGGATAGAATAGGTTGTGCCTATACTGGAGTAGCTTATGGCAGGTAGATTAGGAAGAAAGAACCAGATTTCTCCGTAGGTCCATCTCATGTTTTGCAAGTTCCACATCTTGAGAGATGGTCCCATGTTGTGTAATCAAACCGAATGCCCCACTTCACACCCATGCCATTCAGGGGTGCTATGATGCTACTCTAACAGTTTTGGCATGCTGAGTGGGATGGTTCTGAAGCACCTTACCACTTCATCTTAGCATGTTAGTTTGTTAAGTTTAAGGTTCATCCTTTTGAGGCACATGCAAGCACATGTGGAAACTCCATCTAGTCAACAACCCATCCTCTGAGTTATAGACCTTTTCCATCCATTTCCACTCATTTTCATCCATTTTATTCTTCAATCTCTTTCATTTTCTCCCATTCCATTAAGTTTTGCAATCATGGCTTCATTTCCTTATTGAAACTCACACTTGCAGCAACAACAATGCAATCCACCTCCAATGCATTTCCCAACTCCACCAGATCAATATTATTATTAGATCCAAAATAATCATGCTTACCCATTTGGGATTTTCCAAAACCATTTTGGCTATGGAGCTTATCAAGAAGAAGGGTATGCATATAATGACAACAGTCAAATGGAAGAAGTTAATATACTAGAGAAGATTCAAAAAATGGAGGCTGGCATGGTTCAGTCAAGAGACATAACACAAATGAAGGCATCTAGGATTGGTTTCAAGGTACCTTGTCCAAGCCATTCTGAGGTGTTGTGATTCTACACTAACAGTTTTGGCACGCCGAGTGGGACAGGTCTAAAGCACCTTAGCACTTCATCTTAGCAAGTTAGTGTGTTCATGTTAAGGTTTAGCCTTTTGAGGCACATACATGCACATATGGTGACTCCATATGGTCAACAACCCATCCTCTGAGTTACAGACCTTTTCCATCCATTTCGACTCATTTTCATCTATTTTCCTCTTCAATCTATTTCATTTTCTCCCATTCCATGAAGTTCTGCAATCATTGCTTCATTTTTTTATTGGAACTCACACTTGTAGCAACAAAAATGCAATCCACCTCCAATGCATTTCACAACTCCACCAAATCAGCATTATTATCAAATCCAAAATAATCATGCTTACCCATTTGGGCATTTCCAAAACCAGTTTGGCTATGGAGCTTATCTAGAAAAAGGGTATGCATATAATGATAGTAGTCAAATGGAAGAAGTTAATCTACTAGAGAAGATTCAAAAAATGGAGGCTGACATGGTTTAGTCAAGGGCCATAACACAAATGAAGGCATCTATGATTGGTTTTATGGAACCTTGTCCATGGGGAGGCCCTTTTCTAAGACATTACAGCCCTCAGGAGAATCTTAACTTCATGTTTGAAGTGCTACCTCAAATTACACAGTGGATTGATGATATTGAGGCTTATGAGTTGGACACAAGACAACCTTGTCAATGGGTAAGTCCACCATCTCCTAGCTTTTCTTTTCCTCTTCCTTAATCTTTATCATTTCAGCAGTGTCATCAGTAAACCCCTCACTTGCTGCCCCAAGTGTTGAATTCCCTTCCCAATCTTCTAGTCTTCCACCTCATTTCAGTTCTTCTACCGTTTTCCCTTCCATGCAGTCATTCCCTCCACATAAACAAGAACTTTCACTTCCCTTACCACCAAAAACAACTACAAAGCTGGTTGTAACAACATCCACCCCTCCTCTTGCTTTCCCAAGTCCGTGTTTGGAATAAACTTAAGAACCCATTCAAGGAGAATAACAAGAAGGGGATCCCAATAGAGAAGAAATGACAGACAGTAGATGAAGATTTGGGCTACAAAATTTGGGTTTAAAAAGACCCCCTTGATGGTCAAGCCAATAGAGGAGGTCAGAGTTGAAGATCCAGTGGTGGTTGAGGCTAAGTTTGCAACAGAAGAAGAACAAGAACAAGAGGGAGAAGATCAACAATATTTTTTCTCTAATGTAGTGTCCATGATGGAACTCTGTCTGAAGTGTATGCTGATGTGATAAAAGCTACAAAACCAGTCAAGGAGGAGGAAAAGTTAGCTCCAAGTACCATTGAAGAGGAGAAGATGGGAGAGATCAAATTAGATTTGAAGCCACTCAATGAAAAAAGCATCATCAAATATTTTTTTCTTTCATTTCAAGGGCTTGATTTGATTGATGAACCCATGATGGAGGAAGACCATATAGTTTCAGAGGCCCCAAGTGTGGAGCATGCCATAGAAGAACCTTCAATTCTTCCTCCCACTTCACCCCCTTCAATATATAATGTTGAAGAGGAGTTTGAGATTTCAAAATTCATGTTTGAGGATGAAGGGAGCCATGGTGATCAAGTTACAGATCAGGAGGACACCATAGAGGAGGTAGAGAACATGAAATAGGAAAAAGAGGAGGTAGACTGTCTTCCATACTCGGAAGATTACTTTAGTGGAGAGGAGACCATGGAGATCACATCATTTTCTCCTCCATCATCCATCTTCCAAGAACATGAGCCTACTGCAAATGAAGGAGAGCGTTCAAGGACAACAAACTACACTTCATGACAATCCTCTGGAACCAAGGTTGGAGGATCATAGTAGTCCATGTTCTTCACAAGAGAAGGAAGGGAAAGAGAAAGAGGATGTCATCATATCTCTCACACCATCCATCGAGGAAGGTAAACGAGAAGAATCCATTGTTGGAGTTGAAATTCAGAGCAAGGGGCACATCCAAAGGATCAGACCATGTGCAATAAGATACTTGGCTTCATTGGAGCCAAGGGAGAAGCCAAAAGGAGTTATGCTTGTTTCTAATAATGAGGGAGAGTATCAAAGTACCAAGGGTCATCATCAAAACCTCTAGGAGTCCAATGCCAATCAACTAGAGGAGGTATTTTTAATCAATTTTAATACCTTGATTATTTTGGTGGAGGACCAGCTTATAGTAAATTTTTCACTCATACCGGCAGCCATATTCAGTGTCAAATTGTTTTCATGGCTGCCCATTTTTAGAAAGGGAAGCTACTTCTCCTTGCCTGTATCAGGATTTGTTTAGCCTCTTTCTCTTTGGTTAGTGTAGGAGTAGGAGTAGAATTTGTTTTCAGTAGAAGAAGTGCTTGTGTGCACTCTGTATGTCTCATTTGAGGCATGTATGATTTTTGTCTTTGTACATAAGTTTTTTTTGTATTGCTTTGGAGGTGCACGAGGCTAGGCCCTTCAGTATTCATGACAGAGATACCTATACTTTCCTGTGACAGTTGCTAATTTTAAAATAAAACCTATTTTTTTGTTTGAGATAGTAAATTTTTGAGCAGGTTCAGGGTCACCAAGTGCAAACGACCGCGCTTGCAGATCAGAGACAAGATCAGTATCAGACCATCATTATTGACTCCAAGCCTAATGGATGCTTTAAGGCTACTGGTCTATTCATCTAGCAGGTAGATGTCCCTGTGAGTCACCAAATTTTTATCCCAATTTTTCCCACCTGGTAAAATTGATCCAACACGACCCCATACAGGAAGAAATTCAAGAAATGGTTCCATCATGTGAGCCCATGCTTAGAATCTAAGTAAAAATTTGTAGGCTAGCTGTACAATGGAATAGCAGGGTGAGAGAAGGAGAAAATTATAAAATAAGCTAGAGGCTCAAAGGAAAATAAATGGAGAAGGTTCGAAGTCTTCGGGCTCTACAAATGATTCAGAACAAGCACCAAAAATGACAAAGTATGGAGGAGATAACAAAATATGCCAAGTGTCTGAATGGTGCACCTCCAAAGGTTGAATCCAAAAAGGAAAAATCAAACTTTCACCAAGCCTTCACATGTCTAGAGCCCCAAAAATTTTGCTGGCCATTGAAAACTCTTTGACTCAGTGGAAGGTGCCAAGTGTCGGTTTGATGCAATTTCAAGATGGGAGCCCAAAGCAGAGACTCAAACTTATGCTAGCCTTTCACATGGCCAATGGTCAATAGAGGTGAAATTAAATATTTGGCCCAAAAAAATACTAAGTATGGAGAACCAGCAGTAGCCTCCACGTGTCTTGTTGGCATGATTTCAAAAGGAAAGTCTAAAGGTAGTCCCCAAACAAGCATGGGCTCACCATGTGTCCTAGGTCCAATAAAAAGGGATAGAGTCAGGGGTTAAATAGTTAAAGAAAAAGTATTCCAATAGAGAGAGCCAAGTGTCAACACGATGCAACTTCAAAAGTAAAATTTGGGGTAGGTTTCCAAACAAGCGCCAAGCCTCCACATGTCTAGGGTCAGACGTTTGGCCCCACCAAGAAAAGAGACTTAGGAAAAATACAAAGAAGCCTAAAGAGCTCATGAAATCCACTGTGTCAATCTATCACAATTCCAGAAGTAAAAGGTAGGGGCCAAATCTTCAAGGTGCGTGAGACTGCTACGTAGACCCAGTATGGATAGAATCTTTCAAATATTGCGTGCCCGAGACCCTAATCTTCATATGGCCACATATTTTGACTGGAAAATCAGATTTGGGTTGGAGAAGAATTTTTTGAAACATCTCGACACCCTCTACACCATGGAAACATAAAATATATTTCTTAATAGCCTTTATTCAGTGAAAAATGGGAAAATGTCTTATAGGTAATTAATATAGAATCTGATTTCTTCAACTACCAGATTAGATTTTATCTTATTCGTCATTCTTACTCCATGAACGCGGTGAACAATTAATTGATGTAGACATGAAATATTTGGGGAAGATTTTAGAGGGTCATCGATTGATGGTGGTTGACCTTTCAAAGTAGGATTCAATGTGTATCTCAATGTGGTTGAAGCAGGATTCAAATTTTTCCCTCCTCTCTCTCTTATTTTTCCTATATATTGTAAAGGAGGGGCATAGTAAAACATTTGGTCATTGTTTCTCCTCTACCCTCTTCTCTCTTTCTTCCTTAGGGTAGAATGTAGAGTCTAAGCCTCCTCCCACTGTTCTGTAAGGGGGTTTTCTTGCCTCTTCCCCACTGATGATGTACTGTGTAACATTTTGGAGCAATAAAATCTATTTCATGATGCATCTATCCATGCTTGGCTTATTTTGTTGTCTCTTATTATCTCTCATCATTGCAAGGTATATTTTGCATACTCTGATGTTTGTTGCAGGTTCTAGGAGCTATGCTTAATGGGTTTTGAAGTGGTATTCTGTGTGAAATCTATCTCTTGTCCGTGGTGCATTCTGTCCACCCTCTCCTCTGCTCACCTCTCATAATTTCAAGAAGTTGGATCTATGATTCAACCACTTCATTTTCAGGTGTATCACCGCTTAGTGTAGGCTATTTCACCATATATATCTCTTTGTCCCCTTGGAATGGCTAGATTAGGATAGAATGGTTTCTACCTATATTGGAGTAGCTTGTGGCAGGTAGATTAGGAAGGAAGAACTGGATTTCTCTAGAGGTCCATCTCAAGTTTTGCAAGTCCCATTTCTTGAGAGATGGTCCCATGTAAGTAAATCACATTAAATGACCCACTTCACACCTAGGCCATTCAGGGGTATTTTGATTTTACACTAACATCTACTTTGGATGGTTTTTATGGGTATAACCAGGTAGTTGTGAAGCAATCAGAAAGAATCAAAACTTCTTTCACTACCCCATGGGGTACTTATGTGTATGTAAGGATGTCATTTGTCCTAATGAATGTTGGAGCTACTTTTCAAAGAGCAATCAATGTAGAATTCTTAGGATATATAAATGAAATTCATTGTTTTCTATCAGGATGATGTGACAGTTTTTTGTAGGAAGAGAAATGATCACTTGTAACATTTAGAAAAAATGTTGATAAGATGCAGGGAATAAGGTATCTCATTGAACCCTAGGAAATGACATTTTGGGGTTCTAAAGGTAAAGCATCTTGGATAGATTGTGTCAAAAGAAGGAGTCATGATCGATGCTGAGAGAGTGGAAGCCATTAGCAAAGTTCCTATTCCAAGAACCAAAAAGGGAATTCAATCCTTTTTTGGGAAGATAATTTTTATTAGGAGGTTTATTTCCAACTTTGCTGAATTGACTATACCAATCACTAATATGTTGAAGGACCAGAGTATCAAATGGGAAGAAGCAACTATTCAAGCCTTTACTGGGATTAAGGAATCATTCAAGAATGTCCCTGTTTTAGAAGCTCTCTATTATAAAAAGCATTTCCAAATGTTTTCCTTTTCTTCAGAGAGTACCATTGCATATGTCATGTTACAGAAGGATGATGAAGGAGCTGAAAGTCCAATTTATTTATTTAGTAAAGCACTATAAGGGGAAGAACTGAAGTATACTATCATGGAGAAATAGTTAGTATTTTTCTTTGGTCAAATCCACAAAAATATTTAGACCCTATATTTTGAGTTCTAAAGTCATTCCTTATGTTCTGCATACCATGGTCAAGGATATCCTATCAGAGATGAAAATTTCAAGCAAAAGATGTTGATGGGTAAATTAGTTACAAGAATATATCATAGGTATCCAAACTACAAAATTTGTTAGAGGTCTGGGCTTGACAAAGCTTATGGCAGAGAGAAACCTACAAACAATTGAGGTAAATGAAGTTAAAAAAGAAAGGTTGAATATCATTGAAAATTTGATAAATTCTGAATGGTATATTATTTTTTATCTCAAACATAGATACAATGCCCTAAGTATTTTAGTAAGAATGAAAAAAGAGATCTTAAGTTAGCCTCCCATAAATACATCATCACTTATTATGGGTTAGCTTGGAAGAACCCTGAGAGAGTTCTTTTGACATGTATCACTAAAGATGAAGCCCCTAAAATAATTAATGATTTCCATGGAGGAGTTTGGTGGGGGAATTTTGCAGGAAGAGTCACAACTCATAAAATCTTAAGGGCTGGTTACTTGTGGCCAACTATTTTTAAAGACAAAAATCTACTGGTAAGAAAGTGTGAGAGTTGTCACCATTTTCAGGAAGATTGAAAGCTTCAGTCTCCCTCCCTTTGCATCTTGTATCAATTAAAGCCCTATTTAAGTAATGGGGAATGGAATTCATTGGTGAGATTTCAAATTATTCAAGTGTATACCATAAGTGGATATTAGTGGCTAATGATTACTTCACCAAGTAAGTAGAGGCAACCCACACCAAGAAAGAAACTCACCAAATTTTCATGGACTTCATTTTAAATCATATAATCTACAGGTTTGGAGTACCTTCTAAGATAGTTGCTGACAATGCTACGAGATTTCGAGCTAAAAATTTTGTAGCCATGTGTCATGAATATGGGATCAATTTAGCATATTATTCGAATTATAATCCCCAAGACAATGGACAAGTAGAATCAAGTAATAAGAATTTGTTGAAGATAATCAGGAGAACCTTGGAGTTAAACAAACAAAAGTAGGGTGAAAAATTGAAATTTTTTGTTTGTTCTGATAGAATCACTGTTAAAAGGGCTACTGGAAAAATCCCATTTGGATTGGTTTATGGAACTCAAGCCCTACTTACCATGCATATGTAGTTATCTTATTACTAATTTGTCTAGCAATTAGAGAACCAGGAGGTCAATTCCTATGATGCTCGTATAAATCAAATTGTGGAATTGGATGAGAAAATAAGAGAGTCCCACCAAAGACATGTGAAGTTCAGGGAGAAATTGAAGAAGCTATTTGATAAAAATATGAATTCGAGAGCTTTCAATGTGGGAGATCCAGTGCTACTATCGGATAGAAGACATGAGGATAAGGGACATCATGGAAAGTTTGATGCATTATGGATGGGCCCTTATTCTATTGACCTTCAAATTGGAGAGCACACCTTTTTCCTAAAAGAATGTGATGGGGAATTTCCTGAGTTACATGTTAATGGTAGGCACTTGAAACATTTCCTTGACTAATTTCTCATAATCAAGACACACACCATTGTACAGTGTATAGACTTTTGTTTTTTCTCTATTTTTTCATGTTTTTCTATTTTGGTTTGTCCTAGTCCCTGGTGACTAGTTTTTGTTGGTTTCTCAGTTCATCTTGGGGGATTTGGTTATTATATTTACTCTCTACAAGATTGTTCTTGACTCCATTGACCAATGGATTTTTGGCACATGGTCTGTTGTTCTTACGACACTTGCAGGAAGTGTCTATCCTCGAGTCGGAGCTGATGTTGGCGCTTAATTTAATCTCACCATGTTCATTCAAAAACATCTCAGTCCACATGATTTGAAGTTTTATTTGTCTCACTGTATTGATGTGTGAAATATTTCTCCTTCATTTGGTTGCAATGGTCAATCCTTTCCTTTGGTTGAGGATCACATTGAGTCCAGATATTTTTTTCTATTTCTTTGTCCATGAGAAAGAATTTTTAATTTGGGCGTGAATTTGAGGTTTCCCCTTCCTTCTATTTTTCCACATTCATGCTTTCCCTGTCAATTTTTGTCCCAACATTTGAGGAAATTTTTTCCTTTCTGATTGGATGAGGTCCTCCAAGTCTTTTTGCTGCAACTTGTCACTTTTGTCATATTTGTAAAAAATACCAAATTGGCCCCATGGCCCTGATAGCATCTAATTGGTTGCTCAAAAAACATGAAGCGGTAGGGAAAAAGTATTACTTTGACCCTGAAGAAGTACACGTGGTATTTTTTCAAGTTATAAGTAGGAAACCGGGTCAGCGGAAAATTTGGAAGTTTTCTACTTTTTTGTACGAGGGAGCAAAGTTATGAAATAATATGCAAATCTGATGGGGCCCACATCAAAAGTTAGAAGTGGAGAGGCCGGTTTCCAAGGCATTTTGAAACTCTTAGGCCTTCTTCAACTCAAAGCTTATCTACATGGAGGGCTTGCATTCATTTGAAAATTTACCTCTCGGTTTGACCTTTAAAATTGCACCAAAGAGACACATGGAAGTTTCCGCTAGCCATGCCCATACTTAAAATTTCTTCAAGTGGCCGGTGTAGCTTTGTAAGACCATGGACACATGGAGGGCTTGCACTCATTTAACGATCCAGCTCTGGGTCCTACCTTCGCATTTTCACCAAGGAGACACATGTAGGCTTCTGTTGGCTCCTCTCTATACTTAAACTTTGAAAGTAACTTTCTAAAGGCCTGGAACACGTGGAGATCCCACACTTGTTTTAGGTCCCACCTCTAAAATCCATCTTTGAATTTGGGCCAAAAAATCATGTGGAATCTTCCATTGGGAATTCCCATACTCTAACTTTTCAGCAGCCAATGTAATTCTCTAGGGTCTTGAACTCGTGGAAGGCTTGCGCTCATTTGGGAACCTACCACTGTACTTCACCTTTGCAGTTGCGCCAAGGAAACACATGGAGGTTTCCGCTGACACCTATTTACACTTGGCCAGCTCAGACTCACAACACAGGTATGTGGAATAATCCATGTGTGAAAACTCATTTATGAGAGGCACGAATGTAGGCATCCATGCGAGGGAAATCTTTTTTCTAGGTGTATTCTCAAGGGTGAAAATGATTTCCTTTTAAATCTAGCTATATAAAGCCACCTGAAAATGATTAAAAAGGGAGTTTCTCACATGATAGAATAAAAGAATGATTAGAAGGACTGTTAAAAATTTATGACATGGCATCCCAGTCATAGTTGAGGGTATGAGAAATGTGATCACTTCATGATTTGTCCACCTTACAACTTTGAGTGTAAATTTGTTAAACATCACTTTCTAGGACAAATTTGTAACAAGCAAAGGATTCCTTGGATATTCTTCTTTTTGGGGGGGAAATTTGGGATGAGTGAGCAAGTGAATTGTATAAATGCAATGAGGATACTCTTGCAAGTGGTTGAGGGTTTAATTCTTACAAGAAAATTTTAGAAATCCCATCTTCCTGAGAGACCATCTGAGAAACCTGTCAATCTCTTTTGTTTAAGATTTGATCACGTCAATATTTTTGCAAGTGTACAACCATTGACAAGCTCTGAGACTGTTAAAGAAACTTTCCCCTAGTGATAAATCTAATAGATCTCAAATTAATATATGTTGTCTTGGGAAAAATTGTGTCTGCTTTTATTTTAGAATGTTTTCAAATGGTTTTGACATTTTTGTTGCAATATTATGTTAAAATCTCTCTGAATCACATGAGATCTCATCCCTATGATAGTTTAGAGGCATTAACAATTTCATTATGAGAAGATCCTTCATATTTTAATGAGATAAACAATTTAAAATCACTTTAATGTCATTTTGTTAATAAAGATTGTCTATAAGCCTTTGAGTGTATCTTAGGCGTGAGTAACTAGGGGTTGTTAATGTTTAATTGAGTCTTTAGATCGAGGCTTCGTGTTGAACTCTCAAAGATTGTGTGAAACTGTGTAGATTTGGGGCTCAATTGATGTACAGCTTCTGGTTGAAGGAATATTTTTGCTATTCTGAAGCTGTATTGTTAAGTTGTCTAATTGTTGTAAAGGTTGTGAAATATCTGGTGAAATCAAGTTCATATTGCTTAATCCACCACCAAAAATTTCTATTAGCCATGAATCCTACCCGAAGTACCCATTTTTGTGTTTTGTATCAAAAAATGAACCAATTCTACTGCCAAAATATACAGAAGCAAGCATGTTTTAAGTGTCTTTAGTAACCTGAACATTGCCCAGAAAATATCCTCATTCTTTAGAAGTGACAAATCTTGAGAGTTAAATTGTGGCGTATTGATCATATTTTTTCAATGTTACCCTAAAAATTATGCAAAGAAAAATCTCTTAATGTCCTTTACCGACAGAGGTTACAAAATAGTTTCTCTCACCCTGGTCAAAAGGCATGGCCCAAAGTAGTGAGGATAGATCAAATCCTTTTAAATGGTGCTATCCATTTCTCCAACGACTGAAGAAAGTTTAGCACTATGTATAACATTCTCCCTTATCCTTGATTAAATAGTATTGGACCAAACTTGGGTTCTGTAGACCCACTCTTGTTTAAAGAAAAGAAATTCCACAAAGGGTGTGATCCTATTTCTTTTACATTGTTTCCTACCTCTTTCTCTGTGACTTCCGAGAGGAAATTAAATATAAGGGGAGGGGGATGTAATGTCCACTCCTCTTTAACACTAAATGAACCATGTTATCAATTTTGATTTGATTATTATCTCAAACCTTGCTGCTGTATTCTAGTTAGCATAAAAATAAAATGTGTGGGACATAATGATTACTATTGTGTTTTGGTTATCATGTTGACTGTATATTTGTATTGTGGAGTTGATGGGAATTTAAGGTTAAGACAATTAGCTAGAACAATTTCCTTGTTATAACTTGATTGTCATACTATTACTCTTTGATATTGTTTTTTGGTATGTAATTTATCTATGTGTCTGAATACATAAACATCATTCCACATTGTACCTACAAAAATTAAAATATAAGCAACATTAATGCATTTTGATATGGAAATTGAAGGATAGACATTATTGTAACCGAACTAATTAAATTTTGATAGACATTTAATATGGTAGGTAATAATATGTTGTCAGTTTAGATATATACTAATATTTTGAAAAAAATTCGTATTGATTATATTATGATGTTTGAAGTTATCTTGTGATTTCCTTGATATTGAAGAAATTGGTGAAATTGATATGCAAATATATGCATTTTTATTATTTCGACATATTTAATATGGTCACGAGGCCAGAAAGGTATTGTTTTATTATGCAGGAAATTATAACACAACAAATTACGGGGGATAGGAGACCAACAATGAAGGAATGTCAGGTATTGGCAACAGGTCACCATGACAAATCATGTATTTGTATGTTGTGTATTTTTATTGTTTGTTTTGAGGTTCTCATGGGGGGGGGATAACCTCCAATTTTGACCATGGAGTTTGTGTGTATGTTTCCATTTTTATTTATTTATTGATGAGTATATGATTTAGTTTGCGATGTAATTCTTTATTTTATCATTGTTGATTTATGTGCTTTAATTAATGGTTTAATCATGTTTACTAAGTTGATTATGAATGTGAAAAAAGAGGTCAATTATTAGAGTAGTTGGTTCTTTTTTCCTTGTGTTTTTAGTTGAGTTTATGTTATTTTGAGTGTTGTACACTCTATCCTACTTGGGAAATTTGGATTTTGCCTGAAGGGCCATTTTTGGAGGCTTGTGGGACAGGTTACACTTGTACCACCCCTCTTAATTTCTTATGGAAACCCTACCTATGGGTTTTGGGGTCAAAACTAGACCCCATTATGTGTTTTGTAAGGAAAAAAGGTGAGATTAAATTGTCTTACATGGGTTTTAAATTTTGTGCTTAGGGGGTGTGGGTTGGAGCTAGGTGTTTAGGAGGTTTTTCATTCCTCTCAACCACCCATTTATTGTGCATTGGGGTTGAGGATTGACTTGTGATGTGGAGTTGAGGATGAGTGATGTGGCATAATACATAGAGTAACCTCACCCTCCTCTTCCATTTTTTTTTATATCCATGTTTAATTGTTTGTTTGGGGGTTACTTGCTCTTTTTTTTGGGGAATGCTTGTAATTTTGGAGAGCTTTCTTGAGAATGGTGAATGGAGCTTGAAGTGGATGGTGGTTACTTGGATTTTTTTGAAGGCTTGGAGCTTGTTGTGTATTGATACACTTCATTTGTAAGGTAGATCTTCACCCTTGTTTTTACCTTACTATTTTGTTGTGCTCATACATGTAGTTTATGATTGATTTATTGCTTATGATTGTGGGAAATAGATTTGACCCTTAGGTTATGGTAGAAATAGAAATGGGCGTAAACTTGAGGGAGGCATAACAAAAACGTTATTACATATTTTGGGAGGGAGTTGGGTTGGGATGTCCACATTGTTGATAAATATGATTTGTGTTTATATTGTTATTTTCTTGAGGGAGGCATAAGAGTTGGGGAGGTGTAAGAGTGGGTTAATTTCTTGAGGGAGGCATAAGAGTGGTGTATCTTCTTGGAGAGAGTTATAACATTCTTATGTGTATTATTACTCCCACATGCCGCGGCCCAAAATGGCTGATTACACAATTTTTTATTTTTTATTTTTATTTAAGAAAAAAAACATTGTCCACAATAAGGGTTGGGAGTGGGGTCGGCACCCCTCCCCCCAACCTTTTAATAAATCATTACTCCCATAGGACGTGGTTCAAAATGGATGACTACACACTTTCTTCTTTTTTTATTTTTATTTAAGAAAAACAACATTGTCCACATGGCCCATTCACCTATTAGGCATTTTACTATTAATTTTTTTATAAAAAAATACTCATATTTATTAATATATATATATATATATATATTTTAATATTTATTACAAAAACAATATACATATTAACATTTAAATAAGGATATTCATTTAATGGTGTTATAAATTGTGAAAAATGATCAATGTATATTATTAATATATAGTTATTATATATTAATAATATGTATTTAGTTATTAATTTAGTTCCCCATTAAAATAGGGGTTGTAATTTTATTTTTTTTAGAAGGATAAACATGGTAATTGGAAATTTGTATTGATAAATTGCTTTTACCTATACTTAGATAGATTTAGTGTTGCCAAAATTGTACTTACATATAAAACAATTCATCTCTTTCCTAAACATTTTTTAAAAACTATAACGGTATACGGATTTTAATATTTTTCACTTCAATTAAATATGGAGGTATTTGAAGAAACTTTCCCTTACAACCAAGCAACATTTGGATATAAACTTTGCCGAAAATTTCTTCTTACATTGGCATTTAAATATGAGAAAAAAATAAGGCACAAACAATGAAATCTATCCTTCTTTCATGAGAACAACTTATCCATAATGCAAGAGTCCCAACATTCACTTCGCAAGAAAACCTTACAACTTCCCAAGCAAACATTAGATTTGAGAAATCTTATTCTTTTTTATCACAAAACCATTTACAAGGTTCACATTCCATGAGGAGAAAGTGTGGTGTCGGCACCCCTCCCCCCAACACTACAACCCCACAAACAATTAAACCCACCTATGTATATTCAACACATTGACCACTACAATTTATTTCGGCTGTAGAATTTGTAACTCGACCTAAGCTTTCAAAATGTGACCTGTGTTTTAGTTTGGAAACCACGTATAGTATTTGATGTGTTATATTTATGTGTGTGTGTGTGTGTGTGTGTGTGTGTGTGTGTGTGTGTGTGTGTGTGTGTGTGTGTGTGTGTGTGTGTGTGTGTGTGTGTGTATTTCTCTTTTAATAAATAACTCAAAATTTCTTTTACGTATATAAATTAATATATAGAGATATATACAGATAAATACATACACACATATGTATGTGTGTGTTTATATATATATATATATATATATATATATATATATATATATGTTTTTATTTGTAAAATAAATATGTAGGGTTTGTGGTTTTTCCCAAATGGGTATACATACCAAGTATACACATTTAACTTGCAAGTAAAATACTACTAATAAACAAGTACAAAAGATAAATCAATACCCACAAAGAGGAAATGAATAGATCGATGTCTTAAGCTCAAAGTTTAATCAAGAAGAGCTTTCATGTCTCTAATGGCCTCCATGGCTTCATCTTCTCCTCCCTTCTTCCTTAACTAGCAAGTGAAAACAAAGGAAATGAGAGATTAAGTTTAGAAAAAGAATAGATGGGAACCCATAAGGATATCTAGGGTTACCTTTTCCAAACCTAAATCTAAGGGCTACGAAAGATTAGATCTAATGGTGTAGGATGTGCCCTACATCACTTAAGTGATGGGGTGTTTAAGTGAAAAAAATTTAAATAAAAGATGGGTGTGTATTTTTTTTTAAATGGAGTCTAAGGGGTTAGACTTGGGTGTGCACCTTGCCCATTTTGAGATAATGATTTTATAATAGCATGCATACCATTAACACTAGATGATTATTATCCTTGTCTAATTATATTTGAAACTATTAATGAGTTTTAAATAATAAAATTCAAAATTTGGGTTAATGGAGTTAAATAATCAAAAGCTAATCGTGGATTATTTAAATAAAATATTAGAGTCTAGAAGAGAAAGAATTAAGTTATAACTTCATTTTGAAATTGGGTTAAAAATATTAGTCTTTATTTTAGTCCCAACTACCTTATAGTTGTTTAAAATTTTATAATCAGAATTTAATTAAAATCTTAGTTAAGGCCTTCTAACCTTTTTAGAATAAACTATTTCATAATTTCCACATTTTGCTATCATCTTTATCGTGGGTTTGAGTGGAAAAAAAGTGGGCATTATAGGAATTGTTATGTGCGATGTTGTCATAGTAGAACAAGGGTTTGAAACCCACAAACAACTTCTGTTGATTAAAATAGAGTAGCTTGCAACATTAATCCCTATTATTTCTACCATCACTGCAAGCGATTCAAAGTATCGAAAAGAAATATGTAAGTTCTTGTATCCAATTTATTCCATCATGTTTTTGTGTATTAAATAGGGGAGAGAAAGTAGGGTATCATAGAAAGTATATGCTTACATATTCTTATCCAGAAACCTAGACCGACCACAATCAACTTTGAGCATGTACGACATGAATGTAATAAATTACAATTTTTTTTATCATAATAACATATTTATGTATTACTCATATTTTATTTATAATTCATATTTTCCACTATGAATTATTTATCATAAATAATTCTATCTACAAGAAAATAATGAAAGTATAATATTATCTTTATTTTGAAGAGGAGAGTTAGAAATACTATAATGAACTTAGGATAATTTTATGACTATAAATCTTTGTTTTAGTAGATGACGATGATGCGAAGAAATGGTATGTGCCCTAACCCTAACTAGGTTGTTGGTGACAACGATGGTAGAATAAAATGACTGGTGGTTGTTGGAATTGTGCTAATGGCAGAAGGGGCTTGTACCTTCGGGGAGATGCATTTTCAAATACCTCACAGACAATGGAAGGGGATAGACAGGGAAAGCATGGGTGCCCTAGTCAAGCTATATCTCCTCCTAAATATGGTAAAGGGATTTGGCATCCATCTGGCAGTAGGAAAACCTCAATCACTGCAAGTAACCAACATTGAGTTTGTAAGTCATGATTCGTAGAACAAAGAAAGTCATTTAGATTGCCTACATTTACATGCAATCTTTTGCAAGTAAAATATAACTACAAAATACCTGAAGCGGGTTTAGTTGTCCCTGAAAGGATACATGCACATAGGCTGGGAGTAGGAAAATTGGATCAAAAGATGTGGATAACTATCTGTTTATCACAGGGAAATGTGTCAAAGGGTCAAGGTAGTGGCGTGGAGCATTATTTAACCAACACATTTCAACACATGTACAAAACAATGTATCCACCCTTGACTTTTTGACATGCGTACACATTCTAACTTTGTATATGCCTTCGACGTAAATATAGACATGTATGCACATTTAGTTGGAAGTTGTGTTACTAGAACTCACTTCGATTCAATTTTTATCATTTGTAGTTATCAAATCTGAAATTTATCTAGTCTAGCACTTTTCATATTTCCTGTTCCAGTTTAGGTTTTGATGCATCATATCATTTATCCATTATGATCTTATTTATCTTTTATCAAAGTGGGTTGACATCCATCCTACGAAGTTTTTACTTTTTGGGACTAACGTTGTCAGACAACTCACCTTCCTATCTACTAATCATTTTATTTTTTAGTTTCTCTTTGTTGTGCAGGTTATCAAGCTACCTACAAGGAGGATATTTTGTGCATGTATCCATCATCATCTTATCAAGAGGTAGCCTTAAATCCTCTCATTATTGAAGCTGCTTATTTTATTTGTTACTCTTTTCACTAATTTGAAACAGGATCAAGAAAATTTGGTCAATACTATTGTGTTTGATCATTTATCATTCTAGTTGAGCTAATAATAATTATATAATGCACATTATAACACATTACCTCACTGCCTCATTAAAACTAAGGTGGTATCATATCAAAAATTATCAATGTTAGAAGTACAAGATGTACACACACATACATCATACACGAAATTATGATATAAGAGAAAAGGTTAATGAAAAAACCATCTATCCTTCAACACAATAGTTCACAAGGTTGATAATGCTTAAGGAGGTGGATATAGTGTGACAACCAAGTCAATCATGTACCTTAATAATAATGACAGTTATATTTTAAACTTATACTACATGTTCCCAATAAGTCAGGTTATTTCATATAAAACACACCAAGGTCATAATGTTTGTCATTTGTTCACCACGTATTTATAAATATAATAATAATTGGACCTCATAGTTTATCGCAACCTTAGTATTTTGTTTCTTATTCAAGAAACAATCTAACTAACAACTGATGCCAATATTATGGATACCGACTATATATGTACTAAGTACTTTATGGTAGCTTAAGATCTATGTTATTCAACACTGACACACACTGATTTCCTAATAGACCTAAAAATCCTCTCTTATCGCAAACTTACTGAAGTGCCAGGTAATTATTAACAATCCCAAGGTCCCTTGCTAATGATATTATCATACTCAATGCATTCAATAACAACTTGTTTCAATAAAAAAATAGGCGAGACCTTCAAGGTTAATAACATGCAATTGTATCAACTATACAATCACATTGCTTGAGAGCATAATGCCTCGATAAATAAGGTAACATTAATTTAATACACATTGTCGGTGTGAGTTAAGACTCTTGGCGATTAATCAACCTTATTAAACAAAGCTTACTTCAACCTTTAGTTGGATAATTACTCTTTATCACCTTTACTAATTAAATCAAGCCTATTGACGACATGCACGTATGTCAAATTTGGTGATCCCGAAATGAGATGTGACACCGTACATAAGGGTTAGGACTGTACAATTTGATCTAGTTGTACGGTTTTGACTAGGTTCAATTTCAGGTGCCGATTTCTATAACGAAGCATTTTCAATCTCCGAGCAGTCTGTTCTTGCATTCAGACCACCCAAACTCTTCCAGATCCACACAAAATCAGCTAAGTGGAATTCTCCCTTGTGTTTTTTATAGTTAGTAGATCAATAGTCACTTTGAAAAGTATTATTCTGATTTGTGCAATTAATGTTGAAATTTAATTAAATCAAAATATCCACCTGTTGCATTATTTCATCTTTTTTTATGTGTGTTAATTAGAAACACACTAAAAACTTAAAAGGGAATGAAATAGGATTCACAAAAAAGTGAAATCAATAGAGTCTTTTCATAATACTGTCATTGGTGTGTAATTCCATTATGCTTGAGTCTATGACTTTTTCCTCATGTTAATAGAAGTTTTGTTGTTTCTTGTTGCTTGAGTTGTGCATGTGATCTTACTTTAGTGATATATAACCCTAATAAGGGTTACATGGTATAAGAAATACCTTCATTGGAACCCCTAATCTCCATTGGAATAGTTAATTTTGACTATCCACCCCATCCCCCACCCATATGAATGGGACTCAAACTCCTCTTTTAGAAAGTAAGGGCTCTTTGTATAGCCAGGCACTAGGGAGTCAATCTTTAGGATTAAATATTGGTCGATAGGAAAAATAAAATGAGAGACTTTCTATCTCTATCTCTCCATACTACTATATCATGACATAGATGCCCAAAATAATTTAGACAACTCTAACTCAACTATGCCTCTTCAATGCATATTTAAATTACTTATATGACTATAAAATGCTTATATATTGAAAAAAAATGTCAAATTGGTTAGAAGATAAAGTCTACAAAAACATATAAACCCCAAAGGATACCATGGTCATTATCCCAATGCATTGAAAACTATAGTGGAAGTGGAACTCTTACTACTACTCCATGAATCTCAACAACACATCTTGGAATTGTTTATGTTATTCTAAAATCTTCATTCTAAAATTATTTCTTTTTAACTTAATAAAATATTATTTTGTATATATATTTTTGAGATCTTTATTCATATAATTTTTTATTTATCACCCTTTGACACTAAGCTTAAGAAAATACAATGGTCTAGTATCATATAATTACCCAATTTTTTTGACTGTCAATGTTCTATTAGATGTTTAATGTAACATATAAAATATGTTAAATGTTATTATGTGATGAAGACTTTGTTGACTAAAGCAATGAAATTTGAACAAAAACAAGTGACCATAAAAAATGGATAAAAAACATCAATACACATCAATAATTCATATTTTGGATCAATAATTAATAAAGTAGACACACTATAAAATTATACAATTTTACCTTAAGAAACTACACTGGTGTTTATAATACACACAATCTAGTATCATATAATTATTCAATTTTTTTGTCTGTTAATGTTTTATTAGATGCTTAATGTAACATAAAAAATATAGTAAATGCTCTTGAGTCACAAAGATTTGGACCAAAACAATGAAATTAAAAAATAAACGACCATAAAAATGGATAAAAAACATCAATACACATTAATAATTCATATTTTGAATAAATAATTAATTACGTTGAAGGTTTTTCACAGGTAGGGATGAATTAAAGGTTGAGAGTGCCCTAGGCAATAGTTTGAGTGGACGCCCTCCTCACAAATTTAGTTTATATATTTATTCATAAAGTAAATAAATAAAATATGTCTATATTCTTATATTTTTAAATTCACATCATGGTCATAATAAAATAAAATAAAAATATATTATTAAATCATCATGGAAGGATGAAAAGTATTCAGTGGATGGAAAATATTAATCGTAGGAGATGCTCATAATGCAAAAAATACAATATTTTATACAAGGCTTCTTACAAGTATGATTTAGCCATATCAAGTAGGTGACAATAACTCTATCCTGAAACAAAGCACCATTTTTTGTAAAGAAACAAAAACATTTATGTAGCTCCCATGGTTTTGTGAAGATTCGTATTTGGACCAAGCCTACGGATTCCTCCATAGCAAAATAATAGAAAATTTCCCCAAAAAATTAAGAATAGAAAATAAAATATTTTTTTTCCTTCAATTATACTCACATCTACTAGATACACCAGCTATATTATAAAAATGCATTAACCTTTTTCTAGAACAAATTACACACCTAAATAATCTGGAGCTACATCAGATAATGGGTAACAATACCAACAAAATCATATGTGCTTATAAATATGTGATATTTTATTTTACTTGCAAAAATATTACAAAACTTTTTTATGTGTATGCGTGAAATTTATGTTACTATACAATAATGTCTATAAATGGGTTGATCAATATTAAAATCATTCAAATAAATTATTTTAAAGTTAAGTTCTAAAATTAACCGACACAAATTTAAATTTTTAGATTCAGGCACCCCCTAATTGTTGACACCCTAGGCAACTGTTTGGTTTTCCCAAGGCTTAATCCCCCTTTGCTCCTCGGTCCCTCTCCTCCAAATGGTGCATGTGAGTCCATCATTGTTTAGCAGTGATTTCAACTCCAGGGACCAACAAAGACAAAATGATGAACTGTAGTTTTTCAATTTTAATGGATATGTATTTCAACTATGCAGACATTGCTAGAAACTCATGTTGTATTGAAATATTGAAATGTAATATAGTGTGTTTCCGATTTATCATAGTGACGTCTTAAAGTTATAGCTTAGTCACCAAATCCTAACTCTTGAAGATGACCATTTGGATTTTTAAAATTATTATGGTTCAATTGCTGTCAAAGGTTCATTCCAGGGTGACATTTATGTTATCTTTAAATGTAACTTTAGATCAATTTAAATTTTGGTAGTGACATAAATGGATTCCTTTCTTCCACGAAACTATGACATTATATGATCAAATTGATAAATCTATCAATACACTGAATACTTGAACTTATGTGGTTTATATACTAATTTAAATTTAAACTAGACATGTTAGTCTGAAAAATGTGACTGTCAACACTACAATGTAACAATTTACTATTTTGGAAAAAGAAGGGCCTAAAAACCTCAACACACCCATAATTAGGGCCAAAAGGATCCAAAAAGAAAAGACCATACTACATATTTGGTCTAAACTATATTTGGAGTATCATGGCTGATGAGAATTCGTTGTTAGTGGAAACCAGGAAACATTTGAAGGATGTGAAGAGATAGAAACCAGGGAGCTATTTTTAGGAACAAGGGGCATGTGGGCATAATGTGGACCTTGAAACAAAATTTGTATCAACAAGTGACATGTTTCAACTGCATGACCTCAATGTCCATTTCTTTTAGGTGCAAAAAAACCATTAGAATAAAGAGCTCCTAATGGAGATTATGGAGATTGTATGCATTGTTTGAAGACTACGAAATTTATATTTCCTAGATTCAAATTAAATTGATGTAGAAAGGGAAGTATACTATTATAGTTAGCCTGAATCCTTGTTTTGATTGCAGGAGTGCATTTGGTTAGAATTTAAGCAATTCTAGGTGCAATGGTTACTTAGTTATGACTCATTTTACAGTTTTGGCTAGAAAAATGGATGTCTGTAATAGTTGCTAGAATTAATGTCTGTTTAACAATTTTTCGGATGTATTGGTAGGGATTTACAAAACTTCGTGTGTAATACTAGTAATTCAATATTGGTCATGTGGCTATTCCAGGACTTTAAAATCATTTCATTTTGTATAATTAATATTTACCCAATGAATGTTAGACATGTATTTTAATATGGTACTGACAAGGAATATACATACGGTGAAATCGGTCGAAGGGGGACATAAGAGAAATAAAATTATACCTTGCACTAGATTTTTTCAAAACATGCTACAATTATGTATCTTAATAAGAATGGATAAAAAAATAAAAAACCACTAAAGGGGTTCTATTTAAATTGTGATGAACATTGACTAGTTAAATTAGTGTAAAAGATCTCATCTCGTCATCTACCAAAAATATAAATCTCATGAGCATACTGATGTAATCCAAGGGGATAAAAAGACTAAAATAGTAATAAACCCAAAAAAATCCTAAATAGGTTAGACCTTGGGACAAACTTTGAATGTACAAACTGTGAAACCCTTGGATCTTGACAGCAAAATTGTTAGCAAACTCAAATTACGAGATGTTTTTCTAAAGGGTATAAAACGCTTATGGTATTTCATATGTGAATCCCCCTTGGCGGACCTTGATTGATGCAGCTCCAATGCCTTGAATCAACTGTATCCTTAAAAATTCACCAAGGGGTATAACTATATTGAGGAAGGGGAGTTCATCACCTAACTTATTTATTTTTCTCCCCCTAAAACCTTAAGTCAATTGTTAAGTGAAAAAAATTTAGAATGGATGAGGGAATGTAGTTTGGTATCCACTTATCCCCCTTTTCACCTTAAGGATAGGAAAAGGGGACAAGAAATCTCAAAAGTTTTCTAATGGTATTTTAAATTGTTGTTTCCACCCACAAAGTGAAAATTAAGAAACCAAGAACATTTTCTCTACCTCGGGAGCAAGGAAAGGTTCAGTTTTTGGGTCAAACCTTATATTATTTTGAATACTAAATCAAATGTTTTGATCATTCTAGCTATTGTCAGGATGTAATTCATCTTTCAATTATAAATTTGGGGTGTATTCCTTTCTTGGGTCGAAGCGGCATATGCAGTGTCCTAGGTTATAGCAGATTTTTTTTTGGTATTGGAAAGAAAGTGATGTATTAATTATTTAGAGGGTTCGAAGATCATTTTTTTGATTTTTTTCATCCTAACTCTTCCCAGATATTATTTAATGATCTGGGAAAGATATCTTTCATCATTGGAGCGTTTATTCCTTATGCCCAAAATGACCCGATCTTTCTCAAATTTTTCCCAACATGAATTTATTACACATATTCTCCTTACAATACCTTGAATAACTTCATTCCTATCCTATAAAACCCCTAGATGGTTTTAATATTCCTTTTTATGTTTTGAATGGTGTTTACGAGTTGCAAAATGACACAAAATGGCCCTTTCTAGACCTACTAAAGATAGTTGTTTCTTCTTAGGAATATTATTTACTTATTCAATTACGTTAGGCATTCATGCCTACACATTAGAGACATAATTTAATATCTTGTTATCACATCTCTCTGATCCATAATGAGGGTGAAACTGAGTACATGCTAGATAGAGGAAGTTTTCCACAGTGCATGAGATAGGAAAATTGCAAGTGAGTGACTTAGTTGTCATGGCCAATTTTTGAGTTTTGCACGCTAGAAATTTAACATTACAACATGGTTATATATAATTACATGAGTGTACTGATACCAAATCACTCTCTTCTACATCTTTAAGGGTGTATAATTGTAAAAGTTTACTTTTGGGATCATGTCTACTCATAATTTTTTATTTTTTAGATGCCCATTTTTTAAGGGATTAAAATATATATCCTGGAATATGAAGATGTGCATGATTATCTAGTTTGAAGATCTATTGGGGATTATTACTGGTAAAGTGGCATGTCTCAGCAAAAGTGATGAGAAAAATAAGTATGCAAATATCAATCCAAATCCTTGATGTTTATCACACTCAACATACCCTCTTACGAGGATCAATAACATGTATGGGATGTGAAAAAATGAAAGGTTACTTGGGATGATCTATCCACCATCTATGAGGAAATTAAATCTAGATTAACATCGTCCATCTGTATTTCAAGCTTCATATACTGAGAATGAAAATTGGCAAGAAATTATAGGAGTTCTTGCTTCAGGTGGTAAAAATATGAGAAAATAATTTTACACTAAGAGAGAAGGTGGAAGAATAGTTACTAGTATAGATCAATCTAAGATATCTTCCTTCCGAGTTTTGGAATTTCATCATAACATTCAACATAAAAAAAAGTGGTATCATTTGATGAACTACTGAATTTACTCCATCAAGAGGAAGCCATCCAGACTGGAAAGATGATTTTAAAGAAAAAGCACTTATCTTGAGACAACCACATGGTGAGAAGTATCCAAAGGGAAAAAAAAGTAGCCCCAAAATAAATGAAAATAGAATTGAAATTTACAAAAGGTGAATCAATGGTGTTACATTTTGCACTACAAATAGACATGCCATTAATAGTTATTTGTATAATGACTTGACTCAAGGAAATTCAAGAAAATAGAGAATGTGTGGCCACGATGTTTTCTCATCAATCAAAATGACATTATAATAGAAGGAAACACAAAGGTACATGTCATGGCCTAATAAGAGGATGCATTTGATTAGGAAGTATCATAATAAGCAAATTTTGGCACACATCAGAATGTTTTTTTTGTCTCTAAAACCTCGAAGACATCAAAAAATATTTGGTTGATTGACTCAAGTTATATAATGAATATGATGTGTGATAGGTGTTGGTGCTCAATTTTATCTTGCCCCGTTTGTCCTTGAAATTCTTCCATCTGCGGGCTCTGTCGTATATTATATCTCCCCGTATTGATACGTGAAAGCTCTATCCTTCATTTGGTTACCATGATAAGTCTTTTCCTTTGGTCTAGGATAACTTAAAGTCCAAAAAAAAAAATTCCGTTCCTCTATCCATGTGAAATAATTTGTAACTTGGGTGTAAACTCAGGTTTTTCCCCTTCCTTCTTTTTTTTCCACTGTCACATTTTGTTTTCCCTGTAAATTTTTATCTCAACATCTATGAAAACGTGGCCCTTTCTGATTGGATATAGCTCAGTGGATCACCATTTGGGTTTTATATCATTTCCAAATTTCTTTGTCCTTAAATAAAGATTCATTTCCAGGTGCAAATGGTGATTTCCCTGCATTTTACAGTTTGACAGGTGTGTTTTCCCCATCAATTTATATCTCAAAATTCTTAGCTACGTGGTCCTTTCTGATTAGATGTGGCTCAATGGGCCACTTTGAAACTTTAAGTCCCGCTTCAACTCAAGTCTTTTCTATGTGGAGGGCCTGTGCTCATATCAAAATTCCCCTCTTCATTTTACCTTTAGATTTGTGCCAGGGAGACATGTGGAGGTTTTCATTGGCCCCTTCCTAGACTTAAACATTTTTTCATGCGGCCGATGTAGCTTCGTCAGACCATCGACACGTGGAGGGATGACACTCATTTGAGGATCCACCTTTTGGTCCTACCTTAGCAGTTGTGCCAAGGAGACATGTGGTAATCCCGTGCTTTTTTAGTGTCTCTGCTCTTTGGCACCATCTAAAAATTGTACCAAGGAGACACTTGGAAGCTTTCATCAGCGCCTTTCTATACTTAAACGTTTTAAGAAAATTTCTAAAGGCCTGGGACATGTGGAGGATCCACACCTATTTGAGGACCTACCCCTGAATTTTATTTTTGAAAGAGTGCCATGAAGACACGTGAAAGTTTTGGCTCACTCTGCCCTTGCTTGGACTTTTCAAGGGCCAAAGAAAATTGTCTCAGACCCTAGACACATGACGCCTTCCACTGGTCCTTAAATGTTTTCAAAAACTCTACCGGACTGAGACATATGGTGAGCCTGTGCTTGTTTAGGGTCTCTTCTTGTGGGCACCATATCAAAATGGTGCCAGTGAGACACGTTAAGGCTTCCACTAGCTCCTTTTATACTGATACTTTTCAAAGGCCAAAAGGCATTTTTCTTGGGCCCAGGGCACATGAAAGGCCCGCGATTGTTTGGAAACATGCCTCTGTACCTCACCATTGTAGTTGCACCAAGGAAACATGTGAATGGCTCTAATCTGAAATTGAGAAGGGGAAAAATCAATGGTTTTTGTGCATTGCATCTGATTTTGCCAAAAAATTTACTCCAAGACTCCTGGAGATGCAAATACGCATTATGTTTCATCATTTTTTAATGAAATTCCTTGTCGTTTTTATCTGCAAAGTGTAATTCAATGGATTAAGATCTTAATTTATAAGTCCAAGTAATGTAAAGGTTGATATTTTGAAGATTGGATTTTCTCGGGCACATGTAAAAACATGAATTACGAGAGAAGCTAGATGCAGAGAAAATTTCAAGAGGAAAGAATGGGAAAAGGATGAAATGATGAAGGTTGTAGGCACAAAGGATTAAAAAGGTGTTACCTCGAGGGTGAAAAGGATTTCCTATCAGATCCAACTATACATAGATACAAAAAAATGATTAAAACTGGGATTTCTCACCTGAAAAAATAAAAAGAATGATTAGAAAGACTGCCAAAAAGTTATTGCATGAAATCCTAGTCATTAGTCGAGGGTTTGAGAAATGTCATCAATTCATGATTTGTCCACCTGACAACTTTCGGGTATGAATTTGTTAAATGTCAGTTTCTGAGGAAAATTGGTAACAAGCAAAGGTTCCTCAAATATTCTTCTTTTTTGGGGGGAAAATTTGGGATGAGTGAATCAGTGAAATGTATAATTGCAATGAGAATACTCTTGCAAATGGTTAGTGGTTAATTTTTTAAGAGAAAATTTGAGAGAGTCCATCTTCCTGAGAGACCAATCTGAAAAACCTGTTAATATCCTATGTTTTATATTTTAAATCACGTCAAGTTGGTTGCGAGTGTACAACCATTCAAAATCCATGAAACTGTTCAAAGAAACTTTCCCCTACTAATGAATCTAATCAATTTTGAATTAATTTGTGTTAATCTTGGGCCAATTTGTGTCTACTTTATTTCAAAATGTCTACAACTAGCTTTTCTTGTTCCTATTGCAATCTTGTGTTAAAATCCCTCCAAATCACACAGGATCTCGTCCTTAAGATAGTTTAGTGGCATTTACAATTTCATTACAAGATGAGCCTTCATCCTGTAGTGAGATAAACAAATTTAAAATCACTTTAGTATAATTTTGTTGATAAATATTGTATATAAGCCTCTTAGTGTATCTTAGGCATGAGGAACTAGGGCAATTTGATTTTTAGCTTAGTCTTTAGCTCAAGCCTTCATTTTAGATTCTTTAAGATTATGTGAAACAGTGCAAATTTGGGCCTCCATTGATGCAAACTTTTTGGTTGAAGGAATATTTTAGCTATTCTGAAGCATTCTGTCATTTATTTTTCCAATTGTTGTGAAGGTTCTCAAAGATCTCGCATAGTAAATTTTATCATGCTTAATCTCCCACAAAAACTATTAAAAAAAATAATGAATCCCAACTAAACTACCCTTTTTTCCATGTATTTCCACAAATCTATAAATTCTACTACCAAAATATGCAGAAGCAATTAGGATTCCATAATGTCTTTAGTAACCTTTAGCCTTGTTTAGAAAATATCCCCATTATTTAGAAGTGACAACTCATGAGAGTTAAATTGTGGTGCATTGATCATATTTTCTTAGGGTCTCCTTTCAAATTTGTGAAAAGAAAGATATATTCATTCTCCTTCACCAAAATAGGTTATAAAATGGGTCCTCTCAACCTAGTCGAAAGGCACATCCTAAAGTACTAAGAATAGATCAAATCCTTAATGAAGGTGCTATCGATTTCTCCGATGCCCAAGTGAAAAATAGTAAGACAAATCCCCTCCCTAGTTCAAAAACGACTCATAATATTATTTTTCTATCTCTCAGTGTCTTTCTAAATCTATGATGTTGCTTGAATTACAAAGGAGAATGAATTTGGATACCAACACCTGATTGATGCCGCTATCAGGGACCTGATTTGTGGTGTAGGGGATTATTTGAACTCTGAGATTTATTTGTGTGGAAACAACACTAGATTGGTGCCATTATTGGGGATCTTCAAAGGAATTTTTATATTTGGCCTTGGTAATTTTTATTACTGCTCTAAGTGTAAATACATTGTTGAAAAGCTCATCCTGTGTCGAGATTTGTAAGAATCAAGCAAAGTTAAAATTTCTGCGTGTAATATTTCAAGTTTATGTTGGTTTTTGCAGTAATTTACATCAACAATGTTAAATGTGGGTAAAGGAAGGTCAAATCTATGAAACTATGTGTGAATTTAGTGTTGACAGACATTTGACAGACCAATTTTAGGTCCATTTTCACAACTAAGGTGAAAATCCTTAGTGATGACTCTATTTTGAATTAACTTTTAATAAATGCTAGTGTCTTAACCTTTGTCAATTGAAATTTATCAATAATCTTTACAAATATGGAAGGAAGAAGATCCTTATTCGTTAAAGACCCTACTATATGGTTGCTTCCACATTTGGGAAAGATAAATTCTGAAGGAAGAAGAATCTTGAAAGTTATTGGAGATCATAAATCAAGAAAATAGTTATCAATTGTGGAAACTGATCACCCTATCATTGAAGACTTCCATACTTCCTCAAGTGCTTCTAGATCAGGTATTCTTTTTGTAGATATGATTTCCTCTATCTGGAGAGGGGCCTTCTTTTGTATTTGAAAAATTTGTGTCTCATTCTATCCTTGTGTTCTACAAAGCTAATAGGAGTATTCCAAGAAACAAATTTTTTAGAGAACATTCATTCTCAAAATTAGATTCTTGTGTTGCACAGACCCCTCCACTCCCCATCATTCTATTTCTCCTGCAAGATCACCTCCCCAAAATACTATGGCCCAGCCCCCACCCCAAACCTCCATTTGTTGTGAACACTTTTGGTCCTATAGATTTTCAGAGGTATGGCTAGATATCCAAATGTTGTGCCCCAAGAAGTTAGAAATAGATTGCCCAAATTTCAAGGAAATAATTCTATTACTGGTGATCAGAACTTAAAGCTTTTTGTCAATATGATGGAAGACTTTGAGATTAAATTTGAGGATGTGTACATAAATTTGTTTATTTATACTCTAGAATAGGATGCATGGGAATGATATAAATATTTTCCAGGAAACTCCGTTGATTCATGTATAGAGATGAAGAATGGCTTTTAAATTATAGTATGGAGATAAAACAGACCCTACGGTTTCGTCTATTAAAATTTGAAAATATAAAAAACAATCCTAATGAGTCTATTCATGACTTCAATACAAGGTTCAATAAGACCCTGAAAAGGATACCTATGATCATGAGGCCAAGTGATGTTTATTTTTTGATAAAATACTCTGATGCTTTTGATAAGAAGGATTCCTATTATTTGAGGGGATAAGAACCCAAAAACATTAAGGTAGGCCTTCACCAAGAGTTTTTTATATTGAAAACAATATGAAAGTGGTTAGTAAGCATCCTAAGAAGGAAGGTATCAAGCTGATCAATCCAAAGAAGCCCTCAGTCAAGTAAATTTGTGGATCTAGAGGATGTTGTAAAAACATTGGCCAAAGATGTTAAGGAAATATTCTATAAACTAGCCAGAGATAATAAGGGGATTAGACAAGGTCCCAAAGGTCATCATAAAGCACAAGGTCAAGAAATATTTGTAAATCATCATAGGGGTGATCAGAGATCTGAAGATAGAGGAAAAGGATTCGTGGGATGAGGAAATAGACAACCCTTACCTTGGGAAAATAAATTGGTGATCCTTTGACTACTGTGGAAGAAGCCAATGAAATTGAGTGCTGTGACATATGTTTCTTGCCACATTCCTCATGTGATGAAGAAAAAAAATGTGAGGAAGCTGATGATGACATTGATGATGATATGTGAATGATGGGGTGCTCTACAAGCTCACGGCAAGGAGAAAATTTTATTGAATTAATCATTTCCATAACTTGCTTGCAGATTTCTGGGATTGCATCCACCATTTATTACCCCTTCCTCCATCTCATACTTTTGAAATAGATATTGTAAAATCTTTTGATTTACCTAGTAATGATTTTGAATACTTAAGGGCTATAATGATTAAAAAGTATGATGGAGGAATCCCTTCTGAGGAGGATAGGCAGTTGTTAATGAATGTTATAGTTGGCCATGAAAAGGAATATAACACTAGGAGTAAATTTTTCAAAGGGGAAAGGCCTCAAGCGAAACCAAAAACTCTAGTTCTCACCAATATCTTAAAATAAAATCCCAAGAAAGATACACTTGGAAAAATCTTTGTGTCTCCAAACAGAACTGGTATCCATGTCCACGCTTGTTGGGGTGTGGAGCTTGTTTGTGGGTCTTCTCAAATTAGTGTTAAAGTGTTAGATTTTGAACGGTTAAGTTTGGATACTTCAAGAGAATTCTATAGTTTTCTGGTGTGATGTTGTTGTGCTATTGATGTGTCATCGCTATTAATATGTTATTAATTGGTTGTTAACATCATGACAATTTTTCCAACTATGGGAAGTTGAAAGGTCACGACTTTTAAAATTCTAGGGTTGGCTTTAGGACTTCTTAAAAGGATTGTAATCCTATAAATAGAGGTGTTAGGGTATCTTGAAGATATCTTGATGGTTCAAGAGGTCTTGAGTCTTAGTGATCAAGAGGTGATCCAGAGTGATCAAGGTTAAGCAATTGGGTGACAATTATGGTTTAGATGTGGTTTAGCATCTTTGGAATTCTGTTGTGAGTTCATAAATGAGAGAAGACTGTGAGATCTGTTTTAATCTTGTTGATAATAAAAATCTGAGCAAGTTCTTGGTGGACATATCCTACATTGGGTGAACCATGTTAAATCTTGTCTTGTCTTCTTTTGTACATTATTTATTTATGCTGTTATATTTCTGCAAGTATAATTCTGCTATATAGTTTCCTATTGCTGTGGTTTGAAGAATTATTTCTAGATATTTGTTTTCTAATTCCTAACAATTGGTATTAGAGATTTGGTGATTCTTTTTTGAAGTGGTAAATCATAGGGAAAGTTTAGCTTGAGTGGGAGGTATGGCAGATGAGGGAAGATCGAGGGTTGAGAAGTTCAATGGCCAAAACTTTGGTTTTTCCAAGATGTAAATGGAGGATTACGTATATCATAAGGACCTCCATGTTTCATTTCTTGGAAAAGAAAATAAACCTATAACCATGTCGGATGAGGACTGGGAGTTACTGGATAGAAAGGCACTTGGGGTAATTTGTTTATGTCTTGAATCTTTGGTTGCTTTTAACATATCGCAAGAGAAGACCATGAAAGGTCTCATGAGTGCATTGGGGAAGTTATATGGAAATTCCCTCTGCCTCTAATAAAATATTTTTGATGAAAAAGTTATTTAATATGAAGGATGTGTGAGAATGGTTCTATTTTTAATCATTTAAATTGAATTTAATATGGTTGTGAGTATGTTAAACTCGATAAAATTGACTTTGATGATGAGGTTAGGGTTTTGTTGATTTTGTGCTCCTTGCCAGATAGTTGGGACAACTTTGTTATGGTTGTAAGTAATTCAGTCTCTAATAAATATAAGCTGAAGTTCAAGGATGTAATAGGTGTGATACTCAGTGAGGAAATGTGAAGGAAGAGCACCAGAGATTCTTTTACTTCTGGAAATGCTTTAACGGTGTAGAGTAGAGGGGAGACAAGAACAAAGGGAAAGGTAACCACATGGGAAGTTGAATGATCGAGAAAGGTCAAAGTCCAAGAGTAAGTTAGAATGTTAGCATTGTGGGAAGGTTGGTCATGCTAAGAAATATTGTTGGGCTCTTAGAGATAAGAAAAACAAGAAGGAGGAAACTAAAGAGGTAAATTTGGTAGCAGGTGATGTTTGTCATGATGCCTTAATTCTTTGTTTAGATAATATTGTTGAATCTTTGGTGTTAGATTCAGGGGCTTCTTTCCATGCCACCCAACATGGACATTACTTTACTGATTTTTTTCAAGGTGATTTTTGACATGTATGTCTTGGTGATGATGAACCATGCAACATAGTAGGGAAAGGTTGTGTTTAGGTAAAAATGTAGAATGGGAACACATGGCTACTTAAGGATGTTAAGCATGTGCCTAAGTTGAGGTGAAACTTGAAATTAGTAGGTCAGCTGGGTAATGATGGTTGTACAGTCAGTTTTACAGTGGATTATTGAAAGGTTACCAAGGGAGCTCTTATGGTTGCAAGAGGTAAGAAAACTAGTACTTTGTATTTAACCAGTGGTGCTGATTATTGTAATTTAGTTGTTGTAGATGGATATGCAACTTTTTTACACCAGAGACTCGATCATATGAGTCATAAGGGCATGCCAATTATAAAGGACATGTTAGCTAGATTAAAGGAGTTAGATTTGGACTTTTGTGAGGACTGTGTTTATGGGAAACAAAAGCGGGTGAGATTCCTCAAGGTTGGACCTACCAGGAAGGAGGTAAGTTGGATTTAGTGCATACAGATGTATGGGGGCCAACTAAGGTAAAAATCTATTGGTGGTTCATGTTATTACATCACTTTCATTGATGATGCAACTAGAAAAGTTTTGGTATAATTGCATTAGAAAGAAATATGATGTGTTTGAAAATTTCAAATGATTGAAAGCCTTGGTTGAGAATGAAATAGGTATCAAGTTGAAATTTCCTAGGTCGGATAATAGAGGGGAGTATTGCAACAATGAATTTCTTGATTACTATTCGGTAAATAGGATCCGTAGGAAAAGAACGGTTCCAAATGCTCCACAAGACAATGGAGTCAGAGAGAATGAAAAGGAAAATCATGGAGTGTGCTAGGTGTATGAGGTTACATGCAGGGCTGCCACTCATGTTTTGGGTGGAAGGAGTAAGCATAATTGTTTATTTGATTAACAGAGTACCCTCTATGGCTTTGAATGGAGGTATATGTGAGGAGGCTTGGTCTAGTAAGAAAATTGATTACTCAATTCTTAGAGTATTTCGATGTGAGTTATTTGTTCACATTGATAAACGATGATAGGACCAAGTTAGAGGCTAATTATGAGAAATTCACCTTTTTTGGATATGGTGAAGATGACTTTAATTTCCATGTTTGGAGTCTTAAAGACAAGAAAATATTTTGGTCTAGAGTTATTGTCTTTAATGAAAAAGTCATGTATAAAGATCAGTTGTAGGAAGAGAAAGGGGAATCAAAGAAAGAATACATAGTGTTAGAAGAAATTGCTGGTTCAGGTACAACATGTTTTGGCAAAGCCAGTTCAGGAACTTACTCATCAGGAACCCCAAACTCCTTAGGTGAGAAGGTCCTCTATGGTAAGAAGGGAACCTGAATGATTTAATCCATCTTTGAATTATTTATTTCTCACTAGTAATGGAGAGCCAAAGTGCTTTGAGGAAGTAGTGCAGGTGGATACCAGGAAGAAGTGGGAGCAAGCCCTGGATGAAGAGAATAGACCTCTTATGGAAAACCAGACTTGGGATGTACTGGAGATACCTGAGGGAAAGAAAGAATTGTAGAACAAGTGGGTGTATAGAATCAAAGAATAAGATGAAGGCAGGAAATGATACAAGGCCTAGTTAGTGTTCAAGGGATTTGCACAGAAGAAAGGTATAGAATTTGATGAAATTTTTTTCTCCTATTGTTAAAATGACTTCTATTAGGACTGTTCTTGGATTATTTGTTGTTGAAGACCTACACTTAGAACATTTGGATGTGAAGACAACATTCCTTCATGGTGAGTTGGAGAGGGAATTGCACATGCAACATCCACATAGGGTTATGAGGTCAAAAGGAAGGAGAGATTAGTGTGTAAATTGAATAAGAGCTTGTATGCCCTGAAACAAGCTCCATGACAGTGCTACATAAAGTTTGAAAGTTTTATGAAGGAGAAGGGTTGCTTCAAATGTCACTCAGACCATTGCATGTACATAAAAAACTTTCTTGATGGTGGTTATATTATTTTTTGCCTATATGTGGATGATATGCTTGTTGCAAGGAAGAACATGTAGGAAATAAAGGTACTCAAGAAGCAGCTAGGTGACTCCTTTGCTATGAAGCATTTGTGGATAGAAAAACAAATCCTTGGTATGAGAATAACTCAGAAAACGAAGGAGAGGAAGTTAGTATTATATCAATAAGAGTACATAAAGAAGGTCTTGGAGAGGTTTAGTATGCAAGATCCTAAACCAGTTGGTACTCCTTTGGCAGGTCATGTTAAATTATCAAAGGAGCAGAGTCCCAAGATTGAGGAGGATTGAATCTAGATTTCTAGGGTACTTTACTCATCAAAATTTGGTATCTTGAAATATGCTATGGTATGCACTAGGCCTAGCATTGCCCATGCAGTGGGAGCAGGAGCAGGTTTATGAGTGATCCAGGTATAGAGAACTGACAGGCAGTAAAGAGGATCCTTTGGTATTTGAGAGGGACAATAGGAGTAGCATTGTGTCTCGGTGGATCAGACACTACATTACATGGTTATGTAGATTCAAACATGGCAGGAGATTTGGAAAATAGGAGGAGCACGATAGGTTATGTATTTACGGTTGGTGATATAGCAGTGAGTTAGATTTCATGGTTACAAAAGGTTGTGGCTTTGTCAACCACAAAGGATGAGCATTTTGCTGCCACAGAGGAAAGTGAGGAGATGATTTTTCTACAATAGTTGCTTTATGAGTTGGGTCATAAGCAAGAATTTTGGATACTACATAGTGAAAGTAAGAGCATTATTCATTTGGTGAAGAAATCCACTTTCCACTCTAGGATGAAGCACATTTAGCTGAGATATCATTTCATCAGGGAAGCTTTGGAAGAAGATAATTTGAAGCTGGAAAAGATTCATACGAGTCAGGATCCTATAGATATGATGAAAAAGGAGGTAACAAGGGAAAATTTTTAAGTTGTGTTTAACTTTGATTGGCCTTCACGGTTGACAATGAAGGGTTAAGGAATTTTCTCAGTGAAAATAGTCTCTAAGTGGGATATTGTTTGGGTGTGGAGCCTATTTTAAAGTCTTATCAAATCAGTGTTAAAGTGTTGGAGTTCGAACAGTTAATTTTTTGAGACTTCAAGAGTATTCTCAAGTCGTTTGCTATGACATTGTTGTGACATTACCATTCCTTCACTGTTAATATGTTGTTAATTACTTGTTATGGTAGTGAAAGTTTTTCCAGCTGTGAGAAGTTCAAAGGTCACGAATTTCAAACTTCTAGGGTTGGATTTAGGACTTCTTAAAAGGATTATAATCCTATAAATAGAGGTGTTAGGGTATCTTGAAGATATCTTGAGGGTTAAATAGGTATTAAGTCTTAGTGATCAAGAGGTGATCAAGAGTGATCAAGGTTAAGTGATTGGGTGTAAATTTTGGTTTAGATGTGGTTTAACATATTTGGAATTTTGTTGTGAGTTCATAATGGAGAGAAGACTATGAGAGTTGATTTACTCTTATTGATAATAAAATATGAGAAAGTTCTTGGCGGGCATAGCCCACATTGGGTGAACCACATTAAATTTTTTCTTGTCTTCTTTTGTGCATTATTTATTTATGTTATTATATTTCTGATAGTATAATTCTACTATATAGTTTCATATTGTTGTGGTTTGAAGAATTATCTCCACGTATTTGTTTTCTAATTCCTAACAATTCTCAGAACATGAAATATCCTTTGATTTTAGATGGGTGTGTAGGTATTACTCCAAATTTTTCCTTGCCCAAATATGTTCCTTATTAAATTGCCCAAGTCTTGAGTCAGATCAAGATTTTTGTTTTAATTTTTGAGCTTCTTAGGATGTCTGAGCACAAGAAAATGTCCTTTGAGTATTTTGAATTGAAAGAAGAAAAGATTATGCAAGGTAGAAATGTAAACAATGTTGAGAATCCTCCTACCAATGCAAAGTTGGAAAAAACCCCAAGTACTAGAAGAACTAGATGAGCCACTTGAAGTATATTTGGGAACATCCTTGGTTGAGTCCCAGCTGAATGTAGATCCATTTTTTGCTACTATTATTATTAGGGACATGTTGTTACACAACTTTATGTTTGATTGTGGAGCATCATGCAATGTTATGCCTCTTGAGGTCATGAATGAATTAGATATCAAAGTGACAACAACTTATGGGAAGTGCACTGCCATGGATTATAGAGAGGTTCGAGTGGTTGGATGTGTCAAAGGTTTGATAGTGCAACTTACAGCTTACCCAGGAAAGAACTTAAAACTAGATTTTGTTATTGTTGATTTCCCTACCAAATAGTGAATGCTGTTATCAAGAAAATGGGATGCTAGTGTGGGTGGGAATGTGAAAATGTATATGTTTTTTTCCACTATACCTATTGAGGGCAGCCTTATAAAGTTGTATGGTGAAAAGAAGATGCTACATCTCATTGAAGATCCCAATAATGCTTCCTATGAAGTGTTATACACTGACATTGATGTTGATAACTTTGTTGGATTTACTGATGTTAAAGAGCACAAAATTGATCAATTCAAGTCTCTTAATCAAGTAGGTTCTCGTTGGACTTTTTTGTTTGATGGGGCTTACTATAAATTTGGAAATTTTTCTCGTATTGTTCTAATATCTCTAGGTCAGGAAGAGTTTGTTTCTCTTATAAAATCAACATTGAGTGTACTAACAATATTACTGAGTATGAAGCACTGCTTCTGGGTCTAAGGATTGCATGGAAATATGGTAATAGAGACATCATTATTAAAGGATATTCAAAGACAATTGTTAAACATGTTAGAAAACTGTATGCAAAAAAAAATGAAATAATGTAGTATAAGAATGCAGTCTAGGATTTCATTGAGATATTTGAATCCTTCAACATAATACATCAGAATAGAAAGTACAATAATGTAGCAGACAAATTGGCTGTATTGGGGTCCAAATTTGAAAATTGTGCTGTATCCCCCTATTGTGACAATAATATTGAGGTATTAACTAGGCCATATGTTCCTGACAATGTTAAACATTGGCAAGTGTTCAAAGACGATGCCCTAGTGCAAAGGTTTTTGTAGAACCAAGGAGAATTTTTTGATCAACGTATAGATTGGGAGCCAATGGTTTGCGCGGCTGATGGAAAGGAGAATTTATTTAGTAAAGACATCATTTAGTTAAAGACTAATACTATCCCTAGAGGTTTGGTAGCACTTGAATCAAACTTTGATAATGTTGATTACATTATAAATAGACACATGTCATACTCGAGGGATGTTGAAGAGCATGACCTGGGCATAAAGGATAAACCATGTAAGATCTAGCTAGGTAGTAATCTAAGCAAGGAAGAAAAGCAGTCGTATGTCTAATTGTTGAATAAATACCAGGACTGCTTAGCATGGTCTTATTTTGAACTGAAAGCATACATAAAGGATATTTTCCAACACAAAAATACCTTGGAAGCTTCTACGTAGCTGTTTAAGCAGAAATAAAGGCCAATCATTACACTCCTTTCTTTGAATATGCAAGAAGAATTGAAAAAATTGAGGGATGGAGGAATCATACAGCCCACAACGTACTCATCATGGGTTATAAACTTGGTGCCTGTCAGAAATAAGAACAAAGGATATAAGGTTTTGTGTGGATTTTAGAAAATTGAATAGAGCATCAATAAAGGATAACTACCTTCTACCAAATATGGACAATATGTTACAATTGGTTACTAGTTCAGAATTGTTATTCACCTTAGATGGTTTTTACTAATATAACCAGGTGGTTGTAAAGGAATTAGAGTGAATCAAGACTTCTTTTACCACTCCTTGGGGAACATATGTATATGTCAGAATGCCTTTTTGTCTAATAAATGTTGGAGCCACTTTCCAAAGAGTAATGGATGTAGCTTTATATGGCTATATTAATTATTTCATTGTTGTATATCAAGATTATGTGACTGTTTTCACCAGAAAAAGGAGTGACCACTTGTAACATTTAGAAAAAATGTTGATAAGATGCAAGGAGTATGGTATTTCACTAAATCCCAAGAAGTGCCATTTTAGAGTTCAGAAAGCAAATCTGCTTGGACACATTGTGTCAAAGGAAGGGGTCATGATTGATCCTGAAAGGGTAGAAGCCATCAGCAAGGTCCCTATTCCAAGAACCAAGAAGGGAATTCAATCCTTTTTTGGGTAGATTAACTTTATTAGGAGATTTATCTCCAAATTTGTTGAACTAAATATCATAATCACTAGTATGTTGAAGAAAGACCAGAGCATCAAATGGGAAGAAGAAGATGTCCAAGTTTTTGTTGGGATTAAAGAAGTATTAAATAATGCCCCTATTTTAGTAGCTCTTGATTATAAGAAGGATATCCAAATGTTTTCTTTTTCTTGAAAAATTACTATTGCATCTGTGTTGTTGAAGAAGGATGATGAGGGAGTTGAAAGACCAATTAAATTTTTTTGTAAGCCCTTACAAGGAGATGAGCTAGAGTATACTATCATGGAGAAGCATGTATTTTCTTTGGTAAAAGAAACAAACGTCTCCGGGCTAGATATTATGAGTTCCAAATTCATTTCGTATGTTCCCCACACCATGGTGAAAAATATTGTATTAGAAATGGAGGTTTCAAGAAAAATATGTTGATGGGTAAACCAATTGCAATAGTATGATATGAATATCCAAACAATAAAACTAGTTAGAGGTTTGGGCTTGGAAAAACTTATGGCAGAGAGAAATCTGTAGACAATTGAGGTAATTGAAGTTGAAGAAGAAAGGATAAATGTCCTTGAAAAACTAATATTTTCTAAATGGTACAAGGACATAATCTTTTATCTCAAAAATCTATAGTGCCTTGAACATTTGAGGAAGAATTAGAAAAGATAACTTAAGTTAGCTTCCCAAAAATATGTCATTACTTAAGATGCATTACTGAAGATGAAGCCCCTAAAATAATTTTTGATCTCTATGGAGGGATTTTTTGGTGGAAATTTTACTAGAAGAGTCACAAATCATAAAATATTTAGGGTTGGTTATTGGTGGCCAACTCTTTTCAAGGATACAAATCTCTTGGTAATAAAATGTGAAAGTTTCCAACATTTTTCTAGAAGACTAAAAGCTTCTGGATCTCTTCCTTTGTATCCTATATTAGTTGAAGCCCCATTTAGGAAATGGGGAATGGATTTCATTGGGGAAATTTATGATCCCTCAAATGTAGGCCATAAGTGGATACTAGTGGCCATAAGATACTTCACCAAGTGGGTGGAGGCAATCCCCACCAAGAAGGCAACTTGCCAAATTGTCATGGATTTTATCTTGAATTATTACATTTACAGATTTGGGGGTATATCCTAAAATAGTTGTTGATAATGCAATGAGATTTCTAGCTAACCTTTGGTGGCTATGTGCCATGAATATGGGATCAATTTGACATATGCTTCCAATTATAATCCTCAAGGAAATGGACAAGCAGATTCTAGTAAATTTTTTTTGTTGAAGATAATTAGAAGAACTTAGGAATTGAACAAAAGGAAGTGGGGTGAGAAATTGATTTTTTTTGTTTGGGCTGATCAAATCACTGTTAAATGAGCTATTGGAAAAATACCATTTGAGTTGGTGTATGGAAATAAAGTCCTACTGCCCCTGCATATGTAATTATCTTCATTTAAATTTCTTCAACAACTGGAAGATCAAGAGGTTAGCCCCTATGATGCTCGCATCAATTAGATTGTTGAGTTAGATGAAGAAAGAAGGGCATCGCATCAGAGGCATGTAAAATTCAAAGAGAAATTGAAGAATTTGTTTGATAAGAAGGTGAATTCAAGAGCTTTTAGTGTGGAAGATCTTGTGCTATTATGGGATAGTAGGACACGAGGATAAGGGAAAACATCAAAAGTTGGATGTATTATGGATGGGCCATTATCCAATTGACATTTGAATTGGTGAACATACCTTATTCTTAAAATACCTAGATGGGGAGTTGTTTAAATTCCTTGTTAATGGTAGGCATTTGAACACATTTCCTTGACTGATTTCTCATAATCGAGTTATGCACCATTATACAGTGTATAGTCTTTTGTTTTCTTTCTGCTTTTGTGTTTTTCTTTTGTGGTTCGTCCTGGTCCTTGACAACCTTTTTTGTTAGTTTCTCAGTGTGTTCCTAGAGGGTTGGATCTTGATTCCATTGACCAATGGTTTATTTTTGGCACTTGGTCTACTATTTGTTCTTGTGGCACTCTCTGGGAGTTCCCATCCTTGAGTTGGAGCCATTTTTTAGGTACCTACCCTTGAATTTTATTTTTGAAAGAGTGCCATGAAGAAACATGGAATTTTCTGCTAACTCTACCCTTTCCTAGACTTTTCAATGGCCAAGGATAACTATCTTATATAATATACACATGGCACCTTCCACTAGTCCTTAAACGTTTTCAAAAACTCTTCCGAATTGAGACATGTGGTGAGCCCGTGCTTGTTTAGGGTATCCTCTTTTGGAGACCATGTCAAAAGTGTGCCAGTGAGACATGTGGAGGCTTCTGCCTGGCTCCTTTTATAATAAGACTTTTCAAAGGCCAAAATGTGTTTTTCTTGGGCCCAAGTCACATGGAAGGCCCACGCTTGTTTGGAAAATTTCCTCTATAACTCACCTTTGTAGTTGCATCAAGGAAACACATGGATGGCTCTAATATAAAGTTGATAAATGGAAAAATCAAATGTTTCTATGCATTGCCACTATTTCTACTCCAAGACTCCTGGGGATGCAAATACACATTTTTTTTCATCATTTTTTAATGAAATTCCTTGTTGTTTTTGTTTGCAAGGTGCAATTGAATGGATTAAGAGATTAATTTACGACTCCAAGGAATGTAAAGGTTGATATTTTTAAGATTGGAATTTCTTGGGCACTTGTAAAAACATGAACTACCAAATAATCTAGATGCAGAGAAGAGTTGTAGAGGAAAGAATAGGAAAGCAATGAAATGATGAAGGTTATAGGTGCAAAGGATGAAAAAAGTGTTGCCTCGAGGTTGAAAAGGATTAACTGTTAGATCCAACTATACAAAGCCACTAGAAAATGATTAAAACATGGATTTCTCGCATAACAGAATAAGAAGAATGATTAAAAGTACTGTTAAAAATTTGTGGTATAACATCCTAGTCATTAGCCAAGGGTTTGAGAAATGTGATTAACTCATGATTTTTCCACTTGACAACTTTTAGGTATGAAATTGTTAAACGTCAATTTCTAAGGAAAATTTGTAACAAGCAAAGGTTCCTTGTATATTCTTCTTTTTGGGGGGGGGAATTTGGGATGAGTGAGCGAGTGAAATTTATAAATGCAATGAGAATAATCTTGAAAATGGTCGGGGGTTAAATTATTAAGAGAAAATTTGAGAGAGCCCATCTCTTGAGAGACCAATCAAATAAACCTGTTAATTTCTTGTGTTTTAGATTTTCAATCACGTTAAGTTGGTTACAAGTATACAACCATTGACAAGATCTGAGACTCTTCAAATAAAATTTCCCCTACTGATGAATATAATCAATTTCAAATTAATCCATTTTAATATTGAGCCAATTTGTGTCTGCTTTATTTTAGAATGTCTGCAAGTAGTTTTTTCTTGTTCCTATTGCAATCTTGTGTCAAAATCCCTCTGAATCACATAGGATCTCATCCCTATGATAGTTTATTGTCATTTGCAATTTCATTATGAGAAGAGCCTTCATCCTATAGTGAGATAAACAAATTTAAAATCACTTTATTGTCATTTTGTTGATAAATATTGTTTGTAAGCCTATGAGTGTATCTTAGGCATGAGGAATGATGGGTATTTGATGTTTAATTGAGTCTTTAGCGCGATAATTCATGTTAAATTTTTTTAGATTGTGTGAAACCATGCAAATCTGGGCCTCCATTGATGCATAACTTTTGGTTGAAGGAATATTTTAGCTATTTTGAACCTTTATGTCAATTAGTTTTCCAATTGTTGTGAAGGTTCTCAAAGATCTGGCATAATCAATTTTATCCTAATTAATCTCCCACCACAATCATTCAAACAAACAATGAATCCCTCCTGAACTACCCATGTTTTCCATGTATGTCCACAAATGTATAAATTCTAATACCAAAATATGCAGAAGCAATCAGTATTCCATAATGTCTTTAGTAACCTTTAGCCTTGTTTAGAAAATATAACCATTATTTAGAAGTGACAACTTGTGAGATTTAAATTGTGGTGCATTGATCATATTTTCTTAGGTTCTCCTTTCAAATTAGTGGAAAGAAGGAGATCTTCATTCTCCTTCACCGACAAAGGTTACAAAATGGGTCCTCTCACCTTGGTTGAAAGGCATGGTGTAAAACAGTGAGGATAGATCAAATCCTTAATGAAGGTGCTATCCATTTCTTTGATGCTCGAGAGACAAAGAGTCAGAAAAATCCCCTCCCCATCTACAAAATGACTCATAATATGATTTTTCTTTCTCTTAGTTTCCTACTAAATCTTTGATGTTGTTCAGCTTGCAAGGGAGAATAAATTTAGATACCTATGTACTTAGCAGCTTCGGCATGCTATGATCATCTTCCAATCGCATTTATTTACATGATTCCCTAAATGTGTGTATACCACACATAGTGGGGCCATACCGTGTTCCACAGGAATGATGGGGGCATGTAGGAATATGTCACTAGGATAACAACGAGCAATCTTGACTACAACATCCTACTATTTTTTGACAAAAACTACCTTTTTTAGTAAACATAAACCAACCAAATCCTTACACATATATTATAGGAGCATAAGATGTGATTTGGTTAGAACTAATCCATGTGTGTAAATAAAAGTCTAAAGCTTTATGACATGACGTTAGTAATTTGGGGGTTGTAAATCATGTTTTGACTTTATCATATGCGGAGGCTATGTGATGTAATACATGTATGTCCTGTGATGGTATATATGCAATAATTATTATCCTAGTGACAAGAAACTTAAGGAAAGTCTCCACCTATAAAATTTAAACTCTCAACCGAGTATGTTGTCATCATTACTAAACCATCCAACACAAATGGGAATAATGAGAAAGATAAAGGTGAATTGGATTTGGCATTTGAGGTGAAAATATGAAGAGGAAGAGGGATTGGCTATATATTTAGTAATAATTTCACATGATCCATGCCATGCAAGATGGTTACTATCCACCAACTCATCACATAATAGAATCAAACTAAATTTGGCTAGTAATTATATGACCAAATTAGCCTTTTAAAAATAGTTTTTTAATTTTTCATGCCTTTATTTCACAAAGTAGATGTTGCGCTTGGCATATTAATCTGTTAATTCACTTAATCTTAGAACCTATCAAAGAAATGGCTTGAATAATGATCTAAAAGTCCCTTTTATACTAATTTTTCCATAAATTTTAGCCATGATAAGTCAACTTACTAAGGTAGAAGCTTGTATCGTATTATATGGAACAATGGAAAATATAAAAGCGTCATCCCTTTTAAGATAAAAAAATAGTATTGAAATATAGATCCTGTACATAATAACCCTAGGTGACATCAAAAGTGAGATTGTAAAATTTGGGGAGAGACATTAAAATTTCATTTTTAGAATTTCACTCTTATGCAAAATAGATACCATTGACCCATTAACATTGGTATACATTTTCTTCTTGTTTGAAAATAATATTAAATATTACCGATAGTTTTTCAAGTGAAGAGGTATAACGAACGATTTTCCACTTTCATTTCCACCTCTTCCAATTTGTAACTAATATAACATTAACCTATCTTCTTTCTCACAATTCTTCTTTTGATAATACCTTTTCCAACTTTTTTTCCTATTTTTTCTTTTATTTACACCAACACAACACACACACACACACACACACACACACACACACATAGGAGATTTTCCATATATGTTTAACCATATTCACATCTATTGGTAATTAATTTTCCATGAAATGCATGCCTTTTTGTTTATTAATGTGTATTCTCTTGATAAAATCCTAAATTTGAGATCTCAACACACACAATCCTTTTACAAAAAAAAACTTGAAATCTTTTTAACTCCATAAAAAACATTTTGCAATGGTTTTTAACAATGGAAATTTGAACATGTATGTATTTATTGTTTGATTTTTTGTCGCAATTTGTTTTGGGTTTTGAATTAAGGATTTACTGTTTTGCAAATGTATAAAAAAGTTTTCAATAACTTTTAATGTAATATGCAAATATATCATGAATCTATGAATACATATACACATATATTAATAGATATCAAAATTTATCAAGTTATTTACTTGATATATTTTTGCCTATCAAAAGTATGTTTTAGGAATTTTTCTGCAAGAAACCTCCAAATTATAACCCTAACATCTTTTATTTTTTATTTTTTAGAGAATTTAAATGGTTGAGGAAGAGAGATGCATCATAATATTATTTGACAAGGAAAATCACCCCTCCCTAACATATGAGATTAATACTATAGTAGTAATTCCTCGATTATCATACTTTTGTTTATATTGATTTATTCTTTATAGGTATGAACATGCAATTGTGGGTGAGATTCCTAGGTTAATAAAAAACTCCAACAGTCTATTCATAAATCTGAGCATGGTATCATTTTCCCTCAAATCCTCACATCATTTAAAGGATGATTTTTAATTTTGAAAATCATCGCCTCATTAGTTTTGTGAGTTTTTATCAAAATTACATCAAAGGGATATTTATAGCTGACAACTTTAAGAGTTTAATATAACTTATTTTGATTCAATTACATCTATAATTTCTATGAAATCCATTTTTTTAATTTTGTTTCATAGAAAATGATCTAGGATTTTCTTTTAATAAAGGTTAGTAAAATAGGCTAGTTATATCCTTTCTACATGTATTATTTCCTATGTTTGTTAGTATGTCACTATGTATACTCAAATGTTAAAAAAAATAAAAATTCTATTTATTTAGAAAAACTTTAAAAAAAAAGAAATTAAAAAAAAACTATATATTTAAAGAAAATGTCTAGAAATAGAAGCTCGTAAATTCCAAAGTACTTTCTATTTTTATAGAGTATTTTAATTTTTTGAAATTTGGGAATACCATATTTTGTAGTTGTAGAGTTCCATAATAAAATTTCTTACTAGCTTCACTCTCTCCATTTGTGTCGGTCAGGTAAGTGTTTTTCACTCTCCCTTGCAAGCTAGTATGAACCTGCATCCATTGGGGTAACTAGTAAGAACTATTTTACTCTCTCCATTTGTGTCGGTCAGCTAGTATGAACCTGCGTCCATTGGGGTAACCAACATCAGTCTCCTATGCATAAAATGTTTTATTTAAGTTATGGGATTAGATATAACCTTTGATTAAAAAGTGATATAATGGTTGTAATTGCATATCTATGTTTCCTTAAGTTTGTATATGCTTATATAAGCTTGAAAGATAGGGTTTGAATGGTTAGATAGTTAAAGATTCATCATAATTGTAAGAAGGAATTCTTGGAGAAGCTAAGAGAAGGAAAAATATTGTACATCCGAATAAGGTGTGGATTATTGTAGATCTTCATTGTATTTTCTCTATAAAGCAAATATTAATAGATTGGTTATTTCTTGGTGGGCATAGCCCACACTGGGTGAACCACCTTATATCTTATGTATTCATTGTAGTGCCCACTTCCCTTCAACACATTTTTGTTATTTATTATGATACTGTCAACTATAATTATGGATATTATTGTAGCTTTTGATATAACATGATAATTATATGCTAGATATACTAGATTGTTGTTGATTTCGATTCATATATGATGCATGTGGATTATTAGAGACATTTTATATTAATGTTGATATGTTGTTGACAGGGTTATATATATATATATGTTTTTCAGACATGTGCTATTTCGTCATATTGAGTAGACCTTTGATAATTGAACTAATCTTGTGATCATTTTGACATTGATGAGATGTAGAATAGAAATGTTGCTATAAATTATAAATGATATCATATTTTCCTAGATGATATTTGATTCATATATAGATGATTGTGGATTTATATTGTATATTTTATCCTAGATATTTTTGATGTGGCCATGAGGCCGAAGGAAGTGTTATGTGTTTTTGCAGGTAAACATATCGCAACAAACATCGGGGGTGGGGGATTGGAGACCACCCACTTTAGAATTCTTGGTGAATTCAACAAGGGTCACCATGGTAACATATAGTTGTGTGTGTGTGTGTGTGTGTGTGTGTGTGTGTGTGTGTGTGTGTGTGTGTGTGTGTGTGTGTGTGTGTGTGTGTGTGTGTGTTGTGTGTGTGTGTGTGTGTGTGTTTGTGTGTGTGTGTGTGTGTGTGTTTGTGTGTTTGAATTATTGTTAGGGGGAAATTGTGACCAAGGGGTTATGTGTTGTATTTTTTTTACTTTCCTTTACTTAATGTAGTATGTGATTTTTAGTGATATAATTTCCTTGTTTTAATTATTTATAAAATGATGTATTCTTACACTTTATCTTAATGGGTTTTAATGTCCTATATAAGCTAATTAATCTTTTTTTTAAACTAATTGTGGGTTTGAGCAAAAAATTTCATTTATTAGACTAGATGGACCTTGGGCTTTGTGTTGTAAGATTGAGTGCTTGTGGCCTTGAGTGTTGTACACTCTACCCCCTCATGGAAATTTTAATTTTGCCTTAAGGTCCAATTTTGAAGGCTTGTGGGACAAGTTAAACTTGTCCCACTCCTCTATGGTTTTTTGGAAGACAACTAGTAAGTCTTTATTACATCTTCATACATGTATCTATTTTTGGTCCTTAACGGGTGTGGGCATGGATTGTGTGTGTAAGTAAAATGTCATTTCTTTAACCACTTATTACTTATGCTTTGGACTATTATCATAAGACTATATCATGTAAAGATGATCTAGGAGTTGAGTCAGTGATAGCAGGGGTTAGGAGGCCTGTTTCTATTTACACCATCTCTGCTATGCAGCTTAAGTGGTGTGCATGATGAGGTTGTCAGATGTATGTTGTTATAGTTAGTGACAAATTAGAGGATGAGTCTAGTGGACCATCCCTTGATGATCATCCCATCCTGAAAGATTTTTTAGATGTCTTTCCAGGGGATCTAATGGGGTTACCACCCCCATGTGAGATATATTTTCACATAGATTTGGTTCCGGGCATAGAGCCTAGTTCACGGGCACCGTATTGGATGAATACTACTAAGCTCTATGAGCTAGAGTTGCAGTTTGAGGGCCTTTTGGAGAAAGGCCTGATCCATCCTAGTGTATATCCCCTTAGGTTGTATTGGTTATTTTTGTAAAGAAGAAGGACAAATCTTTGTGGTTGTGTATTGATTATCGCCAGCTCAACAAAGTAACGATTAAGAATCATTACCCCCTCCCACGCATTGATGATTTATTTGATCACGTGAAGGGGTTCACAGTGTTCTTCAATATAGATCTTAAGTCAAGTTATCATAAGCTAAGTATCATAGAGGAACATATTCATAATACCACCTTCCATATGAGATATGGCTACTACGAGTTAACAGTAGTGCCTTTTGGTCTCACAAATTCCCCCAAAGTGTTCATGAGATTGATGAATGGGGTATTCAGGACATTCTTGGATCACTTCTTGTTCATCTTCCTTGATGAAATTTTGATTTACTCACGTATGCATGAGGATCTTGACGAGAATGTTCGCCATGTTCTTAAGTGTCTTCGTGAGAAACATCTTTATGGGAACTTGGAGAAGTGTGCATTCTTTAAGAAAGACATGTAGTATTTGGGCCACATAATTTCTCGGGAAGGTATCACAATCAATCCTTCAAATATTTGAGCTATTATGCGATGGCCACCACCCACTAAAGTGACATAGGTGTGTAGCTTCATGGGTTTAGCAGGATATTACAGGAAAATTGTTCAACACTTTTCTCAGGTTGCGTACCCCATCACTTCCCTTTAGCGGAAAGGGAAAAAGTTTATTTGGTGAGATAGATGTGAGTAGGATTTCAAGACACTAAAGGAATGCCTCATGATAACACCTATTCTTTGCGAGTACCAGATCCTCAGGATGAGTTATTTGAATGTACATATGCTTCTTTGGAAGGACCTGGAGGTGTGTTGATGCATGAGGCTAGAGTAGTGGATTTTGAGCCTTGTAAAATCAAGGATTATGAGCTCAATTATTTGACTCATGATCTTGAGTTTGTGGCATTTTTTCATGCCTTAGTATGATGGAGACACTTCCTTCTTGGCTGGAGATTTACAATCAGGACTGATTGCTTGAGTCTTCACCACTTCTTGACGCAGCCCAATATCAACACTCATCACCTGCATTGGATGGAGTTACTTTGTGAGTACGACATGGAGATAGTGCTGTGAAGGGGAAGGAGAATGTCAGTTGCATATGACTTGAGTAGACGGAGACATTTGGTTATGGGAACTTCAGTGCACATAGATTTACGGAGCCGGATTTTGCAGTAGCTTCCTCATAAAAACTTCTATCTTGAATCCAAGGAAGAGATTGAGTCTTAGAGACCCCTTGAGGGGAATTTTTATGGATTCTCAATAGAGGGATGCCCTTATCTAATACATAGGTTGGATTTATGTTCCCAAAGATGGAGGCTTGAGACATGACATTCTTACAGAGGCTCATCGTGTACCCTATTCAGCCCATCCTGGGGTGAAGAAGATGCATGCCACTTTGAGAGAGTTGTACCATTAGAGGGGACTTTGGAGAGATTTGGCTCAGTTTTTATCATGTTGTTTAGAGTGTCAGAAGGTGAAGGTCGAGCATCAGGATCCTACGAGCGTTGTCTTTTCTCATGCTATATCGGAGTGGAAGTGGGAAACTATTTCCATGGATTTAATAGTTGGGCTACCGACGTCAAGATACCACCATGACGCCATCATGGTCATGGTGGATGAATTGATGAAAGTGGCTCATTTTTCTCCAGTGAAGACCACCTACACAACTAGTGTAGTGGCACAGGTATATCTTGATGAGATCGTCAGGTTAAATGGGATTCCTTAGAAAATCATTTGTAACTGTGATCCTTCGTACACTTCCAAATTCTAGGCTATCATGAAGAATGCCCTTAGGATGAAGATCAATTTCAGCATAGCATATCACCCTTAGACAGATGGACAAACTGACTGGGTGAATAATATTTTGGAGGACATGCTTAGGATGTACGTTATGGATCACTAGTCGAGATGGGAGGAGTACCTGTACTTAGTGAGGTTTTCCTACAAAAATATTTTTCAAAGTTTGATAGGTATGGCTCCTTTTCAAGAATTATATGGTAGAGAGTGCAAGAAACTTCTTAGTTTGGACAGATTAGAGAACAAGGTTTCTCTTGGGCCAGCTTTATTACAGGACATGGAACAACATGTGCTTATGATCAGATAGAGATTGCAGGAGGCATAGGACCTGGCAGAAGAAATATACAGATCAGCATAGGACAGTTTATAGTTTTGATGTGGGCATGAAGGTGTTCCTTCATGCCAGGCCACATAAGAGCCCTATCTATTATAGAAAAGGTCTAAATTATCTCCTATATTTACGGGTCCCTTTGAGATCTTGGAGCGTATTGGCCCTTTGGTATATCATCTAACATTGTAAGCTATCTTGTCTTGTGTCCATGATGTGTTTCATGTTTTAGTACATAGGACATATATTACAGATCATTCTCATGTGTTGTACTGAACCTAATTGTAAGTGCAAGATCAGGGGACAGTGAGGATGGATCCCGTCCACATTTTAAAGTGTAGGACCCTGGGTCTTCGAGGTAGAGAGATTGACCAGGTTTGAGTGCAGTGGGATAGGTATGATGAGATTGTGGCTACATGGGAGGATGATAATTTTCTACGAGTTCAGTTTCAACACTTTTTCTAGTGACTTACAGGAGGAATTCAATTCTAAGGGGAGGGGGATGTAGTGTCCACTTCCCTTCAACACCTTTTTGTTATTGATTATCATACTATCAACTATACTTATGGATATTACTGTAGATTTTGATTTAGTATAATGATTAGATGTTAGATATACTGGACTGTTTTTTATTTCAATTCATGTATGATACATGTGGATTATCAGAGATATTATATATTAATGTTGATATGTTGTTGACATGGTTATATATATATGTTTTTCAGAAATGTGATATTTCATCATATTGAGTAGACCTTTGATAATTGAACTAATCTTGTGATCATTTTGACATGGATGAGATGTAGTATAGAAATGTTGCTACAAATTATAAATGATATCATATTTCCCTAGACGATATTCGATTCATATATAGAATGATTGTGGATTTATATTGTATATTTTACCCTAGATATTTTTGATGTGGCCATGAGGCAGAAGGAGGTGTTATGTGTTTTTGCAGGTAAACATATCGCAACAAACATCATGGGGGATTGGAGACAAACCACTTTAGAATTCTTGGTGAATTCAAAAAGGGTCACCATGGTAACATATAGTTGTGTGTGTGTGTTTGAATCATTGTTAGGGGGAAATTGTGACCAAAGGGTTATGTGTTGTCTTTTTTTAGTTTCCTTTACTTAATGTAGTATGTGACTTTTAGTGATGTAATTTCCTTGTTTTAATTATTTAGAAAATGATGTATTCTTCCCATTTATCTTAATGGGTTTTAATGTCCTATTTAAGTTAATTAATCTTATTTAAATAATTGTGGATTTGACCAAAAGTTTTCATTTATTAGACTAGATGGATCTTGGGCTTTGTGTTGTAAGATTGAGTGCTTGTGATCTTGAGTGTTGTACACTCAACCCCTCATGGAAATTCGAATTTGTCCTTGAGGGCCAATTTTGAATGCTTGTGAGACAAGTGAAATTTGTCACACACCTCTTAAATTACTATACCAACCCTACCTATGGGTTGGTGGGTGAAAATTAGACCCCATTATGGGTTTTGAGAAGACAAATTATAAGTCTTTATTGCACCTTCTTACATGTAATTACTTTTGGTCCTTAAGGGGTATGGGCATGAATTATGTGTGTAAGTAAAATTTCATTTCTTTAACCACTTATTAATTTTGTGCTTTGGAGTTTGAAGTTTGACTTGTGAGGTAGAGTTGAGGATGAGTGATATGGAATTCTACATGGAGCCACCTCACCCTCCTCTCTCCCTTTTCTATCTATTTAATTTATTTTGCTTGTTTAGGGGCTACTTTATTATTTTGTTCTCTTTCATTTCTTATAGTTAGAGGATTTTGGAGAGCTTGTGGTCTTGTGGGAGCTGGTTGATGATTGCTTGAGATTGAAGGAGCTTGGATTTGACTCTTGGAACAAGCTCTGCTATGGAAAGGTAGGAGCTTTACTTTTGCTTATTCTATTCCTCTATTTTGTGTTGTGTGCTTGTTTTGTTGATTGTTTGGAATTCTTGTTGGGTTCTTGGGTAGATTTTCGAAGTATGGTGTAGGAGGGGAATATGGGGAGAATTCATGTTTTCATGTTTGGAGGGAGTTTTGGTTGGGTGCCCCACCTTGGACAAAGAATGCTTACATTTATTACTTGTTCTTGTATGAGGGAGGCATAAGAGGTAATTTAGGGAGGAGTAATAGTATGTAAGGGATTTGAGACATGTATTAGAGGCTTTTAAGGTGGGAACCCATTTCCCATTGGGAGGCATAAGTGGCCTCCCCATAGGTTCTTGATCCTTTGGATTTCACTTTTAAGCCTCGGTTATTTTGGGTGTTTTTCCTTCTTGTGTTGTATTTGAGTTGAATGTGCTTGAAATGGTTGTGAAAGTTTTGGTGTTGTGTTGTGGAAGCTTATTGTTGCCATTAGTTGGATTCACCTCTCATTGTAATGTGGTTGAAGCTCAGGGACCAATGAGGAAGATGGCTTCTCCACCTCATTGGATATTTTGGTCAGGTGGAGAGTGTTTCCCCTCCCCCCATTTTTTTATGAATCAAGCAAATCATGGAGGATATCTCTTGTTGGTGTTGTGAATCTTAGAGCTTTTGGTGGAGTCCCTAAGAAAATCCTCCTTGTGATAAAACTTCCTTAGTGTTATTCCCACTTAGAGTGGAGGAACTTGTAATATTGTATTCCTTTTTAGCTCACATACTTGTTTGATTTTCCACTTCAAGTGGAGGACATTGTGTTGATCTTGTGAAGGAAATTTGCATTCAAATAATTGTCATTACAATTGTATTGTATGTTAAAAGAAACAATAAAGAAAATAGGAAATATTTGTATTGTAAAGTTATTTTTTAAAATAACTTGTTACTCTTTTAGTGGAATGGTAACCTTCATTTAGTGTGAGGCTCTTGTTGTATATCAAAAAAAAATCATTGGAAATATATTTAAAAACCTCTCGTAGAATGTAGGAAACTTATATGAAGACATTTTTTTAGATTTATTTATATTACTCCAAAGGGATGTAGTGAAATAGGTTGAATTGTTCATTCTTATATATAGTGGATGAAATAAATTTTAAACTATGTATGTTTAGTTGGAAAGTACTCCAATCTTCCTTGGCATTTTCTTGGCTAGCATAGTAGATAAATTTTTTAAGTTTTAATGGAGCAAAGAGAATGCATGTTTACTTTTAGTTTTGTTTGTTTATTATGATGTAAATAATATTAGTGACAAATCCCTACAAATTTTTACAAGTGTATTTTGATAACCATGTAAAACAAAATTATAAAAAGGGAAAGAGAGCTCAGTTTTAATTCCGTTATTTTTACGATCAAATTTCACACAAAAATCTTAGTGCAAAATCTAAATTGGTCAATAATATACTTATTAGTACTTAATGATTTTATTACTACTATTAAATACCATTGATATTAAAATTAGTATTAAATTGGATATAATTAATATAAATATAGTATTAAAACTATGCAAAACGGAGTTTTGAGTTGCGATTTACAGCCTTGGTCATGGCTACCTTGGGATTAGTATTTAGATTGGGGTGGGGAGGGGTCACCAACCACAACCCCCACCCCATTTTAAATTTTTGGGATCGTTGATCCCTTCCCATCCCTCAAAACCTTCAACTTAAACAAATAAATGGTGGGGCCGAACCCCACCCCGTCTGCAAACACAATACTTTTTTAAACGTTCAGAATTCCTTTGTTTATGTGGCCTGCATTTTTGGTAAATTCTGCGGCCTATATATATATATATATATATATATATATATATATATATATATATATTTAAAATATGATTTTTCTTAATAGATTTAATCAATGTGCTAATAGCACTTTTGAGTATTTGTTGTTTTTTTTTAAGGAAAAGTTTTTATAAATGAGGTATATATGTGTGTGTTTGTGTCTGTATATATATATACACCTTTTCACATATCTAAATTATTATTTGAATCATTTATTAAATTACACTAAAATATGGGCAAAACCCACAAGCCCATTTGGGCAAATACAAGGGATATAAGCTAAATAAAATATATAAAAACATTTAGAAAACCTAAGGAGGGTATAAACAAAATGAAAATAAATGGGACATGTTCATCCCTCCAAAATCTTGGAATGACCTCCAATGGATTCCCTTTCTCCTCCATTAACCTACAAAACAAAGAAAGAAAAATGAATCAAATGACATGTGAAAGAAGTTTTCATAAGGATGTTTTAGGGTTAGAATTCCATTTTTCTCATCAAGGGTCCTAATTGAATCTATCAAAGGGATGAGATTCATACCTACAAAAAGTAGGTGGAGAGTGGGTGAGTGGGAAATTACCTTTTAATTTACATGTTTTAATTTTAAAATATGGGTTGACTTTTTAAGGGGTCAATTTATGGGGTAATGAAGTGTTTATTATTATAACTCCATCTTTATGGAAAGCTTGTGAAATTATATACCTTGGGTATTTAATTAATTTGGCCCCCTTTAACCTTTTATATTTAATTGTGGAATATTTAACTATAGTCGGAATTTAATTATTTATTAAATTATCAGTTAGAGTGAACTAAACCTTGTTTGGACTAAATATACTCGTTAGTTTCAATGCGGGTTTAATATTTGGTTATAATTGGAAAATTTTATTTATTACATATAATTGAGTTTGAGACATTATTTTCACAACTATTGTTCCAAATCTTGTATGCGGGTGCACTTTTAAAAAAAAATCCATAATTTTTCTAACTAAACCTAAAATGTTCTTGAGTCTCATGGGGGTATTTTTTAGTGGGTGTTACATTTATCTTCTAGTATATTTCCATTTTTTATTGTTTGAATGCTTAATTCTTAATCTAGATATGTACAACAAGTGTGTGCTAACCCCAAAAACTGGTATTAGAATGTTGTTGTTTAAGGGTTTTGTGTGTTGAAAGGTTTACTCACAAAGAGATTTTTGATTCAGTGAGAGCTATTGCAATGACATAAGATGGCAACTACAAAGTTGATAAATTTGATAGCCATAATTATCAATTATGGAAGATGCATGTGGAAGATTATCTGTATGTGAAAGATCTATACTTATTGTTGGATGAGAAGGCAAGACCTACAAAGATTATTAATGAAGAATGAAAAATTCTCGATAGAAAGACTCTGGGATTTATAAGATTGAGCCTGGAAGCATATGTGGCTTTAAATAATACCAAAGAAGCAACCACGGTAGATTTCATGAAATCTTTAGTTAATTTTTATGAAAAAACAAATGATTCAAATAAAATTTATTTGATGAAGAAATTATTTAATTAAAAAATGCAAGAAGGTGGATCTATATCAAACCATTTGAATGATTTCCATTTTATTGTAAATCATTTAAAATCGGTTAATATTCCTTTTGATGATGAAGTAAAAGAACATTTATTCATATGTTATTTTCTAGATAGTTAGGATATCTTGGTAATGGTTGTTAGTAATACAATGTCTGCTTCTAATATTTTGAGTTTGAATATGTGGTTTGTATAATCCTGAATGAATAATTACGTAAGAATAGTAAAGGAGAGTCATCATCTAGAAATTATTTGCATGTAGAAAGTATGGGAAGGGAGAATGATATATCCAAGAGAAATGATATTGTCGAATCAATGTCTAAGAATGGAAGATCTAAATCCAAAGATAGAGGAATAATTTGTTGGAATTCTTGAAAGAAAGGAAATGCAAATGAGTGTTGGTTTAAGGAAAACAAAGTGAATATACTAGAAAAAGGTAAAGAGGAAAATTTTGCAACTAAGGTAATGTAATATGTCCTTATTCTCTCCTTGGATAATAAAATAGAATCAAGGGTTCTAGATTTAGGAGCTTTTCCATGCTACCCAATATATAAGGGTTATTTTATAAATTATGTCCAGGCTAATCTTGGGCATGTTTATTTAGGAGGTGTTGAACCATGCAATATTAGTTGTAAAGGGGAAGTTCATAATAAATTTTAAAATGGAAATAGATGGATATTGAAAGATGTGAGGCATGTGCCAAGCCTCAAGAGAAACCTATTTTCTACAGGACAACTAGGTGAAGCGTGTTTCATGGTTACATTCATAATGGACTATTGAAAAGTTACGAATGTAATAATTGTTGTGGCAAGAGGAAAGAAGGTAGGAAAATTATATTTTTACCTATATTACTAATTCTTTTTCTATGCTATCTACTTAGGATTTAGATATAAGCATGTGGGATAATCGACTAGGTCATATGAGTCAAAAATGAATTTAGATCTTAAAGGCAAAGGGTAAGTTATCATATTTGGAAGATGTAGATCTTTATTTCTATGAGCATTGTATATTTGGAAAGAAAAATAGAGTGAGATTTCTCAAAGTTGGGTCAACAAAGGAGCAAAAATAGGAGCTTGTGTACTCAAATGTGTGGAGACTAGCCTAGGTAGCTTCTCATGGAGGATCCCAATATTATGTGAGTTTCATTAATGATGTCACAAGAAAGGTATGGATTATTGTATAAAATGTAAATTTGATGTTGTTGAGAGTTTTAAAAGATGGAAAGCCCTTGTGGAAAATTATAAAATATAAAATTAAAATTCCTTAGACCTTACAATGGTGGTGAGTAATGCAATAAGGATTTCAATGATTATTGTTTACTGAATGGAATACACCGAGAAAGAAGGGTTCCTAGAACACCACAGGAGAATAGTGTTTCTGAAATAATGAACAATACTATCACAAAATATGAAAAAAGCATGAGAATACATGTTGGATTTCCCTTATAGTTTTGGGTGGAAGAAATAGAAATGAAAATTTATTTAATCAATCTTGGCCCTTCAAGTGTACTGGATGGTGGAATATCAAAATAAACATCAACTAGAAAAGAGGTCGATATTTCTTTTCTTAGAGTATTTGGCTCAAAATATTTTATACATGTTGATAAAGAAAGTAGGAAGAAGTTGGATGCTAAATCAAAGAGACACACTTTTGTTGGTTATGGCTTTGGTTATTTTAGATTCTATTTTTGGGATTTAGATGATTCTAAGATTGTTAGGAGTCATGATACTAAAAGGAATGAAAAGAGAATATATAGGGATAAAATTTTGGAACTCAAGGATGAACTGGTGGAATATTCTGTACAGGAAAATACATTCTCATATTTAAAATAGTCATCTACAAGTATTGACATCAGTCAGAGCAACCATTTGTGGAAGACATATGACCGACATCGGTAGCTAGAACTGACATCAGTTACAAAAGAGATAGACCGACATCGGTTGCTTGGAATGACATTGGTTATAGGTGATTAGTTTTAGTTACTATCAGAGGTAGAAACTAATGTAGAGTACATATAGATTGATCCTTCGATACCCGAAATTTCTGTGATAACGTCAAAAAGGATAAGTAGACCTCCAGAAATATTCTTACCTTATCTTATTTTCTATTGACTGATAGTAGTGAACCAAAGCATTCTAAAGAATGAATGTAGAATGAAACACATGAGAAGTGGGAGCATGGCATGGATGAGGAGATGGACTCTTTAAAATAGAACCAGACATTGGATTTGGTTAAGTTTCCAGCAAGAAAAATAACATTGCAGAATAAATGGGTTTATAGGATCAAGGAAGAAGAGGGTGAATAGAAAAGATATAAGGCATGGCTTGTGGTAAAAGGATTTGCACAAAAGACAAGTATTGACTTTACTATGATCTTTTCTCCTAAAGTAAAAATTACTTCCATACATAATGTATTCAGTTTAGTTGGAGTAGAAGATTTACATTTAGAAAAACTTGATGTTAAGACAGTTTTCCTTCACGGTGATTTGGAGGAAGAGATATATATGTAACAACCATTTGGTTATGAAGTTAAGGGAAATGACAAACTTGTGTGTAGGTTGAAAAAGATATTTTATGGGATAAAACAAGCCCTAAGGAAATGGTATATGAGGTTTTACATTTTTATGCATGAGCATGGTTATATGAGATGCAAATCTCACCATTGTATTTATTTCAAGAAGCTTGAAAATGGAAGCTATATTAATTTTTTACTGTATGTAGATGATATGCTTATTGTAGGATCTAGTATGTAAGACATTGTTGAGCTTAAGGAAAAGTTAGCTCATACATTTACAATGGAGAGTTTACAAGCTGCAACGAAAATCTTATTATGGAAATTCAAAGAGACAGGAAGAGCATGAAGGTGTTTTTGTCTCAGGAACATTATATCAATAAGGTGTTTGAAAGGTTTAATATGAATAATTAAAAAATTATAAGTACATCTAGGACTAGACACTTTAAATTATGCAAAGATAAGTGTCCTGCATCACATGAGGAGATCGAGTACATGGCATGGGTTCAATATGCTTTAGTAGTTGGGAGTTTTATGTATGTTATGGTTTATACCAAACAAGACCTTGCACAGGAAATGGGAGTTCTGAGTAGATTTATGGCCAATCTAGGTAAAGAGCTTTGGAAAACAATCTAAAAGATACTCAGATATTTGAGAGGGACATCAAAAATGTATTTATGATATGGAGGTTTAAATACTTATTTATATGTCTATATTGATTTAGATATGGCTGGGGATTTTGATTTTAGGAGAACCACCACTGGAAATGTATTCATAATGAGTGGCATGAAAATTAGTTATATTTCAAGATTGTAGAAGGTTGTGGCCATTTCTAATAGAGAGGGTGAGTATGTTGCAGCTACAAAGCCTAGTAAAGAGATGATATGGATGAGAAGGTTCATGGAAGAGTTGGTAAAGGAGAAAGAGGATTGTAAATTGTACAGTGATAGTCAAATTGTGATTAATCTGGAAAAGAACTCAAAATTTCATTCAATAACAAAACACATTAAGTTGAGATATCACTTCATATGGAAGGTATTGGAGGATGGGCAGTTGAAACTAGAGAAAATTCATACAAATGAGAACCCTGCGGACATGCTAACGAAGTCGTTGGTGAAGGAGATGTTGGAGCTACACTCCACTTCTTCTAGTTTTCGAGTTTGAGACTTGAAGAGGGAGAAACAGGCAAAGGAAAGGATCCAAGGATGGAGTTTTACGGTACAATGTAAAATTTTATCTCCATGTGAGATATTGTTGAGTTTTGGAGTGTAATTTCTTCACAAATAACATGTTTTACAACTTATAGGTTAACATAGTAATTGACATTAGTCAGCTAACCAACGTAGGGCAGCTAGTAGGAACCAACATCGGATGAGGTAACTTGTGTCAGTCTCCTATGTGTGAAATGTTTTATTTAAGTTTTAAGATTAGATATAACCTTTGATTAAAAGGTGATCTAATGCTGAACTATTACATACAAAGGAATTTTTTTATAAATTTTTAATCAATATACATATTTTTCTAAAATGAGATAATTTTTATAGTTATGACTATGATTTTACATCATAAATAGAATTCTTTGGTGTTATTTTTAATTTCTCACTTCCATGACCTTGTCTAGAAACTTATACAAAGGAAAATACAGCACAATTTCCCCGTGTTCCACAATGTATTGAAAGAATATTCCATGAAATAGATATTGAATACCATTTAAACAAGGCCATCATCATAGATCGTTCCATCTCACCTATGCAAGTAAGATAAGCATTCGCTACTTTAGATGAGAATATCCCATTATTACCCATACAAGACATTAGATTTCCTTGATATTTCCTTATCCACATTTCACCTATTTTTCCTTATATATATTCCACATAGCCATCTATCCATTCTACATCAGTTGTCCTGACATGACCTTGGGAGGTATAGTGCACCTGAAAGTCAAGTGTTGATTTTTAGTTGTATAAAATTGTTGAACCAAATGTGAAGGACTAGTTCCTTTTTATTTTTATTGTTTCTACATTGCTTCATCCTTCCTTATATTCTCCCATTATTCTATGGGTATGTATATACCCACTGAATATGTCTGGTTAGGAACATGGCTAGACCATTTTGGGTCTCGAGGTGTTTTATTACAAAATGAGTATGTAATACTTACCCTCACTATCTACGTGGGATGATAACTACTAATATAATTTACCTTCCCCTCACACTCCTTCTTCTCAAGGGAAAAACAATGGTTCATCATTCAGGATCGAGGATATTGATCAACATACATAAATCTCATAACCCAAGCTCTCTGGCTCAAACTATATGACATTCACAGGAGGGAAATGGTCCAATCCTTGGGTCTTGTTTACACCACATATCAACATGGAATCTCATTTACTTCCATCTTATTTATTGCATGATGAATATATCCTAACACACTTTGCATGAAGTGATGAGTGTATTAATGAAATAGACCAATACTTAGACCAGATGTAGTTGTACACTAGCATTCTTCTGCAGAACAACTCTGTTACCCCTCCTCCCATAGGAAACATATCCAAATAGGGGTGGCCTCTAAAGGATCAAACCATAATAGCAAATCATGTTACTTTCCGTCCTAACTAGACTCAAAATGCAACTAAGATAAATGCAACACCATTTGTAGGTAATCTAATATCAACATTGGTGGATAGGGTTACGGTATTAAAGCTTAACCAACCTTCTCATACTACATATTTTGTAGGGAAAAGGAAGATTCCCCATGATATGTACAAGTTTGGTTATGCACCTTTAGAATTATCACCCCATCTAGTTTACATGGGTGTTACTAAACCTTGTGATATTTTTACCAGATTGGGTATGTTAGGCATTCCCTCTCATACCTCATATGGCTACTCTACATAGGAGACAACTAGAAATGCAATGTTCCCTGGTTTCACACCTTCTACCTCGTACCAAAATAATGTTCCCCTGTACCTCCACATGTATTCTAAAGCACCGTAGGGGGACATGTTTTATTTTGCTAGCTCGTATGCTCAACCTCATGGGATTCTTTACACCTCTACGGATGTTTATGCTACTCCATATAAAACTCTTATTCTTCCTTCACCTCCTCATCAAGGGTCTTCCATGGTAGAATCTTCTGCGTTGGGCACATTTGTTGAATATCTTAAATATCCCCTTGAATTTACTATACAAAGAGTAATGCTTCGATGACCACTTCCCGATTTTCCAAAACTCAAAGGGGAGGGGGACCCAAATCTAGATATTAAAACTTACACAATGGCCATCAGATAGCTACCATGGTGGGATATGGACGTAGTTAAGATTTTCCCCAAGACCCTTGAGGGGATTTATCTTGATAGACCTATTACACGATACCAAAAGACTTAATCCATTTGTTCAAGAAAATTAAATTTCTAAGTTTATTAAAGATTTTGATATGGAAAAACTCTTACAAATAGGAATTGAAGAATTCCTCCACATCAAGAAAGATCATAATGAGTCTTCCCCAAATTTTATTCAAAGATTGTGGCAAGCCTTATACTCCTAGGCTAGTGCTCCAAACATGGACCAAACGGAGCTCAGTGACTTCTTCCTTCACTCTCTCAAATGAGTGACCAAGGAGGAGGTCTAAAAGTTTCCTATTAGATACTATAAGGATGTCTTAGAGGTTGCTCTCCATATTGACTAATCAGAGATTGATAGTGGCTGAAAAACATATGACTCAAATGGGAGACTTGTCAACCCCTCTTAGGGTAATTCAAACTACCTTAATGTTTCAGACATAAATAACCAAGGACCAAAAGTAATCAATAAGAACTATGGTGCTATGAAGGATGACATAACTAACCAATACAAGAAGCCAAATGTTGTTCATGCCAGGAAATATGAACAACGGTAATAACAATGCGAATAAAAACAATCAAAGGAGTAACAACTTTACTACTTTCGTTAATGCGGTGGAATTTAGTCATCCTCCTCCCACACCTAAATAAGTCTAGGCCCAAGTGTCATTTCAATACCCAAGCAGTTATCCAAAATAATACCAAAACACATGCCACAGGTCCATGAACTTCTACTTTAATAACCAACAACAAAAACACAATAGAATTTACAGGATGCAACAAAATCAAAATCAAATACCTCATGATAAAAATATCGATTTGTATTTTTTTTTTAATAGGGTTAGAGGAAATAACACTCGTACATGCTAGGATTAAAACATATTTATACAACGTCTTCCTGAGGACCAAAGGAACATCTTTGTTGAGTTACTTATAAAAAATCCTATGGCACCAATGTAAAAATCGCACATGGGGAACATTTCCCCTAAGAATTATAACCTTGGGGTTTATAGAAACCCTCTTCTGACATATCTAGAGAATGAGAAAGATCAATAATCAGGGAATAAACAATGGTGATCCCACTAGAAACAACGATCACAAAGCATCCACTTCATCAAACCCATTGGTAGCTCCTTCTCTAGCCAGTCATGCTTAGACATAAATGATAGGTTTGGTTGAGTTGGTGACTTAACCTGAGGTTAACTAAACAAGTAGGACCTAAGATTATTCCTCATAACCTCTTCTAGTTTATCCCACAATGTCAGATGATACACCAATGGCTCCCAATCCAATGGGGACCTATGATTTAATTACGGATATGGCTAAGATATTTTATCATATTTTCTTCTTGCATCTATTGAATAATTCACAAATGAATCAATCATATTTATTAGAAGTGTTAGTCCTTAGAAATTTAATTCACGTCATTCCTCCTTCGGAGACCCAAGTTAGTCACATAGAATATTATGTCTATCCTTTAGGGTAGATTCAAAGAGATGTTGGTTTCATATTTGACATTAACAAGATGCCAACCAATGTTGAGTTGGAAGGAAGAGGTGACCCTACATTGTATCTCAAATTTTGTATCTACAACAACTATGCTAATCATGTAATGATAGACAATGAACCTTTCATCAACATAGGTTCATTCTTGTTTCTTAAAAAGCTAGGCTATGGAGAGACCAATAGTTCTTCAATACAAAACATGCTGAGAGGATATGATAGCCTCAAGGTAACATCTATTGATACTTTTTATCTCCAAATTACAACACCCTATGGTTTTCACAAGTGTGTGTCCTTGAGCTCATGATGTGATTGGATAACATGGGTACTATCTCCAAGTTATGGGAGTTGCTTCTTGAGATAGACCTCCAGAGAAAGTTGTTTCTTGCTCCTAAACTACCTATCAGAATCTACTCTAATGCAGGATAAACTATTTATCCTAATATAAATTTCCAAGAAACCAAGGAGAGAAAGTGCATGAAAAAAAATACTACTCTAAAGCGGTGATACACCAGAAAAGGAGAGTGTTAGAGTAGTCTTCCAATGTGTGAAAAGTAGAAGCTAAATGTATACTAGAGGAGGTGATAAACGTTCTCCATAATCTATAAAATTCACTCAAAATAACATCTCATACACACATAATGATGATGGATCCCTGCAAGAGCATAAAATGGACAAAATATATATGAAGTGGGATTGAAGGGGGCAAGGGGAATACAAACAAACATAGGAGGGGAAGATATATCCATAAACTTGCACCTATTACTTCATAAGTATGCACACTTCAATCTATTACAAGATAAGGGACTAGATCACCATGCAAGAAGTCAATTATAAGGGTATGCAACACATTGGCTTCACTAAAAAAATTTGATAATGTTTTTCTACTTAAAAATCACTACTTTATAATGATCCTAACACTCCAATTTATAGAATTCTGAGAAGAGAAAGAGGGGGAAAATGAAAATCCGTAAATTTGTCTTCTCACTACTTGTAAGAGGTAGTAAATGAAGTGAAATGATGTTATTTTTCTTGCAAAATTCTCACCATGTTGTCCCATGCTTCATTTAATGAAACCCCAACTACCAAATAAAAAATTGTTCAAAACTGTGCACGTTTTCTACAAAATCACCATAAATTCATTTTCAAATCCTGAATTTCTTGATTTTTGTGCATTTTTATTGATCCATGATTCCAATGGTACCAATTTTTTGTGATTTTGTTGAGAAATGCAAAATATATGGCATTTTTAGTGGAGGTAGTTGCTTTGGATTTGCCAGGAATTTAGGTCATTTTATGGGACTGGGAATTTAATTGAATGGAGCTTGATATGTTTCTTTAATTTTAATATATATACCCTCATCAAAATGAAGAAATACAATTCTTTGGCATAGAGGATGTTGTGCCCATTCTAAAAAATCCAATTTTACAAAAATTGGAGCTTTAAATCGAAAGTTATGGCATTTTGAAGTTCAGGAATTGAGTCTGAGGCATGGAATGGAAATAGAGAGAAGGTGCATGCGTAGTTGTGCACACAGGAGGAATCTATACCTATAGAAGGAACATAAATAGGGTGTACAAGTGTTTAATCTGAAGGAGGGCATGTGGCACAACAGGGTGTACACAAGAGCACAAGAGGAAGAGTAGAGATGACCAATTTTAAAGCATGTCTGTAGAAGGGCACACAAGGAGGGTGCAAAGGGATAGAAAATAAGGCACGTGCATATAAGAAGGGAAGAAAGTGATCAAGCAGGAGGAGGGTGTGAATGCGGGAAATGGAAGGGGAGAAGAATGAGAAGGGGAAGAAAGAAGGCGCGCAAGGGCGTGGAAATGGATTACAGCAAGGAAGCGAGGCATGCAACAAGATGCAAGCGCACAAGAGGAAAGTAGAGAGAATCCGCATGTGTAGGTGAGTGCACTACAGAAAAGAATGCATACTTGTAGAAGAAAAGTGAGGAAGTAGGGCATGAATATCCAAATGAGGAAGGGTGCGTGGCAGCAGAAAGAAAAGAAGGCACGCGACAGGAAGACCTAAAACTTAACTGATCTAGAAGGCATCTGTAGAGGGGTACATTAAAGAATTGCTAGGCAAGGGGAGCATGTGGAAGGACTACAGCCTATGTAAAGTTTCAAATAAGTGAGCCTACATGCATGCAACCTAAAATGTAAAGCATCAGAGTAAGATTGAAGATACAAGTTATCCAAAATAACTAGGAGAGTTATTTGGATAACAGGACTATAATAATTATATTTACCCTTCAAACAAAGACTATTTTGATTTATTTTTATAGTGTAGATAAGGAAACCAACTATAATGTGATCTTCGGTCGACATTGGATACACAGAATGAAGGAAATCCCTTCTATATTGTTTGAAGAGGTCACATTCCTACACATGGGTAAGGTTTTCATAGCTCAAGGTGACCCAAAGCCATTTGAAATTCATTTGACCAACCTAAAATGGAAACTTGGGATTCATAAAAGGTTTGAGCTCCTGGCCAATTAGTTGAACAATCCCCAAGACTCAAATAAAAGTGGTTGATTTTGTCGAAATAAAATATCTTATAGTGGAAAATGTCTTGATAAATACCACAACACATATTTTTAAGCTTTTAGAGAACAATTTTCCTATTGTTCTCCCACTTTATTCCCTGGGCATTAGACATGCTCTTGGGATTCATTATCTCCCATCAAGCATCTTTGATAAGATCTATATGGTTTATGTATCAGAAGTTAAAGAGGAAGATTATACAAATGATCAAACATATATCTTCCCTAATGGTTGTTAGACCATTAACTATGATGATACGAACTGTCATTTTAGGACTGGGGTAGGTGTGATCCTTACATCTTTAGAGGGAAGGATGATGCCTTTTTTCTTTAGGTTAAAATTTTAATCTACGAATAACACCACAAAATATGAAGATATTCTTCTTGGTCTCATTATAACCAAAAGGATGAGAATTAAAAATGTTAACGTGTTAGGTGATTCTTATCTTGTCGTTAATAGAGTCTCAGAAGTTTACGAGACCAAAGTGTAATAACTACAACTCTATAAAACCATCATTCTTGAAATTAGAAAAGTTTTTTATTTTATTTCTATCAAAGTAATACCTAGAGCTAAAAACCTCTATTCTGATTAAATGGCTACTTATTCCTTTCACTTTTTTCCAAGCAACGGACGAAAGGAAATTGAATTTACAGTCTTAGTTTGATCATAACCCTTATTTCAAAAAGTTTCAACCAATAGGATTTTGACATATGTTGAAGTCAAGAATGAGCTTTTCACTATGAACTTTATGAAGAATGGTTAGGAAATCATAGAATTCCTAAATTTATACATTAATATTCATCCCATGCACCATAAAAGAGGATTTTATTTTAGACCTCACCCTTCATCCTACTTTGGAGATCACACATTGTGTCCTTCCTCATCAGAAGGTCCTGAGATCTGTGATGTAGAGGAAGAAGAGTTAGAACTAGATTAGGCCCCACTTTAGTTTGAAGAGGGTATCCCTCTTTGACTGAAGGGATGATAAACATCAATATAGGGATGGAGGAAGATCCCAAGATGTTAAAACTTGGTTTCTCTCTTACTCTAAATGAGACAGAAGCAGATACAAAGGTGCTCAAATAAAACTCTAAATCTTTCACTTTTAGTTATAAGGAAATGATATGAATCACTCCTGACATGGTAGTTCACAACCTCATCAAAAATCCCAATGCCAAGCCTATGAAGTAGAAGTCACAAACCATGATGCCAAAGGTGGATTTAATGGTAAAGGAATAAGTAATGAAGCTTCTTCAAGTAGGTTTGATTAAACAAGTGGACTATTTTATGTGCATGTCTAACATTATCATGGTTCTTAAAAATAAAAAGAAGATATGTATTTGTATCAAATTTAGGGACATAAAAAATCCTATCCTAAGGAGTATTTTCCATTGCCTTTCATCGATGTCATTGTGGATACAATGAATGACTATGAGTTATTTTCACTTATGGATGGCTTCTTTGGTCACGGTCAGATAAGGATCTCTAAGGAAGATCAAACTAAAAATAATTTTACTACTCCTTAGGGAACCTTTTGCTACACATCAAGTTGTTTATCTTGAAAAATGCCAGATTCCCTTCCAATGAGCAATGGCATATAATTTCCATTATCTTCTCCATAATATTTTTAAATCTTAAATCGATGATCTTCTGGCTAAGGCCAAAAATAATTACAATTAACCTGAGGTGCTTCATATTATCCTCTATTGTCTTATCGCATATAGTGTAATGTTGAATCTAAAAAAAGTGTTTATTCATAGTAACATGAGGAAAAATATTAAGGAATATTATTTCTTCTCAAGAAATTGATATAGATCAAGAAAAGATTTGAGTGGTTCTTGAGATAACTCCACCTTCAGATGAGTCAGGCATTAGGTATTTTCTAGGTAATCATGGTGCAAACCCAGGTTTATTTTCAATGTAGCTTTTGTCATCCATCCCATCAATAAATTTCTAAAGAATGAGTGTAGTAAATATTTGACTTTGTAAAGTCACAAAGCATTTGAGCCAGTCAAACTTTTTCTCATGTCACCACCTACACTCATGCCACTCAAATTTTATCATCCCCTGATCTTATAACCTCGAGCCAATGAGGTATCACTAGCTTACATGTTGTAATAAGAAGATGATGATAATCATAAGTGTGTCATTTATTTCATTATGCATACTCTGCTTGATTATGAGACACGTTATACACATGTGAAGAAAGAATGCTCAGAAATTATCTTTACAATGAAGAGGTTAAGGTATTATATACTTAACTAGGAAATGTGGGTGATTGTCATGTCTATCTAACTATGAAATTTCTTAACTCAAGGTGATTTATCTAAAAATTCTAGACAATTTATCATGTTGATGGGTGGATTGAAACTCACCTTTATCAACCAAAATTTTGAAAAAAGGAAAAATTATTGCTGACTAGTTGGCAGATAACCCGATAGATTGTGCATACCTAGTAGATATATATTTCACTTATGAGTGCATATTCTACATGTAAACAAAGATTCCCATTGCATCGTGTCCATGGTATTTTGATATCATTAATCAAATTATGGACCATACATATCCTGAGGTAGAAACCTCACGATAAAGGTGAGGGCCACGCATCAGCTAATTATGTTATTATAGAAGAAGTGCTCTATTGTAGAGCCTTTGATAACATGTTATTCAGGTCTGTAAATGAAGAAGAATCATAGAAGATGCTCTTTAAAGCCCATAGTGGAGTCTATGGTGATCATTTTGGAGGGCATGTAATTGTTTGGAAAATTCATCATATGCGTTATTTCTAGTACACCTTAGAGAATGATGTTATAGAATATATACGTATGTACCAAAAATTTCAATAATTAATGCATGAAATTCACATCCCTTCTCAAGCTCTGTAGCCAATTGGAACACCTTGCCCCTTTTCTACTTGGGGTCTAGATTTGATAGAGAAATTTTCTCCCTCATCAACTAATGGCCACAATTTTATCATTACGGCCACGAAATATTTCACAAATTGGGTTGAGGTCATGCCTCTTACTATTGTACCTAGGTCTGTGTTCTCTAAATTCATTTTGAATAAGATCATCTACAGGCATGGTGTCTCATAGATCATTAAATTGGATAATGACACTTCCCTTAAGAATGAAGAGGTGTGTGAGTTTTTTTCATAATTCAAATTCTTGCATCACACAACCTCTTTATGTTACCTCATGCCAATTTATAAGATGAGGTGAAACACAAAACATTGAAGTCCATTATCCTAAAAATAGTCAAGGAGAAGAAGCGTGAGTGGCATTTAAATTTATTTCTAGCCTTGTGGGTTTATAGGACATGGACAAATGATTACATGGGAAACACCTTTTACTTAGTCTTTGGATGCGAATTATTCTTAACACTTGAAATCAAGCTACTGAGCCTCCACCTATCTTTGTAAGATATTTTATATGAAGATGCATATCGAGAGGCACATCTTGTTCAATTAGAAACCCTCGATGAAAATTGACTTAATATTGAGAAACGAAACATTTTTTAGATTGAGAAGATGGCACGTCATTATAAAAAAAATGTTGACAAGCATGAAATATGTGTAGGTGATCTAGTGTTAGGACCAGATAGCTGGATCAACACAAAGAATAGTAAATGAAGGAAGTTTAGACAAAATTGGTTAGGTCCATATTGTGTCATGAAGGACTATAGGAATGTCTCATATTATTTGTGTACTTTAGAAGGTGAGGAATTTGTTGAATAAGAAAATTCAATTCACTTTAAATGCTTCTACGCATAGTTAATTTACATTTCAAAAAGTACACTACTACATTCACACTGCATATCATTTACATAATCATATTGTAACATTGCAAAAAAAGAAACTTTGAAAATTTTCTTAAGAATTGGAAAACATTTAATCTTACTTCTTCAATTATTCATTATACCATCTTTAGACTATTCAATCTTTTATCACCTTGCTAGACGATGTTTTTACATTGATCCTACCAATACCTACATACTTATTTTTATTCATAATTGCTTCTAGATTAGTTGTTTTTTCCCATAATTTTTACTATAAGCTTCATAGTGTCACATCTCTCCTAAAAAATCTCTCTTTTGACAAATTAATCTAAATTATTTCAGCCATATTACTCATTCGCTTGACTCAACCTTTTGTGGTGATTCCTTGCATCCTAATGGTTATGTGGGGCTAGGGTTGGGGGAAGGTTTTCATTCCCAAGAGCATAAGTCAAAGTTTAAATATCAATTACTTTTAAAAATATATATATAAAGAAACAATAAATACAAAAAAATATTTTTTTGAATAACACTACACTTCTTTTCCCTACCAGTCTTCGAAAATGATCCCATGATTCTTACATGTAACATGAGGCTAGTAAAGGGGGAAAATTTCCCTTATTCACCTATGATTTTTTCATTATTGATGAGCCCATTCTTCTTACTGGTAGCATGGGGCAAGGCATAAGGGGTCCTTTCAAATAAATTAATAAGTTGTAAACAAGTCAAGAAGTTAAAAGTAATTTAAGTCTTTTGAAATCACCATAAAATGAGTTAGATGCATAAGTTAAAAGAGAGCTTATCCATAAAACTAGATTTAGTCAATCAGGATCAAATCTACAAACAAAATTCTAGTTAAACCTGCAAGTAAAACACATTCTAAATTGGATAGTTAGCCTTTCCTAGAATTAAGTTGTAGTGTCCTAGTTTGGTCTTTGTGAAAACCTTATCTTCATATAATTACTTTCATTCATCAACATTATATAGCTCATGCCTTTCTTGATTCTTATTGTTGATCCCTCACATCTTTGTTTTTGCATGGAGTTAAGAATGTATTGGGTTCATTTAATTTTCATATAATTCTCATCAAATTCGGTAATAAAGAAAAGATTCCAAATATTGCTTGAAAAATGATATTTTTAAAGTTTGCAATTTGTTCTCATATACATCATATGAATCAAAAGAAAATAAGAAAGAGATCATTTTGTTACACATTTGCATCATCTTCATCATATATACAAGCATCCATAAAAGCATAGAAACATCATCAGAGATTCTACACATCTAAGAGTACAGAGATGAAACTAGTCATAAAAGGTAAACTCTTACACAAGATATCTGAGCTAAAAATAATAACATATGTATATATATCTATAAATGATCAAGTTTTTATATAATTTCATCACACTAATAAGTGTAGTTAAAACACTTGAAATGAGCACAAAATCCAAAAGAACTGATATATGTGTCCAAAAACATAACAAAGGAATATAGGCCTATGGCATATCCCTACCTATGGGATTTGGATGAAGGATTGTGGTCAAGACTCCTGCTACAACTCCTACTATTTAAGCAGGATCCTCCATGAGTATAATGATGAGAGTGACCATTGGATGGGTCTTGTGACACATCGGTAGTAGTATTTCAGTGGGAATGAACTCATCATTGTTTCCTCTCAACTATCTGATATATAGTAAGCTTATTCCTCATCAAGGAAAGAATATTTGCGGCTCGCCAAAATAATGCAAATACATCCATGCGACATCTGAAAAACTCTGGTTGTCCCACATATACAAGTAGTTCCACACTTATCTTCCCCATGGGAATAAGAAAGGTTTACACTAGGATTTTGACGAATAAAATATCGCTACCAGTTATGGCTACAAAACAAAAGAGAGAAATGGCGAGTTAGATTTTTTTTTAAAAACCTCAAAAGAAGATAATGTATAGTCAACTAATAGTTCTAGTCTAAATAGCTGAGTCGAGAGATGAGTGTCCACTTACTAAGATCTCCTGGCTATCAGGATGGATATAATGGTGCTAGTGGTAGTGGTGGAGCCACTGCAGGTACCTATTTAGCCGTGACCTCCTTAGAAGCCACCTGTTGTCCTTATAAAAAACTTCTTTTCACCTCCTCTCTCATGTCAAAGAGGCTCTTCTGAATGAAGAGTATCATCCTCGGCCTCATCCTCATCCCTACTTGTTATGGAATCCTATCTACTGGCTCTCCACTGTGTATCATTCTCCACATCACCATCCTCCTTATGTACCTCTTGGTCACCACAGTCCTCATCACCATCATCCTCTTCTTCCCTTCTAAGCATAGTGGAAACCTTAATATATATAATCACTCCTTGCCTAGATGGATCAAATACAGCCTGAGGTGTACCAAATGGAACCCCAAGTATAATAACAGTCCACAAGAGCTTAACTTGCTAGGAATATCTAGCATACCTAATCCACCTATATACAATTGGAACTTCGTGTAGCGTGTCAATCTAAGGTAACCAAAACTACAGGGGGTACCGTCTTAATTCAATGGACCTCTATCCAAATGGTCATGTGTACTAACTACATGATAGTGTTGTATGTTTCCCTAATAACTACATCCTCACCTCATAGGCTGATCATGTCGTGGTACAATTGTGTAATCATATTATCTATAGTTAGTGTAGAAATAGAATGATTTTTACCCTTTAGTTGGCCCATGTATGTCCATCTAATTTCTATAATAACCTCGGGATCTACTATCCTGACACCCCTCTTGTAGGGGAATATGCATACATAAACCCAAGTAGTCAATAATGTAGGATGACTAAGGGCTTTTCCCTTCAGTTAAAAAACCTTATAAATATCATGGTATGTAGTACCAAGTATATGAATCCCCCATGCGTAGATTCAACCATGCTCCTCTATGCTCTGAATAATGAGGGCATAACAATAAAGTAACTTGTCCTTGCCATTCTCTCCAACCAAACACAAAGCCAAAATTAAAATGATAGCCTTGAGCAAGGTATGGATAGTGTTAGCAATAGCTGAATATAGTCCTCATGTCATGCTTGGCATGAGTATTGAGTTCTAATACATCTCCAATGTAGGAAGCCTAAATTTGAGACTACACCATTGAAGTAGTACTCTCTAGTGTTAAATTTTAACCTGTGACGGTAACCCCAAAAATCTTGTAGATATCCTCAAGTGTGATGGTCAACTCTCCTCTAACTCCAGGCAACTAGAAATTATTCCACTGTGTGTCCCATTAACTCGATAGATGAGCTAAAAAGTAACCAGGTGCTGTAACGAGTTATTTCTGGGATATACTCCATATCCTGGATCTATGTAAGATATCTTTTTTCATCCCGAGTGAATGAATCCAATATGGAAGAAATCCAATCAGACTTTTTAGCCCTAGTCCATGTGATATACAGCGCAATGCACTCACCAAAACACTGAAAATATCAAGTTAGAAACATCTCAGACATAATAAGATAATTAAAAACATCATAAAACAACTAAAAACCTAAAAAAAATATTCACACATGGTCAATTTTAGCCTCTTCCTTGATAATTACGTAACCATCCCTCTGTGTAGAGTGGTAGTTGCATAATCGCTTCAGAGGTTCCATAACCGCCCCTCTCCATAGAGTAGTGTTTGCATAACTACCACCTGTGCAGAGAAACAATTTTGTCCAAAAATAGTCTGTGTACCCTATGACCTAAAAAATTCAAAAACGAAAAAAAAATGAAATCCAAATACACGTAGGTGCCCCCTAATTGATATTTTGACTCCAAAATTATCAAAAATAACCGCCCTACGTTGGATTTTTAATATTTTTCACATTTTAGGTAAAAATGAATAAATGAAAATAACTCACTTGTCTCTGAGCCACTACTCCTGCCATTGATTGTGTGGCCATCACGTAATTGTACTCTTTTATTTGGATTTACTCACACTTGAAACTATCGCAGGAGATCTAAATCCCAAAAATCTCTAAGTGGTTGATTGAAAATGATTTCTAGAAATATTTATTTTGGTTATATATAACATGTTTTGAAGTTTGTGTGTTGTAAAGGAATGGAGCACTGACATAGGTATATTTCTATCCCCATGGACATGGTAAGTGTTGATGCATAATCACAACACCCTTGAATGTCTGCAACTCGATAAGTTGAAACTATCAATGTGATTTCATAACATGGAGCTTTTCCCAAAGTGTGGGAGTTTGCAATCGGGAAAGCTCTTCATATGAAGGCTAGTTCCTACTCCTCTATTTTCATTCACACATACAAATTGTAGAGGATGTACTCTAAAATCTACTCTAACTTGCCAATGATAAATGGTTAAGAAGATTACAAGAAAATAAACCTAAAGTAAAAGAGGTGATGCACCAAAAGGAATGTTGAATAACTTGTCTTGCATGAAAATGAATATGAAACAAGATTTAAGAGGATGAACACCAAAAAATATCATTTTTCTTATCACCAATTCATTCACCATTAAACATATACCATCAAATATGTAACACAATAACCATACACAGATAACCAGGATTGCAAGGAGATATTAGACAAAAGAAATGAACACAAGTGAGGGTTAAAATCATCCATAGATTTATTTTATTACTCCATAGGATTGATACTGTGCATTACAATTTCCAAGAGGAAATATTATATTTATAGTTTAGATGGGAAGTTTGAACTCTACAAATTCACTTATTAATAAGAGAATAAGAGAGGGTGCAAAGAAAAATTATAGCACATTAGAATAATGACCCTCATTTAATTATATATGAAGAATGAGAGAAAGGGGAAGAAATTAAATTGAAATATTGCTTCAATTACCCTAGAATGCATTGAATTCACCTACAACCATGATGAATTCCACTGTAAAAACCCATGCCCTCCCATGTACTATGACTTGTTGGGAAATAAAGGAAGCCCATACTCCATCATTGAGGTAGGTGAGAGGACCTGGAACATCCTCTAAAATAGTGAACTATATTTCTTCATTTTTAATAACTGAGTCGTAGTTATGTAGAGGACACTGAGAGATTTCTAAAAATTCCTTTCTTGTGCAAATATGAGATCCCAGTCAAAATTTATGGCTATTTGAAGATCGAGGTGCCGTAATGCATTAATAGCTAGTGATGGATTTGTTCCTTCGGACTTCGAAATGTCTTGTAACCTTTGAAATCTAAAATTTTGGACTTCAGGGAAATTTGACTTCCGAGGTTGAGTTACTGTTTATCTTCTTAGGTGTGTGAGAACTCCAAAACCCCAAAACTCCAAAGTCCCAAATTTCAGCCATTCGGAATTCGGAACTTCAGACCTTTAGTTGTGATATTTCTATTTTGGGGGCTCCAAAATTATAAAACTCCAAAACCCTGAAGTCTAAAATTCACACTTCAGGTTTCGAATCTTTTCCTTTTTGGACTTGTGACACTCTTCATCCCTTAAATTATCTCAAGAGTTCTGAAGCTTCGAAACCCTACAGTTTGAGATTCAAACTTTGGGTTTCATACTTTGCACCTTTCGGACATCTCGTTGCTTCAACCCCAAAATGAAACTCTGAAACTAGGACCTCCGAAATTCCAAAAATTCCTGCCATGTTTACCCCAGAACCAAGTTTGACCTCTAAAATCCAAACCCTTTCGGACTTCAAAGTTTCGGGATTTCGAGATTTTGGGTATAATTTTCCAAACCTCCAAACCTCTGAAGTTTGAAATTTTCTCCAAAACCTCCTATCTATTGTGTTTTCTACCCTGAAAGTAGATTTGACCGTAAAATTCTCTGAACCCTTTTGGACTTCAGGATTTTGGGTTTTCAGAACTTTTCTTGTTTTCTGACTTCTTCTTCGTTAAAACTCTAAACTACCCCACCTCTGAAATCTGAAATTATGACTTGAGAGGTTCTTCACTTCCCAAACTCCTCCGCAATTTTCTTGGCCTGCTTCAACATATCATACCAACCTCAAAATGCAATCTCCCATGAGTGAATCAACCCCATTTTCACAGAGTGCAAGTTCATGTTTGTCCATTTTTCCTAAGAGGCATAATTGGGTAACAGTAAGTCCTCTTGTAATTTTATTTTAGTATATTTTTTCAATTATACATTGTATTTTCACTTGATTCTAGTTTTTTTTACAAGTGGTAGGAAAACTGGATTGGCATCAATTCAACACATGGATGTGTCATTTTTAATTTCTAACAACATTTTAAGAGTGCGATACTCAGACTCTACGTTTTATGCCTCTTCAAGGCTAAAACAATTCTCTGAGGGGAAAATATGTGCGTACCCAATTTTGCATGTGCTACATTTTTAGAAAAATTTTATATCCTCAATGATGATTAATATCTTTTCTAATGATGTTTGACCCTAATTTCCTATTTATAGTATATATTCGTAGCCTAGGGTGCTTCCCTTAACCATTTCCATGCTTTTATTTCTTTCCTGTATCTCTTTCACAGATTTTTCCTTATCTTTTTGCTTTAAGTTACAGAATTGTTGTGGAATTTATACAACCACCAGTCTACCCTAAACGGTGGCTGCATAACTACCCCAGCAGTTTATGTAATTGCCCCTCTATGCAGACCGATTGTTGCGCATGGTTTTTATAGAACCTTATCTAGCATATTCTAAACACTTTTCAACTATTTCAAACATGTTTTTAGTGCATGTTTCTTGGTCAAATTAGTTATTCTTGGTCTCATTCGATGTGTATAAAATTTTCCTTCCCTTCCTACTGACTAATTGGAGTTAACTACCCCTTATTTGAGTGAGGTGGAATTTGTTAGCTGCCAAATTCCCCTCCCATTGTTCAATAAGATCCAAGCTTCTACCTGAATCATTGGTTCTACATTTTTGTTTTAAAATAAAGTGTTATTCGACCATAATATTGATAGGAAATACATAATCAATATATTTCTCTTGCATTGTTATTATCCTTCCCGCATTGCTACTAGATTTCCTGTACACCACCACTTCTCCAACACTTCTTCAATATTTCTTTGTGATTACCCAACACAGTTTCCTGGATTCATCTAAGAACTAATGTTAAAAAGAATCGTAGGGTAAATTAGAGTAAACCATCACTGGATTTGTCATAGTTCTATTAATTCCATGTTTGGTATTTACTTGGTTTTCCTTAATCTTTCTTGATTTCCTTGTGTCATTTCTATTCACAATTTGACTAGAGTAGTTAAATCAATTTAATAGATAATTCATTATTGTATCTTTGCATTGCCTACACAAAGCTTCTAGTTATATATTGTTTCCCTTCCTATATTTGTGGGTTCACAAGGGAATTTTGTCTCAAGGAAAGCTCCAACATTTGTTTAAATAAATTGTAATTTCATTTCAATCTGTAATGATAATTAGATATTTTTTTATTTGTACTAGGAAACTTACAGGGGAAGAAAATCTTCTGAGAAGCTTCTATTTCTTCCCCTATTTTTGAGGTAGGAAAGAGGAATTTTTTGATCCAAAAACCCAAATTGGAAAAATATTTTGATTTTTTAAATTACTTTAGATTCATTCCGCACAGATAAATAGGCACATAAGATTATTTATTTGTTTCTTTTTGCTAATAGTATTGTAGAAACAATTACATTTCTTCGTATTTCTTCTGTTATTTTCCAAAAATATTAGCTTAAGTTAATTATATTTTTATTTATTGTCATTCTCTTTATGTAATTGAAAAGAATGAAAACTTTATAATATATTTGTTTTATTTATTAAGTTATTTCTTTTCTTAATTAACTAAAAGGAAGACGTGGGTTTAATTAAATCGAGGAAAGTAATTGAATCATCTTATTTTAAATCTTCTTGTTTCTATTTTTTTGGTTAGGAACATAGATTAATTACATGGAAAGTAATAAAATTCGCCATGTTTCATTAGTTGGCCTAGGTCTAAACATCAAACTTTCCTTTGACGGATACTTTGCAAGTTCATTTCTTCTCTAGTTTTATAGTTTGAACACAATCTATGTGACCAGTTAGGGTACTCAAAAACCAAGAGATGAAGTATACGATCCCTGAGTTTTGCAGCCAAATGTATTTTGTTTGCAAATAGACATTGACAAGGGTCTTAGGATCACAGTTATCCGATTCTCACTGCTTCCACCTATTATCATCTCACGATTGACAATCTTGAATGAAGAATTTGACAAGGTCTATGGCTTTTGGCGGAACCATCCTAGAATAAACTAGCTCCCATAATCTAATCACTTTTCCTCTCCACACATTTTCTCTCTCACTTCCATGACCTTGTCTTCAAACTTATACAAGGTAAACATGGTATAATTTCCCTGCCTTCCACAAGCTATTGGCAGCTATATATTGACTATAATTTACACACTTCTATGATCTTAGACCATTCCATCTCACCTACACATGTAATACAAACATTCACTTCCTTAGACGGGCATACCCCATTAGTGCCCATACAAGACATTAGATTACTTTGATATTTTCTTATCCACATTTCACCTATTTCACCTTATATATTCCACATATCGATCTATACATTCCACAATGGTTGTACAGTTACAACAACAGGAAGTTGAGTGCACCTAGAATTCACATGCTGATTTTCAATCATCGACTACCATAACACAGTGAATAAGGAAATGAACTTACCTACAAAAAATGACAAGAGATGGTTTTAGAACTCATCTTGTACCTATAAGGTGGTTAGTGATGTATATATCTCTTTAAAGAAGGAACATTTCAAGAGGGAGCCACTAGTAGGTAGAGAAGGAGAACATTATTCATGTCGTAAACTCACTATACATGACCTGATAGTGCAAGAAAAAATATAATTAGAAGAGTATATAATCTAATCCAAGCAATATTCCTAATGAAACATGAGATTGGCAAGAAGATACAAAGATGAGACAAAATATCAGAGCTAATACTAGTGTAAAATGATATGGTTTCATTTTTTATGATTTTTAAATGAGGTGAGGGTATGTATAGGAAAAAATTACCCTCGGGAGACAACATCAACCAAGAGAAATAAAATATGGACACAATCACCTAGGGGCAATGTTGTCAGCTATAGATGCTGAAAAATAAGATATGTTTGATTAAAATTAAAATAAAGGTGTCCTAGATCATGGATATGGATAAAAAGGGTTCTAAGTGATGAGATACAAACAAAAAGATGTGAATATGATGTGCATGTCACCTAGGAAGAAAATGATACATATTTTAAGGAAAAATAAGGCCAAGACCAAATATCAACACTCTCTCTATGTACTGTCTCTAACTAATAATGGTTACGTGAATAACCATTTCCAATTCCCAGTAGGCTCCTTAAAGAACCCTCTCTAGAAATAGATGCATCAGTGACCCTCATGTGCATAAAATAAAATGTTAGTAAAAGGTATGAAAGATGAAAAGTGAAAAATTAAGTCTATACATATTCCCTAGTCGTTGATCATCACATGTTGCAATAGTCCAACGTGTGGTGGTCAATGAAAATAGACAGTTCCTAACATCAATACTAAAATTAAGTACGTAAAGAAGTGTTGAAAGGACTAGATGAAATGAAATATACCCATCAATACATACTTTAAAGTGATTCTCATCCTACCACGTGTGGGTAAAATGTTGAAAGAACCCTGGAGAATAAAAAGTGAAAGGAGACACTAAAAATTCATAAGTAAAATAAGAAAAAAATCACCTAACTAGGATCCATGTGATGGATGTTGTGATATCGAGATGTTAAGATGTTGAGATGATATGGTGTCGAGAATAGGTCAAAATATAAGATCATCAAAATAATTCGTTTAATAGGGAAAAAAAGGCATGAGATTACGACCATAACAAAACAAACAATGCATGTTACAGATTTTGTGATGGGAAAGAGGGAGCTAGAGATTCAATGGAGTAGGGGAAGCTTTGGCAGGGGTTGATGGCATAAGGAGGTTTTTAGAATGAGTGATATGCTTTGATTCTTTACTTTAATAATTAATTTTGAGAGTTCTAATGTTTTCTTATTGTCATTTTATGGATTAAGGTAGAGTGTAAAATCCACCTATGGTGGAGCATAGAAGTGGCATGGATTAGTGGAATGGTTTGAATATTTTCACAGGAAGATGTTTCCCATTTTCAAGGTTAGGGATTTTTGGGCATCATCTATATGCCTAGGATACCATTGGACATGGATTTGTTAATGTTGTTTTATACTGTATGGGAGACCCAGTCCAACAACTTTTGGTGTTGGATAGGACACAAATAAATGGAGATGGATTTGACATTGGAGGACATTGATAGGATTTTTTGGTTACTGGTTGGAGGGTCCTACATGCATTTTAATTTGACACTTGATTCTACATAGTAGATAACATTATTTGCATGGGCTATAAGGATTAGTAAAAAGGACAAATGCATGTTGTGTGATTGATTAAATGTGGTGAAAGAGGTAGGTATTCCTGATCATCTTGAAGGTAGTGATGGGGATCGTGGTGGTAGGGATAGTGTTCCACAAGGTATATAGATCTATCCCATTGTTTTTGGTTGGAGTGTTTAGAGATTTGGTGGATATTGTGTTTCCTTTTGGATGGTGCACCATCGTATGGGTGTATTTTGTGAACAATTTATATAAAGTGACACGTCAAGGTAAGAGTATCTTGGGACCAATCATTTTATCGACAACATGAATATATTAGAGGTTTCGTATTTACATAATGATAGGGAAACCACAAGTAGTACCAACAGATTCTATAATATTACTTCAATTGGTGTAGGGGATGATAGTGAGACTAGTTCGAGTATACCAGCCATTAACACAATTGGGTAATGGTGATGTGATAGAGAAGCCCTACATTGGGAATGTAAATCAGTGGTCTAGTTAGCCTAGGGAATATTTATTTGATACTTCGACAGAGGTGATGGGACATTGTGTTGATTAGGTAGAGACCCACGCAATGATAAGGGTCTCGAGATAGTTTCAGCAACGAGTGTTAGTGGTGATACCACCGTTTCCACCCTATAAGTTTTTTCATGTTAAAGAGGCTGGAAAATAAGAGGTATAAGTACTAAAACTTCAACCCCATAGGATATAGGTAGTGGCAGCACCTATTCGGATGTAGTAGATATGTTGTAGGGATTCTCAGATCCTATTGTATTTCATAACAATCAATGGTTCAGAGGAATGATCTTATTAACAATTTAGCGATATAGGGTCATAGGATGGAATAGGTGTGAGTACTGAAGGAGGGGGAGTTAGATAACTAGAGCTATGGCTTAGAGAGAATAATATGTGATGGCATGGAAGTTTATTTTTCAATACATTCATAATTTAGATGGCCATGCATTGAGGAAAGGTGCCAAGACCACAACAGTGAGGAGATATGATGTGTTTGTGATGATTTATCTATCATTTTCCCTCTTTTAGTATGTATGTATGTTATAATACAATGGTTCTTAAAAATAATGATAATGTGATAAATAGGTAGAGTTATTGAGAAGGAGTTTGATAAGATATCCCAACTCTGATGATTTGAAAACTCTAAGAGGTGAGACAAGGCCAAGACCTACAATAGTAGGATGTTAAGGTGTGGATGGTGATGAATCTAAGAGGAGAGAATGGACTAGGAAAGAATGTAATGAAAATTTTGAGATAGTGTGATAAAATTAAGAGGGATCGAGAGATCAATCAAAGATAAAGGATGTTTGTGTAAAATGCAAGTGGGGGTAAAGATCCCAACAAAAAATGAAGGATCCATCAAAGGAATGAAAATAATATATAGGAAAGGTTTTTATAGATAACTATCAATGACAGGAAAATTATCAGAACATATCGGTGATAATATTGTCAACTTGATGAAAAATGTGGCTTCTGAGATGGGCTATGAGGTCCTTGATGGCATGTTGTGTAATAGATACTTTCTAATGTACTTAAAACCATGTGGAAAATAAGGTATCGTCAATTTGATCCTCTAATCGAGTGAGAACATTACGCTGAATGAAATCCAAGTGGGATGAGGATGGAAATGAGGTGGAGGTCCATAAGTAAGTTGTGGTCTATTTTGTCTAGATGAATGTGGTCAGTTTTGAGAGGCATCGGCTCTACACTTTATATTGTGAGAGGAATGTTTAGGAATGAGGTGTTTGTTATGGAGAATCAAATAGTCAATGTCGGTGTGTGCACAATATCCATAATGAGAGAAGAATAAGGAAGCTGAATTATAAGGATGTATATCATTTTTGGTTTGGTCACTATTGGTGTCAACTTCAAGCTTCTTTATCTAATATCTATAGGCTCTACAGTTGGAAACATCATTCCCTCAACCCTCGTGTAGTGTGAAATACAAATTTATCATAGAAGACTGGGGAGCCATTAGGGAAAAAGGTAAAGGGAGAGGTATCGTAGGATCAAAAGGGATAGTGAGATTATGTGATGACGGAATTGATGTGATGGGTAAGGATGATGCCAATGGAGTAGTGTCTCAGCCATTCATCGAGGTATGATAAATAGGATCATCGGCTATGAGTTCATCAATTTCGTAATAAAATATTGTAACCCGCTCTTCTATCAAGGAAAATGGGAAACTAATTTTTTTGTTGGTATGTGAGAGTGTGACTAGTGGAGTAATATGAGGCTGAAGAACTAGTTGGGGAGAAGTTTCAAATATGCTCAAATGTTCTTCTTATACTAAGATGACACTCTTGTCATGAGTAATTTTTTTGCATAGAGTTTTTTGGTAGTGCAAGATTTCCAGACCACAAATATAGGCGTAGCCAGCTATATGGGGATCATCTAAGGTGTAAGCATCATCATAATATTATATGGAAGAATCCACCATGTAGGAGTCAAAAATGGTTTTGAGTTAGACCATATGCTCCCACGGGGCTATGGTATTTCTAAGATAACTATAGGAATTGAAGGATCCTTCTTCTGAGGTCAAAAGAAACGAGGTAAATGAAATATGATGATTTTAGAAAGATCATAAGTATTAATTTTAAGTGTGAATTCATTGGGATTTTCATCATCTGAATCAGAAATATTGGGAGGCTTGCGCCCCACCAAGTCGGGATGACAGACATTGTCATGAATAATATCTATATGGTAGTTAAAGCACTGGTATTCCCATAAATGGGATTGGAAATAGTTCATCAAGAGTGTGAATCTTGTATATCCCTTTTTTATGAAGTTTATCATAATTCAAAGGGTTAGTGTCCCTTTTTATGTTATAAATATCCCCGTGGTGAGCGAAATTCACACATTGGCATGCAGAAGAAGTGATGACATGCATATGATGAGTCAAAGACCTCCCTTTAACACGTAAAATCCTAAGGGGAATGGTGATGGGTAACCAAATAAACCAAATTTGAGGAATCTGTCAGTTTACATATCGTTAATAAATATTTCATGTTTATTTCAGGTTATCTATATAATAAACAAGAGCCTTTGTGAATTCTAATGAGGCCACACATGTGTATGTTACCTCATCAATGAGAGCACGCTTAACTAAAGTGTGATCAATATAAACTTAAATCAAGACTGGTGGATCATCTCCATCATGTAAGGTATCATATAGAATCATAGAAGACAGAGGGAAATCAATGCATGAATGAACCTCCATAGTGAGATCAATATGAATTGAGATTTCCTCTCATTGTAGGTCAATAATTTATTTTGACCCATACAACATAGGAATCTTCCCTAAAGAGGGAGGGAAAGGGATGTTTATGTTAAACAACAACTTCATGAGACACTCATGATGGTGACATGATGTACACATATACTCTAAGAAGAAAACATTACCAAGAATTTGTGTAAGAGCTTTGAAATGATCCCACTCATCAAGACTTAATTGTGCAGTACACTGAGAGTTTTGGGATTCCTCATAAACAAATCCATGAAGAGCATGGGTAGTTAGAGAGACATTTGAAAATGATTTTTGCTATGATCCTACACCATCAGCCATGTAATTTTTATTTTCATAGGGGCCAATGTTGTCTATAGATAGATATGTAGATCCAAAGTCAATCGACCTTGTAGGATAATTTCCACATGGTTTGATGGTGTGTAGAGGAGGTGGGTTTTTAAATTGAGGAGATTTATTATAAGGTAAAAATTGATATATGAACCTATGAGGCCTATGATGGAATGCTAAAGGATAGTATACTTATACATAACATATGAAACATTTTAAATCATTAATTACAACACTATTTTTAGGAGGGAAATCAATGTCACTACATTGGTTGTAAAATTCTCTTTATTTTTAGAACATTCAATGACATCATTACTGGGCATAGGATTGGAGAATATTTTTATCTTCTCATTATCTTGTTTTAGGACTTCATGACTGTTGGTATCCAAAATTTTTCTCCTTTTCAAGCCGAGAAAATACATATTTGACAAGGAGCTTAGAAACAGATAGATCATAGTGTGTGTTGTTTTGTAGCTAGGGATGAGATATGACTGGCCCTTTATTACTCAAATTTTTCTTGAGAGATGGATAAAACCTTTAAGAGGATTTGACATGTCCTCACTACTTTAGGCCGTGCCTCTTCAACCAGGGTGAAAGAACCCTTAGTGTAACATCTGTTTGATGAAAGGGATGGAGATATCCTTCTTTTGGAAAAATGTTATGATGAAAACCTTGGAAAAAATATGGTCAATACTCCATGATTTAACTCTTAAGAGTTTTCTTTTTTAAATGATGGATATACTTTCAATATGAGGCTAAGGTTACTCAAGACATTAAGAAATCTTGATTGTTCTGCATATTTTAGTAAGTAAATTTTGTTCCTTTGTTAATACACAGGGCAAACAAGGGTAGTTCAAGGTGGATTCATGGTTTTTTGAATAATTTTGGTGGGAGATAAAGTAGGATAAATTTGATTATACCAGATCTTTGAAGGGACTTCACAATAATGAAAAACTCAACAACAGAAAGCTTCAAAACAGTTAAGATATTCCTTCAACTAGAAGGTGTGCTTTAATGGAGGCCTAAATCAACACGTTTTCACATAATCTTTGAGACTTTAACATGAAGGCTTGAATTGAAAGAATAAATTAAACACCAAAGTATTTGATCAATCATGCCTAAGGTACACCTGAATACTTACAAACAATATTTATCAACAAATGACAGTGAATTGATTTTAATTTTTTTTATCTCATCCAAGATGAAGGATATTCTTGAAATGAAATTACAAATACCATTAAACTATCACAGGGATGAAATCTTGTGTGATTTCACAAATATTTCAATGTAATATTGCAATACGAATGAAAGAAACTATTTGCAGTAATTCTGAAATAAAGAAGACACAAATTGGTAGAGATTGGACACAAATTAATTTCAAAATTTCTTAGATTCCTCAGTAGGGGAAAGCTTCCAGAGAAATCTAAGTGCTCATCAATGGCTATACATTTACAACCAACTTGACATGATATAAAATTTAACACAAAATAAAATAACAGGTTATCTTAGCTTTGGTCTCTCACAAAGACAAATTTCACAAATTTTCTCTTAGGAATTAAAACTCCAACCATTTGCAAGAGTATTATCATTGCATTTATACATTTTTCTCACTCAATTTTTCTCCCAAAAGAGAAGAATATTTGAGGGACCTTTGCTTGTTACAATTTTATGGGCCCTCGACTAATGACTAGGATGCCATGCCACAAATTTTCGGGACTCCTTTTAATCATTTGGATTATATCATGCGATAAATCCCTTTTTTAATCATTTTCTTGAGACTCTGTACAAATAGATATGACAGGTAATGTTTTTGGCTCTCGTGGTAACACCTTTTTCATCTAATGCGCCTGTACTTTCATCATTTCATCCATTTTACCTCTTTTCCTTTTGCAATTTTACCTTGCATCCATTTCTTCTAGTAATTCCCATTTTTTTGAGTGCCTTAGCAATTCCCATGAAAATATTGACCTTAATAATCCTTGGACTCACAATTCAATCTTCAAATCCATTCAATGGCACCTTACAGATAGAGATGACAAATAATTTCATAAAAGAACGATGAAAAACAGTGCGTATTCACGTCTTCAAGAGTCTTGGACCAAAAATGGTCAAAAACAAGTGAAATGCACAACAACCGTTGATCCTGCCCCTTTTCCACTTTCTATCATAGACAACTATGTGTTTCTCTAGCACAACTACAAAGGAGAAGCATAGAAGAATGTCCCAAACAAGCACGATCCTTCCACATACTCTAGGCCCAGGAAAAATTCCTTTTGGCCTTTGAAAGGTTTCAATGTAAAATGGAGCCAGTAGAAGCCTCCACATGTCTCAATGGCACATTTTGAGATGGCCTCCAAAAGTAGAGATCCCTAACAAGCATGGAATCAACATGTGTCTCATTCCGGAATAGTCCATTTAAAAATTTGAAGGTTCAGTGGAAGGCACCATGTGTCTAGGGTCCAAGACAAGTTCCTTTGGCCATTGAAAAGTCCAAGAAAAGAGTAGAGTGAGTGGAATCCTCCAAGAGTCCTCCTAGCGCTTCTTAAAAAAAAAACTTAGGGGCCAATCCCCAAACAGGCACAGTCTCTCCACACATCCCAGGACTTTAGAAAGTTGCTTGAAAATTCTAAGTATGGGAAGACCCGAAGGAAGCCTCCAAATGTCATCATGGCAAAACTTTGAGATGCTTCCCAAGAGTGGAGACCCTGAACAAACGTGGGCTCACCACATGTCCCAGGTGTTAGAATACACCCGTCAAACCATAAAATGCAGGAAAATCACCATTTGAGCCCGAAAATGAATCTTTCTTCAAGGAGAGATAATTTGGAAATTTTATAAGGCTCAAATATGATCCTCTAAGCTACATCTAATCATGTTTCCACATGTGTTTGGGATAAAAATTGTAGGGACAACAAAACGTGACTATGGAGACAGAAGGAAAGGAAAAACTTGAGTTTTATGCCGAAGTTATAGACTCTTTCATATGGACAGATGAACGATAAACAAATTATGGACCTTTAAGTAATCCTCGACCAAGGAAGGGACTGATCATGGCAACCAAATGGAGGACATAGTATTTAAGCATTAATACGGGGAAATAGAGAACATGACAAAGGCCGCAAACTTAGGAATTTCAATGAAAAATGGGGTGAGACTAATTTGAGTACCAAGAATGATGTTTCTTCTTTTGAGTCGTGTCACGGGATTTGACCACTTTGGAAAAAAACTCATGAGTGATGGTGTCATAATTAAATTTTTTTCGTAAGAAGAAGATGATGGTACCAATCAAAGTACACAATAATTCTTATGACAGTGACCCTAATTAGTGTGTCACTAATAAAATTTACTCTCATCATGCCAATGAAGAAAGGGTTGTGAAGGATCTACGATTGCGGTAAATGGTTTGGGAAACTGATGCTTTAACTCTTCCTTACTCAGTGGTGTATGATTATTAGGTTTTTTTTTTGTTGTTAGGTTATTGGTCAATATTTAAAATAGTCCTATTTGAAGAAGATACAAGAAGAAGAGTATACAAGAATCCTTCATCCATCACGTTCATGTTCTTAGATTGTTTAATGATTTGGACTTGTTTATTAGTTTATGTCTTGGTGATTTAATTTAATTTAATTAATTGAATCTATATTTTCATAATAGCTACTATAAATAATGCTAAGATATAGTAACACACAAGTAACAAAGAATGTGAAATATGAAACCCAAAAAAAAAATGAGAGATATGATGAATTAGATTATTTCTGAGAAAACAGGAAGTGATCTAAGCAAGTAAAAGTGTTGAACAGACTGTAGACAATGTCATTAAATCTCATTGTATATTATGGAACTTAGAAATGGAGAAAGATAGGGCAAACCATAGGAGGGACAGAGGTTCCTTTGAGTTGGTGATTGGAATTGGGTGCTTCTGACCATGTAAATAATTGAGAAATGACTTCTACTGTGTCAAAACGTTTTTATAGTTTCTTCATGTTTTTCGCTTGATATTTTCTCTTTGATCACTGAGGATACTTGTAACCTATAGTACATAATGTCTTCTTGTACATGTCAAAAAACCACATAAAACATAAAAAAAAATATTTATAATGTTCAATTGGACTAACCTCATAGGTTACTTGAGGACTAAACTTATTTCGGATTGTTGCACTAGATATCAAACCCCACGTATTCTTTTTTGTGTGTAAAGAAATCGCTCGCTAGGATGCCCTTGTGTAAGTGTCACCAAATGATAGTAGGCTAGATATAGAATGTATAAGATGTAGAGTATGTGTGGATGGAATAGAATAGACTTCCCCTTCCTATGAAATGTATGCACAAGTAATGCAACCATTTTCCCTTGTATGACTGCTAGGTGGATGCCTTTAAAGGGATTTAGTGCCTTTGGAATGCAATATTAGGTGATGATAGTAATGCTTAGTACTTGGTCAATGTTTTTGAGAAGTAACTGAGTATATATACAGTTTAACCTTATTTAAATTTCATAATTAACAACCGGATGGACAACCCATAAGTGAAAATGATTCCTAAAATATAAAAAAGACCCAAAAATATCATGTAAAGGTAAGAAAGGATCAAGAGAGACTAATATGTAGAGAAGCATTTAGACATTGGTGTCCTAAATGGACGTCATTTTCTAAGGACATAAAATATAAATCATATAGGTTTTGTCATGGCTTTAAGGTGTGTAAAACCAAAGAGAAAGAAAGAGAAAAATAAAATATGCCAAAGATAGTTGTCAACCACTAGTTTTCTTACTTAGGAATAATGTATACATTAATATGCTTTAAGACCTAGAAATGTACCCAAGTGCATGATTTTGTTTCTAAATTTCCCCCAATTTATGTTATTGATTGAATAATCAAAACATAAAGTAGATAAGAAATGTGTACCTAATGATCCTGTAGAAAAGACTGTTTCCCATAGTATGTCAAGTGGACAAGTGAAGTGTGAAGTGATAGAAAAGTTGAGCTTGGAGACTAAAAAATTTAAATAAACCCTAAGGATGAAGAATCTTGCATTATAGCATGCTTTTGTTGCTTTTCGAAGATTCTTCTTATAAGGATTGACCTGAAAAATAAGAGCAAGAAAGTAGTATAGTTGTTTTATATGATAGATAAGAGAATCATGTGTATACATATGTAAAGAGTGTAAAAGTTCGTAAAAATAAAAGTGTGCACCTGACATGTAAGAGAGTAAAAGATAAATAAGTTTCTTATTGCTTCAAAGGTGAGGTTCTTGGGTGATCTCATGCCAAGTATGAATTTTTTGGGTGATCTCACGCCAAGTGAGATTTGTTTTGGGTGATCTGATGTCAAGTGTGATTTATTTTTGAAATCTCAGATCAAGAACATGTGTTGGGAAGATTTTTATAGTTTTACTCTCCTTCCATAACTCTTCCCAATAAGAAAAATTGTAGATAGTTATCTCCTGGTTTATTTCATTTGTTCCAAATTGTTCTAATTGTACTAAATGTAGGAGATAGAATGTATTATGTGAATGAAGGTTAGTTCCTGTTAATGTATAAATACTCTCTGAACTGTTGTAGAATTTTTCTAGTAAGAAAGTAAATATGTATGCCTCTAATACATTAGTACCCAAGGGAAGATAGGAAATCCCAGAGGCTAGTATGCTTGTGTTTAATTCTTAGCACTGGTGTTTTCTCTGTGTTTCATACCCAGGTCATATTTAGGGTTGTTCTGTGACTATGTTCCTATCTTGTTTCTATACTGTGTTTATATAAAATTTCCCTCTGAGATGTTGTAGGGGTTATTGTTTCAACCAATGCATGCCCCCCTTGTTTGGGGTGCATGGCATGTTAGTAGGAGACTGTGTCCTAAAGGAGAGGACTTGATGCTGATCTAAAGTGGATACCCATTGAGGGTAGGGAGTGTGTATGGTAGAAACCAAGGCACATGCAAATAAAGTGTTCTAGAAATATGTTTGAGTAGAAAAATTAGATATCATACAAAATAAGACAATGTAACAAGAAAGTGTGCATAAAATATAAACTATGAAAGGTAGGTTTAAAACATGGAAAATCACTCATAATGTCGAAATAAAATAAGGGTTGAAGTGTAAAAAAGAATAAAATAATCACACAAGACATCAGGCATATCCCACAGAAAATAGAAAATAATAGGAAGCAATGGAAAGCAAGTAGTGACAATTAACCATGGTTTTAAATAGACCTACAAGGAACATTCTACACATGAAACACCCATTAGCATGTTAGAAAGTTAAATAGTATGTTAAATAATGTATAAATAAGTGAAAAGCATAATAATATTGCCAAGAGGGAGTACATATTATAATAATAAAAGTGTGATAGATGAAGTATGTAAATGGAAAGAGTAGATTCCCCCAGGAGCCTCTCTGGCACTCGAAAAGGGTACATTTCCAAACATCATTGTAGTATGTAAAAACCTATACGATATCAAAATTCACCTCAAACGATAAATTTAACGCACTTGTGTGTGTGTGTAAAGATGATGACATACTAAGAATCTTTCTAACATGGAAAACAAAGTGTAATATGTAGATAGAATAAGATAACAAGATTAAATGAAACAGAATTATGCAAATACTATGTATGAGTGTGATGGTGTGGTACGAAAATTGTGAAGATGATAGGAGTAGCATGCCCCCTAGTGAATGTTTATGAGATGAGGTTCATTTATAGGATCCCTCAACTATAAAAAATGAACCATATAATAAGATTGGTTCATTGTGTAATGAGTTTGTTGTGTGAGAGTGGATATTATAAATATTTATCGTGAAGTAAAAATAATGAAGTGCAGTGGATGTGAGGTTCATTTTAGGATTAGACCATCAAAATTCAAGTATGATATGTGGAACTAGAGTGTGTCACAGGGTAATGAAAACACAATGTGTGTATAAGAGGGTGTGAGAGTGCATAGGAAGATTAATTTTGATACACGTAGCACAAAGTGTAGTAGTAGATACTATGAAGAATTGATAGTTATGGGAGAGGGGAGAAGGATTGATGCCACCCAAGTTTGTAAGGGATAGAAGGTTATCCGATGATAGTGAAGGGTGAAGGCCCTCAACATGATATCCTAGGAGACAAAGGCTTGTGAAAATTCTCTAAGATGGGTAGTGTAGGAGAGTAAATATGTGCAAGTGAAGGAGATCTACGTGGTGATGGAGGTGGTGAACACCTATGTGAAGGGGATGTATGGGATGGGGACTTAGGCTGACGAGGTGCGCTTAATAGACTGATGAGGAGGACAAGGTCAAGGTGTACATGATGTGGTAATAGGATAACTAGGTGTAAAAGATAATTTTGATATGAGAGGCATAAGAAGTCTATATTTCATGAGTGGTTCATTATAAAAAGTAGGTGAAATAAATGGTGTGCATGGTGGAACACCATTGATAGTAAAAATTTGTTTAGTACATGAAGTTGAGATGAAAATAATTCATGAAAGGGATGGCTTGGAATTCGCAAAGGTAAGAGAGAACTAAGAACATATCTAATTAATAAAATATTGAATTTATAAATACATTCTTAATATTGGTTACAATGTAGAAGCAAATTAATGATAAATTAAGTACAAAATAGACCCAATAAAATAAGAAATTAAGATTTAAAACCCTAAGTGCAAATAATGAGACAAAATGGCTTTGCTAATTTACAATAAAACCTAGACTCTGACAAAGTGAAGAAATGATGAACAGAGAGGGAAAAATATAACACAAAAACCTAGAAAAGTTTCCGACCACAAGATCTTCCTAGATTTAGGCGTGTCGAAATAGTCAAGGCCGCCTACGAGTGCTATAGACCTGCTCTAGGCGCTTGTGACTACTCAAAACCTTAGAAACCAAATTCTTAAGGGCCTCAAGGTATTCATGGTCCTTCTCTTTTTTTCATTAGTATGTCACACAATCAACATCGATTTCGCTGATAATTTACAATAAATAAGTTACCTATGAAACCCACAATATTGCATCAAATCTCAAAAGGAAAAGGATGAAAATGAGCGGTTAGAATATCCTCAGCTCTTAAAAAATATATCTTACAACTGGTGCTGCACTACAATTCAGAACTCATGTAGCTCTATATGTTTATGTGAAGATGTTATGCCCTAGGTGGCTCTTGTGTGTATCACAATTGATAGCGAGAAATAAGATGTAGAAAACATAGATAGATGTGTATATGGAAAAATGAACCTCCCCTCCTATGAAGTGTATGCAAAATAATGCAGTCCCTTGCCCTCGTGTGGATTCTATATGGATACTTTAATGCTCTGAATATGCCTTTAGATGCAACGTTAGGTGGTGATAGTTAATGCTTAGTTCTTGGACTTTTATTATGGTCACATAGCTTTATATTAATATGATTCCCTTTCTTGAATTTCATAATTAATCCCAAAAATCGTGAATACCAAAAATATAAGATTCCCAAATGACTACAAAGGACTTAAAAGATGTGAGAAAAGTAGAAAGAGGCCGGGGACACCTAGAGGCGATGGGGGTGCCTGACACTGGTGTTGTGGCTAGGCGTCGATGTCCAGACAAGAACAAACTAAAGGGTTGAAGGTCAAATTGGGAAAGAAGGTGTGAAAGACCATAATTGGTGACAAAAAAAATGTAAAGATGGCCAAAGACATGGGTTAATTAGTAATTTTCATACTTAGAAATAATATGATTAGTAGCATGTGATCCAGACTAGATAGATACCCAAAGTGTGTTATTTTGTGTGTATATTTACCTCTGTTAGAACATAATGATTAGGTGGTCTGGCCAACCCTTAATGTATATGGGTCCATCACAAATATATAGGTTAATATTTAATAATATGAAATATTTCTACGTCTATTATTAAATATGCTAAGCTAGGTATATACATTTAGGTTAAATATTTAATATCATGAAATGATTATAATTATAATATTAAATATTATTAACCTAGGTTTATGTGTAAGCCATTTTAGGTTAAAAAGGTTGGTCAAAAGACATACCCGATCACCTTAAATAAAAAGGACTTTAAGTCCTCATTTGATATATTCGGGAAATATACCAAAGGTGTGCAAATCAAGTGATTTTGTTTTACCCTTGGTAAATAGAGATTCAAAGGAGAAGGTGATCTTACTGGATGTAAAATAAGCTCTGTGAAGTAAAAGGTTATTTTCAAAGTGGTGTTTACCCTATTGGGTTTTCCAGTATAAATACTATGTCACCTGTATTATTTATTTCATGTAAGTATTTATTTATTTACTTATGTTGTGATGTAATATTTATTTAAATATTTATTCTAACATTATGTAATAGGTAATTTGATTAAATTTGTATTTATTAGAATCCTCAAATTCTAACACGGTAACAGAGCGAGGTAAATTATCTAAATTAAGATCAAATGTTTTGTATTTTAATTATTTAATTTGTACAATTTTTTTCAACCAACACGAAAGGGTATTTAAAACTAAAATTTTAGGGATTTTCAATTTTAAATCCCTATTTTTGGGGGCGGGGGGAGATGTAATATGATATGATTTTTATTTTCATTTACATTTTGTAAATTATATGGAAATAATGTTTGTTTGGAGATTGATGTCTACACATTTGAAAGGGGTTTCAAATATTTACCTACGTGAAAATCACATATAGAAAAGGAAAGGATTTATTACTATATGAAATAATTTTCATATTTTCAATAATTTCAAATATTTTTAGGTTAAATATTTTGAAAGGTAAATTCATACCGGTGTTCTTTAGACCCCTCCAAAAGGATTCGATTTTAAAAACTATAGTTTATATTTAATCTATAACTATATCATATATAATTTGAAAACTATATTATTATTTTTAAATAAATATATATATTATATAGAATAAATTTTATATAATAATTTATATAAACATCATGTTAAAATTTATATACAGTTTTGGAAAAAAATTATATATTAAAAGCCTTAAACCATATTAAAATTACATAGGATTGGGGGAAAAGTCAATAGACAATATTCTAAGCCTAAGTTTAAATCATATTTAAATTTAACTTATAAATCTAGGCATATATAGGTTTTTTTTTTAAAAGTACAAACAAACCTAAGTTGGAATCTTATTTTATATATATGATTAGTTTAAACGACTTAAAAATATAAATTTTATTAGATTTGGTTTTTATATGTTTTTTTGGAATAAAAACCTAAGTGCTTACTTTTTTTAGTAAGGGGGCCATGTTTATTGCTTGGCCATGAATGGTTTACTTTTTAAATCTTAATACTTATTAAATAAAACCTAACATGTGTCCCTAACTATTTATACTATCCATGTAAAGGGGCATCCCCATTCATTTATATCTTATAGTTTATAAAAACTATATAAATAAACATATATAAAGGGTTTTTTATATAAGAGTGGGAGTGGAAAATAAAATGAGATAATATCTCAGGTATAAATGTGGATTTCTCAGGTATAAAAAAAGATATTTTTTTTTAAAATATCTCGTTTATTGGTGGCCCACAAGAATTATACAAAATATTTTGCAATCTTTCCATAGTTTTAAATGTGTGCAAGGTAAAATTAAGAGTAAATGAAGAGAGGAGACAAAGTTCATGAAAATAGAGATTTCAATTTAATTCATTGGTCAGGTGAAATTACTTGTCCACTCTATAAAATATGTAGGTTAATCTATACTCTCATAAATCTACTTACACTTGGTAAAATTATTTTAACCCGGTCTATGTCTTTTAAACCAATTTAATAAGGGTTATGTGTTTTTTATAAAAAATACTATAGTTTATAATTTTTATGAACTATATGTTGTTTTTTATTTACATTCTATAAACTATATACCTCTTTTTTTTAAAAAGTGTATATATTTTTACATTATAAATTATAATAGGTTATTATAATGTGTTAAAATATAACCTCCCTAATCTTATACAGAAGAAGAAATTCTAGAATTTCACATTCTGGAAATACACAAGAAGTTTTGGATTCATTAAATTTGACACTCAAATGAGCGTCACTTTAGACCCAACATAAGACAATATGACGGTCATTTAGACGTCAAATTTAAGCTTTTAGGTTCGAGGAAACTTTCATTTTTTTATAATTTACGGTCAAATGACCATCACGAGAGATAAAATAAACAAACCATTATGATGGTCATTTAGATGTCAAATTTAAGCTCGTCGGATCTTTTTCTACCTTAAATTTTTTATAAGTTGTTATGCATTCTCAGGGGTCTCTTCTTCACTTATATATGGTCGGAAATATTTTTTTATATAAATATGGGGTATAATACAAATCCCTTTATATTTTGGGCTATTATTTTGATCATGAGAGCTTAATTGGTATGGATTGTAATAGCATAATTAGTTATGATCAAATAGTTTCTTTAGATCTATTAAATTTAGATCTTATTCTATTAAAAAAATTCAACATGCATCTAACTCTATGGTACATTACATATTATAATGGGGTATGTTTTACAAGATTAAAAAAACAATGGCATCCAACTATTTCTATCTTGACAAAACCCAGATCCCTAATGAAACCAACTATAATATTTGGGTTAAAACATAATTTATGGATGCTCTTTATATCATTCTACAAAATGTGAAGGATAAGTACCTTCTACACATTGGTAATATCAAACATCTTAAAGAGGTATGGACACAATTAGAATCCATGCATAAAGGATACTTGGTATATCAAGGATAGTAATGAGAGTACAATCGTTGAAGCAATTCAAAGAAATGGTCTATTTTTTTTTATGATTTCTCTTTTTCATATTGTTTTATATCAAAAAGTTTGAATAATTCAAAACTATGGCCTGAAAGGTTAGGATATGTTAATTATCGAAGCTTATATGAAATGTCTAGATATAATCTCGTGAAAGCTTTACCCTGTGTTGTCTTCTTCTCTTGAAGTTACTTCATTAAATGCTTCTAAATAATGGTTCTGATTCTTATTTAGTAAATTGTCATGATGATTATTTGATTCTATAGATGTTTCTGAAACTCTCATCTTCCTAGATAAAAAATTAAATTGAGTTCAATATTTGTTAGAAAGTTCAAATCCTATTAACCTTAGGAAAATGACCATAAGCCATCATATGTACCATGCATTAATTACATTGTATGAACTTGAACCGCAAAGTATTATAGGGTCCATGTAGATATACGAAGTAAAATATAATGTTGATGGTAACTTATTAAAAAATATAAAGACAAACTTTTTGCTAGAGGTTTCACTCAGAAACCTAGAATTGATTATGTAGATACATTTCTTGTAGCGAAAATGAGTACTATTAGGGCCTTATCTGCAATTGCGACTCAATTTGGGTCAGAAATCCACCAAATGGGTAAGAAAAATTCTTTTTTGAATTTTGATTTAAAAGAAGAATTTTACATGTTTCAACCTAAAGGATTTGAAGAAATTGGTAAAGAAAACTATGTTTGTAAGTTGAGAAATCCTTGTATAGTTTTTAAAATGCTCTTAGATCTTGATATGCAAAAATTATTTCCCTCTTTAAACTATTGATTTTTTTTAATTGTTGTTCTAACAATGATATATTCGTTAAGAAATAAGGCTCGCATATTATCATTATATGTATATATGTTGATGATTTTCTTATGTCTGGTGACAATTCTGATTTAATTAGAGGGATTAAAGATAAATTGAAGCAGTATTTTGAAATGAATGATTTAGGTCTATCACATCATGCTATTTGTATGATTGTATTTCATTCTTTTGTTATTTTGTAAAACACAATATGCAACCATTGTATTGAAAAAGTTTCTTGTGATTGATTGTAAACTATTTTATAATTCAATGGAAGTTGGAATAAGTATTGATTCTAAATTTGCATATGAAAAAGGTTGATCCTATTATATATATGATGTTAGTTGATAGTTTGATTTATCTAACTATAACTAAATAAATTATTTCCTATACAATAGGAATTACGTCAAGGTTTATGTAGGAACATTTTTTAGAAATAATTGGTATCTTGTAAAAAAAAGTTTTAGATATTTGAAAGGAACAATCAATTATGGGTTGCATTATACTAAGAATGAAAATGTTATCTTATATGGATTTTGTTATTCTAACCATATTGATGTTGTGTTATAAATTATCTACTGGATATGTGTTCAAGTTTTTTAATATAGGAACCATTACTTGAAACAAAAAATACAATCAACAGTCTCAATTCCTTCTACTAAGGAAGAGAAGTAGAATGGAATAAGTAAATAAGTCATGTGGCTATAACAGTTGTTGGTAGAGATACACATGGAAGCTAAAGGAAGTATTTCTCTTCTATGTGGTGGTCAAAGTTGTATTAATCTTGATTAAGAATATAGTTCAACATTAGAGCATGAATAACATTGAGATATATATATGTTTTACCTGTGATAAGATGAAAAGTGATGAGATAAATCTCAAGTTCATGTTGACTGAAGAGCAGGTTGCTAACATCTTCACAAAGTCCCCAAGTGCTGTAAAGTTTTGTCACTTTCATGAAAAGCTTGGATTATTAGAGTTTCCATTGAAGGGGAGTGTGCATGACAATGTCACCTCCTAATGGAACTTGGTTTTTGTAAAAATACCTTTAGGCATTTGTAATAGAAATTTGGAAAAGTGTAAAAAATACTTTCAGGCAAGTCTAAAAGGTCCTTCGGACAAGTGTAAAAATACCTCCTTGGGTTTCTTTAGAAAGAAGTGTAGAAAGATATTAAAGGTGGTCTTTAGTAAACTCTTTAGTGCTATTGAGTTTACAGGTAAACATCCAATATAAGCATATTGTTAAGGAGGTCCTTGGTTGTAATAGGCTCCTATATGCTTGGGTTCAATAACCTTTTATGAGAACCTATGAGAACATGTAAAACTCACAAATCATAATTAGCCACTGATCATGGGATGATCTTTGGGATTCCAAATCCTTTTGTACCAAAAGGTAAATTGAGTATGATGAAGGTGTTATAATTCCTTCAACTGATATGCTAGCTTAAAACATTTATGGTTTACGGATTGTAAATCCTGTAGTGTACCATGTGCAAGTAATCTATTTTACATATGTTATGTTATCCCACTTAACATTAAGGGGGGGTGTTGGAACATAATGATTAAGTGGTGTGGATAACCCTTGATGTATATGGGTCCATCACTAATATATAGGTTAATATTTAATAATATGAAATATTTATATTTCTATTATTAAATATGTTAACCTAGGTATATACTTTAGGTTAAATATTTAATATCATGAAATGATTATATTTCTAATATTAAATATTATAAACCTAGGTGTATGTGTCAACCATTTTAGGTTGAAAAATTGGGTCGAGAAGACATACCCGATCACTTTATATAAAAAGGACTTTAGGTCCTCATTTAATATATTCGAGGAAATATATCAAAGGTGTGCAAATCAAGTTATTTGGTTTTACCCTTGGTAAATAGGGTTTCAAAGGAGGAGGTGATCTTACTGGATGTAAAATAAGTTCTCTGAAGTAAAAGGTTATTTTCAAAGTTGTTTTTACCCTATTGGGGTTTTCCACTATAAATGTTGTGTCACCTGTATTATTTATTTCATGTAAGTATTTCTTTATTTACTTATATTATGATATAATATTTATTTAAATATTTATTGTAACATTATGTAATATATAAGTTGATTAAATCCATATTTATTAGAATCCTCAAATTCTAACAGTACCTCTAATCTTGTGCAGTGTGTCATGTATCTTTAAATCACCCTTGAACTAGATCAGAGATGTGTACTTGATAAACATTTTCTCAAAAGGTGACCAGCCCTGTGTCAAGAGCATACTTATTTGTATTCAGTTATATTACTTTCTCACCATAGTTGTGCAAATCAGCTTGCATACTTGAATGCAAAAAAACAGCTATCATTTTGATGATGAACCTAGGGACAGATCATGTGCGTCACATGTCAAACACTGTGCCATGCTGGTATTATTGTCGATAGTAGATGGATGTGTCTGATCTTGTATCTTGATGATGTTGAGCTACTTTCCTTTAAGGACAAATTCCTGAAAGCAGGAGAATGAACTAAGTAGTCAACCAAGCGTGACCATCTGGTCAGCTTCCTTGTTTAAATTTTGTGTGGTAGTACCTACATGTTTAGAGCATCAAATCTCTCAAGGAGGTCCCAAAATCTGATGTATTATGAATCTTTGAGATAGAAAGGTTCCTATAGATGTCGTAGAAGAATGAATTTGTTCGGTAACTTGGTGGATAACCAATTCTATGTCCCCAAAGATCTGTAGCATCTTAATTTTCTTCTTCTCAGTAATGAAATAGTCTAGTGTCATCCAGCACTATCATAACTTCTACCACTATAATGTTGAGCAACATGTGAACTATAGCTTGTGTGTAAAGCATAATTTCAACACCCCTGAATGGGGACAACTTAGAACCTCTCATGCTCTTAGCATCATTACGTAACATCTAGGATCCATCAGAATTATAACTTCCACAGACCTATCTCAAAATTTTTTCTTGAGCGCACACAAGCATGCATAGAATTCTTCTTCAAGAATGCAATGGGTACCAAGCTTCAGTTTCATAAGCTTCCAGTATACTATCATCATATTGGATCAAGATTTATGATGCCTCATCCACCCATTCATCATTTTACTAGGTTAGGAATCCTAAGAGGGTAAAAAATGATGGAATGTATTTCTTCATTTATACTGAATCTTAGTTCTCACTTGGATTAAAATGATCAATCATGGCTTGTGTAGAGGGGATTGGACATATGTCTCTACATGATAGGAAAATATATGCTCAACTTTTATGGTAAACCAGGTATCATACCTCAATAAAAATTGAGTAGCCATATGAAGACCAATCAGAAGATAAGTAAACCATTCTTCACTTTAGCGAGTTCCTAATTCTTACTTAATAGACATAGTCCAAAATGCAAAGCGAGGTAGAAATCCAATGATTGACACATCTTGAGTTATTGTTAGGATTGGACATGCATTGTTAACTCAAGATCCTTGTTATTACTCATTTGGGAATTCAAGGTCGGTGACCACTAAGAAAACACGATACCTGAATGGCTAGAAAAGACCCAAAATATGTGATCAAGATACAAAGAGGTCGGGGGCACCCAGAGGGGATGAGGGAACTTGGATGACTGGCTACTTAGCTTGATCCCACTTGAGTGTCAAGACTCAGAAAAGATGAAGTATCGAAAGTCTAAAATTCTGGGAAACTAGGGTGTGCATTCTAAGAAGGAAATCTAAAAAGACTTCAGAAAATAGGCCAAACCCTTTTAGTGGTCAATTAGTACCTTTCTTGGCTTATAGAATCATATGAATCAGTGGTATGTGATAAGGACCTATAAATATACCCAAAGTGCATGATTTAGTGTCTTACGAATTTCCAAAACCATTTTATATTGTTGACTAGATAATTGATAGACATAAAGTAGATAAGAGATTTCATACCTTAATAATCATGTAGATCGATGGTGAAAGTGTGTTGAGAGACAAGAAAAAGGGTGGAGTGATAAATCTCTGAAGAGTCCGAAAGCTGAAAGTCCAGGAAGCGACCCTCAGAGGGTGAAATTTCGATATGTGTATATGTCATGGTTTTACCTATTTTCAATTGGTGCTTGATGTATTTTTTGTTGTGAAATGCAAAACTTCCTAGAAAGATAGAACCTACAAAATTTTGAGATATCGAGAAAAATGGTATTCAAATATGTCGTACTTATGAAAATTTTGATCTAGCTATGTCAAGAAAATGTGTAAAAGGTATGTAAAAATGCAAAAATGGAAATCCTTGCATCTAGTCTGTGATCACTTGAAAGCTCTGATCTACTTCAAGGATCCCCTTTGCCATTCATTTTGTATAAGAATGCAATTCTATTGTTGAGCCTATCTCATGCCAAGTGTGAGTTTTTTGGGCGATCTCAAGGCATAGTCTCCCAAGAACTGTAGAGAGACAACATCTCTAGTGTCCTATTCTCCAAGGTCACATTTGATCAAAATTGCTACTCCTAGGGGACGCTTTATACACCACTACAGATGGTATGTAAAAATTTGATTTGGTTTCAATAGTTCCGATCCAACATGAAAGTAGAAAATAGTTTTGAAATGCATGAATTTCGATGTGTTAGAAGACTTATCCTATCATTTGAGAAGACTTTTTTATAGACTGTTGATAACTGTGCTTGATATGAGAAAAAATCTATGTAACTTCACCCCTGGTCATATGCACCCAGGAAGGGTGAAGGAGCACCCTAGTGCCAGCTAGTGTCTGTGGTCTGGGTGCTAATGTTTGTGCTTTGTGCTAAATACCCAAGTCATATTTTGTAGCCATTTCTGAGACTGTAGACTATGTTGATTTTGTACTAAAATGTGTTGTATTGTGACTGTGATACTGTTATATGGGGTGATTGTTTCAGCCAATCAATTGCTCCCTCATTTAGGGTGTATGCAATGTCACAGAGGAGAATGTGGCCCAAAGGATAGGACTGAATGCTAATATGAAATGGATGCCTTGCAGGGGGAGGTAATGTGCTTGGTAGAAACCAAGTCACACACATAATTAAAGTGGCTAGGAGATAAGCATGTAGTATAGTGTAAACAAAGACACACATGTATAAGACAAGATATAAGATAAGACATAGTGTGTAAGCTATAGACACAAGAAGATAATACGTAAGAGGAAAATGTAGACCATAAAAAAGTGAGATTGCAAACATGGGACATCACTCACATGATGTTCATAAGACAATCAAGGCTGAAGTGGCTGAAGTCAGAAAATGTGCAATCAGAGAACAAAAAATATATACGGAAAATCCTATAAACAATGACAAACAACAACAAACAATGTAAAATAAAACCATGGAAGCATAAAGACCTGCAAGACAAATGATTCACATGAGATACCTGTTACATTGTTAGGAATATAGAAAGTATGTCAAAGCATGTATAATCTGATAATAATGTGATATGAAATATGAAACAATAACACATGTAGCAGTATGGAAGTGGATGCCTATAGGAGCCATTGTGGGACTAGTAAAAGTTACTTCAACAAGCATTTGTGTGTACATGTATTGATCTGTAGAATATGTGATCACAACTAGAAATAGAGTGAATGTGTATGTTTTTATTACATACCAAATATCTATCTATCATATGTAATAATGTGTACATTGAGCAAGTAAAAATAAACAAGACTAAATGGAACAAAGATATGCAATATGTTGTGGATGAGATGTAATGGAATACATAGTGAGTGTGATAGGAGAGGTGTACCACCCGAGTGAATGAGGATGAGTATACATGTGATGAGGTTCATTAATAAATACCCCCTGAACAATAGAGAATGAACTATAGAACAAGAGTGTGTCATCAAGAAATGGTTTGATTTGTGCACTAGAAAGATGTAATCGTCAAAGCGTAAAGTGTAGAAGTGCTTTAGTTAGTGAGTGAGTTTGGTGAGGTTCATTTTAGATTGAAACCCTCAACATTTGAGTATGAAATGTTGAACTAGAGTGTGCCATAAGGAAATTAACACAACGTGTAGAAGTAGATGCAAGAAAGATGTATTATGAATGTGTAGAGTGAGTAGTGCATATAGTATGTGATAGGTTATGTGAGAAATATGTGTAAATAATGCATGATGTGTGAAGATTGTAATGTGTAATGTGTAACATAGTGTGTAGTGAGTAGTACACATGTGTATAGTATGCCTTCAATATTCAAGTGTGAACCAAAGCATGAGAGTGTGTCATCGGTTAATGATGATACAAGATGTGTGTATCATTGTGGGTACGATGTGTAGGAGACACTAGATGTGAGATATAGAAGTGATATAGTAGTAGTAGTATAATATAATTGATAATGTTAGAAAAGGGTAAAGTGAGTAGGATGCCCCCTGAAGTTTATAAGTATGGACAATGTCATGTGATCTCATCTAAGAGATCATCATTGTCATGGTCAAATTTGTATGGAGAAGCGTTAGAGACTTGATAAGCAATAGTATCTGGTTGATCACATAAATAGCTATTGTGGAAAAGGTTGTACACACCCATTGCGCATTCTTCATTGGTGAAAGGAGGTAGTGGACAAAAATGCACATACCAATGTGTAAGACTTTTTCAATATCCAAGAAATGAATCATTGCAGATGAAAAAAAAACCAAAAGCATAGGAAATGAGATACCAATATGATCAAGATCTAAGGTGTCCCCAATAAATTAATACCATGACTATCTAAGTGTAAACAGAGAAGCATGAGGATATAATGCAATTAATATTGTGAGATGAAAGATGTGAAGAACATAAGCACCAATAATGTGGACGAATCCATGATAAATATGAGGATCGTATGGTGGAGGGAACATATCATCTATTGCGAATCCTAGCCAAGTTAATTTTTCATGTGTACATATAGTATTAGAGAAAGTAGGATAAAAAGTATTGTGTTCCCAATAAGAGTTTATTCATGAAAAGGGTGTTGTTGTATATATCTCCCCCCGGTTAAATATAGTCCAACACAAAGTGTCGACATGAGAAAATTTATGCCCAAGGCGCAGGCTAGGGGCGCATAGCACAAAGTTTCAACGTGATAAAAATCGTGCCCAAGGCGCAGGATGGGGGTGCACAACACAAAGTGTCGACATGCAAAAATTCACGCCCAAGGCATAGGCTGGGGGCGAACAACACAAAGTGACAACACCACATTTTCAGCACCTATGGTGCACGTAAGAGTATGTCGACATAAGGATGGATGCACTGAGGTGCATCTTCATGAGGTGCGTATTCAAGAGGTGCAACATTTTGAGCGTTAACACCCTGACAAAAAGCAAACCCTGACGCAAATATTCAAATGCAAATAACTTTTCACAGGAAGCTCAGATTTATGCAAGGTTGGAATTTTTGGAAAGCTTACGAGGTCATCTATCCAACTACGATTGGATATCTTTAATTGGGTGAGAAAAAGTTCTTCAAAAATTCAAAATACAATTCTCAATTTTTTGGGTTTGCTAGGGTTCTCACCTACCGCCATAATGAGATGAATTAAATGCAACCTAGAGGTGGTTGGGGTAGATTTGGATTTCCTCTCTCTTTTCTCTCTCATTCTTCCTATAAATTTTAAGGAGGGGATTATTTCTAAAGGTTAGAAATTCTTGTTTTTCCCATCCCTTCTTCTCTTTGGCAGGTGAATTTGTGGAGTTCAAACCTCCTATCTAAAACTGTAATGCAACTTTTCCTCTTGGCATTTTGTAGTGTATTGTATCAATCTTTGGAGAAGATAATACATTTCTTTAGATGATTCCCAACCCTGTCTATGTTTATTTGCTTCCTCTTGATCTTTCACTACAAATTTTGTTATATGTGGATGATCTTTCATTGCATTCTAATGGTTTGTGTTTATTGGCAAGACAGGTGTTCTTCATTCCTTGGTGCATCACCTTTGTTAGTTTAGGTTTTTTTATTTTATGCATTTTCTTATCCTTCCTCCTTGGAAAGTTATTTTAGGTTTTTTATTAAACCCTTTGCATTTTCTACATGTGCATCTAAATAGAGGAATAGGAACCGGCCTTCATTCAGAGATCTTTTCCGATTTCGCAAGGTCCCACACTTGGGAAAAGCTCCATGTTATGTAATCACACTAAGAGTCTTAGCCCATCGAGTTGCAGACATTTAGGGGTGCTGCGATTCGACATCAAAAATTTTGGCATGCCGGGTAGGACCAAGAGGTCATTCCACAAGATTTGAAGGAATTTTCAAGAAATTTGGACTTAGAAATTGCAGGTTTTAAATTTTCATTTTTTTCACCTTCTAGGATGAACTTTGAACTCGATTTTCAAGGGCTTAACTTGCTCAAAACAAGTCAAAATTTCACCAGTTGATAGATCGTGAGATATTCGTCAAAAGGGTATTCTTAGATTTTTGAGATTTTGACTTTCAAAATTTCATAATTTTTAGTATTTTAGGTTTTCCCAAGTGTCAAGCTTGTCCCAAGTTTCGACACAACATATTTCAGGTCTTGTAAGTTGCCTTACACGACCTAAGTTTCACCTGTACCTTTAAGGGATTAGTAGCTACACAACAAGACCCGATAACCAAATTGAAGAACTATATCTTTCGGGTCCTTCAAAGTTTTTAAATTCTTTTTTTAATATTGTCAGGTTTAGTGTGTAACTTGGCAGAATCTAGCCTTTTGAGGCTCATTATCTAACACATTTGGAAACTCAAAAGGGATGGAATTCAGTGGTGTAGAAGTAAAAGTTGCCCAGGCGCATGAGAAGAATTCGAACCAGTTCTGATACTCGAGAAGAAGGGTTATTTGTCTACTTGCAGCTATCACCAGGTAGAGGAAGGAGAGGAAGAAGACCACAAAGATCACCATCTCCACCTAACAGGACTTTATCAACCCCTCCACCTGGTAGACCTTTCATCCAATCAACAAGGGTTCTTAGGCCAATCAGAATGGCACAACAAAACCCTTTTGTCAACTTCACTGGTAGCAGCCCACTTACCCTCAATGCATAGTATCCAGTTCCAATTGCAGCATTGAAGAACATTCCATTTTTCACTAGAGAAAATCATACCACTCCTAGTGATCATGTCAAATACATTGCTAACATTTGTGCAATCCATGAGATAAATGAAATGGATGTTGCTGTCAAATTGTTGGCATCTTCATTTAAAGGGAAGGCATTGCAATGGTTTAGGAGCCTTGGAGCTAGTTCTATCAAAAATTGGAATCAATTATGCATAGTTCTCCATGAGAATTTTGGATAAAAAGGAGACAATTTGTCTCTACTTGAACAATTGACAACTATCAAGAGAGTTCCCAATGAGCAGCTGATTGACTTCAACTTTAGATTTCAAAGGTCTTGGGATAGGATTCCAGTGGCCGTTAGGCCAACAACTGGAGGTGCTTTTCTATATTATCTTAAGGCTTTGAATTCTGATATTTCTATGTTAATTCAATCTATGGGAGGCACAACCTTACTTGCTACTTATAGCATTTCCATTATGGCTGAAAACTATCTTATTCAAACTGGTAAGCTGGCTCCTAGGCCTCCCATGTCCTTGTATGCAAACTTAGAAAATCCAAGCACTAGTCAAGCACCCACTTTGGCTCCTATTCCCACTCCTAGAAATCAAAGTTCAAATGAAACTTCTACTTCATCCTCTAGCGCTTCAAATGAACTCCAAGAGGTCATGAAACAATTACAAAATTTGGGAAATGCGCTGGTTACACTCAAGAGGTAGCAGGTCGAAGGATTTAGACCTTCTTATCAGCCTCAAGCTCAACCTAATAGGAAACCATACCAGCCCAATATGCCACCCAATCCAGCTGGAAATCAAAGCCAAGTAAGGCCTCCCGCCAATAGACCATTTCAGTCCTATAACCCCAATGTTGCATCTGCCTCTAAAGCATTAGTGCTAGTGTGAAACAACATATCTCAAGAGTATGATTGGTGTTTCCCATGAAATGAACCTCACAACCAATCTATGTGCTTCAATGGTGCTTTGAACAAAGCCTTGATGGTGACAACTACTGGCATAGAGGGTGAAGTGAGTCAAGAAACAAATCAGCAACAAAGGACATCTCAACAAAACACAGCTCCAAATGATACTGCACTTGTGAATTGGCAAGCTGAAGATTTTTGTGGCATGAATCAAACAATTTCTCAGAGTGTAGCAGCTAACACAAGATCAAAGAAGAGGAATATTGGTGAAAGGCAGTCATTGGCTCTGAGTGATCTATAACCTTCCATCACTCCACAAGGTGTTGGTAAGTAAAATACAGTTCCAAACATGCAAGGACAGCCCAAACCACCTTCTAAACCAACTCAAATGCTAGTTGTTTCTGCCCATGTGCAAGAAAGGAATGTGTAGGATAAAGGAAAACAAAGAGATCTCTCATCCCCATTTAGCATCATTGATCAAATGAAGAAGACAAATGTGAATATATCAATGTGGGAATCTTTATCCATCCTAGGCCAAAGAGATCTTCTACAAGCTGCCATGAAGAATTGGTCAACTTCGAACCAGCAGGTCCCTATGCAAGAGAATGTCCTCACAAATGCTGCTCAGCCTAAAGGGAATCATGGAGGACAACAAGGTAAAGTTATGAAACCCCCTCCATTCTACATTTCATTACTCATTGGGGATAAACTAGTATAGAATTGCATGATTGATTCTAGGGAAAGTACTTCTGTCATGCCCAAGCAAATAGCTGATCAGCTGGGTCTCCAATATGAATTCATATCAAAGCGGGTAGTGCAATTGGATGGGACAACAGTAGCAATGGTGGGAGTGATTAAAGGTTTGAATCTTACCTTGCATGCATGCCCTAACATTATCGTTTTGTAAGATGTGTCAGTGATAGATTTTCCACCACTCTTTGCCCTATGCTTATCAAGGGATTTCATAGCTAGAATTGGAGGCTACTTATCTGTTGACTAGTCACACATGTTTTTCAGAACAAGATATGGTACTAAGGCCACGATCAGATCTGAACCAATTGCAAACTTTCACATTGAGCCTCATACTCCAAGCCAAATCAATGCCAACTATTCATCTTTTGATCAAGAAGATTATCCAAGCACAGATGAAGCTGACACCAAAGTTGGAAGCATCCCAGATTTAACTCTTGATGAATGGGTGGGCAAGGTACATGCTTTTGACCCCTACCAAGAAGTAGAAGAATCTGAGCTAGGATTCTATTGCATACATGAAGAAAACCAGTCTATTCCTAGCATCACCAAACCAAACCATAAGGATGACAATGAGGTATGGCAGTTTCTTTTTGATGGATCAAGGACTAGGCAAGGTGTAGGAGGAGGAGTTATGCTTGTTTCACCTCAAGGCATCAAATATTATTCAGCTTTCCATTTCTAATTTTCCTATTCAAATAACACGGTTGAATACGAAGCATTGATTCATGGACTTCATTGGGCCAGGAAAAAGGGTATAAAGAACTTGCAAGTGTTCAGGTATAGCGAGCTAATCATCAAACAAGTCAGGGGACAACATGCTACAAAGAATGACCTGCAGAAGAACTATAAGAATAGGGTATGGGACCCCGTTGAGGATTTCAAAGCTTTCAACATCGTGTCCATACCCAGGAAAAAATATGAATCCATAGATAGGCTCGCAGCAGTTGGAGCAATGTTTGATGTGGTTGAAAACATCAGAAGGGGAAAAACACAACCACATATGCATGTGATTGTGTGGCCAGTAGTTCCAGATAACAGCACAAGCTAGCAGGTGTTTGAGAACGATCAATAGATCATCAATTTTTTACAAGAAGAGGCTGAATTCTCAACTAGGAATCATGACAAACTAGAGCAACAATACGGGGATCAAGTAGTGTAGCTGCAGACAAATAAGCTTCCCAAAGGTTTAGTAATATTGGAGTCTATCTTCAACCCTAACAACTAGTTCCGTAAGGAAAAGGCTAACATACAGGTCAGGAGAGAAGATTCAGAGCCAATTCTCGTTGGGGAAGGAAAAACACTTCAAATTGGTAAAGTGACTACTAAGCAGGAGAAATCAGATTTCATACAGCTTTGCCAAGAATTTCTAGATGTATTCGCTTGGAGCTATGAAGACTTGAGAGGATTCAATCTGAAGTTGGCACAACATATCATAGAATTGGATCCAAATGCTAAGCCCATCAGTCAGAAGCAGAGACTAGTCAACCCTCACATTGAGCCTCTAATGAAGAAAGAGCTAAACAAGCTAATAGAGGAAAGCATTATATTATTGATCAAGCACTCAAGCTGGGTTTCAAACTTGGTTCTGGTCAGGAAGAAGAGTCGAGAAATCAAGTTGTGTGTGGACTTCTAAGACCTCAACAGGGCATCTCTCAAAGACCATTACCCACTTCCTTCAATGGAACAAATATTGCAAGTGGTATCTGGTTCAGAGATATTCTCTCTCCTAGACAGCTACTCAGAGTATAATCAGGTAATGGTGAAAGAATATGACCAGTTCAAGATGACTTTCAGCACAAAATGGGGCACCTATGCCTACAAGAAGATGCCATTTGGGCTATCAAATGCTGGAGCCACTTTCCAAAGGGAAATGGATATGGCATTGAAGGGATTGATCAATAAAATAGTTTTGATATATCTTGAAGACATCATTGTATTCTCCAAAAAAGCAGCGGATCACCTCTTTCATTTGAGGTAGGTGTTTCAGAGGTGTAGAAGATTCGGGGTATCATTGAATCCCAAAAAATACATATTCTTGGCTCACGAGGGAAAACCTCTAGGCCATATTGTTTCAAAGGAGGGGTTGACGACTGACCGAGAAAGAGTTGAAGCAATTCGAGCGTTGCCATTGAAAAGTCACAAGAAGGCTCTTTAAAGCTTCTTAGGAAGGATCAATTTTGTCCGCAGGTTTGTTCTAAACTTTGTAGCTATCGTGAAGCCAATAACGTTGATGTTAAAGAAGAGCATGACATTCAAATGGACATTTGAAGGCAAGGCAATTTTTGAGGCAATAAAAGACGCTATATCTCAAGCTTATACTCTTGTCAATCTAGACTTCTCCAAGGACTTCATGTTATATGCCTTCGGTGGTGGAGACACATTTTCTGTAATCTTGGTATAGCAAAACAAAGAAGGATTAGAACAACCAGTTGCTTTCTTCAGTCAAGGCTTGGAGGAATACAAAAATAGCTACTCTTTCATTGAAAAGCATGTCCTTGCAGTGATCGAGAGCTTAAAGAAATTCAAGCACCTTGTCTCAAAAAACAAGATCTAATTGTTGGTCTCTCATGTCGGAGTCAAGGACTTCCTTCTAAACAAGGATCTGAATGAGAAACATACAGGATGGATAACCCGTGTCATGGAATATGACATCAAGATCAAGGTCACTAAGCTGGTCCATGGAAAGGGATTATGCAAACATCTAGCCTTGAGTTAGCAAGTTGAAGCAAGTGATGAAAAAGAGACTGTCTTGATACTACAGGATGGTCAAGAACAAGGAAATGAGGACGTGTCCACTCCTTGTTGGACCCAGAATATGATACACTTCCTACAGGTAGGCCTATGCCCTCCAGAAATGAGCAAAGCAAAAAAAAGATACTTTAGATTACAAGCCATTCAATATGTGTTTGTTGATGGTGTTTTGTTCAAAAAAGACATCAATGGAGTTCTATTGAGGTGCATTGGGAAAGGTCAAATTGAGAGGGTGTTATGAGTTTTTCACGATGGAGATTCCGGAGGACATTTCACCCCATGAGTACTAGCTCTCAAGATAATGAAGGTAGGTTATTATTGGCCGACAGTGTTCAATGACTGTTATACATGGATAAGAAAGTGCAAGAAATGTGCACTCTTCACGGGAAAAGAAAGACTAGCAGCACTTCAATTACACCCAATTTTGGTTGACCAACCATTTACGCAATGGGGATTGGACTTCGTCAGGGTCATCAATCCAAACTCAAGCCATGGCCACAAGTGGATTCTCATGGCAATGGATTATTTCACCAAGTGGACCGAAGAAGTAGCGCTCAAAGAAGCAAATGAGTCTAACATACTAGACTTTTATGAAGGAATAGTGACCAAGTTCGGTGTGCCACCCACTATCATATCAGATAATTCATTGGCATTCATAGGTTTCAAGATTACAGAATGGGATGTCAAGAATGGAATCTATTTGAGCACCTCTTTAAATTATTACCCGCAGGGTAATGGACAGGAAGAGTCCATGAACAAGAATTTGCTAAAGATCATCAGGACTCTAGATGAAAATCAAAGAACGTGGCATACTAAGCTAAAATGAGTGTTATGGGCTGATAGGATAACACCAAAGAGGTCTACAGGTAGTTCTCCTTACAAGTTGGTCTATGGGAAAGAGGCAATATTGCCTATATCATCATAATTCCCAGCATTGGAGCTCATGAAGTAGTTGGAGTTGTCTTATTTTGAACCAATGGAAGCCACATTTGTAGAGTTGATGGAATTGGAAGAAATTAGAGAGCATGCAGTTCAGATGATTGAAAAGGATCAGGCTTAGTAAAAATATGGTTTGATAAGAAAGCAAGAGCAAGGACCATCTAGGAAGGGTGTCTTGTTCTAAAATGGGATGCAGATTGAGCAAAACCAGGAAGGCATTCCAAGTTTGAATCCATTTGGAGTGGCCCCTACATGGTCACGGGATGTAAAAGTAGTAATGCCTTCTAATTGTCTACATTGGATGGAGAAGAACTTCCCATTCCAGTTAATGGAATCTATCTTAAACATTTCTACTAAAAGGAAAAGGTTTACCCTTGTAAATATTAGCCTAGTTTTCAATTCCTCTAAGTGCGTATGCACATTGTCTTGTTGTAGTTAGGTTTCAGTTTCCCTAAGTGCTTTGGCACAGGTTTTGTTACTCTCAGTTTTAATTTCTACAGTTCAGCGTGCTCTCAGAGAAGGAGTTCCGATATCATGGCTCGTGGCCAGATATCAAGTTGGTTTCAGGTTATTGCTTATGACTCCATGCCCAATGGATTGCTAAAAGGCCACTGATCTTCTACCTAGAAGGCAAGCGACCCCGTTGAGTCACTAAATTATTGTATATATTTCCCCCCCAGTTAAATATAGTCCAACAAAAAGTTTCAACATGAGAAAATTCATGCCTAAGGCGTAGGCTGGGGGTGCACAGCACAAAGTGTTGACATGAGAAAATTCACGCCCAAGGCACAGGCTGGGGGAGCACAACACAAAGTGTCAACATGAGAAAATTTGTGCCCAAGGTGCAGGCTAGGGGTGCACAATATAAAGTGTCGACATGTAAAAATTCACACCCAAGGCGCACGCTGGGGGCACACAACACAAAGTGTCGACATGAAAAAATTTGCACCCAAGGTGTAGGCTGGGGGCGCACAACACAATAGTGTCGACATGTGAAAAATTCGCGCCCAAGGCGCAAGCTGGGGGCGCACGACACAAAGTGTCAACACCACATTTTCAACGCCTATGGCACACGTAAGAGTATGTCGACATATGTATGGATACACCAAGGTCCATTTTCACAAGTCGCATCTTCAGGAGGCGTAACATTTTGTGCGTTGACACCCCAACAGAAAGCAAACCCTGTCGCAAATATTCAAATGGCCATAACTTTTCACAGGGAGCTCGGATTTACGCAAGGTTGGAATTTTTGGAAATATTACGAGGTCCTCTCTCCAACTACGATTAGATATATTAAATTGGGTGAGAACAAGTTATTCAAAATTATAAAATACAATTCACCATGTTTTGGATTTGCTAGGGTTCTCACCTACCGCCATAATGAGATGAATTAAATGCAACCTAGAGGTGGTTGGGGTAGATTTGGATTTCCTCTCTCTTTTCTCTTTCATTCTTCCTATAAATTTTAAGGAGGGGGCTTCTTTTTAAAGGTTGGACATTCTTGCTTTTCCCCTCCCTTCTTCTCTTTGGCAGGTGAATTTGTGGAGTTCAAAACCTCCCATCTAAAACTGTAATGCAACTTTACCTCTTGGCATTTTGTAGTGTATTGTATCAATATTTGGAGCAGATAATGCATGTATGTGGATGATTCCCAACCCTCTCTATGTTTATTTACTTCCTCTTGATCTTTCACTGCAAATTTTGTTATCTGTGCATGATCTTGCATTGCATTTTAAATGGTTTGTGTTTATTGGCAAGACATGTGTTCTTCATTCCTCGGTGCATCACCTTTGTTAGTTTAGGTTTTTAATTAAACCCTCTGCATTTCTACATGTGCATCTGAATAGAGGAATAGGAACCGGCCTTCATCCAGAGAGATTTTCTGATTTCCCAAGGTCGCACACTTGGGAAAAGCTCCATGTTATGCAATCACACTAAGAGTCTCAACCTAACAAGTTGCAGACATTCAGGGGTGGTGTGATTCACCATAAAAAATAGCTAGACCAGGGGCACATGAAATGGATTAGTGAAACCTGTGGGTGCTATAGAAGTTCTATGTGTGCCTGTAACTACTTAGAACCTTAGAAAACCAAGTTTGGATTGTCATGAGGTATTCTCCATCCTTCCCTTCTTGTCGTCAGTATAGGTTAATGCTTAGTTCTTGGTAGTTTTATTATGGTAGCATTTCTTTATATTTATATGTTTCCCTTTCTTGAATTTCATAATTGACCCCAAAAAGGATGAATATAAAAAAAAGATACCCAAAATGACTAGAAAGAACAAAATATGTTGTTAGCAAAGTACAAAGAGGTCAGAGGCACCAAGAAGGGATGTTGGCACTTGGTGATGGTGTCCTACCTAGACAGTGATGTTTAGACTCAGAAAAACTTTAGGGTCGAAGGTCAGACTATAAAAGAAGGTGTGTAAGACCAAAAATGGTTACAAAAAAACAAGAAAATATTTCTAAATAAATGAGTTAGTTAGTACTTTTCTTATTTAGGAATCATAGGAATAGTAGTATCTGAAAATTACTAGATAGATTAGCTAAAGTCTATGATTTTGTGTTTACAATTTCCACATCATTCGCTAAGAGATGTAATTGTGAATGGTTCTAATACAATAGGGGGCCCAACCGTAATGGGAAGGCTAACATATCCAAAGATCTAGAGATTCGAAATGTAACACTTGACAATGGAAATTTGATGGCTAGGAGGACTACAACAGAGCATACGTTTGTAGGAGATATTGGATAGATCATTGTATTATTTACAATATAGGAACCAATAAGAAGCATTGATATGTAAGGAATCAAAATACAATGTAGTGTGATAATAATGGTCCGAGAATGCAATAACTCACAATGGTGCATAAATAGGAGAAAAAAAATTAAATCAAGAGGCCCCAATGAAGGAGGAGGAACATACCAATATGTATTGGTTAGCAGAAGAATAAATAGCTTGATTATTATGCTTGGGAACAAGGTCATTAAATATTTTTAGATTTCTATTTTCATTGACCGGCTTATAAGTAGATGGATCAGGGAGCTCAATTGTATTGTTATCAATGAGAGTGATCAATTTTTTGACCACTACATTGGTGATAGTAAAATCATGTGTTTTCATCATAGTTGTGGCCACAGAGGTGAGATGGATCGAGATTAAGAGGTGGTGGAAGATTAATAAGATTACTTTTGATACGTTTTGGAAATTGAAACTGATTTGCGTAGGTTAATTTGGTAAAAATATGATTTAAATATGACTTCAGAGTAACTTTTTGTAATTAATGATGTACAACAATATACAAAGGCTAAGTACTCAAACAATGTAAAACTCTAAGCAAATGAGAAGGATATACAACTTAGTTGATTTTCTGTGTGATCTGGAGACAGTCGGGGTTGTCCAACTGCTAGATATGACTGGGAATGATGCTACAGCGGCTGACAGGAAGTTCTAGGACTCAATATTGTGTCAAACAGGAGCGCCTTCAGGCTAGTGTCTGATCTAGGTGCTGGTGTCTGTGCAAATATTCAAGATCTATCTTTTTCTGGGTTTAAGTTCTTCGCTCCAATGTTTGATTTATCACTCTGACTTCGTTGTTAGGGTTTTGATGTCACATGTAACCTACAAAACAAACCCTAGCTATTTGTACAAGCTCACAAATACATTAGATCTGAATTAAAAATTCAATATGTGAAGTCGGAGTGACCCTGATAGTTACTCGTAGAGTGAACTTAGTACCGAGTGTTGCACTACATTCTAAACTCCGTGTAGTTTTGTGTGCTTGTTGTGTGAAATAGTGTCCTTAGGTTTCCCTCATGCCAAAGACACCAAGATAGAGAGCTATAGGGTCAACATTATATTTAAATGTGTGATATGGAATTCAACACTTCCCCTTCATATGCAGTGTATACAACCCAAAAATGTAGTCCCTTGTGATAGTAGTGATAGTATGTAGATGAGATAGTCTCTTAGAATTACCAGCCAAATTAATAATGTATGTTGTGTATATATATGAGTCTCTTGTTTGAATTTTGACACTAGTGACACAAAAGGCCGACTATGAACACAAGATAGGGATAAGAAAAGTGAAAAGGTTGACATCAAATGTCAAAATGAGAAAAAGAAATAAACAAGACAAGAGCGCCCATGATGGACACAAGCACGTAGGCGCTAGTGTCCAGATTGGACACTAGTGTCCTGGGATAAATGACAAAAAATGTGAGAAGACAGATAGATAGGGATCCCCGTGACCTAACCAGAAGTGGATGCAAAATATGACAAATGTGGAAGAGAGTCACAATAGAAAATAATCAAAGGACATAGACAGACAAGCGATAGTGTCACCAATGAATACTTTTCTTAATTAAAATTCATGCATATAAAAACATATTGATGACATAACAAAATAGTAATATGTGCACGATTTTGTGTCTACACTAGTCATAGGTACTTTCTTTATATTCGGTGTCCCCTTTTATTCTTTTAAAATCTAAGGTTTTAATTATGATATAGACCCTATTTATTACAAGTGTTGTTATCTTCTTAACCTAGGAGGGTGTATAATTTAGAAGCATAGTGTCTCAAATATAATGTGGATTAAATCATTTCGTTATAATGTAATGTCAAAGTATCAAGGGCCTTGTGAAATAATTAGGCTATTATAACTTAATACATCTTTTGTTAACCCTTCATAGATATAATGGACTAATGAGGGAAATAAGAGGGTAGTCACCAACCAAATAAATTGTTTAGGTGAATTTTAATAACTATATTTTGGATAATTAATGGCTCAACTAAGCCTAAATTTAAATGTTACTCCTCGTGTTAAATTTAAATGTGGGTTACCTTATCATCTTGTATAGCATCTTAATATGGAGATCTATGAAGGATAAATAACCCCTTGAACTTAGTAAATCGTTTAAGACCCTTCAGTTCATTGAAGGAAAATACATTCGCATGGTTATTGTCTTTTCCAAGTTTAACCGTCTATCGCTCGAAGACACAGTGTGGAAAACCTATTGGTGTTGATGCAATGATGCATAATACTCAACTAAGAACGTAAATTTGAAACTTGCATGCCATTAATTCTTTCTAAAACTATCCAAAAAAATATTCCATAATTTTTACCTCTAACTTAGTTGTTTTACGAGTAAAATTTTGGGGCATCACACTAATAGTAGATAAGTGAAAACACTGATAATTTGGATACACAGGAAATGGTAGACAAGCTGGGGTCGAAGAGGATTAAACATCCTCATCCCTACAAGGTTTCATGGTTGCATAAGGGACACCAAAATTTCTAGGTGACTGATAAATGTAAGAAAAGGGTCATGAGATAAAGATATATGAAGATGAATTTTTGTGTGACATAATGCTTATGGAGGCATGTTATGTGGTACTTGGAAGGTCGTGGTAGTTTGATTATAAGGCACAACATGATGGACATTCAAAAACCTACAAAGTGGTGAAGGACAAGGCATAATATACTTTGAATTTAATGAAGGATAACGGTGAGGGATTAGAGTAAGGACATAACTGTATATTTCTATCAAGGAAGTAATTTATGAATGAGGCAAAGAAAAACAATGCATGTTTTTTGTTGATAGTTAAACCTACACTAAGAGAGAGCTCAACTATAATGGTGGAGAAATTCAAGTCAATGTCACGAGAAGTGAACATGTTAGAAGAGTTTGTAGAAGAGTGAGTTACCTAAAGGGTTATAAATTGTGAGGAATATAAGTTACTCTATGGGTTTTATTTTATGATTAAGTTTTTTTAATAAGGCACCATACAAGATGATACTACACGAGAACATGGAGATATAAAGACAATTTTATGAACTATTGGATAGAGGAATTATCAAAGAGAGTCTAAGCTCACACATAGTACTAACATTTTTGGCTCTAAATAAGGGTGGTGAATGACATATGTGTACATATTCCATGTCCATAAAAAATACCATCATCAAGTATAAGTTTCCATTGTCATGCATGGATGACATCATAGATTGTCTAAGTGGTGCAAGGTATTTCAAGAAGATTGATTTGAAGAGTGGATTTCATCATATTCACATTAAATGAAGGTGATGAATGGAAGAATACATTTAAGACACAATAATGATTGTATGTGTGGCTTGTAATGTCGTTTGAATTGAGAAACTCATCGAATAATTTTATGAGGTTGATTTTTGGAAAAACTTGTAATCATTTAACAAGTCACGAGAAGAGCATTTAATACATATAAGGTTAGTGTTTCAACGGTTGTGTGAGGATAATTGTTGATTAATTTTAAAATTTACATTTTTATATGGCAATAGATAGTATAATTGGGATTTGTATTTCTTACGAAGGTTTGAAAATGGTCTAGAGTTTCATGCGATAGTGGAGTGGCCATCACCAAGGAGTAATTTTGAAGCACATAATTTTCATGTGATGGCTAGTTTTTCATTGCAAGTTCATCAAGAATTTTAGTAGAATGTGCACACCAATTACTGAGGCTATGCAAAGAGATAAAAATATTTTTTTTCTAGAGCCCAAGCACAAAATTAATTTTCAAGATTTAAAACGAAAGGTGACTGAACAAATAATATTTCATTGCCTAATTTTCAAAGGTATTTTAGGTTGATTGTGATTTTGGTAGTATAACCATTTATGCAGTGATAAATCAAGAGGAAAGTCCAAAAAAATATTTTAGTGAGAAATTGAATGGTGTGAAAAAGAAGTATAGTGTGTATAATCACGAGTTCTATGTAATTATACAAGCGCTTAAGAAACATAAACATTACTTGTCACTAAAGGACTTTTTGTTATTTAGTGATCATTAAGCATTAAATTTTATAAAGAGATGGGGGAGGTTAGATCTAAATACATATGAAGTGGGGAGAGTACCCATAAGGAGACACTTTTGTGTTGAAGCATAGAAGTGGAAAATCTAACAGGGAGGTTGGTGCATTGAGGAGGCGTAATTTTTTATTAACAAAGATGAGAATGAAAATTATGATTTTTGAATTTGTAAAGGAGTTTTATGCACAAGATGAAAGTTTCAAGGGAGAATGGGAAGTTTGTACAACATTTTAAAGTGTTGATAAGACACGTTGGTTGGACTATATTGTACAGGAAGGCCTATTGTTCAAGAGCACATAATTATGCTACCTGAGAGGATTAATGTGGGGAAAATTCAGTGAAAGAGAAGGAAAATTGTTGATTAGTAGGCCATTATGGTTTTGATAATACATTAACATAAGTAGCAAATAGTTACTTTTGATCACAAATGTTTGTAGATGTGTGCAAGTCTGTGCAAGATTGCAATGTATGTTAATTAGTTGAAAGGGAGATCTTAGAATGTGGAGTTATATCAACCTTTACCCATACCAGAGAAGTCTTAGGAATATATAAAACATGGATTTTGTCTTGGGTACACATGTTATCCAATTTTTCCCCTCAGGTGAAATTGAACAAACATGACATTGCACACAAAGAAAATGGAGGGATTGATTCAATCATGGGAGCTTGCATTTTGAGGTTGGCCGAATAGGTTGAAGCAGGCTGAGCAAATTACAGAGGAATTTGGGAATTGAAGAAACTTTGAAGCTCTAAAATTTTAGATTTCGGAGGTAGTTTAGGGTAAAATTTAGGGATTGGGTTGCAAAGAAGCACTTGAATTCTGAAACCCCGAAGTCTGAAATTTGAAATTCAGGATTTCAGAGGTTTAGAGGTTTCAGTGAGCACGAACAGGTGAACAATACAAAAATCCCTAAAATCCCAAAATCTCGAACCCCGAAGTCTCGAAAATTTGGGCCTCAAACCCCAAAGTCCCAAAAACCCAAACCCCGAAGTCTCGAAACCTCAAAAAATGCAAAGGTCCGAAACCTGAAGTTTGAATTTTAGACTTTAGGGTTTCAGAAATTTGGAACCTTCAACCTCCCGATTCGAAAAATCACAACTCAAAGTCTGAAACCTGAAGTCTGAATTTCAAACTTTGGGGTTTTAGAGGTTTTGTTGACTCAAGCCAAATGAATAGTAACATCAACCTCTGAAGCCAAAATTCCCAAAAGCCCGAAATTTTGGACTTCAGAGATTGCGAGGTAATTTCAGAGTCTGAAAAGAGAAGATCAACCACACATTTATTGTAGATTGGCACCTCCATCTTTATATGGCCATAAATTTTGACTGGGAGCTTGAATTTACACAAAATTAGACTTTTTGGAAAGCTCTCAACATCCTCTATAAAACTACAACTAGTTTTATTAATTTAAGTGAAACTAAGCATTCAAAATGAAGAAATAAATTCCACCGTTTTAGGGGGTGTTTCCAAATTTCTCACCTACCCAAATGATGAAGGTATGGGCTTCCTTTCTTGCCCAACAAGGCATAGTACATGGAGGTATGGGTTTTGTAGTGGTACCCATCATTGTTACAGGTGAATTCAATGCATTTTAGGGGTGGTTGAAGTAATATTTCAAGTTTCTTCCCTCTCTCCCTTCTCTCATTCTTCATATTTATTATAAGGAGGGGCATTGTTGTAATGTTGGATAATTTTTCTTTGCACCATCCCTTCTTCTCTTGCTTGTAAGTGAATTTGTGGAGTTCAAACCTCCCATTCAAGTTGTAATGCAAGTTTGTGCCTCTTGGCCATTGTAATGCACTGTATCAAATATGTGGAGCAATAATATAAGTTTGAGGATGAATTTCAACCCTCTTTTGTGCTCATCATTTTCTTCCGATATCTCATTGCAATCTTGGTTATCTGTGTATAGTTATCGTATTACATGTTTAATGGTTTGTGTTTAGTGGTTAGTGGATTCTCATCAGTGGATTGATCAGTGGTGTATTTTCATCCTTCTTAATTTGATTGTGGTTTCCATTTCCATGCAAAACAGGTGTTCAACATTCCTTTTGGTGCATAATCTCTGTTAGTTAGGTTTAATTTCTTGTAATCTTCTTAACCATGTCTCCTTGGCAAGATATAGTAGATTTTGGAGTAGATCCTCTATAATTTTGATTTGTGCATCAAAATATATGAATAGGAACCGACCTTCATCTAGAGGGTTATCCTGATTGCAAAGTCCCACACTTTGGGATAACTCCATGTTTTACGAATCACATTGAATGCCTCAAAAATTCACTTGTGAGCATTCAGGGGTGTTGTGATTTCTCCCTAACATGGATATGGAACAAGAATTATTTGACACAAGTACAATGATGTGAAGAAACCATTAGATGTTTCAACACCTTTTTCATACATAAGCGCATTCTATTTTTTGATAATATTATTAATACTAGTAGTTGCTCTACCTAGGGGGGAGAAACGACATACTGTGCTGTTTGTGGGGATGGATGTCAGAACTATAGGATTTTTTTGGGTTTTTTGTTGGTTCTGTGTGAGTTTATGACATACTATGTACTTCCATTTTCTTGGGTCCCAAGAATTCATGCATCTAAATGTGTCTTCTTTTTTTATTGCATAGCTAATACAGATGTGTTGCGAGAAGAATTTTACCAAGTAAACTTATAAAAAAAATACTTTGAAGGAATAAAATGGTGTAAAGAAAAACCCATGAAAAGAACATAATCTTTTTTGAAAGTTGAAGGAAACATTTTTTTTTTTATGTTCCACGATTTATGCATCTATCCATAATTCACATCCCATAATCATAGTGAAGATCTCAGAAATTTGGGCATCGACACATAAACGTCCTAATCAATTAATACCTTCAGTTCCAAACAAAAAAAGAAATCTTTCGGACATTCGGATAAGGTAACCGCATATAAGAAGTTTGATATGGGCTTGTTCTGCTTTCGACAATTAAATTAATCAAAAACCTTTAGTGGATGTTCGTCTGAAAAATTAGAATAATTAAAAAATCTTAAAAGGGTGTTCTTCTAAGCCTTTACAAATAATAAAAAACGAAACAAAAATATGAGATCATAATTCTTCTAAATAATATAATTAACCAAAAATATTCCGTGGGTGAAGAATATGAAAAACCACAAATCTTTGGTAGGTGTTCTTCTAAACAATTTAAGCAACCAAAAAATTAGTATGAGCATTCTTAAAAAGAATTTTAGTAATATAAAAACTTCGGTGGATGCTCTCCAAAATATTAAAATATAACCAAAAATCTTTTGTGGGTGTTCTTCTAAACAAGGAAAAAATCGATTGGATTTTTGTTTTTTTTTCCATTCTACATCTAACGAGAAATAAATTTTTTATATTATTTGTTTGACCTAGACGGCCTTGGATATTATATCATCATGTTCGGCTATATGGAATCTACAATTGGAGCAACAGTAAATCCACGGACCCAACACCACTTCTTCCATCAATATCCTGTGCAGTACCCGTCAACTAAAACAGCCCACACACAGACCAACACACCACCAGTTTATAGGAAACAAAAACAAAAACAACATAATAGCCACGTGAGCAGACGGAATCGGATGAGGGTTGGCGAAAAATGATGAAAATACGGGGAAGTTCCTCCGAGTAAAATACGCCTACGACGTAAATATCTTAAATTATTTAAGATAAAGAAGGTGAGCAAGCCTTAGAAAAATTTTGAAGATGAGAAGGGTCACCGTTTTTTATTGATTTTTTAGTTTTGATCATCTTATCCAACCTATTACCAATGTGAATTTATAATGGAAGTGAAGAATAAATGATAATTTTTTTTATTAAAGTTCTTAAATTTTCATATTTATTTGTACTTGATATTCTTTTATTGATAGCATTTTTTTTAAGAATGGACAATTAAAGTTTCTTCACCTCAGTTAACTTCACTAGAGTATTACTTAAAGGTAACAAGACATATCTGTTTCATGATTTTTTATATCTTGTATTAGTTTTTGTTAATTTTCATATGCACATATAATAATATTTCATGTGCCTAATTTCCATATGTGGTTCCGATTTCTCATGTATGTGGTTCTTATTTTCCTTGTATTAACTATTTTTAATTGTTTTTATATAGGCGTTTTTCTATAATGATATACAAAGAGAAGGGGATTGACATTTTACATTACATTGTGAGACAAGAAAGAGGCATATTGATACAAAATGTATTGTAATATGATAATCATGTAAAATAATTTATGTTTGTAAAGGAGATGATGAACATAAATTTTTTCAGGAAGATGAACCTAATGATAATGAAGAAGAGCATAATTTTGATCAAACCAAAAGAGTTGGAGATAATAATTAGAAACTTTGTGAAAATGGTTTTGAAGAATATGATGATGATGAAAGTGACAGTGCTGAACTTTATGAAGCTCAAAATAATGAAGATGATCATGAAATGAATATCCCAATAAGTACATATTTGGAAATAAATGGAATATTCCCATAACTACATATATAAAGAGGAAGAATAAGAGAAACTTATGTTTGACTAAAAATTCAAGTTATGTAACCTATGATGTGTTGGAGGATATTAAAGAATATGAAAATGAATACATGAATGATTCATAAGAATATTTTTAATATGCCATCTCATTAAATCCATTTTTTTCTTGGGTAGTGAATGTCCTATTACATTTTCTAATTATAATTAATGTGTGTTGTGTATATCCATGCTAATTAATATACTAGTATAATATATTTTTTAGACTAGCTACATTTTTTGTATTGAGGGGACAAAAAAACCTAGCAGCACAATGAGAGAAAAGATTAAACAATGAAGAGTCCAAAAAAAGGCATCTCCCAATGGCTGGAAGGGACAAAGAAAGACTAGAAACAAGAGATAACAAGAACAATTCCAAAAGACATAAAAAACGAAGCCATGTAAAAAAAATTAACTCGACCCCACTAAAGTTCTGACATCAGTGGCCCTTTGAGAACAACTACACCTCACATGCATGGATTGAGCTGATATTTTTTAATGCACCATAGTCCATCCACCCCCATCCATCTCAGGTTCCTCTGGACACCTCAATAAATCACGGTCCAATGCAAGGTTAACTTCAAACTTACCTTTCACATGAACCAGTCCCAAATCAACATCAACCACCACAAATCGACATTTAATGACATTAATAACCATATTAAAGCATGGTTCAAGAGACTTCATGAGAGGAAAATATTTCCCATTGAGTCCACTTGATGTATCAATAATAATACTTTCACCGACACCCTTAGTCACCACCATCACCAGGTAGTCCACATGCAACTCTTAGGAAAAAATTGAATGTCATTAACAAAAGACATGGATCCACCCACCTCTTTAAGGTTCTGTTGGTACCCAAATTGATTCTCCCTTAGAAGCTAAGTAGCATCACAAGTTTGGCAAGAATCTTATAGACAAGAAGAGCATGTAGTGTGTCATTTTATAGCAAGGGATGAAATGCAGCTTTCTCTTTATCACTTAGAAGTGGAGAAATGGGTAGCTCCCTCAAGAGGATTTGACCTATCCTCACTACTTTATGGTTTTTCCTTTCAAAAAGGGTGAGAGGACCCTTTTTGTACCCTACTGTTTGTGGAGGATATGGAGATATCCTTCCTTGTGAAATTATTAAGAAGACCTTGAAGAAAATATGATCAATGCAAAAAAACCTAATTCTCATGAGTTGTCACTCTAGATAATGGAGATATTTTCTAAATAAGGTTCAGGCCACTAAAAATAATGACAACCTGATTTTTTTTGTATGGTCTGGTAGTAAAAATTATGCATTTGTATATATATGACAAAAAGGGGTAGTATGGGTATGATTGGTTGTTTTTAAATAAATTTTTTGTGGGAGGTGAGGCAGAACTGAACTTGATTCACCAGATTATTGAGAAATTCTACAAAAATGGAGAGCTTGAACAACAAAATACTTTGGGATAGCTAAGATGTTCCTTTAACCAAAAGATGTGCTTAAATGGAAGCCTAGATCAACACTTTTCACACAAACTTCAAGAATCCAAAATGAAGGCTCAAATTGGAAAAATTAAGTAAACATTATCAACCTCTATTTCATCATGCCTAAGATACCCTCAAAGGATGACAAACAAGATTCTGGTCATGCTAGGAGTCACAGTGATTTTAAATTTGTTTACTTCATTATCAAATGAAAGCTCTTTTGATAAATGAAATTGCAAATGCCATCAAACTATCACAAGGAGAAGATCTTATGTGATTCACAAATATTTTAATTTAAGATTACAATGGGAACAAGAAAACTAATTGCAGACATTAAAGAATAAAGAAAATACAAATTTTTCCCAAATAACACATATTAACTTAAGTTTGATTAAATTTATCAACAAGGGAAAGTTTCTAGAACAATCTCAGAGCTTGTCAATGGTTGTAGACTCACAACCACCGTGACATGATCAAATTTGACACAAAGGAGATTAATAGGTTTCTACAGATGATTTCTTTAGAAGGACGGGTTCTATCAAGATTTTTTCTTAGAAAAATCAGTCCCGACCTCTAACAATCCAACCATTTACACGATAAATTCATGCAATTTATAACATTTTACAACAAATTTTTCCCCCAAAAAATCCAAACATTAAATGTACTAGTGCTCGTCGTGATCCCGATCGTGATTCCCAGAATCAAATCTGTAAAAGGTTATCAAGTGGTTAGGGGGTAGATATCTTCTAACATCTCCTGCATTCAACTCCTTCCTTTGGTAGATCACTTTTCCCTCTACTCACCAACCACTTCCATCCCTAATCTATCAAATCTAGTTCCTTGCATGCCCGGGAAGAAAAAAAGGAAAATCAGATCGAGCCCAGAGGTCAGATCTCATCTTAATGGTAAAAGACATCCCCATATTTTCCTCACCAAACCAAGATATCAACAGGTATTTGGCATGCCAAGGAAAGAAAAATTAGGTCGAATCTGATAGTTAGATTGCATATTTAATGGTGAAAGACGTGTACAGACCTTCCCCACCAAACCAGGATACCAGATTAATGTTCCTCTTTACTTGGCATGCAAGAGACTCCAAGAAATGATAAAAAACCATATAAGAATACACATCCCTGAGATCTTTGGAGAAAAAAGGTTGAAAATAAGATACAGATGGATAGTTGTCGTTGATCTTTCTATTTTGAATTTGGACTGTCCACATGGGAGATCTAATTTAAAATGGGCCTACGGGTTCCTTTTTCCTTTTACAACCTTTTGAAAAAATGGAAAAAAATTCCATTTTTCTCCGCCCCTCCACCTTTGAAAAATGGGCCCGACATGTGTCCTGAGGCGGGTCCCAAAGGAACCGGTGCCAAATTCCACTATTTCAACTCTTTTCTGGAAAAGGGAAAATTTTCCAAGTTTTTCCTGCAACTCCACCCTTCTGCTTTTAGCTTCTGATGTGGGTCCTAGTGGAACCATGCTTCCTTTTTCACTTTTAACTTCTTTTTCCATAAAAGGAAAATTTTCCAATTTACCCCCAAAAGTTCACACCTCCGTTGTTGACCTTCTAATCAAATTTTGACTTATCCTCTGTCGGACCTACGGGCCATTTTGATGACAATAGGTAAAAAATTCAAGTTGCCTATGATGGTCCACTTCCTTTCCCCTTTGACTTTTCAAAGCCAACCTTGACCTCCCTCTTATCAGGCTTGTGGGCCATTTTGATATTTTAATCCTTAAGAGGAAAAAATTCCAAGTTGCCCCTAATCGTCCCCTTCCCTACCTTCTGACTTTTCAAATTTCCACATGTCACAATGGAACATCTTGAGATGGTCCCCAAAATTTGAGACCTTAAATGACCACAGGCACACCATGTGTCCTGGCCCGACAAAGTTTGTTTGAAGGCTTAAAGCTCAATAGAATGCACCATGTGTCAGGGTCCGAGCAAAATGCAAAGTGAGAAGAGGCCTCCAAGTGTCCTCCTGGCGCTTCTTTAAAATAAAATTCAAGGGCTGGTCCTCAAACATGTGTGGTCCCTCCATGTGTCCCAAGCCTCTCCAAACCTTTTGAAAAAAGACTAAGTATGGGAAGTCCCGGTGGAAGCCTCCACGTGTCATCATGGTGCAATTTCAAACTGGTGCCCAAGAGTGGAGAAATTGAATGAGCATGGGTTCACCACATGTCCCTGCCCCACCAAATAATACTGGCTACAGAAATTTTTTGTTAAAGTCCGGGAAGAGCAGCGGAAACCTCCATGTGTCTTCCCGGAAGAACTCGAAGGCCAACAAAAAAGAAATTCTTCAAATGAGTGTAATTCTTCCACGTAGACAGGTTTTTTAAGTTGAGACAATTCATAAAATTTTCTAAGTACCTTACTGAGCCACGCCATACCAAAAGTGGCCATGTTTCCTATGGATGCAAGGATGTAAATTTGACTAGGAGAAACACCCGTCAAACCATAAAATGAGGAAAAATGACCATTTAACACTAGAGATGAAATTTTCTTCAAGGATGGAGAATTTAGAAATATTACAAGGCTCAAATACATTCCTCTAATTTACATTCATGCATTTTTCTTCAAGTATTTAGGGAAAAAATGACAAGGACAACAAATCTTGACTATGGAAAATGGAAAGAATGGGACAACCTGAGTTTCTACACCCAAATACATACCTTTTCAGATGAATAGGGAAACGAGGAAACAATTTTGGATCTATATGTGATCCTCAGTCAAGGAAAGGATTGATTACAAAAACAAAAGGAAGGTGGACACTTTTCAGGCATAAAATAGGAAGATAAAATGTGACAGAGACAGTAAATTGATAGATTTTTAATGGAAAAATGGGGTGAAACTATTTTGAGCACCAACATGTTCAATTTTGAATTTGAAATCATCACACCCCCATAGTCCATGCTAGATTAAGACACATCACCATCCTTACCATTGAGACAACACCTCTCCTTCACCATACTAGCTACTAGACTCTTACCAGTGATGCCATCAACCTTTTACTCCTCTTCTATAGCTTTAGGCACACCCAATGAGCATGCTACAGTCTCACTAAATACCTCCCCTTCATGTTCTCTATCCCATATATCCTCTTCCTCTCATTAATCGTCAACCTATGGGAAAAGAAACCCGTAGTGATCGCTCGAAGAATTCTCTTATAGATTCCACTGTCCAAACTTGAAATACCACTTTGCCTCGTATTTCACCTTCTAGCCAATGTCATAGATGATCTGTGATTTCTAAATTTCTAAAACTTGCACACATTTAGAATCCACAGTTTTCAGAAATATTTTAGAAGGTGCTTTTGTTCTCTTGGGTATGTTGATGCACATCTAGGAACACATCATCCTAGAACATCCTTTAGTAGCAGGATCAACCACAATGAGACAAACCATAAATCTTACTATTCCAAAAAATACTTCAGGTTCCTATAATTTTGGGGGAAGACCTGGGAGACGAATCCAAACAGGGAATTCCTAGAAAGTATAATCCAAGGATAATCTCGTTCACCATCGAAAAAGGAAGAGACCATATCTACCATAGGACCAAGGCACTCCCACTAGAACGCTTTACAGGTATGACTTTTCTTGGAAGAATAATTGGAAAACACACCCGCAAGAGCTTTAACATCTAATGAGAATTCCCATTTTTGCTTATACCACTCTCTTACATAGTTAATATTTGGTATAATATAATGTAATGTAATATAGTATTAAAATTTTATATATATAATAGGTAAAAGAGGGTTAAGGGAACCCTACCCAATACAGAAGATGGATAAAAAGATAATAAATTGAGGAAAAAATAAAGGTTCCTAGACCAAAGGAAAAGAAAATCCAAAAAACAATAGTAATATCAAAATAACATCAACAAAACAAAAAACCTACAAACTATCTACACAGTGAGACCCTTTCTCATTAGATATTAACTACATCTTAAGCGGGGAGGTAGTCCCTCTCTTTTTCCTACTCATAACTTTTCATTCCTAACATGTATTTGGATTTTAATTTTCATTATAATGGATTAGAATCACAACTTCAATCCAATCCTTGAGATTTTGGGATCCTGATATGGCATCCGTTTAATTCTTTCTTACTTGTTTCACTTCAACATGTTTTGGATCATCTGATTTCATAAAATCAGAGTTAGAATCACAATCTGATGCATCATTCACAACCAGGTGTCTACAATTAGAATTATTGTACCATGAGCTTCTACCTTTATCATGTTTCCTTACCAAGTGACAATCAAAAGCTAAATGCCCAAGAGAAAAACATGTTCTGCACCTAAAGGGAAACCCTTCATAGTCCATATTTTGAATCCAAATTATATCGTCAAATTTGAGTTCAATAGTGGAAGGGAAGTCAACGAAAGTGTTCATATTTACCAATATTGTAGCATATGTAGTGTGCTCAAAATATTTAGTTTTTCGGCCAATAGTCAAACATTTACCTAAAGTGTTACCAATAGCGATCAAACATATTTCCAACAAAAAATGGAGGGGTAGATATGAGAGATGAATCCACAATGGCTTGACATAGAAGGTATCCGAGTACCAGTTAAACCATGTAAACCTCAATTTCATCAAAAGAACATGGGATTAAAATTCCCAAACTTTCCCAGAAATAAGATCCCTATCCAAAGTATTATTGAAAGGAACTATGAAGAAACCCCAAGCACTAGGAAATATATCCAGGCTACCTTCCATAATGGGAACCCATTTCCTCGATATCCAAGCATGAAGCGTAGGGAGACATGGAAAAAAGTTTTTGATTCTATAGATCAAACCATTCCTCTTAAATGAATCTTCTGATAGAATCACCTCTTTACCAAAACAAACTGATGGAGTATATTTTTCATAATCCATAGGATTATAATGCTTCCATTTCGGGAAAACTGTGTTATTATTTCCTGTCCCCTAGACCACATACTTGATAGAAAAATCAGCAGGGGTTTTATCATTCTTCTGACATTATTGTCCTTTAGAACGGTGTAGATTCACTTGATCAATCCCATAGCTAGGAATCGTCTCATACACAGCGGAGTTTACATGAACTGGAGCCCCACAGACTCAACCAGTTGGGATCTACGAAGACCAGAGCTGAGGTTATCATTCTTGATCTATAATTGGGTTAGAAAACCATCCCCCGAGAGTCCCTAAGAGTCCTAGGTCAACACCCCTACTCACCCATGATTGTGGATAGTGAAAGAAGATACAATCGTATCAATAGAGGAAGTAACCTTCCCATTACTTGCAACTTCATGGCCCTGAAACACTCCACGGTCACTTGAAAATCTTCCAACATGCCCCTAACAAAAACTAGGTGTGACACCAAGGTCCATGCCATTAGGGTTAGGGAATCCAACACTACCAAACACTGAAGCAATTTCCATCACTAGAGCACTTCCCTTTTTTCCAAAAAATAAATATTATATTCTAATATTATAATATAATTATATATTATTATTATTATTATTATTTTTAAAACATGATTGTCATAAAGTAAATTATATAAGGAGTTGGATAAAAATCCAAACATGAATTATCTAGTTTAATTTTAGAAATGATGGAAGGAATAAAAACTAAAATAGGAGAATAAGATAGTGAGTGAAGATTGTATAAATTACAAGGTAAAACAAAGAATGATACACCTAGCTAGATGAGTTAGAAAAGAAAGACCTCAAATGTAAAATACAAACCTAGTAGTAGAAGGACAAGAAGAGTAGAAATAAAATGTGGATCCTTTAGAAAGATAATTGTGAACATAGGCATGCCAATTATTAATTCAAATGATACACCATTTTTTGCAATCTTTGAATAGTAAACCATATGGTAACTTGTACTGGAAAAATTCTGTAAAACCTAGTTTTAATACACACATGTAAAATGTAGTTTTCTTGTTCAAGTTATCAATTTAAAAATATATATTTTATATTATATAGGGCACGATAAAAAAATTAGAGCATTAAAAAGTAGAATAAACTGTAATATTTGAAAAAAAAAAAATTGATAATTATCAATGAAACTCTAAATTTTTTTTAGATAAGCGTAAAAATTGTTTTTTATTTAAGGCACCAAAAAATCCTATACAAAGAGAGAATCCATGCCAAAGGAAAACCACCCAAATGAAATAAAAATGATTTTGAAGGGATCAAAAATCCTGTATAACTGAAATATAGGAGTCAAAGCACAACCAGAGACAAAGTGAAGCTTGGTCCCAGACCAAAAAATAAAACCGATAAATACAAGACCCAAACACCTACGAAAGGAAATAGATACAAAGGAAAAATTTCATCAAATAAGCATGTCAAACACACTTGACCTTCCTCCATGATCACCCTAATCCCTTAAAGTACAATCCTAACCAAACAATAAGGGTGGTTTACCCATGATGCTCACGTCTATGGGATCTTAACTTCATCTTAAGGGGAGAAGTAAGAGTCTTTCCTTTAATTTTTCTATTCACGATTTTAAAAAATTCCTTTCTCTTATAATTCATGTTTTCATTTTAATGGACAGGAAGTATAATTTCAAAGTTGTCCTTTCTACCACCAATTGAGTCCTTAAAGATTCATTTTTTAATGAAAACTAGAGGCCCACCCCAAAGCGAGTGGCTTCATCACTGTAGACTAAAGAAAACCAATCCTTCAACCCCCACAACATGAGGGGAATTATCATTCCCAACTCATAGTCCAATCTCACTTTCATCAGTTTCTAAATCTTTTGAGGAATAATCAAGAACACCTCGCACAATGAAAATACTCAGTTGAGAATCCTTCCACCAAGAAAATTTCCCATTCACCTTATGTTTCACACTCTTACATTTTGAAGAAAAGTTACCCAAGCCAAAAAACTCCTACATCTGAAGGGTAACACTTCATAGTCTAAAGGTTCAGAGCATATCCTATCCAAAACCCTTAGATCCATAGAATTTGATAGATCAAATAATGTAACTAGATCCATAAATATACGAGCATAGGTAGTATGAGTGAAAATTATATTTTTAGTATCAATATCCAAACATTTCACCAAGGATTTTCCAATCAAAATCAGGCTCTCCTCCCCTAACACTAAATTTCAGAACTACATTATTTGACATGTAAGGAAAACAACTCAAAAAACTTTAAGGTTTATTTAAAAGCCTTCATAAAAACATAGTTATATTTTACTAAGATAATTAATATAATATTTATTATATATTAGTCTTTCCAGGTTTATAATTCTCAGAGTTAATGTAAATTTCTGAAATATGTTACATAAAAAAGATCATGCTACAAATAAGAAAACAAGAACATTGTACAAAGAAAAATTAGAACATAGTACAACATTTTCCCATTTTTATAAGAAATGCTAGAACATTATTGTTTTATTTTTTATTTTCATTTGGAATGTGACGATATAAAATTATTGAACATCTTTATTTACCTAATTTTTTTCATATCCCACGATAGTACAACAATAAAACCATACTACACAATCACTTGTAAAAGGATAAATGTTTAAACACTACTTATTCATAACAAATGAGATATTTTAGAGAATTTTTTTTTGAGAATACCACAACATACAACTATACAAGCACATGGTAGTATTATATTGACAAAAAATAAGTATTCCAAATTAGAGAAACTCCATGATGAAATTTGAAATAAAACTAGTGAGAGATGGAGAATAAAAACTATGCAATTTTTTTTAAACTATATATATTTCATCATAGTTGCACATATGTATGGTGTTACTAAAGATGATTAATAATTTATATTAAATGATGTTATTGGAGGATCATATATAAACATGTTAATTTAATAAAACTAAATAGGCTACTAACTTCAAGTTCCTACTTGGGATCCCGATAAAAAAGGGAAGTTTTGGATCCTTTTCGACAGAATGAAAGTCTATTATTTCATTTGATCCATATTCCAAATCATCTTTTATTTGCTCTAATTTTTTGTGAGAAACAATTTATGCCATTGAAATCAATGGCATCAATTTTCCTTACCTTTAATTTTTGTTTTAATGATTGTAAGATAGGTTTGAGGAGACACTACCCCATGAAAATAAGTACCATTAGAGAAATAGATATTGCAATGAGGATCACATGTGGTTTCTTCTTCTAGTGGAATAGGGGGAAAACAAAAGCACAACCAAACAAAAAAAAGGTAAACATATAGCTAGCATATACTTTTCACTCCATCCCATGGGATATGTTATCCATTTTTATGACTCAGGTAAAAATAGACAACAAGGATGATTGAGAACGAAGCATTGGGTAGGGCAGTCAGAGAGGGATACAGGAGTTTCAAGGGCAAAAAACCATGTTTCAGGATCAGTTGTAGTGATTTAGGAAGAATTGGATTTATTTGAAGAATTTTTTCCTCTTCTTGGTCTTATGGAAATCAAGAGACTCAATCACATGAAAAAACAAGATCCATAAGTCCACATCAGGCCCATAATGTGAAAACATAGAAAAATGTAAAATTCAGCTGAAAAATTTAAATCATCGAGTATCTCAGCAAGCTCATCCAATGCAAAAGGTTCAGGGTGTGAGGAAAAGTTGGAATGAGCTATGCATGGTCAAAAAAACATGTTATGAGCTCATTCGATCTGAGTTGGGGTGAGATTGGCTTGCATTAAGTTAGGTCAATTAGGTGAATGCATCTCGCCATGAGGTGACTTAAATAGCACAACATAGGAAAAGTTTGATCGCACGGTGGGAGTGTAAAGTGGTGTTAGCTTACTAAACCAACTCGGTGATCTGATGCATTTCTCTATGATGATATGGAAGTAGGTGAAGGAAACATGCAACACCTTGCATAGTAGTCCAGGGAGATGTGCATGCATCATAGTTTCCCACACTTGACACACAAGGAAAGCTAACTCAGATGTCGGTGAGGTGAATGCATCGGGAGTTGGTGTCGGAGATCAATGACAAGAAAATACTGTGGGAAGAAACATTGGAGGGGTGATGAAAATGTCAAGTGGGATTTGATGACCATTTTTACACTTGTGTAAAAATGGTCAACTCAAAACTTTGTTACAATGGATAGCATTGGTGGAGTATACCTAAGCTAGGGGAGGTTCTTTCAGACAATATTGTTACTATTGAAATAATTAATGATTACATGAAATCTTCTGGTATGTGTGTTGTTACAAAACATAACAAATCACATAATCTGAAGTTTCATGTTATCTTCAAAAAAAGAATGAAAATCCCTGAAGGATAGTTGTGTTGTATTCATGAAGATACTGGAGGGTAGAATAGTGAAGTGTTAGGTTTTGGAGCAGTAATCATGGCTGTAGATTATAGAAATCATATTTCATGTTATTGGATGTCATAGGTATTCTTTAATGTTCTTTCCTTCATGATTAAGACATTAAATTACATTATTGAGTTGTTTAGTTCATCATATAATTCATACAGAAAGCTGAAATTTAGAAAAAAATACACAACTCTATTTTCAGAATTCAATGTTTTATTCATAAGGAATGTCAAATGTTCCCACACAATCTGTGGGATGTAACTGAAAACTAAAGTATAACTACAGAAATAAGAGGTACACATGCATGAAAGAGAAAATAGAGGATTATGAGTAAACCCATAATTTCCTTGGGGTTTCTCCTTTGGTTGATGCTTCTTCTTCTTCAGCTTGTTCCTTCTTCATCTTCATTACTGAAAGAACTTTACTTGAAAAGAAGAAAAGAGAAATATATCAATTAACAGATTAGGGTTAATCCATATTCCTATACTATCCAAATTCATGCATATGGATCTCTTAGCAATAGGAGATATAGATTACATGAAGATCAAACAACATATATGATTTTCTCGCTCAGAAAGAGAGAGAGAGAGAGAGGAAAAGAAAAACCATGGTTACAAGAGAGGCCAAAAAGCCTAAATATTTTATAACTATTTTCTTAAGTGTGTAGGTACAGGTTGCATCCAAAAAAAAATCATGTCTTACAGTGCTCACTATAGATAAATATTGCATTTCAATTACTCCTATCCTATGGTAGATGAAGCAGATAAATCATAAGTACATGTTGGAATGAAGCGAGAATGCAACTGAAATTTTGTCAACTATTTTAGAGATAGAAGAAGTTACAGTACATAACTAAACAAAGACTTGCAAATATAAGTACATGGTTTAGAATACAATTGAAAGGTGAAGCAGAACAATCAAAATTTAATGGTTGAAGTTAACTAGAAAAAGAAGATTACAACTGAAACAGAATGAGAAAGAGGTCTGAAAAAAATTTGACAGGGCTTCACCTTGAAAAATGGACATTTACAACTTTCCATCATGTTGTTTTTAACTAATACATGCTCTAAAAGTTGTAGATGAATAAAATAAGTGATACAGAAAGCTGAAAATCATACCATGATCAAGATAATAGTTATTATGTTTTAGTTTACAAAAACAAATCAAATTCAATAGAAAATTGACACACTCTCTATTTTGAATAAGGAAAGTACATCTATTATAGCTAAAATAGAAATAAAAGAAGGAAATATGGGAAAATTTGGACAGGGTTTCGCCATGTAAAATGGACTTTTAAAATTTTCCAGCATGCATATTAAAGCTTTAATAAAAGAAAATGCAGTATTTGAGAAAAATTGAAATGGAATGCACTTTCAGTCATCAAATTGAAGTACTTTGGAGCATTCATTATAGCTTAACAACTGAAGGAAGTAAAGTTTTAGACTAATCTTACAAAGTGTAGCCTTTCTATGAAGTTCGGCTTTAAATGAGGCAAGTATGAGTGCATAGATATGCTACCATAACAAAGAAGTACAACTTTTTAAAGCAAGGAATCAGATAAAGAAATCAAGTTCATCACAGTAAATCAATAGCAAATCTCAATTTACTAAACAATCATGTTTTACCAGCAAAATCAAATAGGTACAGTTTCAAGAACAAAAACATTGTTTGAACATGTTTAGAGTTAATGTTCAGTTGCAAGACTTAAGAAATTTGTTATGAATATACAAATAAAATAAGTAAAAAAATTCAGGAGATAGAAGATCAGATGACTTTGATACACTTGTCCAAGAAACAAAGGTCCAGGGTGAATTAAGCAAGGAAGATCCAAAAGGAAACAACTCAAGAAGAAGAAAAGATAGTAGAAAAGGCATATATAGTTTTAGGACACAAAATCTTCATCTCTAAGCAAAATAATAGAGGAATTCCTAGATCTGGGTTGTTTAAAGGCAAGAATACAATCTCATACAAAGGAAAGTAAAGGAAACTATCAATTGAAACCATTGTTACAGTTCTGAATGATAGGTAAAATAAAATTCCATATTTCAACAGAGCTCCAGAATAGACAAATTGTATAAATGATTAAATTCAGGAAAAAAACCCTCAACTACGGTGTATACAAGTTGAACATAAGGATCCAAAATAGGGAATAATTGAGTTTAGAATATAAAAGAAATACTATAGATGAAATCTAATTAGTAAAGATTATCTATTGAAGAGCTCAATTCTCCAAGAGGGTCCAACATCAAGTTCGATAATAATAGTCTCAACTTGCACTGAAGCATGATACGATAACATTCACACCTCTACTTTTCTATTAACATCATTTATCACTTCAAGTTTAAATTTCAAAGATATAAGGGAGTTTTATAATTTCAAAGTAAAAAGTATATTTTTGGCTCTAAATATTCACAAGATTAGGAAATAGATCAAAATAAACACGCATTTCATTATAATCCTTAAAAGAACAGATTATAGAATCGAGAAATAATGAAGAATTCTAAACATCCACATCAATAAGCCTTTAGGTCTAATCAGTTCAGAGAAAAATGACTACCCTCTAGCATTCAGATCACAAACTCAGACATAAAAATTTGAATGAAAATTACATGCACATCCAGACTAAAGAGAGTTTCAAAGTTTTTCTTTCAGAAGTCAACATTCCAAATCGGAAAGCTTGAGTGTAAGGGTGGTGTCTACCAGGAAACATCACATAGCTCCATAGAAGGAAGAGAACTATAAAAATGTTCCCAAATCTTGCTTAGAAAAAATGAACTGAGCTCAGAAAAAACAAAAATGACGACCACAATGCTCCACTTCGAAATCTTAGGTTAAAGAAATTAGATACTTCATATATACACAAAGCTAAAAGTTGAAGATAATGGTGGAAAATACCCACAACTACCCAGAAACATCGAACAGAAGAAAACTTACTAAATGTAGTTGCAACCGAGCACAGGAAACCATTAATGCAAAGGGACCGAGCTCGAAATATTTTCAACAATGGCATCAAATTTTTTTTTCCAAGGCTTCACCCACAGACGAAAAATCCAAATGAAGTGATCATTAGGTTCAATTTACTCATTACCATGTAAACTCGATAGTTGAGTCAACAGAACTCAACCACAATTGAAGCATCAACGATCAAAAATCAAACCATGCCAGATCAATGTCTTCAAAATGATCCCCAAAATTCAAAGCAAACCACCATGATCAGGAGGCCACTAGCCATATTAATTACAGGGTTAAAACCCTAATCCCAGGTTCAAGAGTGATGACAAAAGATTAAAAGGATAGAGATCAACGATTGAAAAAAGATCAACAATATTAAAAGTAAACTACGATGATCAGGATGTCACTAGACGCATTAAATTCTAAAGTTAGTTTCCCTAATCATGGGTCAAAGATCAATGGCCACTATTTAAAAGGACACCAGATCAATGATCAGAAATCGATCACCAATATCAAAGCAACCTCTACCTTAGTTAGTCATGTCTTCGACCAAGTATTGGAGGGGTGATTAATTTTCATGAGGGGACCAACGCTTATTATATTAAAATTATTTGCATTTTCATAGAGAGATTATAGTCCAAGCTTGAATATACCAAAAGTGTCTACCAAATCATGTTATGTAATGATCAACTGAAAAGGTAAGGTTACAAATATGGTCTATGTTGAATAAAATCAGAAGGGGGCCAACAACTATACATGCTCACAATGATAACCAAGACCAAAAGGTGGAAGACTACGATATAGCATGTGTTATCAAATGGTGGCCGAATTGCATTTTTTGCATTGACCTTGTATAAGGTCTAAATCATGTAATATGCTATCCAAACCAATAATCAAAGAAAAAATATCTTAATACATACATAATTACCTTGTAATCATCAAATGGTGAACTGAAAAATTGATCCCCACTATTGGAGGGGTTGGAGATGATTTTTAGTATGATATCTATGTGCCACTAGAAGACAAGGAATGTCAACATCAAAACTTGTGCTTGGAGGTGGTCCCCATCAAGTAGAAATGTAATTAATTTTGCTCACTCAAATAGAGAAGATTTTTATTTCCTTCACAGTAGGACAGATTAGTAAAAGGATAAAAATTGCATGCACTAAGAGGAGACTTTCTCATCAAGAAAGATTTACTATTAGAAAATTATTCACCCATGATTTTCTTGAAAATAAAATAGTCGACCACAGTTTGATTGTATGTAATCAAAGGCTATTAATGCCTCTTTTTATTAGTTTCCTTTATTTTATTCCTTTATTTATTATTAAATAAAGGATAAAAATAGAATGCATGAGCGACTACAACCTTAGTCTATTTTCAAGAAGGGTGGTGAATTAATTTTGATATATATTGTGTGCCTTGGAAAATAAAAAAGGAGGAATTTTTAGATACAGGAGTGTTGAAGTAGTTTTTGCCAATTTTTCCCTTTGAATGTGAAGTATTTTTCTCCCTTTCCAATTATTTATAGTCCTACGTATGTTTCCATTAATCTTATGAATGTTGAATTCCATGATTAATCATCTTACCCTTTTGTAAATTTAGTAATTTATGCATGATATTAATGAGTATGTGTAACTTAACATCACTACTATGATTCTATTCTTCAATACATCAAAGTTCTTACCCTTAATTATCTTCAAAAAATTGTTGGTCTGTGCATCAAAAATTCATTCCATATCAATTGGACATGTACTTAGTAAAAGACCTCATATAAGTTTCGTGTATCACCTAAGTTTAATTTCATTTTTTTAAGTCATCTTTTACCCTTAAACCCCAGAAAATCAATTTAGGATACATTAATAAACAATCTACCTTAATACCAAAGACTCACCTCAAAATAGGTATACCCACAGACTTGAGGTGTTTCCATTGTATCTACGAAAGAGAGAGATAAAATTTGCAATCTTAGAACACCTACAACCATCCCTCTACATGGTGCAATTTCACGAGATAAATGTTTTTGGCATGCCTAATGGGACAACAAATCAGATCTGCATGCAAGTTACAATTATTTACAACATATCTATGGCAAATTTATAGCAGATAAAAGTTACTTTTGGGACAAAAAGATGCAGAAATCTATTCTTAAGATTTAAAGATCTATTTGGTGACTCCGTAAAGCTGACTTTAGACCAGTATTGCAGCATGTTCTATGCCTAAAATTACTACAAGATCATCTGTAAGAGCAATTACTTCTGATTTTATTACTTTATCTTTGAATCCTTCAAGAAGGAGAAGAGTTGGTAATACTTTACCTTATAATAGGCCTAGTCTTGATAACACTCCTAATATTCCTTCAGCATGTATCAATTTCTCTATTAAGATCTCAATTTTTCAAATGGCTATTCAGCCACCTAGGAATTTTTTGACCTTTACTAATGGAAGCCCATTAGTAATACTAGTTTATCATGACATCCCTAATGCTGCCATGAAAAGTTTCCCATAAGTCACTGGTGAAAATCATGTTACACCTAGAGAGCACATTAAAGATGGTGTGTCCTTATGTGTAGTTCATAATATCACTCATGAAAATGTAGCTATGAGAATTTTAGCTACATCCCTTAAAGGAAAATCCTTGTAATGGTATAGAAATTTAGAGATTACATGCATAAGAACTTGGGATGATTTAGGTGGTAAATTACTGAAACAATTTCAAGATAATTCAGATAATTTATCTCTCATAGAACAATTGTTTACCATTAAAAGACCTCCTAATGAATTTATGTCTAGTTTCAACATCCGTTTTTTTAGAACATGGGAAAGAATTCCTACAAGTGTCAAGCCTCAAGCTGATCATGCTTTTCTTTATTATCTTAGAGCATTAAACAATGATATTTCAACTATGATTCAGTCTATAGGAGGAGAGACTCTCCCCACAACCTATGATATCACCTTTCGAGCTGAAAATAGTCTTATTCAAGCTGGCAAGCTAGCTCCAAGGCATTTAATGCCTTTTCTGGTAGATTTAGCACATATCCCATGGCCTATCATGATTATAGAACCTATTTTTATAGCCCCATCAGATGACATATTTAAATATTTGTAGACTATTGGGAACAAGATGACTTTAATTGAAAATAGGCTTGCATTGCCTAGCAGACCTTATCAAGCTCCTTATCAAAAAAATAGGCAACCTTATCAGCAAAATTAGTTTGACCCAATGGCTGTTAGTTCATGTAACACTTTAGTTCTAGTTAATATGAGGATACAGAAGAGTGGTGTCAACCTTGTAATTAACCTCATTCACCACCTCCAAGTTTCCCCAAATGATTTTTAGAACATAAGTCTTGTAGCACAACCTCAATATGAGAAATTATCATGCCTAAAATGGAGGGTGGGAAGTAAAATACTCAGGTTCAAAAGGCACCTGAATAGAACTTAGTAAGTTACAGTGAGGATGATTTCATAAGTTCAGAGGACTGACTCATGGCAGTTCAGGAAAAAGTTGCAGAAGTAAGTAAAAAAAAACAAAATAGGCCTCTTATGCCCACAGTCACTGATAAAATAGACAAACTATAGGCCCAAAACTGATCAATAACAATGTTGTTGTTCCATAAAAGAAAAATAGGTCAGGTATGTCTAAGGTAGTAAAGAGAAACAAAAACAGCTATAACTTGATCTAAGAAGGTTATTTATACCTCAGATTTCAAAAGCAGCTGAAGCAAAAATCTGTTTTTGCCAAAGCCTATGCTAAAACAGTACAATGTGTCTCTAAAACTATTGCTTCTTTTAACGTTGTTGATGTAATGAAAAATCATAACGTTAATATGTAAATGTGGGAAACTTTAAGTATTCCAGGACAATAAGATTTACTATCTTATGAACTTGTTAAGCTACAATTTTTTTCTAAAACAACAGAAAAGGAAGTTCAGAAAGCAGACATGGTCCTTAGAACGTTGGAACAATACTGCATCAAAGAGGTTAAATCGATGGTTCAAAAAGTTGTAAATTCTCATGAAATCAAGAATCCCACCACCATTTTATTTTTCTTTGATTATTGGAGAACATTTTATTCATAACTGTATAGTGCACATCGGTGCACGTAGCACGGTTATGCCAAAAGTAATTATAGAAAAAATAGGTCTGTAGTATGAACCTACAGAAAAGAGTGTTTTACAACTTCATGGAACTGCAACAAATGCAGTTGGTGTCAGAAAAAATCTAGAGGTAACATTACATGCTTGCCCAAATGTTTCCATTTTGCAAGATATTACTGTTGTAGATTTACCTCCTTACTTTGCCATATGCTTATCAAGAGATTTCACAGAAAAAATAGCAGGTTATATCTCTTCAGATTGGTCCTTATTTTTTGCTACACATAATGGGACCAAACTTACTATCAATTCAAAACCATTGACCAGATTTCACATTGAGCTTCACACTTCTAATGCAGTAGCTAATTATGCAACCTTAGATCAACCTAAATTTAATAATAAAACTCACGTTTCGGAATTAGATGGTGTTTCTAACATGTTTATAGATGAAAATACAATTGAAGAACATGCTCATGATCCTCTTAAAAAAGTTAAAGAACGTTTTTTTGGTGTGTATTGTTTGCATGAAGAAAACACACAAATTCTCTTGCTGTCCAAAATAGAAAATGTAGTAGATGGGATTTGGAAGCTTCATTTCGATGGAACTAAGAACAAGAAAGGACAAGGAACAAGTTTGATACTCACTTCCCTAACAAACGAAAGATATTTCTCTTCTTTGAGTCTCTAGTTTTCATGCACTTGTAACGGGGTTTAATACGAAGCATTAATTCATGGCTTACTTTAGGCTAGAAAGAGAGGTATTAGCATGCTACAAATCTTTGGTGATTCTGAGTTGGTTATGAATCAAGTAAGAAATTTTAATGTTTGTAAAAATCCATTAATGAAGTCTTACAGACATAGAGTTTCAGACTTAATGGAAGATTTCGAAGCTAGTAATATCCAATCCATTCCTAGAAGAGAAAATAAGCGTGTAGATAGACTTGTAGTAATTGGTGCTAGTTTCGAAGTGCTGGAATAGTTTGAACATAGCAAAATGTAACCTCATATAAAGATGGCATGACCTGAAAGGGTTTAAGGCTAGTTTAGTACAACATACTATTGAATGACAACAAAAATCCAAGTCAGTTAGTAAAAAACAGTGACCTATAAATCTGAAAATAGATCCTCTAATGAGAAAAGAATTATCTAAGTTGATTGAATCGAGTATTATCTTTCTAGTTAAGCATTCAAGTTGGGTAGCCAATCTTGTTCTAGTTTGGAAAAAGAATGGATAAATCAGATTATGTGTGGATTTTTGTGATCTTAACAAAGCTTCATTAAAAGATCATTACCCACTTCCAAATATGGATCAGATTTTAAGAATAGTTTCTAGTTTAGATAGACTATCTCTTCTAGATGGTTATTCTACTTAGATACAATCAAATTTTAGTCTGAGAATAAGATAGGTACAAAACAACTTTCACCACTAAGTGGGGTAGTTATGCTTACAAAAGAATGCATTTTGGCCTTTCAAATGCTAGTGGAAAATTTCAACATACAATAGACATGGCTTTTTGCAGCTTGTTAAATAAATGCATCCTTGTGTATTTAGATGATGTTACTGTATTTTAACAAAATTCATATGAGCATCTGTTATGTTTGTGGAGCCTATTTGCATGTTAGAATGTGGTACATCTTATATGTGTTACACTCAGGTATTTTTACGGCGGTCCCACTCACCGGTGAGCGGGTCAAGGGAGTTCGGGGACGAAGCCCCTGAAGCAAATTTTCATGGGTGGTTTATTAACCCATGGGTAATGGGTAACCATTACGGGCTGTTTTGGGCCCATGGTTTTTTCAGTCTTTTGTCCATTGTTTTGATACCCATGGTTTTTTCCCTTGGTTTTGATACCCACGGTTTTATATCAAAATACTTAAGCATTTGTCTATTTATATGGTCTTATGCATATGATAGATGTACAAGTAAATGTATTGCAGACGTGTTTTGAATTCAGGTGTAAATTCTGTAGAGTTTGTTGACCATAGCTCTAAAAAAATCTGGTTATTGTATTGAGAGAGTGGAGGCTTGTAATAAAATATGAGCAAGTGATTCTTGGTGGACATAGCCCATATTGGGTGAACCACGTTAAATCTTGTCTCTTTGTGCTGTGTTATTTATTCTGCACTTTTATTTGAGATCTGTAATATTTTCTGCATATTACTTTCTACTGTTGCGATTCCATAAGGGATTATTCTTCATATTTTATCTCTTATTCTCTAAATTGGTATCAGAGCCTGGTTTGGTTTGCTAAAGTGTTGAGTCACAGGGAAAGTTTTTAGCTTGAGTGGGAGCTATGGTAGATGAACGAAGATCTAAGGTTGATAAATTTAATGGGAAGAATTCCAGTCTTTGGAAGATGCAAATGGAAGATCACCTTTATCAAAATGATTTTTATACTCCGTTGTTTGAGAAGGTGAACAAACCCTCAAGTATGATAGATGTGGAATGGGATTTGCTAGATAGGAAGGAACTTGGGAAAATCCAGCTATGTCTTGCATCTTCATTATTATTTAATGTTTCAAAGGAAAAGACTAAAAAAGATGTAATGGATGCATTAGGGAAGTTGTATGAAAAACCCTCTGCCTCTAACAAGATATTTTTACTAAAAAAGTTGTTTAATATGAAGATATCTGAGAATAGTTCAGTAGAAGATCATTTTAATGATTTCAATACAGTTGTGAATATGCTAGCTTTACTTACAATAGAATTTGATGAAGAAGTTAGGGCTTTATTAAATCTATGCTCTTTACCTGAGAGTTGGACAATGGAAACTAGAGGGAGCATATTTTACAATAGAATTATTTGACAATGGAAACTAGAGGGAGACAAAAGAATAGAGGAAACCATGGGAAATCAAAATATCGGGCAAGGTCAAAATCCAAGAACAAGATTGTATGCTGGAATTGTGGAAAGCCTAGGCATGCAAAGAAGGACTGTTGGGAGCTTCAGGATAAGAAGAAACAATAGGAAGAAAACAAGTAGGCAAATGTGGCATTGGGTAATGTATGTTAGGATGCTTTGATTCTTTCTTTGCATAATATTACTGAATCTTGGGTTTTATATTCAGGGGCTTCTTTTCATGTTACTCCACATAGGCATTATTTTGTTGATTATGTTCAAGGGGATTTTGGGCATGTTTTTCTTGGTGATGATGAGCCTTGCAGTATAGTTGGAAAAGGTTCTGTTCAGGTTAAGATGCAGAATAGGAATACATGGATATTTAAGGATGTCAGACATGTGCCTACATTAAGGAGAAATTTGATATCGGCGGGGCAATTGGGAAGTGATGGTTGTACTGTGATATTTATAGCTAACTCTTAGAAGGTTACTAAAGGTACTCTTGTGGTGGCAAGAGATAAGAAGGTTGGAACCTTGTATTTAACCACTGATAGTAATAATGATTGTAATCTTGTGGCTTCAGATGCAGATGCAACCTTATGGCACTATAGGCTCGGTCATATGAGCCATAAGGGCATGGACATCATAAAGAAGAATTTTCCTGGATATACAGAAACAGGTTTGAAGTTTTGTGAGGACTGCATATATGGGAAACAGAAGCGAGTAAGGTTTCTCAAGGTTGGAACTACAAAGAAAGAGAGTAAGTTAGAGCTGGTACATTCTGATGTGTAGGGGCCAGCTCAGGTATTATCTCTTGGGGGTTCAAGTTATTATGTTACTTTTATTGATGATGCAACAACGCAAGTTTGGGTTTATTGTATTAGAAACAAATCTTATGTATTTGACACTTTTGTTAAATGGAAAGCCTTGGTAGAGAATGAAACAGGTCTTAAGCTTAAATGTCTCAGATTAGATAATTTAGGGGAGTATTGCAGTAATCAATTTAATGATTACTGTTCTAATAATGGAATCTACAGGAAAAAGATGGTTCCAGGAACTCCGCAGCAGAATGGGGTATCAGAAAGGATGAACAAAACAATAATGGAACATACTAGGAGCATGAGGTTACATGCAAGACTACCTTTTTCTTTTTGGGCGGAAGTGGTGAGCACAACAGTGTACTTGATAAACAAAGGACCCTCAAGTGCCTTAGATGGAAGCATACCTGAGGAGGCTTGGTATGGTAAGAAATTTGATGATTCATTTCTTAGAGTCTTTAGCTGTGAGGTTTTTTTTCATATAGACGAGGATGATAGGACCAAGCTAGAGGATAAATCAGAAAAATGTACTTGTTGTCACTGAATCACAGCACCCCTGGATGTTGATCAGATTTCTAGTTTGATCACTCTAGGCACCCAGTGTGATTGGATAACATGGGTACTATCTCCAAGTTCTGGAACTTGCTACTTGAGATAGACCTCCAGAGAAAGCTGGTTCTTACTCCTAAACTACTTGCCACAATCTACTCTAATGCAGGAGAAACTAGCTATTCTAATCTAAAATTCCAAGGGACCAGAGAGAGAGAATGCATAAAATGAAAGCCTACACTAAAGCAGTGATACACCAGAAAAGGAGGGTGTGAGAGTAATCTCCAAATGTGTGAAATACAGAGGCAAAGTGCACACTAGAAGAGGTGATGACAGTTCTCCATAATCTAGCAAAAAATGCATCCACAACAATATTTCAAGCATACACAATGATGATAGATCCCTGCAAGAACACAATAATAGACACAATATTCTTATAGAAAGATTAAAGGGGCAAGAAGAATGCAAGAAAACACATCAGGGGAAGATACATCCACAAACTGATATTTTATTGCTTCATGGTATGCACAGTTCAGTCTATTACAAGATAAGGGCCTAGATCACCATGCAAGGAGTCCACTACAAGGGCCTGTAACACATTGGCTTCACAAGGCAATTTTGGCAGAGCTTTGCTTCCCAAAAACTCTCTCCTTTACAATGAGCCCAACACTCCAATTTATAGAAAAATGAGAAGGGAAAGAGAAGGGAAAATGGAAATCCCGAAATCTGTCCTTCAACCACCTATAATAGGCATTAAATTGAGTGAAATTATTTCACATTACTTGCAAAAGGCTCCCCATACTGTCCCATGTGCTGCAGCAGAGAAAGAACGATGACCATGCCTCTTAATTGCACTCCCAGCTACCAAATAAAACACTGTTCTGAACCCGCCCACGTTTTCTTAAAAATATTAATTAATTCTTGATAAAATCCAGAATTTGTTTATTTTTGTGCATCAGTCTTGGAACCACGATTCCAATGGTACCAATTTTGTGCAATTTCGTTGAGAAATGCAAAAGTTATGGCCTTCTGAGTGCGGGTAGCTATTTTGGGTATGGTAGGCGTTTTCTGTCATTTGATGGGAATGAACATTAACTGACTGGACCCGAATATTTTTATCTTAATTAAATATATATACCCTCATTAAATATGTTTTTTTTGGCGTAGACGACATCGTGCTCATTCCAGAAAGTCCAATTTTGTGAAAATCGAAGCTCGGAGTCAAAAGTTATGGCAGTTTGAAGTTTCCGGACCAAATGTTAACTTTTCTTCTTCTCCTTCGGCCGCTTTGGATTTTCACATCCCACGCATCCCTCTGTCCCATTTAGCACAGTGCTGAAATTTCCCATTTCAGCTGAACTGGCCGGTTCACGTACTCGCGGCCCAGATGTCCCATTTGCTTTCGGATTGTTTGGGACAATTTTTCTCGATTCGCCCGGTTCAGCCGGTTCGCGTCCTTTTGTCCCACGCATCCCTGACTGAAAGTTCTCATTTAGGCTGATCCGGCTGGTTCAAGTGCTTCTAGACAGCGTATCTCAGACTTCCTGTTTCAACAGTTAGTCAAATTTTTCAAAATTTTCAAATTTTCAGCCAGTTCGGATTTCTGTGTCCCGCGTCTCCCTTTGGCCCGAATGTCCCAAATGCTGCGTGGACCACCTGGTGGCCTTTCGGCTGGTTCACTTCCAGATGTCCCTCATGTCCTGACTATTGCAAGGACCAGGACTTAGCCATTTTTCATGATTTTTTCTTGCCTGAGCTTTTTTTTGCAATTTTTTCACATTTCCTCAGAACTTGCTCTCTTCTTCTTGGACAGGGGAGTTAGAAAAAATATGAGGGGACCCTAGAAACATGATTTTTTGTTCGGACTCAATATAATTGCTTGGGACTAAAGAATTTGATGCATGTTATCAAAATTACCTTGAGGGGTGAATTTTGGATAACAGTACTTTCATTGGTTATGGTGGTGATGACTTTGGATAAAAATGTTGGAGTATTAAGGAAAAGAAAATCATTCGATCTAGGCATGTGGTCTTTAATGAGAAAGTCATGTATAAGCAGCAGTTGTAGGAAAATAGGGAAGAATCCAAGAAAGAATATGCAGTGGTAGAGGATCTTTGGGATGGGAAAGTGACACATGAATCAATTCAGGATCCCCCTCAACATGAACCCCAAACTCCTATATTGAGGAGGTCTTCTAGGGTAAGAAGAGAACCTGAACGTTTTTCTCCTTCTCTTTATTATTTATTACTCACTGATAGTGGAGGGCCAGAGACCTTTGATGAAGCAATGCAGGTAGATGTCAGGAATAAGTGGGAGCAAGCCATGGATGAGGAGCATCAGGCTCTCATGGAGAACTAGACATGGGATTTGGTGAAGCTACCCGAAGGTAAAAGAGCATTACAGAACAAGTAGGTGTTCAAAGTCAAAGACGAAGAAGGAGGAAAGAAAAGATATAAGGCCGAGTTGGTGGTTAAGGGGTTTGCACAGAAATAAGGTATAGATTTTGATGAGATTTTTTCTCCTGTAGTAAAAATGACTTCTATTAGAACTATTCTAGGAATAGTTGCAGTAGAAGACTTACACTTAGAACAGCTTGATGTAAAGACTTTATTTCTCCATGGTGATTTGGAGGAGGAACTATATATGCAGCAACCAGAGGGCTATGAGGTCAAAGGTAAAGAGGAGATGGTTTGCAAACTGAAGAAAATCTTGTATGGCCTAAAATAAGCTCCACATCAATGGTATAAGAAGTTTGATAGCTTCATGATGGAGCAAGGTTATATCAGATGCCATTCTGACCATTATGTGTATACAAAGAAATTTGAGGATGGAAGTTACATTATCCTGTGTTTGTATGTTGATGACATGTTGGTTATAGGTAAAAACATGTAGGAAATAAAAGTACTCAAGAAGTAGCTAAGTGAATCCTCTACTATGAAGGATTTGGGTGCAGCCAAACAAATCCTTGGTATGAGGATATCTCGGGATAGGAAGGAATGGAAGCTGACTTTATCTTAGGAAGAGTACATTAAGAAGGTCTTGGAGAGGTTTAATATGAAGGATGCTAAACTGGTTGGGACTCCTTTAGCAGGCCACTTCAAGTTATCAAAGGAGCAATGTCCCAAGATAGAGCAGGAAAGAAACCAGATGTCAAAGGTACCTTACTCATCAGCAGTTGGCAGTTTGATGTATTCTATGGTGTGCACTACACCTGATATTGCCCATGTAGTGGGATATGTGAGTAGATTTATGAGTGATCCAGGTAAAGAGCATTAGCAAGCAGTAAAGTGGATCCTTTGGTATTTGAGAGGGACCATGGGGACAGTTTTGTGCTACAGTGGATCAGACATCACTTTACGTGGTTATGTAGATTCATACATGGCTAGAGATGTAGACAGCAGGAGGAGCAAAACAGGTTATATTTACACTGTAGGTGGGACAGTAGTGAGCTAGATTTCATGACTACAGAAGCTAGTGGCTTTGTCAACCACGGAGGCTAAGTATGTTGCTGCCACAGAGGCAAGCAAAGAGATGATTTGGCTACAACAATTTCTTGAGGAGTTGGGGCATAAGCAGGAGGAATGTAAGCTATATAGTGATAGTTAGAGTGCTATACACCTAGCTAAGAACTCTGATTTGCACTCCAGGACGAAGCATATACAGTTGAGATATCAATTCTTTAGGACATCTTTGGAGGAAGATAAGTTGAAGTTGGAGAAGATTCATACCAGTCAGAATCCTGTAGACATGATGACCAAGGTAGTCACAAGGGATAAACTAAAGCTATGTTCAGCTTGCTCAGTGGAAACCAGTCTCAAAGTTGGAGATTGTTATGTTTGTGGAGCCTATTTCCATGTTAGAATGTGGTAAACCTTCTATGTGTTACACTCGGGTATTTTTAGGGCGGTCCCACTCGCCGGTGAGCGGGTCAAGGGGGTTTGGGGGCGAAGCCCCTAAAGAAAATTTTCATGGGTGGTTTATTAGCCCATGGGTAATGGGTAACCGTTATGGGCTATTTTTGGGCCCATGCTTTTTTCGGTCTTTTTCCCATTGTTTTGATACCCACTGTTTTGTATCAAACTACTTAAGCAGTTGTCTATTTATATAGTCTTATGCATATGATAGATGTACAAGTAAATGTATTGTAGATGTGTTTTGAATTCGGGTGTGAATTCTGTAGAGTTTTTTGAGCATAGCTCCAAATGGATCTAGGTATTGTATTGAGAGAGTGGAGACTTGTAATAAAATCTGAGCAAGTGATTCTTGGTGGACGTAACCCAAATTGGGTGAACCATGTTAAATCTTGTCTCTCTGTGTTGTGTTATTTATTCTTAACTTTTATTTGAGATCTTTAATATTTTTTGCATATTAGTTTCTACTGTTGCGATTCCATAAGAGATTGTTCTGCATATTTTGTCCTTTCAAATGCTGGTGGAAAATTTCAACATACAATGGACATGGCTTTTCACAGCTTGTTAAATAAATGCATCCTTGTTTATTTAGATGATGTTACTGTATTTTAAAAAAATTCATATGAGAATCTAATACATGTAAGGCATACTTTTCATTTATGCAGAGAGTTTGGAATGTATTTGAATCCCAAAAAGTTTATCTTTTCGGCACATCAAGGTAAATTACTTCGTCATATTGTTTCTAAGAAAGGTTTGGAAATTGATCCTTTTAGGATCAAAGCCATATCACAGCTATCATTGCCTCATCATAAGAAGGCATTACAGATTTTTCTTGGAAAAAACAACTTTGTAAGAAGATTTGTTCCAGAGTTTGTAGCATTAGTGAAACCATTGACAACTATGTTAAAGAAAGAGAAAACTTTCTCTTGGACCAGTGAAGGGAGAGAAGGGTTTGAAGCAATTAAAAAATCCATCTCTCAAGATCCCACTCTTTTAAATCCAAATTTTTGTAAGGATTTTACAATGTATGCACTTGCAGGAACTGAAACAATCTCCACCATATTAACTTAAGTTAATGACTAAAATAGAGAACAACCAATTGCTTTCTTTGGATAGAGCTTACATGATTACGAAACAAGGTAGACATTTCATGAAAAACAAGTACTTTCAGTAGTTAGAGGACTAATTAATTTTAAATACATGTTTTCAAACAACAAAATTAATGTTCTTGTTTCTCATCCAAGTATGAAAGCTTTCTTGTTAAATAAAGAATTGAATGAGAAAATAGCAGGATGAATAATGAAGGTCATGGAGTATGATGTTGATATCTGAGTTGCGAAGAAAATTAGAGGTAAAGGTTTGTGTGAACACCTAATTGCTAATATGAAAAAACAAAAAGTTGCAAAACTAGAAGATTCAAAACAACATGCTGAAATTATGTATCAACAATCAAACATCATGCTTCATCAAGAAAATCAGCAACCTGAACTTGCTCAAGAAGTTCAAGAATCAAGATGGATGATTGATTTAGTTAACTATCTACAACATGGCACCTATCTGAAAGGTATGGACAAGAATAAATGAAGGTATTTCAGATTACAAGTTGTACCCTATGTTTTTTATTGATGGTGTTTTATTCAAAAAAGATATAAATGGAATCTTGTTGCGATGTTTTGACTATGATAAAATTCAGTAATTATTATCATAATTCCATGAAGGACATATAGGAGGTATTTTTTCAACACGTACCTCAACCTAAAACATTATGAAAGCTGGTTACTTTTGGCCCAACATATTTAAGGACTGTTTTGAATGGAGTAGAAAGTGTAAGAAATGTGCTTTCTTTGTTGGAAAATAATGTTTATTTTCACTTCCCTTACAGCCTATTTCAGTTGACCAACCTTTTATGTAGTGGGGCCTTGAATTTATTGGCTTGATAAACCCACCTTTGTTGCAAGGAGAAAAGTGGATTTTGACTACTACAAGTTACTTTACACGCTGGACTAAAGCAATAGCCTTGAAATATGCTAATGAAACTTTGATACTATCGTTTTATGAAGGTATAGATTACAAATTTGGGGTTCCAACAAGTATCATATCAGATAATGATTTAGCATTTCTTGGTGCAAAGGTAACAGATTGGGCTATCAACCATGTAATTTATCTAATTTCTTCATCTAATTATTACACATAAGGTAATGGGTTAGCTAAAATTTCTAATGAGAATCTTTTAACAATCATCAGAAGAACACTCAAAGATACCAGAGAGCTTGGCATTTAATGTTGAATTTAACACTTTGGGCTGATAGAGTGACTCCTAAAAGATTAGTTGGCAATTCACCATACAATCTTTTCTACGGAAGAGAAGCAAGAATGCCTATTTCAGTTGAGTTATCCACATTAGATTTCCTGCATCAAATGGAGTTGCTTGAGAATTAACCATTACAGGTTCGTTATGTAGAATTAATGGAATTACAAAAACTAAGATACAAAGCTCATGTAAACATGGAAAAGAATCAAAAACAAATGAAGAAGAATTTGTATAAGAAAGCCAAATTGAAAATCTGTAATGAAGGATATATTGTGTTAAAGTGGGATCTTGATTGTGCAAAGCTAGGAAGATACTTGAAGTTTGATACAATCTGGAGTGGTCCTTACATAATTTCAGCTTGCAAAAAACACAATGCTTTTCATCTCTCGAGGCTGAATGGAGAGTAACTTCCCATTCCAGTGAATGGTTTTTTTCTCAAACATAGTTATTGAAAATCCTACAATGTCTATTTAGAGTAGGATTTCCCTTCAATAAGTACAGTTCTTACACATTGCAATGTTTTTCAATTCAATAAGTACATTCATACACGTGATCTAGTTTACCAGACACTTTTCCATTTTTAGTTCATTTTGGAAGGGTTCAACCTTCCGAAAGGAATATTTTGGTTACATGCTTTAGACTCCATGCCTAATGGACAAGAGAAAGGCACTACAGCTAGTAGGTAGCTTTCCTCGTAGGATTGCCAGAAATGTTGACTATTTTTACACTCATGCAAAAATGGTCAACTCCAAACTTCATTACGATGGATAGTATTGGTCGAGTATACCTAAGCTAGGGGAGGTTCTTTCAGACAATATTGTTACTATTGAATTAATTAATGATTACATGAAATTTGCAGCTATGTGTGTTTTTATAAAACATAACATCTCACATAGTCTCCAATTTAATGCTATATTTAGTAAAAGAACACAAAGACCCAAAGGATAGTTGTGTTGTCTTGATGAAGACACCAGAAGGCATAATAGATAATAAGTGTTAGGTTTTGGAGCAGCAATCATGAATGCAGATTATAGAAATCATATTTCATTACTAGATGTTACAGGTATTATTTAATGTTCTTTCCTTCATGATTAAGACATTTAATTATATTACTGAGTTTTTTAGTTCATCATAAAATTCATACAGAAAATGGAAATGCAAAAAGAAATACAAAACTCAATTTTCAAAATTCAATGTTTTATTCATAAGGAATGTCAAATGTTTCTGTTAGTGCAAAATCACAGCACCACTGAATGGCCTTGGATTTGAAATGGGGAAATCAGTGTGATTGCACAACATTGGACCATCTCTAAATTTGTGGGACTTACAAAATATGAGATGGACCTCCAAATAAGGATGGTTCCTTCTTTCTAATCTACCTGCCACAAGCTACTCCAGTGCAACAAAAACTAATCTATCCTAATGTAACCATTCTAAGGAGATGGGGAGAGAGAGAGGGTGAACGAGAGCCTACACTAAGTGTCTGATCACAAATCCAAACTGCCTGAAGTGGAGAGAGGTGAAAAATGGAGCAGGTGGACAAGATGTACCACAAACTAAAGATGAAGTTCACATGGAACACGACTTCAAAACCCATTAAGCACAGCTCCCAGAACTTGCAATAAAAATCAAAGTATGCACAGTATACCCTGCAATGATGAGAGGTTAGAAGAGACATTAAAATAACAAATGCATCAGGAAACATATTATATTGCTCCAAAAGTCACACGGTACATCATCAATGGACAAGGGACAAGAAAATGTCATTATAGAGTCATGAAAGGAGGCTTAGACTCCACGTTCTACCCTAAGGAATTAAGACAGAGGGGGGAAAAATAAAAACAATGACCAATCCTTTGAATATGCCCCTCCTTTACAATATATAGAAGAATGGGAGAGAAAGATAGAGGGAAAATTCAAATCCTACTTCAACCACCTTGAGATATGTATTGAATTCCACTTGCCATAATGAAGAGTCTCACTGTAACATATATGCCCTGTCATTTTCCCTTACTGGGAAAGAAAGAGGCCCATTATTCATCATGGAAGTAGGTGAGAGACTTGATAGCCCCCGAAATTAGCGGGCGAAACATTAATGGAGGTAGGTGAGAAGCTAGCACTGAGATCTTTATAAAAATTCCTCTCATACCCAAATATGAGTTTTGAGTTGAAATATATGGCTGTCTAAAGATCAGGGTCATGTGCAAATAATGTTTAGAAATATTTTGTCCATACCAGGTCCAAGTGGAAGCCTCGCATATCTTGAAGATTCAGCTCCTTCCTTTCACTCATGAAATTGTACTGGACTGACACAATGCAACTTCCACAGGCTTCTAAGTTTCCTCTGTATTTTTCCTAAGTCCCTCCTATTGGCGGAGACATTGTGCTTGATGTAAGACATGTGGAGGATTCGTACTCATTTGGAAACCTCCCCTAGATTATGCTTTTGAAGTTACGCAGATGAGACACATGGAGGGCCCCGTAGGATTTTAGACTTTTCAATGGCCGACCTTACCTCTTCGGACTCTGGGACACGCCGCAAGTTAACACTCATTCGGGAACTGACTTTTGACCTAGCCTTGGTGTTGCGTTGATGAGACATGTGGAGGCTTCCGCTGACCCTCTTATACTTAGTTGATTTAGGCCCGCATTGTTTCCCCTTTTTTGACTCTGATCACTTGGCGATCCTGTGCTTGTTTGGGGTTCAGCGTTCGGATTTTGTCTTTGAAGCTGCATTGAGTTGACATGTGGCACCTTCCACTAGCTCTTCCCTATTTTGAATTTGTGACACGTGGAAGCTCGACACTTCTTTATGGTCTCTGTTTTGGATTTTGTCTTTGGAGTTGCATCAATGAGGAACATGGCAACCTCTGCGGGTCTATGACTTTTCAATGGTTGAAGAAACCTCGTGGGATTGCAGACTTGTACTTGAAAAATGTGTCATTTGACAAAAAGTGAAAAAGTTCCAAAGTGCCCCGTAAACCCGCTAGCCCACTTTTAGACTTGGGAAAAAATTCCTCCTCGGCCCCGCAGACCCACTTTTGGCAAAAATTCATCCTTGGGCCCACCCGCCCGCATTTTCCACTTTGACAAAAATAAATCATTCCCAGACCTATGGGCCCGCAATTATACTTATGCCCCTTTTTGAAAAGTGGAAAAATGTCAAAATATTTCCCACTGTCCCACTCGTCCTCAATTTTCCATTTGTAAAAAATCTTCCCTAGGCACGCTGCCTCGCTTTTGGCAAATAATACTTCTATGGCCCATTGGACCGTAACTTAAAAAATATGAAGAGTTAGAAGAACTTCCTTATATCTCTAGAAAGAAAAATAAAATTACTATCTGATGGAAATGATTTTAGTCTGTCTTAACTGCTTAAACTATCCAAAAATTCAGATTGAAGTATAAAGTGAAAAAATGGCATCATTTGACCCAAACTAAGTGTGAGATTATGTTGGTCAACAATTTGGCAACTCATGGGGATGACCTACCTGCTAGGTGAAATGATCAGTGGTCTTTGAAGCATCCATTTGGCATGGAGCCTTCTTGGTAAGCACAAATCTGATCTGATATTTTAAAATCTGATCTATGAGCTGCTTGGAAACTGTTGGAACTAGAATTGACCCTAAAATCACCAAATGCTACCTCCAATGCACTGTGCATGAGCAAAAAAAAACAACACTATATGAAAAACATGAAATCATACATGCTCCAAGTATAAAATTCAGAGTGTGCACAAGAACTTCTTCTGCTGAAAGAAAAATCTACTCCTACTCCTACACTAACCAAAGAGAAAGGGGACTCAAACAAATCCTACAATGGAAAAGGAGAAGTAGCTTCCCTTCCTCAAGAGGGGCAGCCATGGAAATGATTTGACACCAAATATGGCTGCTTGGATGAGTGAAAAACTAACTATAATCTGGTGCTCCACCCAAATCATCAAGGTATCAACATCAATCTAAACGACCTCCTCAAGCTAATTAGCATTGGACTCCTAGATGTGCTGATTGTGATCCATGGTAATTTGATACTCATCCTCATGCCCTGAAGTGGGCAGGACTAGTTTTGGATTCTCCCTTGGCTCTAATGAAGCCAAGTACCTGATAGGGCATGTTCTGAAATGATGGATGTGCCCATTTCTATGAACTTCAACTCCAAAAATGGAGTCTTCTAGTGGACCTTCCTGCATGGATGGTGTGGGAGAGATGGGGAAATCTTCTTACCCTTTCCCTTCCTTCTCTTTTACATAACATGGAAGATTCATATCTTCTAACCTTGGTTCCAAAGGGATGTTGTGAGATGAAATTTGTTGTACATGAATAATCTCCTTCATGGCAGCAGGCTTATGTGCTTGGAAGGTGGATGATGGAGGAGCAAATGATGTTATCTCCATGGGTTCCTCTCCATCAACGAAATCTTCCAAGTCTGACAGACAGTCTCCCTCCTTATTTTCCTGTTGCATGTGCTCAACCTCCTCCATGGTGTCCTCCTGATTTTCAAATTTCTCACCACGGTTCCCCTCTACTGTAAACAAAAATTTTGAAATCTAAAACTCTTATTTGACATTAGAACTTGAGGGGGGTAAAGTGGGAGGAATAACTAAAGGTTCTTATGTGGCTTGCTCCATACTTGGAGCCTCTAGAACTGTATGGTTCTCCTTCTGAAGGGGAACACTTGTAGGCTAGGGCGCATGAAGATGTGGGGCACATGGTTTTTCCTCTATAAGAAACATTGTCTTCTTAAAAACTACGTCCTTTGGAGCTAACTGATTTCTCTCTGGAACAGGTTCCCGTATGATTTCCTCTTCCCATTCAGAGTCGCATGAGTCATGCCATTCTTCAACTGGCGTAAATTCATTAAACATAATGACGTTTGCTGGGGAAGGGGCGTTATTAGGGGGATGTCCATTTATGGTACAACTATGCAGAGGGGACTCGAATTTGGGAGAGAAAAGGGAAGAAGAATTGAGGTGAAATGGAAGGTTAGGGAATGGAGAAAGGAATTCAGCACTAGGGACAGTAGACGAGAAGCAAGAGAAAATAAAGTACAAAGATATAGTGACTGACTTACCCATTGAAAAGGTTGTGTCACACTTTGCTCATATGCCTCAATATCCTCAATCCACTATACAAGGTGAGGCAACATTTTGACGATGAAGTCAATCTTCTCCTGAGGGCTGTAATGTCTTGGGTATCCCTCGAATGTACCATGTATGCCTCTAATTTTTCAATCTCCTCCTATAAATCAGCATCCTTTGTGGGTCTGTTACCATTGTATGCATACCCTTGTTCTTGATAAGCTCCATGGCCAAACTAGTTTTGACTCTGTTCATATGGGTAAGCATAATGTTCTAGGATCTTATCATAATGTTGATCTAGAAGAGTTGGGAAATACATTGGAGGTGGACTGCACTACTCTAGGTGTGAATTTAATGAGGGAAATGAATTCATGATTTCACAACTTCATGAACAACAGAGTATGAAAGATGTGGAAAGAGAGATAAATGAAGAAGGGTGGAAATGGATGGAAAAGTTCTATAACTCATAGAGTGGGTCATTGACCAAATAGAGTCACTATATGTGCTTTACATGTGCCTCAAAAGGCTGAGTCCTAACAGGAACACACCAACCTGCTAAGATGAAGTGGTAAGGTGCTTCAGACCTATCCCACCAGGCATGTCAAAACTGTTGGGTGGTCACATGGTGGCTTAAGATTTGTTGTTGAATATTGTGACACCTTGGAAAGATGAGACAAATGTAACCTTAGTGTGTCACTGAGCGTGTCAAAATTGTTAGTGTAAAATCACAACACCCTCAAATGGCCTAGGATCTAAAATTGGGCATTCAGTATAATTTTCGAACATTAGACCATCTCTCAAGATGTGAGACTTGAAAAAACTTGAGATGGACCTCCAGACAATGCTAGTTCCTACTACCTAATCTACCTACCGCAAGCTACTCTAGTCCAGGTAGAGATAACCTATCTTAATCTAACCATTCCAAGGAGACATGGAGATAGAGAGAGGGTAAAATAGATCCTACACTAAGCAATGATACACTAGAAAAGGAAGTGGCTAATCACAAATCCACACTGCTTGAAGTGGAGAGAGGTGAGTTGTGGAGGGGGTCAACAAGATACGCCACAAACCAAAGATGAAGTTCACATGGAACACCACTTCAAAACCCACTAAGCATAGCTCCTAGAACCTATAATAAACATGAGAGTATGCATAGTATACCCTTTAATGACGAGAGGTGAAAAGAGACAAAAATAATAATAAAAGGATGGTCAAATGCATCAAGAAACATATTCTATTGCTCTAAAAGTCACATGGTACATCATCAGTGGACTAGGTGTAAGAAAATTCCATTACAGAGCCATGAAATGAGGCTTAGACTCCATGTTCTACCCTAATGAAGAAAGAGAGAGGGGGGGCAGAAGAAAAATAATGACCAATCCTTTGAATATGCCCCTCCTTTACAATATATAGAAGAATGAGAGAGAAAGAGAGAGGGAAAATCTAAATCCTACTTCAAAGACCTTAAGATATGCATTTGATTCCACCTTCCATAATAAAGAGTCTCATTGCAACACCTATTCCCTATCGTTGTTGCTTATTGGGTAAGAAAGAGGCCCATTCTTCGTCATGGTGGCAGGTGAGAGACTTGATAACCCCTAACATTAGCAGGCCAAAAAATTAAAAGAGGCAAGTGAGAAGCAGGTGTCGAGATATTTTCAAAAACTCCTCTCCCACCCAAATTTGAGTTTCCAGTTGAAAGATATGGCTATTTGAATATCAAGGTCACATACATGCAATTTTTAAAAGAGTCAATCCATACCGGTCCACGTGGAAACCTTAGACATCTTGAAGATTTAGCTCCTTCCTTTCACTCTTGATATTACGTTAGACTGACACATGGAAGCTTCTGTCGACTCATCGGTTTCCTCTTTATTTTTCTTTAATCCTTCCTATTGGTGGAGACACTATGCCTGACCTGGGACACATGGAGGCCCCACACTAATTTGGAAACTACCCCCAGATTATGCTTTTTAAGTTACGCGAATGAGATAAGTGGAGGGCTCTGTAGGCTTTTTGACTTTTCAACGGCCAACCTTATCTCTTAAAACTCTGGGACATGCGGCGGTGTGGCACTCATTTGGGAACTACTTTTCGACCCAGCCTTGGTGTTGTGCCAATCATACCATGTGGCGATCCTACACTTGTTTGGGGCTCAGCCTTCGAAGTTGGTCTTTGAAGCAATGTTAAGTTGACACTTCGTACCTTCCGCTAGCTCTACCTCATTTTGACTTTGGGACACATGGAATCTTGGCACTTGTTTGTAGTCTCCATTTTGGATTCTATCTTTGGAGTTGTGCCGATGAGGCACGTGGCAACCTCCACGAGTTTGTGACTTTTCAATGGCCAATGAGAACCCGCGGGCTCATGGGCCCACACTTGAAAACTCCGCCATTTGACAAAAAAGTGAAAAATTTCCAAATTTCCCCATAGACCCGCCAGCTCGCTTTTAGACTTGGGAAAAATTTCCTCCTTGGCCCTACAGACCCGCTTTTGGCAAAAAGTCATCCTCAGGTCCGCCAGCCCACATTTTCCACTTGGACAAAAATAAATCATTCTCAGACCTGCGGGCCCATAATTATACGCTTTCCTGTTTGCGAAAAGTTAAAAAATGTCAAAATATCTCCCTACAGTCCATAATTTTCCATTTGCAAAAAATCTTCCCTAGGCCTATCAGCCCGCTTTTGGCAAAAAATCCTTCTATGGCCCATCGGCCCGTAACATGAAAAATACGAAGATTTAGAAGGACTTACTTATATCTCTAGAAAGGGAAAGAAAATTCATATCTGATCAAAATGCTTTCAAGGGGCCTTAAGTGCTTAAACTATGTAAAAAATAATATTGAAGCACAAAGGGGAAAAATGTTGTCAGTTGACCCAAAATAAGTGTGAGCTTAGTTTTCTCAACATTTCATACACAATCCATGGGAAGTAACTGAATAGTAAAATAAATCTACTGAAATAAGAGGTACACATGCATGAAAGATAAAATAAAGGAGTATGAATGAACCCATCATTTCCTTGGGGTTTCTCCTTTGGTTGATGCATCTTCATCTTCAACTTGTTCCTTCTTCATCTTCATTACTCAAAGCACTATACCTAAAAAGAAGAAAAGTGAAATCTATCAATTAATAGCTTAGGGTTAATCCATATTCCTATACTATCAAAATTTCTGCATATGGATCTCTTAACAATAGGAGATATAGATTACATGAAGATCAAACAACATATATGATTTTCTCACTCAGAAAGAGAGAGAGAGAGAGAAGGAAAGAAAAGCCATGGATACAAGAGAGGCCAAAGAGTCTAAATATTTTCTAATTATTTTCTTAAGTGTGCAGGGATAGGTTGCAGCCAAGAAAAAATAAATAATGTCTTACAGTTCTCACTATAGATAAATATTGTAGTTCAATGACTGCTATCCTATGGTAGATGAAGTAGATAAGTCATAAGTACATGTTGGAATGAAAGAAGAATGCAACTCAAAGTTCATCAGCTATTCTAGAGATATAAGAACTTATAATATAGAACAAAAGAGAGACTTGCAAATAGAAGTACATGTTTCAGAATAGAATTCAAAGGTGAAGTAGAAGAATCAGAATTTAAAGGCTAAAGTTAACTAGAAAAATAAGATTACAATTGAAACAGAATGAGAAAGAGGTCTGAGAAAATTTTGACAGGGCTTCTCAATGAAAAATGGACATTTACAACTTTTCATCATGTTTTTTAAAACTAATACATGGTTTAAAATTTGTATGTAAATCAAATAACTTATAAAGAAAGCTGAAAAGCATGCCGTGATCAAGATAATAGTTATTATGTTTCAGTTTACAATGACAAATCAGATTCAAGAGAAAAGTGATACACTCTGTATTTTGAATCAAAAAATTACATCTATTATAGCTGAAATAGAAATAAAAGAAGGAAATCAATGAAAATTTTGACAGGGCTTCACCATGTAAAATGGACTTTTTAAATTTTCCAGCATGCATATTAAAGCTTTAATAAAAAAAATGCAGGATTTGAGTAGAAAGGAAATGGACTGCACTTTCAGTCATCAAATTGAATTACTTTGGAGTATTCATTATAGCTTAACAACTGAAGGAAATAAAGTTTTAAATTAATCTTACAAAGTGCATCCTTTCTATGAATTTCATCTTTCAATTGAAGAAAGTATGAGTACACAAAAATGCTACCATAACAAAGAACTACAAATATTTAAAGTAAGGAATGAGATCAATAAATTAGGTTCATCATAGTAGATCAAGAACAGAGCTCAATTTATTAAACAATCATGTTTTACCAGAAGAATCAAATAGGTATGGTTTGAAGAACAAAAACATTTTTTCAACATGTTTAGAGTTAATGTTCAATTACAAGAATTAAGAATTTTTTTATGAATATAGAAAGAAAGTAAGTAAACATGTTCAGGAGATAGAAGTTAAGATGACTCTGATACACTTGTCTAAGAGAAAAAGGGCCAAGGAGAATTAACCAACGAAACTCTAAAAGGAAATAGCTCAAGAAGAAGAAAATCTAGTAGAAAAGGCATCTAAAGTTTTTAGGACGTAAAATCCTCATCTCCAATAAAAAGAATGGAGGAATACCCAAATCTGGGTTTTTTAAAAGCAAAAATACAATTTCATACAAAGGAAAGTAAAGGAAACCATAAAAGTGAAACCACTATTCCAATTCTAAAAGATAAGTAAAAGAAAATTTCAAATTTGAAGAGAGCTTTAGAATAGAGAAATTTTAGAAATGATTCAATTCAGGAAAACAACCCTCAGCAACAGTGTCTACAAGTTCAACATAAGGCTCCAAAATAGGGAATGATGGAGTTCATTATATAATAGAAATACTATAGATGAAATCCAATTAGTAAATATTATCTATCGAAGAGCTCAAACTTCCAAGAGGGTCCAACGTCAAGTTCCATAATAAGAGTCTCGAGTTACACTGAAGCAAGATATAGCAATACTCACAACTCTAATTTTCTATTAACACCATCAATCATTTCAAGTTAAAATTTCCAAGACATAAGGGAGTTTTCAACTTTCAAAGTACAAAGTATATTTTTGGCTCTAAATACACACAGGATTAGGAAATACATTGAAATAAATAGACATTTTGTTATAATCCTTAAAAAAATAGATTTTAGAATCGAGAAAGAATGAAGAAGTCCAAACACCCACATAAATAAACCTTCAGGTCTAATTAGTTTAGAGAAGAATGAATACCCTCTAGCATTCATATCAAAAACTTAGATAGAAAACCTTGAATAAAAATTACATGCACATCGAGCCTAAAGAGAGTTTCAAGGTTTTTCTTTTAGAAGTCAACACTCCCATTGAAAATTTGTTTCAAGTTGTAGATCTGAGAGAGAAAATTATAGTTTCTGGCTTTAATCGGAAAACCCATTAATGGGTATCAAAATTAGAGTAAGAAACAAGGACTTACTGATTAAATTGAAGTTGAGAAAACCCTCGGAAGGTCATCTAGTTTAGAGCTAAATAGAAGAAAACTCATAAATGAGTTTCAACTTGAAATGGCCAAGGTCAAACCAAGGGGTCACACTAAAATACAAGGGAAAAATGAGTATTAGTATTTTGAATTGAAATGGAAAAAGAAAAAGTAACAGTGGTGCACAAGATATCAAAACTTACCATTCTTTATCAAATAGTATGACATTTACACAGTCATGAGCTCGAAGGACTTCAACAAAGTGAATACAACTCAAAGACTTGAGCTCCAACAAAGGTTTCAAAATCCAAATCCACAAATCTCGAGTGTAGATATTGTTTCTACCAAGAAACCTCACATGACTCCACAGAAAGTAGATAACTATAAAACCAAACTTGAATCTTGCTCAGAAAAAAATGAACCGATCTCGAAAAAAGCAACAATGACAACCATAATGCTCCACTTTGAAAGCTTAGGGTAAAGAAATAAGAGAATTCACAGATACAGAGAGCTCAAAGTTGAAGATAATGGAGGAAAATACCCATAACTACTAAGAAAACTTGAATTAAAAAAAACTACAAAATGTAGATGTAACTGAGCTCAGGAAACCATTAATGCAAAGGGGCCAACCTTGAAATATTTTTTTTTCCACAGCTTCACCCATAGACCAAAAATCCAAAGGAAGTGATCATTAGGGTCTAGTTACTCTTTACCATGAAAACTTGATAGGCGAGTCAACAAAACTCAACCACAATTGAAGAATCAATGATCTGAAATCAAACCATGCAAGATCAACATTTCTAGAACGATCCCCAAAATTCAAAGCAAACCACCATGATCAGGATTCCATCGGCCATATCAATTGTGGGGTTAAAACCCTAATCATAGGTTTGAGATTGACGACAGGAAATGAAAAGGAGAAAGATCAACGATTGAAAAATGATCAACAATATTCAAAGCAAATTGCGATGATCAGGATGTCACTCAACACATTAAATGCTAAATTCAGTAACCCTAATGATGGGTCAAATATCAATGGCCATAATTTAAAAGGACACTAGATCAATGCTTAGAAATTGATCACTGATATCAAAGTGAACTCTACCTGAGTCAATCATGTCACTGACCAAGTATTGGAGGGGTGAATCGTTATCACGAGGGGGCCAACCCTTATTATATTAAAATTATTTTTATTTTTACATAGCGACTATAGTCTAAGCTCAAATATACCAAAAATGTCGACTAAATCATGTTATGCAATGATCACCCAATAAGGTAAGGTTATAACCATGATCTATGTCCAAGAAAATTAAAAGGGGGGCTGACAACTTTACATACTCACGATGATAACCAAGACCAAAAGGTGGCAGACTATGATATAACATGTGTTATCAAAGGGTGGCTGAATGGAATTGTCTGCATTGACCTTGTATAAGGTCTAAACTATGTAATATGCCATCTAAACCAATAGTCAAAGAACACTTACATTAACACTGACAAATTAAACTGTACTCATCAAATGGTGAAGTGAAAAAGTGGTCCCCACTATTGGAGGGGTTGGAGATGATTTATAGTATGCTATCCATGTGACCACTAGAAGATAAGGAATGTTAACATCAGAACCTAAGCTTGGAGGTGGTCCATATCAAGTGGATATTTGCATGATTTATTTTTGCAAGGTATTGTAAATAATGTAATTAATTTTTCTCACTCACAGGGAGAAGATTTTTCTTGCCTTCACAACAGTACAGATTAGCAAAAGGACAGAATTTGCATGCACTAAGAGGAGACTTGCTCATCAAGCAAGATTTATTATTAGCAAATGATTCACCCATGCTTTTCTTTAAAATAGATCAATCAATTGTAGTTTGACTATATGTAATCAAAGGCTATTAATTCCTCTTTTTATTAGTTTTCTTTATTTAATTCCTTTTTTATTATTAAATAAAGGATAAAAATATAATGCATGGGTGAGTACAACCTTTTTTTTTTTTTTAGCAAGGGTGGGTGAATTAATTTTTCTATATATTATCTGCATTAGCAAAGCACAAAGGAGGACTTTTTAGATACAGGAGTGCTAAAGCAGTTTCTGTCAATTTTTCCCTTTGAATGTGAAGTGTTTTTCTACCTTTCCAATTATTTGTTGTCTTGTGTATGTTTCCATTAATCTTGTGAATGTTGAATTCCTTATTAATCATCTTACCCTATTGGAAATTCAGTAATTTATACATGGTATTAATGAGTCTTTGTAACTTAGCAGTATTATTGTGATTCAATCCCTTAATACATCAAAGTGTTTACCCTTAATTATATTCAAAAAATTATTGGCGTGTGCATCAAAAATTCATTCCATATCAATTGTGGATGTACTCAGTCAAAGACCTCATAGAATTTTGGTGTATCACCTCATTTTAATTTCATTTTTTCAGTCATATTTTACCCTAAAACCCCAGAAAATAAAGTTAGGATACATCAATAAGGAATCGAACTTAATACTAGAGAGTCACCTCAAAATAGGTATACCCATAGACCTGAGGTGTTTCCATTGTATCTACAAAAGAGAGAGATCAAATTTGTAAGCTTAGAACACCTACAACCATCTCTCTCCAGAGTGCACTTTTGAGAGATAACATTTTTTGGCAAACCCGGTGGGACAACAAATTAGATCTGCATGCAAGTTACAGTTATTTACAATAGATTTATGGAAGATTTACAACAGATAAAAGTTACATTAGGGATAGAAAGATGCTGAAATTTATTCTAAAGATTTAAAAATCTATTTGGCGAATTTGTAAATCCTATTTCAGACCAGTATTTCAGTATGTTCCATGCCTAAAGTGACTACAAGATCATCAGTAAGAGGAAATCCTTCTGAATTTATTTCTTTATCTTTGAATTCTACAAAATAAGGAGAAGAGTTGGTAATACATTACCTTGTAATAGGCCCAGTTTTGATAGCCCTCCTAATATTCCTTCACCATGTATCAATTTCTCTTTTCAGATCCCAATTTTTGAAATGTCTATTCAACCAGCTAGGAATTTTGTGACCTTTACTAATGGAAGCCCATTAGTAATCCCAATTTATCATGACATCCCTAATGCTGGCATGTAAATTTTACCATCATTCACTGGTGAAAATCATGTTACACCTATAGAGAACATTAAATATGTTGCATCCTTATGTGGAGTTCATAATATCACTAATGAAGATGTAGCTTTGAAGATTTTAGTTGCATCCCTTAAAGGATAAGCCTTGCAATGTTATAGAAACTTAGAGATTGGATGCATAAGAACTTGGGATGATTTAGGTGGTAAATTGCTGAAACAATTTCAAGATAACTCAGATCATTTATCTCTCACAGAATAATTGTCTACCATTAAAAGAGATCCCAATGAATTTATGTCTAGTTTCAATGTCTGCTTATCCAAAACTTGGGAAAGAATTCTAGTAAGTGTCAATCCTTAAGATGATCATGTTTTTATTTCTTATCTTAGAGCATTAAATAGTGATATTTCAACTATGATTCATTCTATGGGAAGAGAGACTCTCCCAGAAACCTATGATATCACCATCCGAGATGAAAAATAGTCTTATTCAAGCCGACAAGTTAGCTCCAAGGCCTTCAATGCCTTTTCTGGCAGATTTATCACCCATCACATAGCGTATCATGATTATAGAACCTGTTGTTGAAGCCCCATCAGATGACATATTTAAAGCTTTGCAGACTATGGGAAACAAACTGAATTTAATTGAGAATAGACTTGCATTGCCTAATAGACCTTATCAAGCTCCTTATCAGCAAAATAGGTAGCCTTACCAGAAAAATCAAAATTATAGGCATCCTTGTCAACTAAGGTAGTTTCAGCCAAAGGCTCCTAGTTCATCTAACGCTTTAGTTCTAGTTAATATGCCTATGGAAGACTAGTGTCAACCTCATTCAGTTGCAAGTTGCCCAAATGATTTTCTAAAAAAATTCCTATTGCACAACCTCAATCTGAGACATTTTTCATGCCTTAAGTGGAGTGTGGGCAGAAAAATACTGAGGTTCAGAAGGCTCCTGAACAGAACTTAGTCAATTTTAGTGAGGATATTTTCATTGTAGTTACTACTAGGGCTTAGGAAAAATCTACAGAAAGTAAAGAACAACAAAATAGGCCTATTCTGCACACTGTCACTGATAAAACAACAACTATAGGCCCAAATCCAACTAACATTGTTGTTGTTTTTAAACAAACAGTAAGTGTGTTAGCTAGTAAAGAGCAACAAAAATAGCTACAGCCTGATCCAAGAAGGTTATCTATACCTTAGATATCAAAACCAGCTGAAGCATAATCTTTTTTTGCCAAATCCTATGCTAAAACAATAGAATTTGTCTCTAAAATTGTTGCTTCTTTTAACATTGTTTATGTAATGAAAAATCATAATGCTAACATATCAATGTGGGACACTTTAAGTGTTTCAGGACAACAAGATTTACTTTCTCATGAACTTGCTAAGATAAAAATTTCTTCTAAAACAAAAGGAAAGGAAGTCCATAAAGTAGACATGGTCCTTGGAACGATGGAACAAGACCGCATCAAAGAGGTTAAATGGATGGTTCAAAAAGTTTTAAATGCTTATGACATGAAGAAGCCACCACCATTTTATTTATCACTGATTATTAGAGAATATATTGTTCATAACTGTATGGTAGATAGCGGTGCAAGTAACACAGTTATGCCAAAAGCAATTGCAAAAAAAATAGGTTTGCATTATGAACCAATAAAAAAAGCATGCCGTGATAAAGCTAACAGTTATTATGTTCCAGTTTACAAACAAAAACCAGCTTCAATAGAAAAGTGGTACACTTTGTATTTTGAATCAAGAAATTACATCTATTATAGCTGAAATAGAAATAAAAGAAGGAAATCTGGGAAAATTTTGATAGGGATTCTCTATATAAAATGGAATTTTTAAAATTTTCAGCATGCATATTAAATATTTAATAAAAGAAAATGCAATATTTGAGCAAGAAGGAAATGGACTGCACTTTCAGTCATTAAATTGAAGTAATTTGGAGCATTCATTATATTTTTCACAACCAGAGGAAGTAAAGTTTTAAAGTAATCTTACAAATTGTAGTCTTTCTATGAAGTTAATATTTCAAATGAGGTAAGTATGAGTGCACAAAAATACTACCATAACAAAGAAGTACAAATTTTAAAAGCAAGGTATCAAATCAAGAAATCAGGTTCATCACAATAAATCAAGAATAGAGCTCAATTTATCAAGCAGTCATGTTTTACCATCAGAATGAAACATGCATGTTTTGAAGAACAAAAACATTGTTTCAACATGTTTTGAGTTAATGTTCAGTTACAAGCATTAAACAATTTTTTATGAATATACAAAGAAAGTAAGTAAATATGTACAGGAGATAGAAGTTTACATGACTCTCATACATTTGTCCAAGCAACAAAGGGCCAAAGTGAATTAACCAAGGAATATCCAAAATGAAACAACTCAAGAAGAAGAAAAGCCAGTAGAAAAGACATCTACAATTTTAGGACACAAAATCTTCATCTCCAAGCAAAAGACTGAAGTAATACCCAGATCTGGGTTGTTTAAAGGAAACAATACAAGCTCATAGAAATGAAAGTAAAGGAAACCATCAAATGGAAACCATTGTTCCAGTTCTGAAATATAAGTAAAAGAAAATTCCATATTTGAATAGAGCTCTAGAATAAAGAAATTACAGAAATGATTCAATTCAAGCAAACAACCCTCAGCAACAATTTGTACAAGTTGAACATAAGGCTCTAAAACAGGGAATAATGGTGTTCAGAATATAAAATAAAGACTGCAGATGAGATCTAATTCATAAATATTATCTATAGAAGAGCTTGACTCTCTAAGAGGGTCTACCATCAAGATCCATAATAACAATCTCAACTTGCACTGAAGCGTGATACAACAATACTCACACCTCTACTTTGTTGTTAACATCATCAATCACTTCAAGTTTAAATTTTCAAGATAGAAGGGATTTTTCAACTTTCAAAGTACAAAGTATATTTTTAGCTCTAAATACACACAGGATTAGGAAATACATCAAAATAAATAGGTATTTCTTTATAATCCTTACAAGAACAAATTGCAGAATCAAGAAAGAATGAATAAGTCCGAACATCCACATTAATAAGCATTCAAATCTAATCAATTTAGATAAAAAGGAATACCCTCTAACATTCAGATCACAAACTCAGAAAGAAAACCTTGAATCAAAATTACATGCACATCAAGGCTAAAGAAAGTTTCAAATTTTATCTTTCAGAAGTCAACATTCCCATTGAAAATAGTTTCAAGTTACAGATTTGAGAGAGAAAATTATAGTTTCTATCTTTAATCGAAAAACCCATTAATGGGTATCAAAATTAGAGTAAGAAACAAGGAGTTACTGATTAAATTGAAGTTTGGAAAACCCTCGAGAAGTAATCTAGTTCAGAGCTAAAGAGAAGAAAAATCGTAAACAAGTTTCAACTCAAAATGGCCAAGGTCGAACCAAGGGATCACATGAAAATGCAAGGGGAAAACGAGTATCAACATTTTGAAATCAAAATGGAAAAGTAAAAATAAAAGTGGTGCACAAGAGATCAAAACTTACCATTCTTTCTCAAATAGTATGAAAACTACACAGTCCCAAGCTCAAAGGAATTCAACAGAGAAAATACTAATCAAAGCCTTGAGCTCCAACCAAGGTTTCAAAAGTGAAATCCATAGAGCTCAAGTGCAGAGGCGGTGTTTACCAAGAAACCTAACATAGCTCCACAGAAGGAAGAGAACTATAAAATTGAGCTCAAATCTTACTCAAAAACAAATTAACCCGGCTCGGCAAAAACAACAATGACAACCATAATGCTCCACTTTGAAAGCTCGAGGTAGGGTAATCAGAGACTTCATAGATACACAGAGCTCAAAGTTGAAGATAATGGCAGAAAATAACCACAACTACTCATAAAAATCGAACAGAAGAAACACTATGAAATGTAGATGCAACTGAGCTCAGGAAACCATTAATGCAAAGGAGACGAGCTTGAAATATTTTGAACAATGGTGTCAAGAAATTTTTTTCCAAGGCTTCCCCAACATACCGAAAATCCAAATGAAGTGATCATTAGGGTTGATTTACTCTTTACCATGCAAATTCGATAGGTGAGTAAACAGAACTCAACCATGATTGAAGCATCGATTATTAGAAATCAAACCATGTCAGATAAATGTCTCTAGAACAATCCCCAAAATTTGAAGCAAACCACCATAATCAAGATGCCACTGGCCATATTAATTGTGGGGTTAAAATGCTAATCATAGGTTTGAGATGGACGACAAAAGATGAAAAGGATAGAGATCAACGATTGAAAAATGATCAACAATAGTCAAAGTAAACTACGATGATAAGGATGTCACTAAACACATTAAATTCTAAAGTCGGTAATCCTAATCATGGGTCAAAGATCAACATCCACAATTTAAAAGCACACTAGATTAATGCTCAGAAATCGATCACCAATATCAAAGTAAACTCTACCTGATTTAGTCATGTCACACACAAAGTATTGGAGGGGTGAGTCATCTTCACAAGGGGGCCAACCCTTATTATATTAATATTATTTTCATTTTGACATAGCGACTATAGTCCAAGCTAGAATATACCAAAAGTGTTCGACCAAATCATGTTATGCGATGATCACCTGAAAAGGTAAGGTTACAACCATGGTCTATGTCCAAGAAAATCAAAAGGGGGCCGACAACTATACATGCTCACAGTGATAGCTAAGACCAAGAGGTGGTAGACTATGATATAGCATGTGTTATCAAAGGGTTGCCGAAGTGCATTGATTTTCATTTACCTTGTATAAGGTCTAAACTATGTAATATGCCATCCAAACCAACAGTCAAAGAACAATTACCTTAATACTTACAAAGTTATCTTATACTCATCAAATGGTGAAGTGCAAAAGTGGTCCCCACTATTAGAGGGGTTGGAGACGATTTACAATATGTTATCCATGTGACCACTAGAAGACAAGGAATTAGAACCTGAGCTTGGAGGTGGTCCACATCAAGTGGATATTTGGATGATTTATTTTTACGATGTATTGCAAATAATGTAATTAATTTTTCTCACTCACAGGGAGAAGATTTTTCTTGGCTTCACAAAAGAACAAAATTTGCATGCACTAAAAGGAGAATTTCTCATCAAGCAAGATTTATTATTAGCAAATTATTCACCCATGCTTTTCTTAAAAATAGAACAGTCAACTGCATTTTGACTATATGTAATCAAAGATTATTAATGCCTCTTTTTATTAGATTGTTTTATTTTATTCCTTTATTTATTATTAAATAAATGATAAAAATAGAATGCATGGGTGAGTACAAACCTTATACTATTTTTAGGAAGGGTGGGTGAATTAATTTTTCTATATATTATGTTTCTTGGCAAAGCACAAAGGAGGAATTTTTAGATATAGGAGTGCTAAAGCAGTTTTTGCTAGTTTTTCCCTTTGAATGTGAAGTGTTTTTCTACCATTCCAATTATTTGTAGTCTTGTGTATGTTTCCATTAATCTTGTGAATGTTGAATTCCCTAATTAATCATCTTACCCTGTTGCAAATTTAGTAATTTCTGCATGATATTTATGAGTATGTTTAACTTAGCAGTACTATTGTGATTTTATCCCTCAATACATCAAAGTGTTTACCCTTAATTATCTTTAGTAAACTATTGGCCTTGTGCATCATAAATTACTTCCATATCAATTGTGAATGTACTAAGTCAAAAAACTCATACAAGTTGTTTGTATCACCTCAATTTTTTTAGTTATCTCTTACCCTTAAACCCGAGAAAATCAGTTTAGGATACATCACTAAGGAGTTGTCCTTGACACCAGAGATTCACCTCAAAATAGGTATACCCACAGACCTGTGGCATTTCCATTGTATCTACAAAAGAGAGAGAGAAAGATAAAATTTAGAAGCTTAGAACACCTGCAACCATCTCTCGACAGGGAGCACTTTTGAGAGATAACAGGATCTGGTGCCTACAAACAAAGCATGCAACTCGGCTCGGAAGTCGGGGTTGTCACTACACCAAATGGGAAGATGGTGTTGGGGAAACATGTTTCTCATGCACCTCGGTAACCCAATGCTAATGCATCAAGAAGTTCCTTTCACTCAGTTCCTTTCACTCAAAAAAACAAACATAACTTACTCATTTGTTATCATATTTTCACAAAATTGTACTTGTTGGAAAGATAATGAAAAACCCTATAGTATGGAGAAACAAAAAATGGAAAATTATTGGTGTAGATGTGAGAAAAAACTTGATGAAGTTGCAGAACAATGGAGGTGATGCCCAGGTATAGAGATGAAATGATTGAAGGTGTAAAATATAGGGTACAATGGAGTGTGGGCTTTGTAGAATTTCCCATCACTCTCACTAGTGTAATGATGATTTTTTTATGTGTTTTGAATAAATTTTTCAAATTTCTCTCCTTCTCTCTCATCATTTCTTCTATAAAATTTAAAGTTGTTTCATATTGTAAAGGGTTGGATATTTTTTCCTCGAATGCACTCCCCTCTCCACCTTATTTGCATGGTATTTATAAGGATTCAAACCTTTCTCCCAATAAATATATAATGGATTCATGCCCTCTTCTTACCAAGAATGTACTATGAAAAATATAAGAGTAACAAAATTGTTTTTTTGTGATAATCATTCTATCCTTGTATGATTTTCATAGTTTTTCTTTCCTCTGATTGTTATCCAGGATTGTTGTGAATATTTTATGGTTAATTGTAGGTTTTGGGAGATGTTGTGTTCGTTTGAATGTTGTTTTGGGTGCAAATCTGGTCTGTGATACAAGTCCACCCTTTCCAGATTCATTTTCCTCCATCATTCATGCATTTTGGAACATCTGACATCCCCTTTTCTAGTGTAGGTTTTATTTCATGCAATATCTCTCCCTAGTCCCTTGATAATGTTAGACTAGGTGTTTTTATCGCATTAGATTTAGGAAGATGAAACCAATCTTCTCAAGAGAGTTATTCCATTTTGTAAAGTATGACACTTTAGGATAGCTCCATGTGAGAAAATAATGATGATATCCCATATACATAGGGGTTTTGTGATTTTGACACAAAATAATTGGCACACCTGGTGGGATAACAAAGAGGTTAGAGTTCTATTTTTCCAAGGTGTTCCATTACAAACATATTACTTGTAGCTTTGAGGTCATATGTAGGAAAAATCAAGAGCTCAAGGTTAAATAACAATGAAAGACCCGTGCTAAGTGTATTTATAGATTTCATGCATGCAAAAGAAGTATGAAGTTCTAAATCCTAGTGTTTCGGTTTTTCGTAGGTAGCAAAACAAGTCCCAAATCCTGAAATCCTTCATATAGGGTTTTCAAAGTTGCATTACATGAACCTATCTTTGACAAGGTGTTTTAGGTTTTCATAGGTGCAGAGCATGTCCCAAGTTCTAACACAAGGAAATTTGGGTTTTACAGATTGTATTGCATGACCTACATTCCTCCAAAAGTATATTGGGGATTGACAACTACAGAACTTGGTCCAACTCTCGAAATTAGATACTGAGCCCTTCGAAGGTTACATTTCCATTTTAATAAAAAAAAATTTGCTCTTGGTAAGATCTTAGCCTTCAGAGGAACAAACAAAGTATAACTATCAACACCATAATATCTAAACCAACCCATTCTATGAGTTGCAAACCATTTCTTCCACCCATTTTAATCCATTTTTCCTTTCATTTTATTTCCATATCTCTCCATTTCATTCTCTTAATGAAGTTGTGCAGTCATGGCTTCATTCACATAATGAAATTCACACTTACAACAAGAGTAGTACCGTTCAAACCCTACTCCAAAATTGCAAAACTCATTCCTAGGTTACTATCAACCACCACCATATATGTTCTATGATTAGAATCGGTTTGGGTATGCATATCCATACGAGAAATATGTGGATATGTTTGGTCATTCACCAAACTATGGAGTTGTTCAAGATCAGGCGTATCCAGATTATGGAGGCCATGTTAGGCTTGAGGATGCAAATGAAAATTAACAAAATGGTGGAAGTTATGGTGCATGCTTGAGCCATAACTCAAATGAAGGCAATTAGGATTGGCTTCATGGCACCTTGTCTACGGGTTGGTCCAATGGCAATCCACTACAGCTCCACCAGAAGCTTAGTTTCATTATTGAGATTCTGCCACATTTTTAGCAATGGATAAATGAGATTGAGGCCTATGAATCAATTATTTATCCATCCTGTCAATGGATACACTTGCATTTCCATCCTATAACCCTTTCCCTATTTCGTAGTTGTTTCTATCTTAATCAGAGCCTTAGTTACAAAATCTCTTACCTGTTGCCCCAACTATGGAATCCACTACCCCATCTTCTAGTCTCCCACCTCATCCAAATTTCTTTTCACTTTTTCCTTCCAAACCAAAGTTCCCTCCACAATAGCATAATGTAAACCCCCTTCCATTACCTCAATCAATAAAGACATCCAATGAGTGGCATATTGAAGAGTTCAATTTATCAAATTTCATGTTAGAAGAGGAAGTCATTCAAGAGCAATCTGGTCTCCAACTGGAAGAGAATGAACTCCACAGTGAGCAGTAGGTTTTAGTTAAATCAGCTTCAAGAGCAATCTGGTCTCCAAGTGGAAGAGGATGATACCATTTGGTGCTGAAACCAAGCCTAAGAAGCTACATGTTGAGGAGGAGCTCCATCTGGTCAAGGAAGGACAAGGAAACAAGTATGAAAACCATTTCATACAAGTCATCATGGCAGAAAATTAGTTTTCTATAGATGCATAACAAAGAAAAAATCATCTCATAGACATCCTCAGTTCCCAGGAAGGTTTGCGTGAGGACTTTATCATTCAAGTCAGGTTTTAGAGTAGTGGGAAAATCTGGCTGACTAGGCCATGCCCCATCAAGTAATTGGCTTTATAAGAGCCAAGGGGGAAGCCCTAACTAGTCATGTTCTCTTTCGAGCATGAGGAAGATATTCAAAACACTGAAGCTCAACATCAAAGCCTCTTGGGGCCTAATGTAAATCATTCTGAGGAGGCATTTTCTTTGTTTGTTGATATTTGGGTCAGCAAAGTGGAAGATTATTTCGATGTCACGTGTTTATCCATATACACGATCATGTTCATCACCAAATCAAACACATGTTTGCAAGTTTTGAGAAAGGGCAGCTACGTTATATTACGAGTGTCATATTTATTTTGATTTTCCCATTTCTTTGATCAGTAAAGGGTAGGAGTAAGTTTGTTTCAAGAAGAAAAATTTCTCGTGCACACTCTGCATGTCCCACTTGGGTCGTGTATGAACTTTTCTCTTTTTTTATAGGTCTTTTCATGTTGATCTTGCATAATACACCATGTTTAAGTATTCCTTCAAGAACTCCATAGAAAGAAGCTCAAAGTTGAAGAGACTAGCTGCGAATTTCCAAAGATTTCAAATGCAAAGTAAGTAAAATGAGAAAAGGAATAATTTTAATTGTTTCATTATCTCATCCCTCCAGGTTAATCAAACACAAGCTTCCAGTTCCCTATGTAAATCACCTGGATTAGAGGAAATGAATAGTCCCAACCCCATAACAGTTTTCAAAAGAAAGTGAAAAAAATCATAATTTAATAGAGTTCCATGATGTTCAAACTTAGAAAATTCCTTACTCAAAACTCTACAATGTGCTATTCATGCAAAGAAATCATTGGTTTCCATGTACTTCATACTTGAAAAAATCAAATTTCGAGACAGGTTAGGAGGTCCGTTTTTAGGTCAACAGATCTTGATTATAGAAAGAAAAGAAAGAGAACACCATAAACAAAACAATTTTCCACTCACCATAATTTCAATAGTTTCTTACAAAGAGTTGGAAAATACAGGTAGTCATAGGTCAGCTTCATGTTCCAAGCGGTGCTTCATGTGGTCCAAGAGGAAGGGATTAAGTGTAGGCCAGCTACGAGATACTAGAATGACGTTGTTGCCCAATAGATGTTATAAGGGTATTGTATGACTACATCTAGCAGGAAGATGTCCCCGAGAGGTCACCAAATTGTAATCCATTTATACCCCCCAGGGAAAAATATACAATAGGGGATGATTTGGAACAACGCATTGGTTAGGGCAGTCATAGAGGGATCCAGGAGTTTCAAGAGCGCAAATCCATGTTTCGGGATTAGTTATAGTTTTTTGGGAAAAAATTGATTTATTTGAGGAATTTTTCCTCTTCTTGGTCTTAAGGAAAATAAAAGACTCGATCAGGAGAAAAAATGGGATCCTCAAGTCCACATCCAGCCTATAATGAGCAAAAATAAAAAAAATGTAAAATTAAACTTTAGAGAATTTCAAGGCTTCTCTCCCATCCCCCGGCATTGAATATGAAAAAAAAACCTATTTTTTTTTTTTAAAGTTAAACTTACCCAAGGAGCATCAAAATGGGGTGGATAAAAAATTTATCTCACCAAGCTACTTACCAAGCTCATCCAATGAAAAAGGGAAGTGTGTGAGGAATAACTTGAATGAGCTATGCATGGTTTGTGGAATAGGTTATGATCTCAAGTGAGCTCGGTTGGTGAAAGCTTAGCTCATGTGAATTGGGGTTGGTTGGGAAAATGAAACTCGTGGCAAGGTGAGTTAAATGGTGTAGTATAAGGAAATTTCGGCCGCACGGCGAGAGTGCAGAGTAGGGTTGATTCACCAAGCCAACATGGGGAATGCGTGAAGTGGTCCCAGATGATCAAGAAGAGGGCATGGGAAATAGTCAAGACGCTACATGTGAGACAAAGGAAATGTACATAGGGCACAGGTTCTGCACGTGACACGTAAGGAAATCCAACTCAGAGGTCAGCGAAGTGGATGCATCGAGAGTCAACATTGGAGATCAACATCGGGAAAGCATGGTAGGAAACAACATCAGTGGGTGATTATAATTTCAAGCAGGATCCGGTACTGAAAAACAACACATGAAACTCGGCTCAATGGTCGAGGTTTTCAGGTTGCTAACTTGAAATATCGTGTTAGGAAAACATGGTCCTCGTACACCTTGGTAACTTGATGCTAATGCATCAATAAACCCAAACCCACATTACAAGCTACTCAGGCATCAAGCTAGGGAAGCAAGGAAGATGTAGAAGTGGAGAACCATATACACAATGTAAACTAACTCGCCATGTGATGCAATGCAAATTTTTACCCTCAGTTAAATGACGAGTTTCCTGAGGTGAGGTGGTGAGTTGGGAGGTGGGCTTGGTGAGGTTAATCCAAGGAGTGTCTTTCACTCAAACATCCATAACATCCTCATTTTTCAATAACATTTTCACAAAATTATATTTGTTAGAAAGTTAATTCAAAACCTACATCATGGAGCAATAAAAAATGGACAATTATTGGGGCATGGGGGGGAAAAATAATGATGAAGTTGTAGGACAATGGAGACCATGCCCAGGTGCAGAGATGAAATGATTGAAGGTATGGAGGCCATCCCTTCTTCCACAAGGAAGGGTATAATGGAGTATGGGCTTTGCAAAGTTTCACATCACTCTTGCAAGTGTGATGACGAATTCTGTTGGTGGGTTCAAGCAAGGTTTCATATTTCTCTCCTTCTCTATCATCACTTATTCTATAAAATGTAAAGAGGTTTCAAATTTCAAAGGTTTGGATATTTTTTGCTCCAATGCACTCCCCTCTTATCTTTCTATGCAGGGTAGTTGTAGGGATTCGAACCTTCTTCACTAATAATATGTAATGACTTCCTACCTTCTTCCTACCAATAATGTACTATGAAAAATATGAGAGCAATAAAATTATGTTTTGTGATAATTGTTTCTATCCTTGCATGATTTTTTTCTTCTTCTTTCCTCTCATTGATATCCAAGAATGTTGTGCATATTTTATGGTTAATTACAAGTTTTGTGAGATGTTTTGTTTTTGTGAAGGTGGTTTTGGGTGCAAATCTAGAGTGTGATGCAGGCCCACCCACTCCAAATTCATCTTCCTCCATCATTCATGCATTGTGGAACGTCTAACATCCCCTTTTCTAGTTCTATCAGGTTGCCACTTCTATTATAGGTTTTATTTCATAAGTCTCTCTCCCTGGTCCTTTGCAGTTGTTAGACTAGGTCTAGTTAGGAGTTTTCCTTGCATTAGGAGTACATTAGCATAAGGTTTAGGCAGAGGAAGCCGGCATTCTCTGGAGAGTTATCCCAATTTGCAAAGTCCCACAGTTTAGGGTAGCTCCATGTTATAAAATTACATTGATGGCCCATGCACACACACACACACACACACACACACACACACACACACACACACACACACACACACACACACACACACACACACACGAGTTATTAGGGGTGATGTAATTTAGCCACAACAAGATCTTAAATGCATCTTAAGGGGATGACTAAATTTTTTCCCTTTCTTCTTTTATCTAATAGTAGTGCATCCAACACCGGAATTCAGATTTACATTTTCATTAATATGAACTAGTATTATGAATAAAAATTTCTCCTTATCCACATGAAATTGAATATCTAGTTAAACAAGAGGCGGGGAATCAGAAACGACAATCAAACAAAAACTCGGAAGTGAAACGTTTTCTATAGGATTAGTGGAAGGTATAAACACAACATTATTACAAATTGAATCTAAATCATTCTTTGAATCCTCTTGTAAATCAATATCAAAGTGACTATCAAAAACCATGTGACTAGAGTAAGAATTCCTCCACCAAAAAGTTTTACTATTAACGTGTTTCTTCCCTTTCTTACAATCTGCAGCTAAGTGACCAAGAGAAAAAAAAGTTCTGGATCTTAAGGGGAAGTCTTCATAGTCTAAATTTTGAGTCCATATTCTTTCCTTAACTTTGAGCTTGATAGAACCAGAGAAATCCACATAAGTATTCATCTCTACCAATATGAGTGCATATGTGGTATACTCATATAAGGACATATTTGGGTCAATAGCCAAGCTTTTACTCAATATAACCCAAATTTCAAGTAAGCATTTCTCACCCCAAAATTGGAGAGCTAAATATGGAAACCGAATCCAAACGGTTTAACATGGAATGTATTAGTCATTGGATTAACAATAGGGAACCACAACTTCATAAGCAAAAAGTGATAGGTAAAATCCCATACTTTACAAAAAAAAAAAAAAAGCGCTTTATCAAAGGTTTTATAAAAAATAATAATCTAAAAAACCACTCATTTTGGGGTAAATATCTAGCTTAGGTTCCTTAATAGGCACCCAAAGAGAAGAGATCCAGTCATGAAGTGCTGGCAGACACGAGTAGAAATTATTAAATATCCAAATAAGCCCCTTGTCCTTGAAATATGCCTCCGATTTAACTACCTATCCTCAAAAATATTAGATAAAGAGGTCTTAGCATAAGCCATAAGATTAGAGGGATGCCCATCGAGGATGTAGCAACTTCCAGTTTCCCTCTAGATCTGCCCATTGCCCGCAGAGTGCACAGAAACCCCTGCCCGAAACGCCTCAAGCAGGCCCGCCATGGCTAGAGCCACTCAATGCATCAAAACTTCCTGCAATGTCGTGAAGAGGAACATCCCGACTGGCACCATGCAGCTCACGAACATGGGGAGGAGTCCCCTGAATCCTAACGCCTTTCAACGCCTGTCGCAGCCCACCAGAAATGGCACCACCGTCCACAGTTAAAACGTGGACACTGTTTCTTGCAACCACAAAACGATTCCCAGAAAAAGGAGACGAGCAGACATGGACGCATTTGATAATGCTGTCACTCACCTCCCCATCGCCCTGAGCAATAACACCACCTTTAAATATTGTAATCATGTGCTAGTGTTGAATGTTTTTAGTTTGAATGTTAAAAATTGATAATTTCAATTTTGGAGTTATATATTTACCTAATAAAAAATATAACAATACAAAAACTACTCTGAAAATTAAGGACATTTGAATCTGGAAATTTAAACAATGCTAATATGAACCTACCTTCTTATATCAGAACGATGGTATCTTATTATAATTTTATTTATTCATAACAATAAAATATTCTTTAAATGGCTATGGAAGGTTTAAATTCTTTCTATCCATTTTTCGTGATATCCCTTCCCCTTGATTCATACTCCCTTATTCATCATGACCCATTTACGTATAAAATTGTAATTTAATAAACTAAATATCTAGCATCACCATTTATTATACATATGTCCGTTATATATAAAGTGATAATACAATATGGTATTCCCCCGACATTAAATTTTAAGAAAAGTTCATGTTTGAATTCATCTCTTTCCTTGATCCTCAAATCTGTTTGTCTTCGATTGTTAACATCTACTTCATTAAAAAAAATCATCTTGCATGGTTGTATTATTGCCTTCATTTAGAGTGTTTTTTTCAAAAATAAAAAGTTAATTTTTTATTTTCTTATGCATTTCAATAAATATGTTATCTTTCTCTCCTCATACATTCTATAGAATTACCAAAACCAATATAAATGCATTTTAAGTTATTTAAATCATTTTCAATAACTCTAAAAAAAATAAAATAGGAATCATAGAAAAATATTCAAGCACTTCATTGTCATTAAAAATCCTTTCCCTAGTTTTACTTTTACAATCGATACTCGAGTCTAGTAATTGAAATCACACTAGGAAATTTATGGACGAAATATGTTATACATCAGTTCATCACTAGCATGAATCTATAAACTTAATTACTCAAACATAAAAGCATACAAACAAATAACTCTCTAAAGAGAAGGAAAAAATGAAAAATGCAAAATGGGAATTGCAACATTTACAGTTTCCTAATGCACCACATATAATTGTTTATTATATTCTATGCTAAAAGAAAATACCAAAAATATGAAATATTAATGTTAGTAAATTGTATATGAAGATCCAACGAAAATTTCCTAAATAACAGTGATTTTATCATTTATCATATTTCAAGAAGAACACATAAAATATAATATTTTATTTATTAATTTTTCACCACATATAATCTATAATTATTCTTAATGTAATGGAAATTACTAATTCTAATTAAACCCTAATATCTGAAAATTCAATATTGACTAACAAAGTTAATATTTCAATTAATAATGGAAAGCCATAATTGTCTAAAAAGTAATTATATGAAATGGATATCAATCAAAACATTCCATTTTATGTAATGAAATCCTACCCCTATAAAAAAAATTCATTAAAAATAAATAACATGTTATGGAAATACTACTAGAATAATTATGATAAATCTCTAAGCAATTGATCGTACAAACAGAAAGGTTGAATTATCAAACCTCTCTTCAATAATATCACATGTTGTTACCATAAGCATAGATGAAAATGCATTCGAGTACTAATAATGATAAATATTTTTGAGCTAATAATGTTGGCATATGATTAACTTGATGAACACGTAACATAATAAATATTTTGATTAAAAAAATGTCTTTACACACACTTATACACACAAAAGCATAAATGCTCCCACATGTGTGTACACAAGAACATTCATTTAAACAATAGTGAGGAGGTACTTTTTGCATTTATATTTCTTGAAACCAAATATATGTACATATTAAGTGAAATTTTACAAACCGTAAACTAATGTCTAAATTTTTACAATAGATTCGATTCAAATATTAAAAAGTAGCAATAAAACTTATATTAATGTGTAGCTATATATCCAAATATTTGGCGATGATTTTATATGAGACATTTAGCAGAGTGATCAGTCGCCAACAAGTGATTTTTCAGGTTCTCCTTATTTAGGGATGAATTTTATGTTTCTCTTATTGATTCGAGGCCCTAAGGATTGATTCTAAAACCTTTCGAAGTAAACTATAAATAGGTCGTACTGACCGAATCCCAAAGGGATTTATAGAATTCATAAGGGAATCCATTACATCCTAGTGCTTTATCATTGACCATCTACATGGTGGCATCCTAGAGGACCTCAATGGTGAGAATTTTTTCACAGATCACCTTCTGAGCCTCAGATAATATACACGACACAACACCCATAAATTGAATAAGAGAAATTTAGCTAGATGTAGAAGGTTGTTGAGCTTGGAACATGAGCTTGTAGTGGCACACAAAAGCGTGTAACATAAGTTTTGTGTCTGTAATCCAAGAACCATCCTCCATGATAGCCCAGATTTGTTGGGAAGGGTTTTTGGCTCTGAGAGAGAAAAAATTCATTCAAGACCTAATCTCCAATTTTGAGCCAATGCGTATGAGCTCGGAATTTTGCTCCTCTAACATTGTAGTTGTACGCAATTAGGATTTTTTGGTGAAGCATTGCAACATGAAGTTACATGATTTTAGAGAATAGATCAATTTGAAAATCCACCACTACTCGACTAAGGGCCTATTTGTCAGCGGAGTATGAGCGGTGACGAATAGTGACCAACTATATGCCATAGAGTGTGAAGAATCTAGTTATCTGAATCAGTGCATCGTCCCACCATTGAATCCATTTGTCTTGTATAGGTGGATGATACTAGTCATAGTGACTAGGATGTGAAACTAAATTCTAAACATGCTAGATATGATTGATGGTGAGGACATATGGCCTCAAGGGAATATTACGAAATAATTGGCCTTTACGGTGTGAATGGCATGAAACCTACCAAGTGATATGAAATCGTATTGGAGAATGATCCGAAAGGACAAAATAAGGCATGACCTCCATTGGCAGGGAATAAATGCTATCGAAATGAAAATAATTTTGAGCTGATAGCATGGCTCTATTGAGTCGTGTACATACTTGATCTATCCCTCCACGTAGATTGGTCCACATATACCAAGTTACAGATGTGGGAAAGTGAGATTCATTAGGATCAAAGAATCCAACCTATTATGCATAAATTACCATGCTTCCCTTTTACCAGGTATCCACCTCATCTGCAGGTGGCCACATTTATCATTACGTGACTCCACCAAATTGAAGTTTGCACTTATAACCCAAAAGGCATCAGGAATGAAGTTAGCGAACCATCGCCACAGATTAGCCATTTCGGTTGCATCATTAGACATGTAAATATTAATGAGGCCAAAAGTACGACCATTAACATTAAATAAAACCCATAAGGCATGATTGGTGGGGTCGATGCCATGGTCAATTAATAGAGGCCTTCATTTGGGAGAAAAAATTTAAATTAATGCCCCACATGCTTCTTCATGATTGTTACAGAAAGCCAAGATGTCATGCTAGATGGACTTGTAAACCATCTGCAACTCAAAGCCTATAATTTTCACTTCTTGCAAAAAAAATTCCAAATTTGTAAAATGTTGTTGAGTTTCATGCACAACATATTTGCAACAGGAGTCTGTAAGAAGCCAAACGTTCCAGGATAAACAGTAAATGGGAAACGATGGTCAAGAGCCATATCAGCATCCTCCAAGCCATTAAGGGCATCATAATGATATTGTAGGAATCGAGCAGTATTGTGCTTCAAAAAATCCTACAAATCAAAATTTTTCCATTCGACATACTCAATGTTGTACTCCGCATTGGTTGAGACCACGCTACAAGCTGGGCTATGGTCTTGAGAGATAAAATATGGGCTTCAGGGCATTTTTGAGGTCCCTTGTGAATTTCTTGGTAGGAGTAATGGAAATGAATGTTGGATGGGAACATTATAAATAGAATTTGTCTGGTCCATCAGATTTGAAGCCACGAGGGGTGTGCTAGAGTTCTTTTGTAGTGGGGTAACTGAGTTGGCAGTGACTATTAGTTCTTTTGTAGCAGTCATTAGCTCTTTGGCATGCACAATATGTGGTTGTTCCTTAAAATCTTGCCCAAGGTGGCCATTAGAGCTAGAGGGATTCAAATTCTTGGCTTTGTTCTTGTTTTTCTAGCCCCCAACAACTTTTTGACCTTACTCTTGCAGGGGTTTCACTGGTTCGAGAGCTTCTTTCACCACAAGGTGGCTATGGGGTACATAAACAGGACAATATTTTACCTTGTGATCATAATCCTAGCAATGGACACATGTGTTAGGTTATACATGACCTGCTGAGAATAACATTTGTCTCCCATATTGGTATCCATAAATTATTTTAGATCCTGAGAGACATCAATCTCATCGCAAACTCATTTTTGTGGTCGATCATGGTAAAACCTCTAAACTTCATGGAAAACTAACTGGCCAAGAGAAGTGGCAATTTGTGACAAAAAGGGAACGTATGGAAAGGGAAGGCCATAAAATTCAACCCAGACAGGAACTTTAAGGGCGGTATATTAAGATACCATGAAGACCTTATGTCATGGGGTTAACACAAGGAATGAGTTGCATAGATACTAATTTGTTTTCTTAGAAGGAATATTGGGTGTGTTGGTCAGATGAGAGAAGTGAAAGAGGAAAAAATTCTTAGTCATGTTTTGAAAACTTTCCAGTAAAAATTCGTGAGTCTAGGCAATGTTCACCCAAGGTTTGAACATACTTTCAGAGGGGATTCGACCCACAAAATACCTAATGAGACAAAAATGCTCTAACCATTGATATGCAACGTTAAATTTAGGAATGGTCAGAACCACTTCAAGAGGATAAATATTACCTTGTGGAATACTTTCGTGACAAACTTCCTGGGTCGTTTCATCAGCGGTGCCTTTTCTCAAAGCTCCACTATCTCCATCCATGGTTGAAACAATCAGGTTTGAATATGGTAAGGTCATTATATAGGGGATGTTCTGAGGGCGATAAACCCTAGGAGAAACTATAGCGATAAATTCTCGTAATGCCCAAAAAGGACATGGTATGGTGGTACCAAGTGTAAAACCCTAAAAATAACTAACTCTAGTTTTTCACTAGACTTGCAGAACATTTTTTCATCTACAAATTTTCAAAACCTCCTTGATAATATTTTTGAATTCTATGAAGAAATATAACTAGTTTTTAGGATATAAAGTGCGGGTTAGAAAAGGAAGAAATGTTACCCAACGTACGTGAAAAAATATATTAGATTAGTTAGATAACACATTTGTAATCGTAGTACAAGATATTGTAAACTTCTTTTTTCTTATATAAATTGTTGTATAAAAATTATTGATAAATGTAAGTTTTTCATTTAATTTTTTATGGAATTTATTTTTATATAATACACCTTCAATAAAAATTGTGCAAGAAATGATAAAATAAAATGATCTGACTCAAATAACTTTATCAACTAGGCTGATGACAATGGTTTTGTATCAGTAAGGTGTGCTTTTTAATTAGTTGTAAAATATGTAATTTTAAAAAAAAAATATCATTACATATTTGCAGGTTGAAGGACAATAGAACGTTGAAGAGGAGAAATTGGAGTACTGACATTAAGTAGAAAAGGATTATTAAAAGGAAAATGATGAGGATCACGTTGACGAGGAGGAGATATAACACCTTGCCTTATATTTATTTATTTTTTAAATTTGAAGGGATTTGGTCCCCTATTCTCATTTATAAATGTAAATATATTATCTATTATTTTATAAAAACAAATTGGAATTTAAAATATTACGTGTTTTAATTATCTATAAGATTTTATTATTTTAATTTTCAAATTCAAATAATTTGACATATAAAGGAGTTTTACTAAATTTATTTCTTTTTTATAATAAGAATAATTGATATAATATAAAATTATTATATGTGTTTTTGTAAAAACACACATGAAGATATATATACATAAATATGTATGAATACATACACACATATATCTATATCAAAACTATATATATATATATATATTCTTGTTTGTATACTTACATACATTTATGCATGTAAAATATAATAAATAATAAAATATATGTAATTTATAATTATTTATTAATATACAAATAATTAAATATTTAATATTATCTAATTTTTGGTAGTTAAAAGTATTTTTAGTTTTTTTGCAAATGTATCTTGTTTTGATTTCGCACCACATTGGAGCGGAAAACAATACAATGTTACGTCACTTATATGCCGTGTAAAATAAACATCAAAGTACCACTAATGTGGCCCTAAATTAGTTAAAATACGATACAAATTGAATGCAATTAAAAATGTTGATTCATGTTAAGGTTGCATAGCATTCGCACTATCTTTCATGATATGATCTCTTGTTATAAACACACCTAAAAATTCAAAGAAATGTCAATTGCCGACAGGAATTTTACTCTTAAAATGGAATTAAAAAGACTGTGTCTTAGTGTTGGCACTTGGGAAAATTATAGAAAGTGAAGAATAAGATATAATGCACATGGTTGACACAATATGAATCTTAAAAAAATATAAGAGGATGAGTAAAATTGTGGGTGAAAGGAAGACAAAAGATTTAGCTTTGACTCACTTAAAAGTTTCAATTTAATCTAATGTTTCTTCAAGGTGGAGGAAAACCTAATAATTCTTTCAAAATCCTTCACTTACGTACGTGGAGATAATAATACGAGTGATAAAACAATGGCCAATTCTAGCCGATTTCTTGAATTGTTCTCCAGATTAGTATTGGAAATAGATAATTTCTTCCCAATGCTTTTATTTTTTTTATTTTTGGGAAAAGTAAAAGCAAACTTATTTTCATGCATAGGTTATTTTTATGTAGATATTTCAATTTTTAGGAAAAGCTAATAAAGAAAATAAATCAAAAGATTTGTATTACAGAAAAACATGTGCTAATTTTAGGAGAGTGGAGTGTTTTATTTGTAGATGAAAGCCATCTACTTATTAGAGGTAATTGTAAGTATTTTGACATAACAAATTCAGAGAGATTTTATTGAGCCAAAACTTTGATAAGGAAGAAGAGATATATGCACGGAAGTGCTTATTCAAGTTTGCAATAATATGTTTTATTTGCAGTTTCTTTTTTTAAATTTTTGTAAGTCTTTATTTTATGTGCCTAATTTCTACAAATTGGCATTAGAGCGTGGATTGTTTCAGCAGGTTTCTAATTGACAACAGGTTATGGATTCTATATCCAATCTACAGACACCATAATTTACAGGAGAAAATTATGAATATTGGTCATTAACCATGAAGGCACTATTCAGATCCAATGACGTGTCAGAAATAAGAGAGAATAGGTACACAAATCCCGTAGATGCAACAACATTTAACGCACTCTCACAGGAAGAGAAAGAAACTTTGAAGGAATTAAGAAAGAAAGACGAAAAATTTCTTTTCGTCATTCATCACGCCATGCATAAAAGCACAAATTGCATGGGAAACTCTCCAAGTTGTATATCAAGGTGAAGAGAGTAAAAAAAAAAAGCTACAGTTACTTCATAAAGATTTTAAATATATGTCAATGAAAGATTCAGATTCCGTAGAACCATTCTTTACTTTTATAGTTGGTTTAGTCAATCAAATCAAATATCATGGTGAAAATATTGGGGAAAGAATGATTAATGAAAAAATGCTTAGAATTTTTCCTGTAAAATTTGATCATTTTGTAGTTACTATTGAAGAAACTAGGGATCTAAGTAAGTTTTCAATTGATGAGATAAATGCATCACTAATAAATCATTAACAAAGGTCAAATAGATCAGATGTAGTTTTAGATCAATATTTTTTATCACAGGTATTAGGAAATCATGGAAGAGGAAGAGGAAACTTCATCCCTATAAACAGAGGAAGAATTTCATCTAGATGACGCAACACCAATCTGTCAAACTCAAGTGGAAGAGGACATATTCAAGAGAAAAAAATAATCATTTTCGAGGTTAGATAATGGATAAGCTGTATGTGAAGTGTCACTATTGCAAGAGATATGGACACTATGATTTTGAATGCATAAAAAAGCAGTATGATCATAACAAGAAGAATTAAAATCAGGTTGGGTGCTCTACTTCAAGTTCCATGTTTATTGCATGCAAAAATATTGTTAAATCATCACCTATTGAGTGTAATCTATAACAAGAGATTCCTAATGATGTGTGTTAGTTGGATTCTTGTTTCCCTAATCACATGTCAGGTAACTTAGATTTAATTTATAATTTGAATGAGTTAGTAAAGACAAAATTTGCTGTTGTATATATCTCTCCCCTCGGGTAAATATAGACAAACAGAAGAATATAGAAATCAAAGAAACTCAAAACTTGACATTTATTTGTGCCACAAGTCACGCCCCTGGTGCAGATTAGAAGGCTCCGACATGGAAAAAGTTACGCCCTTGGCACAGATTAGAAGGTGCCGACATGGAAAAAGTTACACCCCTCGCACAGATTAGAAGCTGCTGACATGGAAAAAGTTGAGCCCCTGGAGCAGATTAGAAGGTTCCAACATGGAAAAAGTTACACCCTTAGTGCAGATTAGAAGGCGCCAGCATGGAAAAGGTTACACGCCTGGCGCAGATTAGAAGGCGATGACATGGAAAAAGTTGTGCCCCTCACACAGATTAGAAGGTGCCGACATGGAAAAAGTTGCGCCCCTAGCACAGATTAGAAGGTGCCGACACCACATTTTCAGTGCCTATGGTGCACTTAAAATTATGTTGATGTGAGGATGGATGCACCAAGGCACACCTTCAGGAGGCGCAACATTTTGAGCGTTGATACCCTGAACCCGACAGGAAGCAAACCCTGACCCATATATTCAAATGGCCATAAATTTTCACAGGGAGCTCAGATTCACGCAAGGTTATACTTTTCAGAAATCTTACAAGGTCCTCTATTCAACTACCACTATATATCTTTAATTAGGTGAGAACAAGTTCTTCAAAAATGTAAAATACAATTCACTAGTTTTTGGGTTTGCTAGGGTTCTCACCTACCACCATAATGAGATGAATTAAATACAATCTGGAGGTTGTTGGGATAGATTTGGAATTCCTCTCTCTTCCCTCTCTCATTCTTCCTATAAATTGTAAGGAGGGGCTTCTTTCTAAAGGTTAGATATTCTTGTTTTTCCCCTCCCTTCTCTTTGGCTGGCGAATTTGTGGAGTTTAAACCTCCCATGTAAAACTATAATGCAACTTTGCCTCTTGGCATTTTGTAGTGTATTGCATCAATCTTTGGAGCAAATAATGCATGTCTGTGGATGATTCTTAACCCTCTCTGTGTTCATTTGCATCCTCCTGATCTTTCACTACAAATTTGGTTATCTGTGCATGATCTTGCATTGCATTTTAATGGTTTGTGTTTATTGGCAAGACAGTGTAATGCCCCGTTTGGCGGTTACCCAATTTCTTGGTGTAATGACCTTTCCCTTGTTGGGCGTCGAACAATTGTGCGTAATTCTGTTGCCTTAGACCCTGTTTCAGTGATGTTTTAGCACCTTCCCTCTCCTTCCGGCGTCCTCGAGTCGTTATCGACACCTCCCTTTTTGTGGACTATGTAATGTCCTGTGTGTTATCCTTTTTACAAGGGATCTTGTTGTCGCATTATTAAGCTCTGGATTTTTTTTCATTTGGGCAGGAAAACAGAAGGATTTTTGTCACATAGCGCCAACATATTCCATAGTCATTCATGTTCTTACCAGGGGTAAATTGATAAGTAAAGCTAAAGCCTTGATGAAAGAGTTCATTGCAATGGCGGAAAAAACATGAAACCAGTCCTCATGTCCAAGTGTTTAATGCCCTTAACGGCCCTATAAAGAGCCTTGGACATGAATCTGCTTGCCAAGTATTTGATGTATTGGTCACTGCATATGCTCAAATGGGTAATGTATGGGAAGCCTTACACATAATCTATAGGATGTAGCAGAGCAAAAGATTCAGGCACATGTCCATGCCCATGGTTTGTGCTTGCAACATCCTTCTGAGAAAACTGGTGAAAATGGAGCGAATAGACACTGTGTGGATTGTGTATAATGACATGACTTCTAGCGGTATTCGTCGTCCCAATGTTTATATTTACAATACTCTTGTCAATGTCTACTGCAAGGAAGGTAAGATGCAGAAATCCTTTGAATTATTTGATGGAATGATGAATAATAAAATTATTCCCACTGTTGTCACTTACACCATTCTTATATGTGTCTATGTAAGGGAGACAAGATGCAAGAAGCCAATGACTTGTTTAACACAATGCAGGAGCGTGGGTTGGCTCCTAATCTTTATACATGTATAGCTATAAAATAAGATGAAATAAAACAAAACTCAAGTAAAAATAAACAACTAAGGAATGGAGGGGGTTGCGTGGAAAGATGGGGGGGGGTAGGTGTGTGGCGCAGGTTGGAGGGGACAATGTTTTAAAGTCAAAATCCTATCTGCTTGTGCCTAAGGCCCTACTGTCCCTCACCCCCCCTTCCTGCCATCTAGACTAGTACGTGGCCATCTCCCACTAGACTTTCCTCTGCCAGTTGCCCCACTTTCTTTAATTCGTTTGATTTGCAAATCTAACGCGTCTTCTGCTACCTGCTCTCTCTGACCTGTTCTGGCCATGTGAGTAGAGAGGAGTTTCTTGTTGGGATTTGAGATGAATGGCTACAACGTGTTCTGGACAGTGGATTCATTGATGGTGAAATGAAGGTCTATCGCCCTGATGTTGCGTGGGTGGGTGTGGGTCTCAAAATCGTGCTATACAGGCAGTTTCAGTGGAGCGTAGAACCGAAATTCTCCTAGGAGAGTGCCGTGAGGAAGTTATTGGCTATATGCAGCAGCTACAGGGTAGAGAAGTAAACTTATCCCAGAAAATCAGTGGCCTCCAGAGAGAGTTAAGTGTGACAGCTACTGCAGGGCGAGCCCAAGGAACCATTGGTGTTGATCCTGATGTTCTGGTTGCACGCGACCACAGTCGTGAGTTGATCTGTCTTGGCTTTCCATTTTGGAAAGTCACTTCCGTCCAGGTGATGTATAAAGTGGAGGTTATATCTTGGAGAGAGAGGCGGGTGAGCACAGAGGTGGTGATAGAGGTGGATGAGCAGAGGTCTATATCAGTTATTCAAGAAACCAGGTAAAATTTGAGTCTATAACAGCTTAAAGAAGATGCTAAAGCTCTGGAATCTTGCATAATGGCAACATTATCTTCATGAAGTTCGAATCACAGTCAGGTAGACACTAAAGACAGGTATATCTCAATAATGGGAAGTAAATGTTGTTCATGCTTCTAAATTCAAACTTGGGTCAGTGTTAGAGAAGCTGATGAGTCTCTATTGAGCTCTAATTCCTCAAACATGCTCCTAGCTCGATGAAGAAGTGCAAAATATAGTTCTTGTCTTTGGACATTCCTGTCTCTTGAACTTGCTTTGAAAGGTGAACTGATACAGTGAGGCGTGTTCTTGTCGGGGCTCCACAGCAACGACCTGCCACAGTTTCCAACCAGGCTGCAGGCACGTTACAGTATAGTAGAAGCCTTCGTGCGCACCTCCAACAAGCAGGTCGCCCAACTATGATGTTATCTGTTCTGTATCGACTACATCCTCAATTCGGGATTCTCCTTCAAGGTGACAGATCACACCCACGGGCACAGGAGATCTATGCAATGTTGGAGAAAATGTCTTGGGAGATGAAGGTAGCAGGATATTTTTCAGATCTAGAACACGTACAGAGTTTGTTTCTTCAAAATCGGTTGTGTGATAGTGAGGGTGTTACCAGCAGACCTGATGAAATTTATTTACAAAGATCCTACTTGTTTTTTGATGTAACCCATGGAAGAGAACCTCATAGAGGTTGATCTGTTTCATATCAAAATATTCATGAAGCACGTTTTGCTTTGCAATTTTATGAGCTGCTTCAACGAGTCACTAAGTTGGCAGGCATTAAGTTTTCTATTGGAATTATCACCTTACAAGCTACAGCTGAAATGTTTGCACCGAGAGTTGATGTTGTCCTCAAACTTGATGGAGGAAAAGGTTATTTTATTTATTACGGTAGATGCCTTCCAGAGCCAGGAGCGTGATGTAAACATTATGTCTTGTGTCCGAGCTTCAAATCATGGGGTTGGATTGCAGCTGTTTTTCACCACGTGAATATGGTGCTAGCACGAGCTCGCATAGCACTTTGGGTTAAGGGAAAGCAGTGGCATTGAAACAATCATATGCATATGGAGATGGCGTTTTAAACCAGGCATGTTAAACCTACCCTTGCAATCTTCTGCTACCCTTTTATTATGTCATGAATTGAATGTCCTTCTTTTTTTTTTTTTTTTTTTTTTAATCTATTATGGCATTTAGAATGGGCTCCTGCTTTTCCTTGTGAATCGACCCAGATTGAAGGAAAGGAAGGACTGTTGGGAGTTATTTGTTTTTCTTACCCTGGTAGTAACTGTGATAGCATGTATACACTCCTTTCTGCCTTGTTTTTCTTTTCAAAATAAAAGAGTAACTACCATGTGATAGCAAAATAATGGTTGATGTTTTATACTATGGGTGTTAGATCTTTAACCTGGGTGTTTCCTGCTTAATTCTTTAATTCGGGTGATGTTTAGAGACAACAGTGAACAATGGCCATTGAGTTCATTTTCTAAACCAGTAGTAGCAGATTTAAACTTGAGCCATGAATAACGTTAGTGGATATTTGTAGATTTGTCAACTCATGGCCAGTTTTAGGCTAAGTGTTGTTTTGTCTTGGTAAAATCTTTTCTTGGGCTGATTGTGTGTGTAGACCTCGCATAGTGAGCATGAGGTTTTCTTAGGGGCCTACATGAGTGAAATATTGACTACTCAATACATATCCTGTGACGTGAGTCACTATATCATAAGATAAAAGAGTTCAATCGAACTCAGTAGTTGCAGATGTTTTCTTTGGAGCGACTATGAGGATAGGGCGAGTAGATTGTCATGAAATAGATGGGTATGCCCAAGCTATTCATATGTTGTTTTAGAGACGGAAGAGAAGGCATAGTTCGTAGGAAGAGTATTTTGCTTTGTATTCCTCCTTCACTGACTGTTAACCTTGTGATTGGTGACTCGAGTTGGGTCACGGTAGAGGATCTTGTGTCAATCCACTTATATTTCCAATAGACTATCCCTTGTTTAAATCCATGTATCGAATGAAATGGGTTCCTATTAAATCCATTTTGTAGCTTAGCAAACCTTCAATAATTCAGGTAAGGACTTTCTGAGTAAGTGTTGACTGAGGCATGTATGAAAATAGAATGGTTACCTTTCTTTGAATTGGGTTAGATTTGTATGAAAATGGAAAAGATAGGAATCGACTCAGTTACATATTTTAGTGAGCTAAGTCCTTAACTCTTACAACGATCATACGAGTGGTGGATTATGGGTTATTTACCATTTATGTGATGTAAGATAATAACAACCTTTGGTGAAAAGACTTCTTCTTGATCCTTGCTTGTGTAATCCAACTATAGTTGTTGAATGTAATTTAGTTGGATAGAATCTAATTTATTTAACTTCTTGAAGAAAAATAATTAGGTTTGGTGAGAATTACTTGGTATTTTGAATCTTCAGATTCAGTTTTTGTGTTGTGAGTATTATATGTATGTTGGTTTATTCAGTCGAGTGAAGTTAACTTTAATCTTTGACTGATTTGTGTTCATATATGGTTGGGGCCTATATTCTTCCTAAAACATGGATGTGCGTTAATGCAGTCTTGTTAACAAGCAATTTTTAATATGTTAAGCCATTTGACTGATCTTTATCTTTTGGTTAATAATATTAGAATGATGTTTGGGTGTTAGATTTCAATCACATAATCCATAGGATTACATGACTGAAATCTCAATACTCTCAGCCTGGTTGTCTTCACCAATAAGGTCTCACCTTGTTTGTCTTTAGAATATCTCTCTCACTTGAATATTGGGATTCCTCCTTGTTCGCTGGTATAAATCTCGTCATCTTGTGAAACATATTGATTAGTGGTTTGTGATTTGATCCATTCTTGAGTTTAGAATTTTACTTTCATGATATTATAAAATGTTAGCTTACTGTTGCAATGGGTAGTCTTAACATGCTCAGTTCTCGTGAACTGATCCCAGCTAGTATTTGTACAGATGGATTGTGTGAGTAAATTAAAGGAAAGAGTTGTAGAGGTTTCATCAGTGCAATTTATGAAATTCCTTGTAAAAAAAAAAAGTCGAATGTGAGGTAAAATTTTGTAATAGTGATTGCAAAGGAATTTAGAAGACCTCTTGCCTTGGGTTGTTCAGAAATTGCGTGAAGATGTTATCTTGTCCTTCTGTAGGTAAACTGGTAACTTATCTTTGTGGGAAATGTTATTCAAACTTTTCACTGGCATAAGCATTGTAAAACTTGGATCTTGAGAATTAAGTGTTAATTTAAATCTTTGTGAGACTCTGTATTGATGTGTTATATGTAAGTTTTAATGGGGTGATTTTTCTTTACAGAAGTTACCTAAAAGTTTTATTCAAATAAATATGTTGGGTAACGCCGCTAGAAGACGATGCCATGCTCACGAAGGTGCCAATGACGACGCCGCACGACAACCAAACAACCCGAAAATGCGACAATTTTTTTTTTTTTCCAAGGTAGAGGTTATTGTTTGATTTATTTTATCTACAAGTTTGTGGCCTGCTTGATCTTGGGAGCTTATAAGCTTCAAACTTTTACTTTGTATTTCGGTCACCAAACTGGAACTACATGATTGTCGTAATTCCATTCGCTAGAGATTTGCTTCAATATTTGATGTATTCGTCTGATGATATAACAGTTAGATATAAAATAAATCCCTCTTTAATTATATCCAGTCCATCTCATGACCCTATTGTCCCCATTCTCGAATTTGTACACTATGATGAAATCATCATGTGTATGGTAACTATTTTTGTGCCAAGAAAGCTCTTCCCAAAGACCCCATACCCTGTGAATTTTTATTGACATACTTAATCATATTAGGGAATCTTATTTCTAAAGTGAACAAAAAGATGTTGGGGTAAGGGTGTTGTATAACATGATTGGGATGGTAGCAAATGTCTAGTCACAATAACAAATATATGAGCCAACGACCTAAGGAAGTTAGTTGTGCAAAATTTTCTTTTTAGATATGTTTATTATTATGTGTTATCCTAATAAGTACGCTTCTAATAAAAGATCCATTATCGGTAGGTATGACGAAACCTTATTTGACCATATCCTAAGTGGTTTGGTTTCTTAGATATCTCTTTAAAAGGGATTAGACACTTTTGAATTAAGTGGTATATATATATATATAGGTATATTAACAAAAATTATATACAAATCATCCTATACACTTATACATACATTTGAAAATAGTAAATTAAATGAGAAAGAGTCAATTCGGGGGGGGGGGGAGAAGGTATTTTCAACCAGGCTTAAATTTGTCTGGTTGGGGGCGGTGGGTGTCTCAACCAGCACCTGTCCACCATCAATACCCCCTCCTTGTGTGCAAAGAAGCAACTTGGCTGCCATTTCTAATTAATACTTCAGATTTTGGAAATCTTACCTGTTCAGTCGACTAAACACTCTCCTACTGTCCTGGCTGCGTGGGTAGGTGTGAGGAAGACAAAGGATGAAGACACAGGCCAAAATAATAGGAGAAAATGCTGGAGTATTCACCCATGCTGCGTGGAAAACGATGAGGAGTTCTTTTAAGCAAGATGCAGGCAATAAACCAGGCATTTTTCCCTGTTCTCCTCACCCCTAGCCACGCATGGTACATGGAGGCAAATAAAAGAGTCCTGGGTGCGTGGATAGTTAGGTAGGGGAGGTGAACCACTTCCACTCTGGTATGGCATGAGGATAGAGAAGGCCAGCTGGATGCTAATGCTTGGCCTAAACCCTCTGGCACTCTAAATAGTGGGATACAAATGAATCTATGTCTCTCTTAAGTCCTCTCCAAAAGTACAACTGTCTCAGGGTGGCGTGCATCTTCTTCACCCCGAGATGAGCTGAGTAAGGTACACGATGAGCCTCTGTCAAAATGTCATGTCTCAAGCCTCCATTTTTGGGAACATATATCCGGCCTCTTTGTCTGAGAAGACCATCTGTCTCTAGTGAAAAACCATCAAATATCCCCTCAAGGGGTCTCTGAGACTCAATTTCTGCTCTGGCTGCAAGGTAGAGACTATCCTGAGGAAGCTACTGCAAGATCCTACTCCGCAAATCTATGCCCACTGAGGTGGCCATGACCACATGTCTCCGCCTACTCAAGGCATCTGCAACTACATTCTCCTTCCCTTTCACGTGCTCTATCTCCATGTCATACTCACAGAGTATTTCCATCCAACGCCGCTGACGAGCGTTGAGATTGGGCTGCATGAAGAGGTGGCGAAGACTCAAGTGATCTGTCCTGAGTGTAAATCTCCGGCCAAGCAGGAAATGTCTCCACCATACTAAGGCATGTACTACTGCTGCAAGCTCAAGGTCATGGGTCGGATAATTGAGCTCATAATCTTTGAGTTTGCGGGACTCAAAGGCAGCTACTCTACCCTCCTGCATTAACAATCCTCCAAGTCCTGCCAAGGAAGCATCTGTGCATACGAAAAACTCTCCATGAGGATCTGGAACTGCAAGGATGGGTGCTCTCATAAGGCATTCCTTCAGTGTACTGAAGGCCTGCTCACATCTATCTGACCAAAAAAACTTCTTCCCTTTCCACTGAAGAGAAGTGATAGGATGCGCAATCCGAGAAAAGTCCTGAACAAACCTTCTGTAGTACCCTGCTAGACCCATGAAACTATGCACCTCGGTCACACTAGTGGGTGCTGGCCAATCCATGATGGCTCGAATCTTGGAAGGATCGACTGCGATACCTTCCCCAGAAATGATGTGGCCCAAATACTGCACCTCAGGCTGAAAGAACGCACACTTCTCTAAGTTCCCGTAAAGGCGCTGTTCGCGAAGACACTGAAGAACCTAGCGGAGGTGCTCCTCGTGCTCCTCACGTGTGCGTGAGTAAATCAAAATGTCATCAAGGAAGATAAGCATGAAGCGATCAAGGAAGGTCCTGAATACCCCATTCATCAAACTCATAAACACTGCGGGGGCATTCGTCAAACCGAAGGGTACCACTGTGAACTCGTAGTGGCCATATCTCGTGCGGAAAGATGTCTTGTGAATATCTGTCTCCGCAATCCTAAGATGATGGTATCCTGACTTAAGATCTATTTTAGAGAAAACTGTAGCCCCCTTCATCTGATCAAATAAATCATCAATGCATGGAAGGGGGTAATGATTCTTGATCGTTACTTTATTCAGCTGACGGTAGTCAATACACAACCGAAGAGATCCATCCTTCTTCTTCATGAAGATAACTAGTACACCCCAAGGGGATATGCTAGGACGGATTAGGCCTTTCTCCAGAAGGTCCTCAAGCTACAACTTGAGCTCACATAACTCAAGAGTAGTCATCTGATAGGGTGCTCGTGAGATAGGCTCTGCGCCTGGAACTAGATCTATATGGGAGTTGATCTCACGTGGGGAAGGTAATCCTGGTAGCTCCCCTGGAAACACATCGGTGAACTTTGATAAGATGGGATGATCATCTAGGGAACGTCCCCTTGACTCATCCTCTGATTTGTCACTAACTGTAACAGCATACAACTGGAAACCCCATCGCACACACCGCTTAAGCTGCATAGCAGAGATGGTGTGAATAGAAACGGGTCTCTTAACCCCTGATATCACTAACTCCGCCCCAAGATCATCAATGCAAGCAATAGTCTTATGGTAACAATCCACTCTAGCTTTGTGGGCGGATAACCAATCCATGCCTAAAATGATGCCATAAGATCCTAATGGAAGGATCCAAAGATCAGAAGTAGTGGTGAAGGGTCCCAAATCCACTACACACTCCTTGACTAAGGAGTCTACAGAAATCTTGGCTCCAGAAGCCATCTCAATGTCCCAACTACGGCCCTACCTAACTGCCACCAGCCTACAACGCTCTACTAAGGATGGTGCAATGAAAGAATCAGAAGAACCAGAATCAAATAATATAGAGGTGGAAATACCACCAATACTACCTGTCGTCTCAATCACAGTACTCTGATGCTTATCCTGGCGGTTCTCGATCGCTGCGTAGATTCGATGACTCCATGCCATATCTCCAACAGTAGGCTCTGAGCTCTTTGTCTTACCCTTGGTAGGGTTATGTGCGTAATCTCTCCAAATATGTCCAACAACTCCGTAACCATAACAGCTGCCTGGTCCTCTCCAGTGGGAAGCACCTCCAGCTGGTACTCTAGATGACTGAGATATAGATCCTGATGATCCGGCTATGGACTTCTGAGGTCTCTGCTGACGAGCTCCTACTGACTGACCTCTCGGTGCACCCTGTGTCTTGATGGGACCCCTAGGAGGAGGCCCCATACTTCGTCCTCTCTGTGCATCAAATCTCTAAGGAGGTCGGTAAGGTGGGTGGGTCTGCTGCTGTTGCTGTTGCTGTGGTGGCCTAAATGAAGCTTGCCCTGAACTCTATCCACCCCATGGAGGAGGAACTAACCCCTTCGACCTACTATCCTGCATCTGCTGGATACGGCTCCGAACTCTATCTCTAGCTTGCTGTGTCTTCCCCCGTGTCTCCTCTGCAATATAGGCCTTCTCCACGGCCTCTGCTAACGTCTGTGGGTAGTGAATGCGCACTGCGCCGGCTAAATCCAAGTTCAGGCCCTAGATGAACCTATGAATCCGTACCTGCTCATCCTGCATATAGTCGACGTACTGAAGTAGGTCCAGAAATCGACTCTCATACTCAGCTACTATCATCGATGCCTGATGGAGGTCATGAAACTCGTCTATGCACTGCTGTATAAATCTCCTGGGTAAATACCTACTCCTGAAACGCTCCTCAAATAGCTCCCAGGTAATCGTCTCTGAGTCGACATGGAGCTTCTACTCTTCGGTCCTCCACCAGACTCCTGCTCCATCCTTCAGAAGATGGATCGCAACACGAGCTTTCGTGTTGCTACTACAAGGACAGAGCTTGAAGCATCCGTTCAAGCTCACCAAATAGGCCTCTACCTGAAAACCACCTATATCGCTTGAATAGTGAGATGGTCGTAGCTTAAGGATCTCCCTTATATGGTCAGCAGCTGATGTATGACGACTCCTAGATCTCTCTATATGCTCCTCCCTCTGTCTAGGGCTCCGAGACCTGTCCCTATGTCCTGAGATCCTATCCCCATGTCCTCTCTGTTGTGACTCTACCCTAGCCGACTCTGCATGGAAATTCTCTGCTCTGTGCTCCTCGCTGTGTCTAGGGGATGCCTAGGCATCTACTGATGGCTCCAAACTATGTCTAGCAAGCCATCCTCCCAAGGGCTCTCCGCGTATAGCGGCATTGACATCCTGGAGTGTCTGTAAAATCTATGGCAGAAGGGCTACTACGGCCTGCTCAGGTGGTGGTATGTCTAGGTCTATATGAAGAGACCCCTCGCCCAATTCGCGCCTCCTGCATAGATCAAGGTGAGAGTTAGTTCATTATACTAGGTCTTCAGTCAGTTTTCAAAATTTGTTGTTTACTATAATTATCAACATTATGGCTTAATATTTTAAAAGTGTTAGTTCTGTACTAAGTTGAAAGTTCATGTTTTGCGTTTTCCTGTATGTGCCCAAGGGTCCCAGCTTCGAACCCCTAGCTCTGATACCAAAAATGTAACGCCGTTAGAAGACGACTGCCGCACGACAACCAAACAACCCGAAAATGTGACAAATTTTTATTTTTTTTGCAAGGTAGAGGTTCTTGTTTGATTTATTTTATCTACAAGTTTGTGGCCTGCTTTATCTTGGGAACTGATAAGCTTCAAACTTTTACTTTGTATTTCGGTCGCCAAACTGGAACTACATGATTGTCGCAATTCCATTCACTAGAGATTTGCTTCAATATTTGATGTATTCGTCTGATGATATAACAATTAGATATAAAATAAATCCCTCTTTAATTATATCCAGTCCATCTCATGACCCTATTGTCCCCCATTCTCGAATTTGTACACTAGGATGAAATCATCATGTGCATGGTAACTATTTTTCGTGCCAAGAAAGCTCTTCCCAAAGACCCGATACCCTCTAAATTTTTATTGACATACTTAATCATATTAGGGAATCTTATTTCTAAAGTGAACAAAAATATGTTGGGGTAAGGGTGTTGTATAACATGATTGGGATGGTAGCAAACGTCTAGTCACAATAACAAATATATGAGCCAACAACCTAAGGAAGTTAGTTATGCAAAATTTTCTTTTTAGATATGTTTATTATTATGTGTTATCCTAATAAGTACGCTTCTAATAAAAGATCCATTATCGGTAGGGATGATGAAACCTTATTTGACCATATCCTAAGTGGTTTGGTTTCTTAGATATCTCTTTAAAAGGGATTAGACACTTTTGAATTAAGTGGTATATATATATATATATATATATATATATATATATATATATATATATATATATATATATATAGGTATATTAACAAAAATTATATACAAATCAGCCTATACACTTATACATACATTTGAAATTAGAAAATTAAATGAGCAAGAGTCAATTCGGGGGGGGAGAAGGTATTTTCAACCAGGCTTAAATTTGTTTGGTTGGGGGTGGTGGGTGTCTCAACCAGCGCACTTGTCCACCATCAATACCCCCTCCTTGCGTGCAAAGAAGCAACCTGGCTGCCATTTCTAATTAATACTTTAGATTTTGGAAATCTTACCTGTTCAGTCGACTAAACACTCTCCTACTATCCTGGCCACGCGGGTAGGTGTGAGGAAGACAAAGGATGAAGACACAGGCCGAAATAATAGGAGAAAACACTGGAGTATTCGCCCATGCCGCGTGGAAAACGATGAGGCAGTTTTCTAAGCAAGATGCAGGAAATAAACCAGGTGTTTTTCCCTGTTCTCCTCGCCCCTGGCCGCGCATGGTACATGGAGGCAAATAAAAGAGTCCTGGGCACATGGACAGTCAGGTAGGGGAGGTGAACCAGTGAGCAGATCGTCCAGCTATGTTGTTATCTGTTCAGTACTGAACGTATTCTTAAATTCGGGTTTCACCTTCAAGATATTTTATCACAAGGATTGTGGGACAGAGGAGGCGCCCCAAGGAAAATCAAATCGATTAGGGGGCAGTGAGAAACGTTAAATAACAACAGCCTTTCCAGCCGTGTTAATATCTGATCAGCTAGCTGAAGAAGACTTGGAGAGCATCTCTTGATAGTCCTTTATTCATATCTTTGTCATTTTGTATGGTTCTTTTGTCTAGATAAATTGCATTATTGTGTGCCTTTGTGAAGTCTATGATTTGTGATTGAATCACACATTTAACATTCATGTGAAGCATTGACAACTAATTCAAAACAACTATCTTGCGAGTATTTTTAATGGCGTATCATAGTATAGTGTATGCTCAACTCTTGATAGAGGACGAGTGCTCCTTTGTAGAGTCTCGTCTTTTGAGCTGTTTCTGTGTAATTAATTTGGTTGTGTTTCCAAGCAGTAAATAACTAAAAATGTGATCTTGTCGAAGCAATCTGAAAACATAGTTTTGCACAGTAAAAAAAAATGCAATGTATCAGGCCTGCAGACATAATTCTTTCTGATGCTAAGTGAAGCAATTTGTAAACATAGGCTTGCATCATATCAAGGCACACTGTATCAGACCTATGGTGATAAAGAAAGGACCAGGTTCTATTTCCAGTTTCTAATTTTTTTTTTGTCCTATATATAACTAGAAGCCTGAAACGATTTGTTCGTGGAGGAACAACATATAGAGGTGGGTCTGTTACATATCAGAATATTCATGGACAAGAAGAAAACAGTTTGCTTGCCTTTTAGAAGCCAAGAATGAAAGAAACAGACCCTACGTGTATTATATTTACTAATTTCATTGATATTATTTATTGATTTCGACTTAGAGTAGTGTGCTTTATTAACATGAAGGGGATATTTAACAGTGTATTGTTAATAGGATTAAATACCAGCATATCCATTAGTTTTATTAATACCTAAATATGGATAATATTCAAACTATTAGTGTCTTTGATATACATTAAGGAGTGTTGGATATTGGACTTGATAGGTTTAAAGTATATGCATTATAATTTATTTCTATCCAATCTTTTTATAGACATTGCATGGGATTTCGAAGAGATTCGATTTCATTTTCTTTGTTAGTTTACAATGGATTTTACAATAAATTCATGAATGAATAAAGAAACATAAAAGGAACTAGAACTTGAAATGCTTCTTTGGCATCTTAAAAGCCATTTAAAACTTAAGAACTTCCATCAACTACACAAGAGGAGATGATGCACTATTTTTTTTTTTTCAATCTTTACAACACATTACTTTCAAGTATCCAAACAAAAATTTTAATATATTTCCTTTTGTAATTTCTTTCCAATATTCCACCAAAGAATTCAACAACATTCTCAATAAATTTTAGAGCAAGAAATACTATCATATCAATGCAACATTTCCTTCAAATATTATTACAACATACCCTACTTCATGTGGAACAAATTTACAATTATGGAAGCTAGAGAAAACAAGGCGATATTACATTTCTTTCTCCACTCAAGGTGGGTAATTACATGATGTTTTAACATTGTCAACAACAAGGTTCTTGTGCTCCAAAGTGTTCTTTATCCATGCTCCAAGTTCCAAGTAGCTCAAATCACAACCAAGATAGGGGGAGAGGCAACACTCTCCTCCCAACCAAAACTCAATGGAGAAGAGAAGCAATCTCCTCCATTGACCCCCGAGCCCCAAACACAACACAATGAAGGGTGGTCTCCAACTCAAGGCAACAATACTTGCTTCCACAATACAATTTTCTTCACAACATTCAAGGTAAAAATGAGGAAACAACAAGGAAACACAAATAACACAATACTTTGCACAACAAGGCTTTCATCCAAGCCAACAAGAGAAGGAACTATGGGAAAGTTTTCCTTATGCCTCCCCATTGAGATGAGATGCCCATCCAAAACCCTCCACAATAAAACTCAAGCCCCTATGACTCTTATGCCTCCCTCAAGTACCCCTTTTTCCTCCCATACTCTTATGCCTCCCTCCTCTTATGGCTCCCTCAAGAACAAGGTAAGAATGTAAACATTCTCACCCAAGATGGGCATCCCTCTCAAACTCCCTCCACAATATCCTAGTCTACTCTTATGCCTCCCTCATGAGTATTCCCATAGACCTCTCCTATACTACACAATAAGCATTCTATCCATTTTTCACAATACACCAAAGTAAACATGCATTATTCACAAATTTAGCATAGAAGCAACAATAATATGAAAGCAAAACAAAGGAGAAGGTTTCCTACCTCTCCATTGGAGAAGCCTAAACCAAGAAATTTGTCCAAGCTCCCTCCCAAAACAATCCAAGCATGCAAGTCCAAGTACTCTCTTTTTCTCTTTCTCCCAATTCTTTTCTCTCCCAAAAATAACAAAAGAGAACTCTTCAACAAAACAAAAACAAAACTCCAACCCCCTCAACAAGAGAGGAAATTTCTATAAATAGACAAGAGGAAGAGTGAGGGTGATGTGGCTCCTTGTAGGATGCCACATCACACATCCTCAAGACCACCTCCCTTTAGTCAACTCAAATCCCAAAACACCATAAATGGGTGGTTGGGTTGAATGACATCTCTCTTCCACATCCATCCCTTCCCATGTGTCCTAAGGCACAAATAAATGCAAAAGAAGACAAGTGCACACCAAAGTCACATTTCCCTTCCCAAAACAATAAATAATCCCCTTTTTGGATTCCCAACCCATAGATATGGTTGGTAAGGGGTTTTGGGAAGTGTGGGACAAGTTCAACTTGTCCCACAAGTCCCCTAAAATTGCCCAAAATCTCAAATTCGAGATTCAAAGGATTTGGAGTGGTCAACACTCAAAACCAAACATTCAATACATGAGGAAACACAAGGCTCAAGGAGCCAACCATCAAAATTAATTACACCCACTTGACTCCCCTCCAAAACTTAAAAATTAAAACAAGATATTACATTAATCTAAACACACTTAGCAAAGTAATTTTAAAAAAGAAACATCACAAATAAAATCACCTACTAAAGTAAGTTAAAATAAGTAATTAAAATTCTTACCCCCTTGGTCACATTAGAAAATTTCCCCCTCATGGAAATTTTCTTAACACATAAAAGAATAAAGGTAACACAATACAATTTACTAGTTGCCTTGACGACCAAATGTTGTAACCGCCCGACATTCTGTTGTGTTTGGTTCCCAATCCCCCTCATGGTTGTGATCATGTTGTGTTTCCTGCAAAAATCAAAAATACCTCCTTCGACCTTGCGGCCATGTCAAAATGTCCAAAATAATCATATGCATGAAATTTATTAACATCTATACATAATTCAATTATCCATTATTCTAGGTCTAAATCACAACTTAATTATGCATTTCATCACTATCTGAAATTATAGTAATGTAAATTCAACAAGTACATTTTATTCATCATGGCGAAGAAATCCAATGTTATAACACATGCAATATATCCATATAAAAATAACATCAGTATCCAATAGTTTGTCCATGAGTCAGTGTAGATCATACTGAAGACAAAATCCAACCATAATCCAAATGCATCTAGTCACAAAACATCATGCTAATCAACATAAGTATAAGTCATGTCCATATCCAAAGTCTGCATAATTCAAAATGATAATCAACTAAGTGTCGTAGGGAAGTGGGCATTACATGTTGTGGTTTAGATCCCCTTGAAAACAACAATGCCTTAAGTAATCAAGAGTGAGACTATCCTTGCAAAGTGATTTTATATAACGTGTTATCCCTCACTGAACTAGTAAACACTACCCTTTTGGTGAACGCTTAAAAAAAGCTTAAAGGAAAACAATGGTTAGTTTCTAATAAGATTTAACAAGTAAGAGAAGATAATTTTGAAACCACTCAATTTATTTCTAAGACTATTTAAAAGTAAGTGGCTTCCTCTTGATAAGCTCTTTCGGTGAAGCCTAAGTAAGAGCGCTAATAATTACATATAAAACCTCAAGCTTCAATTAAACCTCAGTAAGAACTAATGACGTCTTAAGGGTGAATTCATTTGACCTTCTTCCTTTAAATTTATCCAGGGTGTCTTATCAAAATAAATAACCTCCAATCATTTCTTACTGTGGCTTTCCCTAGCTGTGAGAGTGTCATGTGGTTGGGCTTCTATGTTGTTCTGTCAAAAAAAAAATATTGTCCTTGATAGGTGTGGATGTTTCCATGCTGCTTTTATGGCCATCCTTGTATCGAGTTGTTCACAGAGTTAGTTGTATCCTTGGCGATGACATGTTGCGCCATGTTATGTGTCAAGCAAGTCAAAAAAAAAAATCTTGTCTTTTACTGTGTTGTTCATGTTTGTGAATTTTTGGGTCATTTCATCATTCCTTGGTGCATCACCTTTATTAGTTTAGGTTTATTTTTATGCATTTTCTTACCCTTTCTCCTTAGCAAGTTAGATTAGGTTTTTTAGTAAACCCTCTACATTTTATGTGTGCATCTGAACAGAGGAATAGGAACTAGCCTTCATCCAAAGAGCTTTCCCATTTCGCATGGTCCCACACTTGGGAAAAGCTCCATGTTATGCAATCGTACTAAGAGTCACAACCCATCGAGTTGCTGACATTTAAGGGTCCTATGATTTTCCATCAGCAGTTACACTATGGAATAATAATAGAGTGACTGTAAAAGGAAAAGGAACAATAAACATTCTAACTAAAAAGGCAGAGAAAAATATTATGTAGGATGTTTATTATGTTACATGTTTGACCCGCAATCTTATGAGCATTGGTCAATTGGTACAAAAGTGATAAAAAGTTTACATTAAATATAATGAATGTTTTCTCGTGGATAAAGATATTTTTATCACAAAATCACAACACCCTTATATTTGCAAAAGTGTGTGTGCTTGAGCTCACAGTGTGACTGGATAACAAGAGTGATATCTCCAAATTGTGGGACTTGCTACTTGAGATAGACCTCCAGAGAAATCTGGTTCTTACTCCTAAGCTACCTACCACAATCTACTCTAATGCAAGAAAAAATATCTTATCGTAATATAACTTTCTAAGGGACTAGGGAGAGAGATAGCATGAAAAAAAATCCTACACTAAAGCGGTGATTCACAAGAAAATGAGGGAATGAGAATAGCTTTCCAGTGTGTGAAAAATTGAAGTGAAGTGCATACTGGAGAATGTGATAACAATTCTCCAAAATATAGTAGCTACATTCACAAAAATATTTTGTACACACACAATGTTAATGAATCCCTATAAGAGCATAAAAAGAACACAATACATCTACAATAAGAGGAAGAAAGAATGCAAACAACAAAACAAGGTAAGATACATCCACAAACGTGCATCTATTGTTTCATGATATACATAGTTGAATCTATTACAAACTAAAGGTCTATATCACCATGCAAGGATTCCAATACGAGGGCCTATAGCACATTGGCTTCAAAAAACCAAAATGATAGAGTTTTGCTACTTAAAAACCATCCTTCACCTTTTATAATGAGCCCAACACTCTAATTTATAGAATTTGAAAGAGAGAGGATTGAAATCCCAAAATATGTCTTTTAACCACTTGTAAGAGGTAATTAATGAAGTGAAATGATAGTATGTTTCTTGAAAAGGATCTTCATACTATCCCCTAACTTACAGTAGTGAAAAATGTATGTCCATGCTTCATTAAATGTTCTTACAACCACTAAAAAAATAGTTGTTCTAATCATGACACATTTTCCTTAAGCTCGTCATAAAAACTTCATCAATATCTACATTCATTTATTTTTGTACATTTTTCTCAGAGTCACAATTCCAATGAATCCAAATTTTCATGATTTCACTAAGAAATGCAAAAGATATGGCAATCTGAGTTTGAGAAATTATTTTGAGTTGACCATGGATTTTTTGCATTTTGCAAGACTAAGTATTTAAATTTTTAGGGATGGATAAGTTTCTTTCCTTTTCACCCACCTACCCTTGTTTACAAAAATAAATCCATATTTTTTGGCATAGAGGACGTCGTGGCCTTTGTGAAAAGCAAAATTTTGTGAAAATTGGAGCTCTAGGTCAAAACGTATGACCGTTTGAATTTCAGGGGTCGGACGTTCACTTTCCATTTGGATTGCAATTATTGTGGGTTTTTGGTGAACTCGTGTCCCTATAGCACTTGGACCTTGTGGACCTCTTTTCTCCTCATCACCTCATTCAGGATTTTTTGTCACCGCACATCCATATCCACAATGCTTTGAGCGTGGTGATTTTAGTTTTTTGGTCCTGCACATACTTTTACACCATTTGTCTTACAGACCATGTGGAATTTTTTTTTCTACCTTTGCCACAATGAACTGGCTTATGGCCATTTCATCTTTTCTAGGCCCAACTGTCCTAGAAATATTTTTCCATCTTACCTGCATTACATTTGGCTACAACCATTTCGGATTTTTAGGTACTTTTGTCCCAGCTATCCTGTAGGGCAAGCGGGATAAAATTTTCAGTGTTTCCTAGAGTGAAATGGATCTTTAGAATTTCAAGCCCAAAATTCATATGATGACCCCTAGTACGATCCACATTTGCTCCATCTGCAGCCCTCAAACCTGATTGGCACTTAAATAGGCCCTTGACTTCATTTTTTGATTTTTTTGTAAAATTTTTGCTAACTCCTTGGATTTTTCTTTGGATAGGGAAGTTAAAGAAAAGACAAAGGACCCCTCAAAACTTTTTTTTTTGGCCTAAAACCATTTATGTTTGCTCAAGCCTAAATAAATTGTGCAAGTTATCAAAATTACCTTCGGGGTGAATTTTAGATAACAGATCCTAGTACCCAAGTGATTGCTAAAGTGAAGATGACAAGCAACATAATGTTTTCATTGAATATTATACTAGTCACATCCGAAGTTCATACTATAGATTAGTCTGAAGCTAAAGAGAAAGAATTATCTTTTAAGTTAGTTGAAAAAAATGAATCGTGGCTATGGAATCTCAGGTTTGGTCATTTAAACTTTCATGGTTTAAATTTACTACAAAAAAAAATTATGGTGAAATATTTTCCTTTGATTCATAAACTAGATAGAGTTTGTGAATTTTTTTATTTTGGCGAAGCAACAAAAAGAGTCCTTTCCTATTGGTAAAACAAAAATAACAAGTGCACCACTTCAAATTGTTCACTCATATTTATGTGGACCCATGTAAAACACTTCTATTGGAGGTTGCTCATATTTTATGGAATTCATTGTGACTATACCAAGAAGACATGAGTGTAACTTTTGAGACACAAATCAAATGCTTTTGGTATATTTCAGAAGTTCAATGCTTTAGTGGAAAAGAAAAGTGGGTAGTACATCAAATTTTTAAGGATAGACAAAGGAGGTGAGTATATTTCTAGTATTTTTCTAACTTTTTGCAAATATCATGGTATACATAAAAAATTTACTTCTAGGTATACACTGCTATAGAATGGTGTGACAAAGAGAAAGAATAGAAACATCATGGATATGGCGAGAAGTATGATGAAGGAAAATATTCTTTCAAATGAGTATTGGGAAGAAGTAGTAGCAAATACTAATTACATCATACACATGTCTAAATAAAAATTGTTCGAAACATGGTTCCTCAACAAGCTTGAACTAAGAGGAAACACAATGTTTCTCATTTTAGAATTTTAGGTTGTGTGATATATGCACATGTGCATGATGACCTGAGGAATAAGTTAGAAAACAAAGGAGAAAAGTGCATATTTGTTGGATATTCAGATAATACAAAATCTTACAAGTTGTTTAATCCAACTACCAAAAAGGTCATGATCAACATAGATGTACAAAATGAGTCATGGGATGGATGTATTGAAAAAACATTAAGTGCAGTAGTAGCTATTTCTTGTGATGATATGATAGATGAAAGCATAAAGCAACAAAGGATTGTATCTTTTTCAAATCGTGGACATGCACCACAAGTTATAGCACAAGCTACACCCCCATCTACATCTAGGGGATCTCTAAGATTTCAATCATCTTAAACCATCCAATATACACCACAAAGAACACAAGAAGAAACTCCTTCAGTAAAAAATAATCCATCATTAGATAGCCCTTTGCAACGGAAAATAAGGACTCTTAGTGAGATTTATAATGTTGATACAACTAATATTTTTTTAGTTTTTTACATTTTCTCAAGTTGCAGATCCAGTATACTTTGAAGAGACTATAAACAATGAAATTTGGTTCAAGCCATGGATGAGGAGATATATTCTATAGAAAATAACCAGACATGGGAATTAGTAGATCTTCCAGAAGGAAAGGACATGATATGAGTGAAGTGGGTCTACAAGACCAAATATACTACTGATGGTAAAGTACAGAAACATAAAGAAAGGTTAGTTACAAGAGGTGTTTAACAATGATATGGGGTAGATTACAATGATATATTTGCACTTATAGCATGTTTAGACATGGTAAGAACGGTTTTAGAAATTTTAGCTCAAAATAAATGGCCTATTTATCAGATGGATGTAAAATCAACATTATTGATTGGTTTTATTGAATAATAAGTTTATGTGAATCATCCAAAATATTATGAGATTTAATGTCATGGAGGAAAGGTATACATGTTGAAAAAAGTTATCTATGATCTCAAGAAAGTACCTAGAGCTTGGTACAACATGATTGATTCTTATTTGATACAAAATGATTTTTATTGATGAAAAATCACAACGCCCCCTGAATGGCCTCAGATTTGAGTGGGGCATTCGGTGCGATTTGCATAGCATGGGACCATCTCTCAAGATGTGGGACTTGCGAACTTGAGATGGACCTCTGGAGAAAGACAACTTCTTCTTCTTAAACTATCTACCACAAGATACTCTAATACAGGTAAACTATCTAATCCTAATCTAACCTTACAAGGAGACAGGGAGAGAGAGAAATGCATAAAAACAGAGCCTACACTAAAGTGGTGATAGACAAGACAAGGAAGTTTCTTGTCAAAATCTTAGCTACTTGAAGTGGAGAGAGGTGAGAAATGGGGAGGATGGATAGACGCATCACAGACCAAAGATAAAGTTCACACAAAACACAACTTTGAACCTATTAAACACAACTCTCAAAACCTGCAATAGACATCAAAAGTATGCACAATATACCCTACAACAATGAGAGGTGAGAAGAGACAGTAAACTAAGGATGGATGGATGAAATAAATCAAAAAACATATTTTATTGCTCCATGAGTTCACACATTACATCATCATTGGGAAAGAGGCAAGAAAATGCCATTACAGTGCCAAGAGCGGAGGCTTAAGCTTCACATTCAACCCGAGGGGAGAAAAAGAGAAGGGGGTGGGAGAGAAAATATGACCAACCTTTGGAAATATTCCCCTCTTTTACAATATATAGAAGAATAAGAGAAGGAGAGAGGGAAAATTTGAATCGTGCTTAAGCCACCCCAAGATATGCATTGAATTCACCTACTCCAACCACCCTAGAAAGCATTAAAATTTTCCTTTAAAAATGATGGGCTTCACTGCAAGACCCATGCCTTCATGTGTTGTTCCTTGCTGGGAAATAAAGGAGTCCCAATCTTCATCATGGTGGTAGGTGGCTAACGTGACAACCTCGAAAATGTTTGACTAGATCATTAATGGTTGCAAGTGAGTAGCAGGCACCAAGAGCTTTCCAAACAGTCCTCTCCCGCTCGAATCCAAGCTTCCAATCTAATGATATGGCCATCTTAAGGATATTTTGGTTTGGGCATCTATTTGTGCAAGGTCCGCATGGTAGTCCCAAACATCTTAATAATTCACCCTCTCCTTTCACTCTTGATGTTGCACCGAAGAGACACGTGGTGTCATCCGTGGGCCTAATCTATTTCCTTTGTATTCTTCTTGAGTCCCTCCTAATGGAAGAGACACTTTGTCTGACCCGAGACATGTGGAGGGTCGATGCTCATTTGGAAACTAACCCCACATGTTACCTTTGGAGTTTCTTAGACGAGGCACGTGGAGGCTTCTACTGACCCTATTGTATCTAGTTTATTCATCCTACTACCTTTCTTGGTCCCTTACTACGTGGCAAGCTAGCCCATGTTTCGGGACCGTCTCTGGATTTTAACCTTGAAGATGCACCAAGTTGATGCATGGAGGCTTCCTTCAGCCTATCCCGAGCTTGGAATTTTCAATGGTCGGTGTCCCCTTTTAAGACCTGGGACACATAGAGGGTTGGTGCAAGTTTGGGGTCTCTCTTTGGGCCGCGCCTTTCGAATTTGCACCGATGAGGCATGTGGCACCTTCTGCGGGCTTGTTTTGTAGTTTTTTGTTTTAACTAAGTCCCTCTATTTGGCGAAGGCTTTATGTCTTACCCGAGACACTTGGAGGCTTCCCGCTCATTTGGAGACTATGTTTGGACCTTACCTTCGGAGGTGCACCAATTAGACATGTGGAGAGCTGGCGCACATTAGGGACCTACCTCTAGATTTTTCCTTTGAAGATGCACCGAGATGATGAGTAAAGGCTTCCATCGACCCTTCTTTAAATAGGTGATTAAATGGCTGGTTCTGCCCCCCTTTTTAACTCTGACCACATAGTGAACCTATGCTTGTTTGGAGACTATTCCTTGGGTCGTGCGCCTGAAGTTGCACTGCTGAGGCATGTGGAACCTCCAAAGGGTCTGTGACTTTTAAATCATTGATTCTAACTTTTAAGGATCTGAACACGTGGAGGGTCTGTGCTTATTTGAGACTGGCCTTGGATTCTGACCCTTGAAGATACGCCGATTGGAAACATGGAGGTCTCTGTTGTCTCTTATTTCCTTGGCCAATTCAACGACCATCTCTACCCCCATTTGGACTCTTGGGCACGTGTCGAGCCCACACACACTCTGGGACCTGCTCTTGATTCCCCTCTTGAAGTTGTATCATTAAGACATGTGAGTCGGATACTTAGCCTATTTAAGGCCTCGAGTGAACACTTCCTTTCTCTAGTGTGCTCTGATATCCTTTGAGGTCATTCACTAATTTCACCGACCTTGCCCCTTCACCGTTGGATTTTAAATTTGGACTCGCCTAACTAAACTAGCCATTTTGATTTTCTTCTATGTGGGGTCGTGTTTGATAAATTTTTCTAGGGGTGGTGAAATTGGGATAACAGTTTAAGTAGGAATAGTAGTGAGCCTACCTTATACATCAAGATCAATGAGAAAGGTAAAATTTTCATGGTTTGTTTATATGTGGATGATTTAAACATATTTGGAAATTTATCTTTAGAATCATTCAAATCAGCTCTGAAGAAATAATTTGAGATGACATATCGAGGCCTCATGCACTATTTTTTGGGCATTAAAGTTCAACTAATCAGAAGCTGGAGTTTTTATTTCACAAGCAAGGTATGTTATTGATGCTTTGAAGAGATTTAATATTTTGAAATAATTGAGTCAATGCCAACACTTTTTGTAGTAGGTTTGAAGCTAAGAAAATATGACATCGAATCATTTGTAGATCCACCATTGTTCAAAAGGCTAGTTGAAATTCTCATGTATTTGACGGCCATAAGGCCTAATATTATGTATGCTGCCAGCTTCATCTCCAGGTTCATGGATCTCAAAAAGATTCACATTGGTAAGTTGGAAAAATTATTTTGAGGTATGTATGTGGAACTAAGAATCATGAAATTTTATATTCAACATCGGATGAGTTCAAAATCATAGGTTACACATAAAGTGATAGTGTCGAAAGTATTGATGACAGATAGAGCACACCCGACTATGTGTTTCACTTTGGAACAAGTTTAGTTTCTTGGGAATCAAATAAGAAACCCATAATCACTATGCCTAGTAGAATTAAAGTATGTAACATCAATATGATCATCTTGTTAGGTTGTTTGGATGAGAAGAGTGTTGAAATATTTGAGGTATAATCCAGAGGATGCTACACAACTTTTTTGTGACAACAATTTAGCAATAACATTATCCACAAATCATGTTTTTCATAAGAGGAGCAAGAAGATAGACACTAGGTATCACTTCATCAGGGAGTTGGTTAACAACAAGGAAATTTAGCTTGAATTTTGTAGATCCAAAGATCATTTTTTTGATATCTTTAAAAAATCCTTGGGAAATGATGTCTTTAAATAATTTAGAAGTTGTTTGGGAGTTTGTGATTAGGAATATCTCATATCTGGAAGTACACAATCAACTCCAAAAAAATAAATGTTTGAAGGCCGAAATTAAGGGGCAGTATTGGAAATAGATAATTTCTCCCACATGGTCTAATCATTTTTTTGGGAAAAGTAAAAGAAAGCTACTTTTCATGCATAGGTTATTATTATCTATATGTTCCTATTTTTAAGAAATCTAATAAAGAAAAAAAATCAAAAATTTTGTACTGCACAAAAGCAAGTGATAATTTTAGGAGAGTATGGTGTTTTATTGTTATATAAAAGTCATGTATTTATTAGAGGAAATTTTAAGTGTTTTGACATAACACACTTAGACATATTGTATTGAAAAGGAAAAATGAATATATACACATAAGTATTGATCTTAGTTCGCAATAATCTATTTCATTTGCAATTATTTATTTTATTTCATTTATTTGTTAGTTTAAGTGTGTAATTTCTACAAATAAAGGGAAATTGAAAAGTAGTATGGAAATTTCCCAATAGAACCTTTTTATCGATTTGAATTTTTTGAATTCTAAAGAGGTAGTTTTGTGTGAGAATATTTTAGATAGAGCTCAAATGACATTGGAGGAATCTCTTGGGTTTTTTTATTTGTCTATCATTTATTTGGAATATATTTTTGCGGCAATTGTATATTTGTTTAAAAGTGATAAGTTTCCTCAAATCTAAATTCCGTTTATGTTGTGGAAGACTTTACAGATATCCTTTGGGGAATCTAAGATAGCATATGACATATCGATTAATGTTGTAGAGCGCTAAGGAAATAACCCCACTCAAGAGTTTCTAATAGATATAATAAGAAAAGTAGAGATGCAAAAAAAGGAGGAATACATTTATACGATAAATCCCTATAGATGAAAAATTCCAAAGTGATGTTTTAATTTGATTAATAATTCTCAAATCATCTGTGGAGTATATAGTAATCTTACAAAAAATATCCTTTATGTGTAGAATTTTAGAATGAAATCTACTTAACTCAAGATCAATTAAAGTGATCAATAGAATGAGACATCATGGTCTATGCTAGGGTTGAGAAAACATGATTGTAACTATTTCGTAATTTTTTATTTGGGAATTTTGTTTAATTTTTTACAATCTAACATTTTTCTTAGCATCCCTAAATTTTGATTATAATTATATTTGGTATTACATGTTTGTTTGAGATGAGGGAACCACCTATTTCCCTACATAAATACAATCTTAGTGTTGTTGAAGATTACATATGTGTTGCAAGAAATATCTTTGTAGGTTTATCATGCAAGTTTTGTAATCTTTTATAATTCATGGTTGAATGTTATTTTGATATAGATACTTAGACATATTATTTTATTTTTTTTAAATTGATTGTGGGAAAATAAGATATCTATTTTTATTATTTGAATTTCAAAATAGATAGATCACTTCCATAGAGTTGTTGAATGTGTTTTTGCAATTTATAATTGATAGTTGATATATGCAGCTTGAAATTTCATATTTCCCATCCATTTAGTGATTTGAAAATTTTGGAAAACTATCAAATTGGTGAAACAAAATTAATTCCTTCAATTTTTTTTCATTTCTTCAAGTGTTCACAATCAATATTTAATTTAAGGAATTAACTCACAAGTACCCTTAGACTATGTCTTTAACTCATTTTGAAATTGAGAAGTTATCTATGATCAATATATTTTGGTTTTATAACTCATAATGAATTTTGAAATTGATCTAATATAAATAAAATAAAATAATGTCGAAATCAAAAAGGCCATTTTCCTTTTGTACCCTTATTTTCTTATTTTTTATTGCTCACAAATGTGCTTAGATGAGTAACGAGTTTTGGAAATGTCATTTGTCATTTACACATGAGATATAAAACGTTTTTCAACATGATCCGATGTGATCTTAAATGTTTATTTTATGTTTCATGCATGATATATCATTCTATAGATTCCCACATATTTTTTTTGATGGATTTTATCTATTTTCATTTAGGTATACTCCTGCACTAGTATCTCTCTGGAGCAGTTCCCTCATCCCAAGACTTTTCTTGAATTAGAAAAAAAATTATTTATTCATATAAGATATGTTACGAAATTCATCAAAGTCATATATATGGGAGTGATTACATATATTTTATATGTGTCATATAGTTGAATAATAGGTTGATTCAATAATCGATGATAAGTTTCTATAGATGGATCTTGAAAATAAAATAAGTTTGTTAAGGAAATTTTTATTTCAGTCATTAGAGAAGAGCATCATTCAGAGTTTAAAATACAATATCTTTACATTAATTTTTTTTATAATTAGTAAAAGGAGGGTATTTTCGGGGTCCCTACCATGTTATGGACAAGGATTTACCTTCCAGATAAAGCCATGAAGATTTCAGGGAACAAAACTAAACCAAAAATAGAACAGTTAGAACATCTAGTCTAGGAGTGCCCAAAAACTAGAATAAAACCAATTGAAAACCAAGACTAGAAAAGAAAACAACATCAACAAAGATGTGCGAAGAGCCTAAAATTCTGCAATATTAGTACCATGACTCCTAGTCACTCTCACAGGGTTACAAAAAGAATGCAACATTTTCTTCCAGACACATGTCCATCCTTCTTCACTCTATTTTGTAACTAATATATCAAGCTTACCCAAAGTTTTAGAAATCATAGATATTACCTTAACATTATTACCACGCTTCATAAAGGGATTCTCTTTCATCACCATTCTAACCAAATCATGATGGGGCTACTCAAGGATATAGTTACTAATACCCTGTCGCAAAGGAAAATATTCTCGAAAAAAAATTCACATCCTTCGGTTACAATACCCATCAATTCAAACATATATGGCGAAGAATTTGAAAATTCTTAGGGTGGTATTTCCTCCTTCTTATCCATAGCCCCCTTAAAATTGTTAGAGTGTCTTCCTGCACACTCCAATTTGAAAGTTGGGCCACGTCAGCAAGGGAAACCATAATTTTCGAGGCCAATTCATCATTTTACTCCCTCTTCCTGCAACCAGGCGTCGTGTCTTTAGCCTCTAAAATTAAATGAACAAAAAGGTTTTGGTCATCCTGTTCACATGACTTCTAACTATTCTTCTAGGGTTTTGGGGTCCAGTTTCAATTGCATCCATAAACTCCATGACCAACTCTCCCGTATTTTCTACAAAAAATAAGTGAATCCTGATAAACAAACTTTTTCTTCCAGAAACCATGTCTAGACTCCAATTTTATGGCCTCTGGTAAAAAGGAGGTGGAAAATCCCTGACGAATATACTTGGAAACACTTTCATGTAATGGTGAATTTTTCAATTTTTGAGAATAAAATTTTTTCTTGTTATTATTGGATCGAAAGTGAGTGCCATGACGGTAACTAATTCTAAAAACATAAGAATATATTTGGTCATTATCGACGCATAATTGATGTGTGTCAATAAGTGTTATTATCGTGTGTCAACAAAGCTTGTTCATGTGGGACAAAAAACACTTGGTATTACATGTCAACAAACTTTGCTGATGCACAACATCAAAACTTTATTTCATGTGTCAGCAAATTTTTTTGATGTGCAACAACAAGTTTTTTTTATAGTGCATCAATAAAATTTGTTTGCGCGTGACAACAAAGAATGTCGACGTGCCACAATAACACTTGCTGACACGCGACAACAAGTGTTGTTGCATGTGAATGAAGTCTATTGATGTACGACATCCAATGTTTGGTGTCATACGTCAACAAACATTACTAATGTGTGACAAAAATCATTTCTGTCATATTTCAGTGAAGTTTATTGATGTATGACAACAAGTGTTGTTGTCACTTCTCAACAAACTTTGTTGACACACGAAAGCAGCAATTGTTGTCGAACTTTAGAAAATTCTCATTGTCATGTGCCCAAGGCTCACAAAACCCTAATTTTGTCCTCTAAATACCATTCCTTCCCTCATTTTCATGTTTACACTTCCTGTCTCCCGAATTTAATCCATTTTTAGCACTTACAACTACATGAATCAAGCTTAGGTACAATGAATCTACTCCAGTCAAGCTCAAGTACAACGAAAACTACAAGTGCAACTTAAGCTCAAGACCAAGATCTAATGGAAAACCTAGTCAACCGATAAGTTGTATCCAAGGGAAAGATACAATACATGAACTTGTTGTGCCCTCACATTCAGAACGTTTTACAAATGAATATAAAATACAAGGATTTTCTAGATGCATGTGATTTTTTTAGGCTCATTAAGATGCCCTAGTTCAATGTTGATCATGACATTATAAATTACTTTATATTCTCGTACAATATAGAGGACGGTAATTTTACTATTATAGTGGATGACAGTCATATGTTTCAATTAAGTTTTGATCAAGTTGATATCCATCGGTTGACAAGAATTTTGTATAAAAATCACCCTATACTACTAACGAAAAAAACCCTCATCGAAAATGATAAGAAGTACCTCGAATCTACTTTCAGTTTCCATGTTGATTATACATTTAATATATTTTAAAATTTCATTTGATAATTTTAAATAATTCAAATTGATATTAATTCCAATTAATTTTTATAGGTCATGCGAATAAAGCAAAACGAGGTGTGGATATGCAAGGAACTACACACCACTTTCTTGCTTCCATGATTTCTTTCTTTCAAGCCATAATTGTTTTGTAGGGTTGGAAAAGAGATATACCAAACTGGGTTATTACTTACATTCTTGCAACTATTGAAAAGTGTTAGGAATTAGAGAACAAATATGCGGAAACAATTCCTCAAACCACAACAGTAGGAAACTATATAGCAAAATTATACTTGCAAAAATATAATAGCATAAATAAATAATGCACAAAAGAAGACAAGACAAGAAGTAACGTGGTTCACCCAATGTGGGCAACATCCACTAAGAACTTGCTTAGATTTTATTATCAACAAGAGTAAAATAACTCTCATAGTCTTCTCTCAGATCTGAATTCACAATAGAATTCCAAAGATGCTAAACCACATCTAAACCACAATTGACACCCAATTGCATAACCTTGATCACTCTTGATCACCTCTTTATCTCTAAGACACAAGACCTCTTGAACACTAAAGATATATTTAAGATACCCTAACAAATCTATTTATAGGATTATAATCCTTTTAAGAAGCCATAAAGCTTACCCTAGAAGATTGAAAGTCGCGATCTTTCAACTTCCCATGGCTGGAAAAAATAGTCCCAACGTTGACAGCCAATTAACAACAATGTCGTAGCAACGTATTACAACAAACAACTACAAAATTCTCTTGAAGTCTTCAAACTTAACTGTTCGAGCTCCAGGAATTCAACACTGATTCAAGAAGACCAAAATCAGGCTCCACACCCAAACAATCTCCCACTTGGAGACTATTTCCATTGATCAAAGTTCTTAACACTTCATTATCAACCATGAAGGCCAATCAAAGTTAAACACAACTTTAACTTCTCCCTTGTGACCGCCTTGGTCATCATATCTGTAGGATTCTGACTGGTATGAATATTTTCCAGCTTCAACTTATCTTCTTCCAAAGCTATCCTGATGAAATGATATCTCAACTGAATGTGATTCGTCCTAGAGTGGAAAGCGGAGTTCTTCACCAAATGAATAGTGATATGACTATCATTGTGTAGTCTCCCAACTTCCTGCTTATGACCCAACTCATCAAGCAACTGCTGTAGCCAAATCATCTCTTTTCTTGCCTCTGTGGAAGCAACATACTCAGCCTCTGTTGTTGACAAAGCCACAACCTTTTGTAACTGTGAAATTTAACTCACTATTGTATCACCAACCATAAATACATAACCTGCCGTGCTCCTCCTATCCAAATATCCTGCCATGTGTGAATCTACATATCCACGTAATGTAGTGTGTGATCCATCAAAACACAATGCTGCTCCCATGGTCCCTCTCAAATACCGAAGGATCCATTTTACTGCCTACCAGTGCTCTCTACCTGGATCACTCATAAACCTGCTCACTACTCCCACTACATGGGAAATGTCAAGCCTAGTGCATACCATAGAATACATCAAGCTACCAACTACAGATGAGTACGATACCCTAGCCATTTGTATTCTATTCTCCTCAATCTTGGGACTTTGTTCCTTTGATAATTTAAAGTTCCTGCCAAAGGAGTACCAACCGATTTAGCATCCTGCATACTAAACCTCTCCAAGACCTTCTTTATGTACTCTTCTTGAGATAATACCAACTTCCTCTCCTTCCTGTTCCAAGTTATTCTCATACCAAGAATTTGTTTTATTTCCCCCAAATCCTTCATAGATAAGGAGACACCTAGCTACTTCTTGAGTACCTTTATTTTTTGCATGTTCTTCCCTGGAACAAGCATATCATCTACATATAGGCACATAATAATATAACTACCATCAAGAAGCTTCTTGATGTACACACAATGATCTAAGTGACACTTGGAGTAACCCTGCTCCTACATAAAACTGCCAAACTTCATGTACCACTACCATGGAGCTTGTTTTAGGCCATACAAGCTCTTCTTCAATTTGCACACTAACCTCTCCTTCCCTTTGACCTCATAACACTGTGGCTGCTGCATGTATAATTCCTCCTCCAACTCGCCATGAAGGAATGTAGTCTTCACATCCAACTGTTCTAAGTGCAGGTCTTCTACTGCAACTTAACCAAGAACAGTCCTAATAGAAGTCATTTTAACAACTGGAGAAATAAATTCATTGAATTCTATACCTTTCTTCTATGAAAATCCTTTGACCACCAACTGGGCCTTGTATCATTTCCTACCTCCATCTTCCTCTTTGATTCTATACACCCAATTGTTTTGCAATTATCTCTTGCCCTCGGGTAGCTCCACCAGATCCCAAGTCTGGTTTTCCATAAGAGATCTATGATCTTCATCCATGGCCTGCTCCCACTTCTTCCTAGCATTCACCTGCACTGCTTCCTCAAAGCACTTTGGCTCTCCACTGTCAGTGAGTAATAAATAATTCAAATATGGAGTAAATTGTTTAGGTTCCAGTCTTACCCTAGAAGATCTTCTCAGCTCAGGAGTTTGGGGTTCTTGATGAGTAGGTACCTGAAATGGCTATGCCAGAACATCTTGTACCTAAATTGGCCCCTTGGACACCTTTTTGTCCGCAATGTACTCTAACACTATGTATTATTTCTTTGATTCCTCTTTTTTTTCCTGTAATTGTTCTTTACACATGATTTTTTCATTAAAGACAATATCTCTAGACCGAAATATTTTATTGTCTTTAAGACTCTAAACACGGAAACCAAAACAATCTTCACCATATTCAAAAAAGGTGCATTTCTCAAACTTATCCTCTAACTTCGTCCTATCATCTTTATCAATGTGAACAAATACCTCACATCCAAATAATCTAATAAATGAGTAATCAATTTTCGTACTAGACCAAGCCTCCTCATGTATACCTCCATCCAAGGCCATAGAGGGTCCTCTGTTAATCAGATAAATAGTTGTGCTTACCGGTTCCACCCAAAACATGAGCGGCATCCCCACTTGTAACCTCATGCACCTAGCACGCTCCATGATTATCCTGTTCATTCTCTTTGACACTCCATTTTCCTGTGGATTATTTGGAACCGTTCGTTGCCTGCGGATCCCTTTTACCAAACTGTAATCAATAAATTCATTGTTGTAATATTCACCTCCATTATCTGACCTAAGACATTTCAACTTGAGCCCTGTTTCATTCTCAAACAAGGCTTTCCATCTTTTGAAGGTTTCAAACACATCAGATTTCATTCTAATGTAATATACCCAAACTTTTCTAGTTGCATCATCAATGAAAGTGACATAATAACATGAACCACCAATAGATTTTACCTTAGCTGGTCCCCATACATCTGTATGCACTAACTCCAACTTGCCCTCCTTCCTGGTAGGTCCAACCTTAAGGAATCTCACCCACTTCTATTTCGCATAAACAAAGTCCTCACAGAAGTCAAAATCTAACTCCTTTAATCCGGGCAGCCGGTCCTTTATAATATGCATGCCCTTATGACTCATATGACTGAGTCTCTAGTACCACAAAGTTACATCTCCATCTGCAGCAACTAAATTTCAATAATCAGCACCACTGGTTAAATACAAAGTAGAATTTTTCTTACCTCTTACAACCACAAGAGCTCCCTTGGTAACCTTCCAAGAATCCATTGTAAAACTAACCATAGAACCATCACTACCTAGCTATCCTGATGATATCAAGTTCCATCTCAACTTAGGCACATGCCTGACATACTTAAGTAGCCATGTGTTCCTATTCTACATTTGCACCCGAACATAACCTTTACCTACTATGTTGCATAGTTCATCATCACCAAGATATACATGAATAAAATCACCTTGAACAAAATCAGTAAAGTAATGCCTATGTGGGGTGGTATGGAAAGAAGCCCCTGAATCTAACACCCAAGATTCAACAATATTATCTAAAGAAAGAATTAATGCATCCTGACAAACATCACCTGCTCCCAAATTTACCTATTTAGTTTCCTCCTTCTTGTTCTTCTTATCTTGAAGAGCCCATCAATCTTTCTTAGCATGACCAACCTTCCCACAGTGCGAACATTCTAGCTTACTCTTCGACTTTGACCTTCCACGATCATTCTACTTTCCACAGTTACCTCTCCCTCTGTTCTTTTGTCTCCCTCTTCTCTCCACCATCAAAGCGTTTCCAGATGTAGAAGAATCTCCGGTGCTCTTCCTTCACATTTCCTCACTTAGGATCACACCTATTACATCCTCAAACTTTAGCTTTGAGTTATTAGAGACTGAATTACTTACAGCCATAACCAAGTTGTGCCAGCTATCTGGTAAGGAACAAAAAATCAACAAAGCCCTAACCTCATCATCAAATTCGATTTTTACTAAGTTTAACATATAACCATATTAAATTCATTCAAATGATCAACAACAAAACCATTCTCAGACATCTTCATATTAAATAACTTTTTCATCAAAAATATTTTTTTATAGGTACAGGGTATTTCATATAACTTCCACAACACACTCATGAGAGCTTCTGTGGTCTTCTCCTATGATATGTTGAAAGAAACCGAAGATGCAAGGCATAAACGAATTGCCCCAAGTGCCTTTCTATCCAGTAACTCCCAATCCTCATCCGACATGGCTGTAGATTTCTTTACTTTTCCAGCCAAAGGAACATGGAGGTCCTTCTTATATATGTAATCCTCCATTTGCATCTTCCACAAACAAAAGTTCTACCCATTGAACTTCTCAACCCTCGATCTTCCCTCATCTGCCATAGCTCGCACTCAAGCTTAACTTTCCCTGTGATTTACAACTTCAGAAAAAAAACCACCAAATCTCTGATACCAATTGTTAGGAATTAGAGAACAAATATGCGGAAACAATTCCTCAAACCACAGCAGTAGGAAACTATATAGCAAAATTATACTTGCAGAAATATAATGGCATAAATAAATAATGAACAAAAGAAGACAAGTCAAGATTTAACATGGTTCACCCAATGTGGGCTACGTCCACCAAGAAATTACACATATTTTATTATCAACAAGAGTAAAACAACTCTCACAGTCTTCTCTCAGTTCTGAATTCACAATAGAATTCCAAAGATGTTAAACCACATCTAAACCACAATTGACACCTAATTACATAACCTTGATCACTCTTGATCACCTCTTGATCTCTAATACTCAAGACCTCTTGAACACTGAAGATATCTTTAAGATACCTGTACGTATCCAAAATTGTAAGGTACTGTACTGTCAGAACAGTGTAACAAGTGCCCCAATGATGATACAGGTCTCCTCACAAGGTGTTCAAGATCCGAAAAATCTCTCGAAGTATGCGTTAACATCCTGTATGCCCCGCTTAGCCCGCGCGTCCTTTGTTTTTCCTTTTTACGCTCTTTTCTTGGCCTTTTGCTCTTCATTGACGAAACCGTCGCCCTGTATGGACGACGGTCTCGTGACCACTGCCCTGATCAGGGCGGCGGTCCTATAACCGCCACCCTGCTCAGAGTGGCGGTCCTTTACGCATTTTCCAGAAAGCGTTTTGACGTGACTCGCATAAAGATCAATGTTTCACTAGCTTTTCCTTGCTGACTTCGGCTTGCATTTATGTTTTTGGTCCCCTGAAATAGTGTTTGGCCATTGTTTATAGGTTTTACAGTTCATTTTGGTTTTGATCTTTGGGTGAATGAAAGCTATAAATAAATGGCTTGTGCTCAAGCAAATGGCCCTGAAGTTTGTCTCTGAATTTATCTTTGCAATAGACTTAGCTTTCATTTTGCTTAGAGGGCTTGGTTTAGTTCATTATATGTCTAGTTAGCATTGTTTAACTATTGGTAAGCCACATATCCAGCTTGTGCAAACGGTGTTGTTTTTTTATCCAATCCATTGGAGTAGAATAGCTTAGGAAGCCATTAAAGTTGTAGGTTTTTCTCTTCAAACAGGATAGTTTTAGGTTCTGCACGCTTTATGTTGCATGACTCGTAGTAAATCCTGCTAGGAATTGCATAAGCCAAGCTTTGTACTCTTGCGCTATCCCTTTCCTACTCACGTTATATTCAGTCTGCATTCTGAGTTGTCCTTATCCCAATATCTACTTCTGTCGATGCTAGCATTACATGCTTTTCTGGATCCACGTGAACACGAAAGAACGAGGAGATCACACACACCATCAAATTCGGCACTGTTCTGCAGAATCCAGGTTTTAACTTTCAAAGTTCTAGTTAGAATCATATCAAATAAAGTAATTAATTGCTTCATTTCAGTAAATTCTATTCTCGATATTGCCAGGGAAGCTGTGGGGATTGATAGTTTCTGAGAAACTATGATTCGCTCCTCACTTCTGAGGTAGGATTGAGAAATTACACAAATAGATCAAGCAAGTTATTTCATTATTTAGAATAAATCTACAAATTGCACAGACAAATAACTACACTTGGTTATTTTGTTTGTTTTAAATTGTTATTTAGTTGTTATTTCTAGATACGTTTAAATAGCTTCTTTTCTTCTTAGAAAGTTAAATACAAAAATAGAAGTTATATATGCTTTAGATAGTCAAAATTTTCTTTTTTGTAGTTAGATTTACATTTTGTTTTGTATGACAATCAAGGGACCTCGGGAGCCCAGGGAATACGTATTTGAGCCAATCGTACCTCAACCCAACCTCGTCACAGCAATAATTGACATAGACCAGAACCTTAGAATACAAGTTTTCCAAACAACAATAGATTTACAACTAATTAGTTCTCAGTTGAGAGGGTTAAATATAGAAGACGACCAAGCACACACGTTTTGGTCAAATCAACCGAACTACAGACTGCCCTAGGCAAAACATTCACATGACTGTAGAAGGGTTCGAAAGAGAAAAAACCTTTGGTTGTGATCATTTCGTCCCACAGCCAGGTACAGGAGACACTCTCACAGACATAGATACTAGTTTAAGGATCCAAGTTGCATGAATTCCTGTGAGATATTTTGAGAAGATTGCGCAGTTATTGGTCCTAAACATAGAAGCTGAGAAACTGTACGATTAGTGGATACTAGGAATTAGGACTTGATTTCGTATATGACCATAACAGGACCGCAACAACCAAAAGTCTACGGTTGTGACCCACAAATTCCACATCCTAACGAATCCATAAGTCAATCAGATATAAACACTGGCCTATGCACACTAGTATTCAAATCCACTCCACTTCCACCCATCACCATCGAACAATTGTCCTTACTAGATATAGCGGCTAACGAAGCTAGAGAATTTTGGACTAGGCCAGAGAATCGTCTGTAGAGTCAATTGTATTCCACCATCCACCATATGACCTTATCTGGAGACATACATGAAACTATCCCAGGTCATTTCCCATGTATTCCACAACCCATATATCGAATCACGCCAGATTTCGATATTGATTGGAGCCATCGAGAAGTCATCCTTCCCGATCGATCTATCACACCATTCCAAGTTAGAAGGGCCTTCTTTGACTTAGATTCACAAATTCCATTAGTGCGTGTCGAAGACATTAGATTTCCTAACTAGTTTGTTTGCATCCCACGCATATTCTATCCCCACCGGCTATCTCGGCACGACCTCGGGAGGTCAGTTATGTGGAAGAGTTACCTGTACATTACCACACTCGATTGTCACTTTTCCGGCATATAAAATTGGTGAACCCAACGTGAACTAACAAATTTTTCACCTTCTCTTTGAGAAGTTTCATCTTATCTCAATCACCTTCACTCCTTCCCATTATTCTGCAAGTATTCATATACCCGAATATGTCGGGATTTGATGCATATGGTAGACCCCTCTTGGGTCTTGAGGCATACTACACCCAACAGAATAGGCAATCATCACCCTTGCTCTCAGTATGGGGTGACAACTATTCAACTAATCAGTTGTCAACACAAACCCCAAGAATCAAATATAATTCATCTTTTCAAACTGAGGAGTTAGATCAACCCCCTCGAATGCAACAAACAGAGCCTTCAGGCTTGAACAATATGACGTTTACCAGAGAATTTGGTTCATCTCCTCAGATGCTACTTAGACCACAAATTAGTAGACAATTTGACCCATACCTGGTCTTAGATAATGAACAGTCAATACATTATCCTAGAAGTGAACAACGCTCTTGGGGTATGTACCCATCTATAGGAGGTTTACAAATAGGAAATACTCTCGGAGAAACTTGGTAAGATAGCGATCAGTTCATAGCAGGATATCACATGCCTATACAACACAAGGGTATACAACAAACGCTGCTAAGGCAAAGCACCGTGACTTCACTAAATGAAGTCATTTCAACATTAGTAGAAAAAGTGAGAGGATTAGAACTTGCTCAAGCAAGTCAAAATTCTCAGTTCATGCAAGCAGGAGGTTCTAATCCTCCATACCACCCTGGCCAAGTAGATCTCCTCATAGGAGTAGGTACATTAGGCATGCCTCCTCAGTTTCCGAAACAAACGCCAACAAGGCCCATCATCTCTAACACTATTCCTCCCGGTCTAGTATCAAACAATCCATTACTAAACAATACCCCGTCGTACTTAAACATGTACTCCAAATCACCACAAGGAGATATGTTCTCCTCTCCCGGCATGTTTTCTCAAATGCAGGGACTTCCCTATGCCACTGCCAATGCATATGCTGCGCCGTATCAAGAACCCATCCCACCACCACTCCCTCAGTAACCACCATCAATGGTCGAAACCTATGCGATAGGGACTTATTCAAAATATCTGAAAGAGCCCTTAGACTTTTCCATACGAAGCGTCATGCTTCCAAGACCCCTTCCTGATTCACCCAAGTACAAAGGTGAGGGAGATCCAAACGCGCATATCAAAGCTTACGCTACAGCCATACGCGAACTACTCCCTTGGGATGGGGTTATTGCTAAAATATTCCCCAAAACCTTGGAAGGCATTGCTCTTGATTGGTATTATAGAATACCTGAGGCTTCCATCCATTCATTTAAAAAACTCGTATCAGAGTTCATTAAGGCATTCGACATGAACAAGCTGTTAAGAATAGGAATCAGGGAATTCTTGCACATCAAACAAGAACACAACGAATCTGTTGCCCATTTCATCCAGAGGTGGCGTACAGTTCTTTATTCTTCAGCAAGTGCTCCAAACATGGATCAGATGGAACTATGCGATTTATTCCTTCATTCTCTCAGCAGAGAGGTGAAGGAATATTTCCAGAAGTTCTCGCTAAGAACTTACGATGAAGTACTTGAGAGCGCTCTTCAAATAGATCAAGCAGCGATAGATAGTGGTTGTAAGACATATGGAGTAAACAGGAGGTTAATCACCTCCAGCCAGAACACTATAAATACCATGAACGTCAATCAAGGACCTAAAATCCTTAACAAAAATCATGGTGTAACAACGGATGGAGTAACCGACCAGCCCAAGAAGGTAAATGTTGTCAATACTCCATCACAAACAAACAACCAACGAAACAACAACTTCACCCCGACATTCAATACAGTGGATTTTAACCATCCAAAACAACAACAACAATGGTGAAATCCTATACAAGGGCCAAGCCAAAACTCATTTTGTTATCAAAACCAAAGCCAGAAACAATAAATGCAAAATTTTAATCCTAATAGGTAACAGTTTGATCAGAATTTTAGGCCACAATATACACCAAACCAACAAAACAAGAATTACAATCCCAATTCTTATTGTGGTTTCCATAAAACTCGGGGTCATGATACTAGAACGTGTTGTGACTACAATAAATTCATGCAACGTTTGCAAGAAGAACAAAGACAGTTCTTTACATATTTGTTTTTGGTAGATCCCGTGTCATCACCACCAAATACGCTCGTAGGGGCAGTTTCCCCTTGGAATGCTCCCCTCAATATCTTTAACGATCCACTCCCAAATCGTGATAGCAACAGGCTGAATCCAACTGGAACAAACAAAATTGCAATGATGGGAAACAATGATCATCAAGCCTCAACTTCACTAAATCCATCTGTTGCACCACAGTTAGGAAGTTAACTGAGACCCAAGATAGTCAGTTTGGTAGAATTAGACACTGAACTACCTATCAAAGCTATAACAAGAACACGAGAATATTTCTCTCAACCGAGCCCAAGTCATCTGCCAGAAACGGATAAGAGTCAACAAATAGTAGAAAAACCTATGGGTGCCTATGATATAATTAGTGACCTAACAAAAACCTTCTCACACATTTCATTTTTGGATTTATTAAAGAACTCTCCTACTCACAGAACTGCTCTTTTAGAAGCATTAGGTCTAGGTCATCTAATTAGCATCACCCCACCTCCTGAAACACAACTAAATCACGTAGATTTTGATATCCACCCTCCGGGGCAGCCGGACAAGGATGTCAAATTCATATTCAAAATAAGTAAAATGCCTACAGATGTTGAGATCGCATGCCGAGGTGATCCAGCCTTACACTTACAAGTATGGGTTTATAATAACTATGTAAAATGCGTAATGGTTGATGATGGGGCCGCAGTTAACATAGTCCCTTTCTCTTTCCTCAAAAAACTAGGATATGGGGAAACAAACTGTTCAACCACTTGAAATACATTGAGAGGCTATGATAGCCTTAAAGCCACTTCGATAGGAACTATAATACTGCCGGTCACCTTAGGACCCAAAACAATCCTGACTGAGTTTTATATTATAGATCGGGAAACTAATTATAATATGATACTCGGCTGACCATGGATACACCGAATGAAGGTAATCCCTTCTACGTTGTTTCAAGAAGTAAGATTTTTGCATCTAGGAAAGGTATTTTTAGCCAAAGGTGATCCAAAACCTTTCGATTTGCACCTAGCTGATTTAAAGAAAAGACCAGGTGTGCACTCAGAATTTGAACTTCCAACAAACCAACTTAATAAACCCACTGACCCAAAACCAGAGGAGAAGTTGGTACCCACAACAGATCTTGAAACTATCAGCATAGCCAAAACAACCCCAACCCCCAACGATAAGGCTAAGGAAACGGTATCATTAGGGACTACTACAAAAATCGTTGAGTTAATAGAACAAGATTTACCAATGTTCTTACCATTTGATTCAGTAGGCATAAGATATTCCATAGGTGTTGGTTCCCTTCCAGCAAATGATCTCTGCATGGTAGAAGTAGAGTGTACAAACACAGCAGATATCCCAACATCTATACTCCTGGCTAAATATTGGACTCTCAATTTCGATGGAGTTAAATGCCGTTATGGAGCGGGGGCAAGTATAATTCTTACTTCACCCGAAGAAAAAGTCCTACCATTTTCCTTTAAGCTAAACTTTGAATGCACAAACAACAGCGCTGAGTACGAAGCCCTCCTCCTTGGCCTCACCTTAGCCAAAAGAATTGGTATTGATAACATCAGAGTCTTAGGAGACTCACAATTAGTGACAAACCAGGTTTTTGAGGTATACGAAACCAAAGCCGAACACTTGCAGCTTTACAAAGAAGCCGTATTAGATTTAAGTAAGGCATTTAACTTCATATCCATTGAAGCAATCCCGCGAGAGAAAAATCTTCTCACCGATTCAATAGCAACTTTAGCATCACGTTTTACTCCAAGCAATGAGTTAGAAGATACCCAGTTCACGGTGTCCATTCGTGATGAACCATTGATAAAAACAATGACAAATCCCCTTTCAAGCAGAAGTGAATCTACCATCCTAGACCGTATTGATAGTGATGCAGCTACTTTGGATTACTTAAACGCCTATGCAGCACTACATCTCTCCTATCATATGTTAGATTTATCCTTAATTCCACATTCATCTTCCTACTTCAGAAATCCCGTGATGGATCTTCCCTCACAAATGGAACCTAGCATATACGCAGTAGAAAATGGGGATGATTTGGATTTACCTCCAGCACCACCTGAGTTTGAAGAAGGTAACGCTTCTTTGATCGAAGAAACAATCGATGTCAACATCGGGACAAAAGATGAACCGAGAATATTGAAACTAGGATCCTCGTTACCCCTAGAAGAAGTAGAAATACATACTCAGATCCTCAAAGAAAATTAGAAGGCATTTACATTTAATTATAAGGAGATGACAGGAGTCACACCCCACATTGCGGTGCACAACCTCATCACTAAATCAGATGCAAAGCCAGTTAAACAAAAATCAAGACCCATGAAGCCCAAGGTAGCTCTCATGGTAAAAGAGGAAGTAATTAAACTCCTCCACGTAGGATTTATCAAGCCAATTGACTACTCCTAATGAGTATCGAACATCGTTCCCGTTCTCAAGAAGAATGGAAAAATAGGCATCTGCATAGATTTTCAAGACATCAACAAAGCATGTCCTAAGGATGACTTCCCATTACCATCCATAGATGTCATTGTTGATGTAACAACTGGATTTGAACTTTTGTCTCTCATGGATGGATTCTTGGGATACAATCAAATCAAAATATCTGAGCAAGATCAAGCTAAAACTACGTTTATAACTCCTTGGGGAACCTATTGCTACGCTATTATGCCATTCGGTCTCAAGAATGCTGGTGCTACCTACCAGCGAGCTATGACATATATATTCCATGATTTAATTCATAAAATCATGGAGTCCTATGTAGATGACTTATTGGCTAAGGCCAAGAAGTGTTGTGACCATCCGGAAGTACTCCGCGTCATTCTTTCATGCCTAATAGAATATGGAGTCACACTAAATCAAGAGAAATGCGTCTTTGGTTTGACAGGAGGAAAGCTCCTAGGTTACATCATATCATCACGAGGAATAGATGTTAACCCAGAAAAAATTTGGGCTATCCTTGAAATGGTCCCACCTTCGAATGAATCTGGAATCAAGTCATTTCTCGAAAAGCTAGGTGCAATCCGGAGATTTATCCCGGACTTAAGTCTCGCCATTCATCCAATCAAAAATTTACTCAAAAAGGATTATAGCATTGATTGGACCGAAGACTGTAATGAAGCCTTTGATGCAGTTAAGCGTTTCCTATTATCACCCCCTATGCTAATGCCACCAAAGATAGATCGCCCGTTAATTTTATATTCACGGGCTACCAATGTCTCGTTAACTTGTATGTTGGCCCAAGAGGACGATGACAAGAGAGAACGTGTGATTTATTTCATCAGCCGAACACTGCTTGACTATGAAACAAGTTATACACAGGCAGAATGAGAATGCCTTGCCATAGTCTTTTCTACTAAATGCCTAAGACACTATATGATGAATCAAGAAATGAGTGTCATGGTAAAAACGGACCATTTACGGACTTTCCTCACACAAGGGTCATTGTCTAAAAAGGTTGGACATTTTATAACCTTAATGGGAGAATTCGAATTAATGTTTGTAAATAAGAATTCAGTTAAGGGACAAATCATTGCGGATTGGTTAGCTGACAACCCATTAGATGGAGGTGATTTAGTAGATTTAGACTTTCCAAATGAGTGCGTATACTACATCGAAACCCGACCCTCTATCTCTGAGTGCCTTTGGTACACGGATATCATTAATTATATCATGGACCATACGTACCCAGAAGGAGTTACACAGCAACAAAGAAGGTGGTTACGCATTATCATAGCTAAATACGTCATTATAGAGCAAGTGCTCTACCGAAAATCATTCGATGGAATTCTCCTAAGATGTGTCGACATGGAAGAATCCAGGAAGATTCTCCATGAATCTCACAGTGGAATATGTGGAGGCCACTTCGGTGGCCATGCCACCGCTCGAAAAATACATCAAATGGGTTATTCTGGCCCACTCTAGAACATGACGCAATAGAGTTTGTATGCAGGTGTCATAAGTGCCAAGAATTCTCCCATGAGATCCACATGCCAGCACAAGCTCTGCAACCAATCGCTACTCCATGGCCCTTTTCTACATGGGGTCTAGAATTAATAGGGAAATTCTCTCCCTCATCCATAGATGGGCCATAATTTTATAATCACGGCCACTGAATATTTTACCAAATGGGTAGAGGCTATGCCTCTTACTACTGTACCTAGTTCTGTAATCACCAAGTTCATTTTGAACCAAATCATTTGCAGGTACGGTATCCCACAAATCATTATCTCTGATAATGGAACTTCTTTTAAGAATGAAGAGGTTCACGAACTATGTAATAAATTTAAGATAAGCCATCATACGGCTTCCTTGTATTACCCCCAAGCCAACGGACAGGCTGAAGCGACAAACAAGACACTAAAAGCCATTCTCCTTAAAACGGTAAAAGAAAACAAACGAGATTGGCATTTGAAGTTATATCCAGCCTTTGTGGGCCCACCGAACCTCAATAAGAACACCAACGGGAGCAACTCCTTTCTTGCTAATATTTGGGGCAGAAGCAGTTCTCCCACTTGAGGTCAAAATACCCAGTCTCTGCATTTCACTATAAGGGATTCTAGATGAAGACGCTTATAGAGAAGCACGTCTTTCCCAACTAGAAATCCTAGATGAAACTAGATTAGATGTTGAACAGTGGCATAGAGCTTATGCCTGACCGAATGTGCCGGCAGTATAACAAGAAGGTCTATGAATGCGACATATACGAAGGTGGATCTAGTTCTAAGGCTAGATAGCGGGATCGACAAGAAGACCGGCAAAGGAAGGAAATTCCGGCCCAAATGGTTGGGCCCGTACCGAGTCATGAAAGACTATGGAAATGGTGCTTACCTCTTATGTACGCTAGAAGGTGAGGAATTTGGTGAAACAGTCAAATTCTCTTCACCTCAAGTGGTTCTACGCATAAGCAGCTAGCACTACTTATAATTATCTACATTACATCTTCATATAGATTAAGATCATTCTGTCCACTTGTTTCTTACATAAATGGTGATCAAGGAATCTATCCTCAAATTAATTCATTACAAACTCATGATGTTGTTGGCATAAACTTTCTAATCATACCTCTCCATTTTCGTGATATCATCAAATCATCTCAGAATCATTTTATCAAATACAGTCAGACATGATGAAGTCTTAACGGTAACCATACCAAGATCTGCAAGTTTATTCTCACTTTGATTTCTTCTTAGGATAGATGCCTTACCTATGGTCTGTTCTAGAAGCTTCAGGGTGTCACATCTATCCCATATGTATATCTCTTTGGAAATAAGCACATACTGACATTTTACTCAAGAAAACAAGTCAACAAGTGATTAAACAGAAAATTTTAATTTTACACATTTCCTTGCCCCACCAACCTTCGGTGATGAGCTTGCGTCTCTTACTAGTGACGTAGGGTTGGGAAAGCATGGAAATGCCCTTACTCACCTATACCTTTTCCATGGTGATAAACCCACACTTCTTACTAGTAGCATGGGGCAAAGTATAGGGGGTCTTCTTGACAAAGCAAACGTTAAAACTCATAAACAAACAATTCAAACCTTGAGTCAAAAACGAATGAATCAGATGTTCAAAATTCCAAGAGAATTAAAGATCCTAAAAACCCATATTTTGTCTACTATGTGGCCATCTATGGATCTAAGTCTAGATAAACCGCAAAGTAAGTTGCATTCTAAACTATGAAGTCACTCGGGTGGAGTAAGTTGCATTCTAAACAATTGCAGAATGCTCCTGAAGTATCCAAACTTATCCGTTTGAGCTACATCACTTGAACACTAATTCAAGAAGACCAAAAATAGGCTCCACACCCAAAAAAAAAAGCTATGATTTTCTTGGTGCACCTTTTTATCCAATAAAATAAAAACTAACATTACAAATGCATCTTTTTTTGAAAAACTAGTTATTCACTCCACAAACTATCTCTTTGGCCTTTATTATGAGGCCCTTTTTAATTTAAAAGACAAACCAATTCCTACTTGCACAGGCAAGACTATGAAGAATTTGTCAATTCCATCTCAGGAACAACACATATATAGTTTATATTTAGACATTAGACTTTAATATGGTTATTGTCTTGATTATGTGCATCTGATTGAATCTTTATGTAATACTAACATTATGTTTCTTCTGGAATCTGATTAAAGATTGATCATTTGCAGAAAATATTTTTGGAGGCCCCTTCCACAAAAAAAGTAGCATTAAGAGGAAGAGGTCAACAACATGCTAAAGCGTCGACAAATTCGTAATCTAAAATGAAATTTCACCTCATCATTGAACCACCAAGCATTTGCATTAGTTAAAGGAGAAACACATAATACCCTAAAATTTATTGTTTACAAATTACCTATTTTCTATTTACAATTTACCATTTACCATACTAAATTGATATGAAATTTACTATTGCTACACTTGCAGGGACTTTGGACTATACATGAGCTTCTCAACTGTGTTTTCCAACTCACTCAGTTCAATTGCAAGTAATTGTCTCTTCTTAAAACCTTTCTCATGTGAAAATTACTCTGATCTAATACATGAAATATCTACACAGACAATAATTACAATTAACAACACTTATATTATTCTCACACTCATTTTTTATTGATTCACTATTTCATTACACTCCATTATATAGGAGATGCATAATAACAGTCCTCACAACAACCTTTGTCTGCATATACAACCATACACCTGTATGGTTTCAACCTCTCACGAATATAATAATAAAACAATACTAATTGTTTTATTATTCTAACTTACTAACTTAACACATACTAACCACATTTTACATTTACTATTTATATTTATATAGTAAATGTACTTTCACTAATTTACCCATAATAATAATTACACATGTAATGATAATTCACCCATACATACAAATGGAGCACTAAGATATATTTCCTAACAGCTCAGCAATCCTAGCCGCACACAACTAAAACACAACCATTTAATACTCTAACACAACCACCTTAATTACCTTGACAGCTTACCCCTCAACAATAAGGTATGAATTTATTTCTTTAGTACAAGTTTTGTATAGTTTTTCATATAATTTGGTGGTTATTGCATAGTCTAACAGCTTTTCATAGGATATAGTATTGATTTTGCTGATTTTCCAGGTTGGACTTTTCAGTACATTGTAGTCCTTCGCCATCTATAAAACTAGTGGCACAACCACATCCTCCACCATTATGATTCAAAATTCCAACCAAAGGTTCTTTTGGTGCTCAATTTGGTCTCTCCCCGTTTGTCCTTGAAATTCTTTAGTTTGCAAGCTCTTTCGTGTTTTCTATCTCCCCGTATTGATGCATAAAAACTCTTTCCTCCATTTGATTGCCATGATCAGTCCCTTCCTTGGTCAAGGATCACTTAAAATTATAGAATTTGTTTTTTGATCCTTTTTCCATGTGAAAGATTCTATAACTTGGGCATAAACTCAGGTTTTTTTTCATACTTTCTGTTTTCCACAGCTACGTTTTGTTGTCCCTATCATTTTGTCCCAAATATCTATAGAAATGTGATTGGATGCAGCTCAGAAGATCATATTTGGGCCTAATATCATTTTCAAAGTCTCTGTCTTGAAAGAAAGATTCTTTTTCTAGGATGAAATGGTGATTTTCCTGCATTTTACAATTTGACGGGTGTTTTTTTCCCATCAAATTTACATCTCAGCATTTGTGGAAACGTGGCCCTCTATGATTGTGTGCAGCTCAGCGAGGCACTTATAAAACTCTAAGGCCGGATCAAACTCAAAGCTTATCCACGTGGAGGGTCGGCACTCATCTGAAAATTCACCTTTTGGTTTGGCCTTGGAGTTGACCTGGGGAGACACGTGGAGGTTTCCACTGCCTTGCCCACACTTAATTTTTTTTTCATGTGGCCGATATAGTTTTGCTAGACCATAGGGACACATGGAGGGTAGGCACTCATTTGAGGTTCCTCCTCAGGGTCCCACCTTAACAAGTGCGATAAAGAGACATTTGGAGGCTTTTTCCGGCTCCGCTCTATAAGTAAACTTTTCAAAGAAATTTTTAAAGGCCTGGGACATGTGGAGGGACCCCTCCTATTTAGGGACCGACCCCTGAGTTCTATTTTAAAGAAGTGCCAAGAGGACACTTTTAGGCTTCTACTCACTCTACCCTTGCTTGGACTTTTCAACAGCCAAGGAAAACTATCTCAGAACCTAGACACATGGCACCTTTTACCGATCCCTTCAAATTTTTTAGCAACTATGTCGTACTAAGACACGTAGTGAGCTCGCACTTTTTTGGGGTCTCTTCTTTTGGGGACCATCTCAAAGTGTGCCATTGATACATATGGAGGCTTCCACTGGCTCCATTTTTGCTTAGAATTTTTCAAAGGCCAAAAGGCATTTTTCTTGGGTCTAGGGCATGTGGAAGGTCCACGCTTGTTTGGAAACTTTCCCCTATAATTCTTCTTTGCATTTGTGGCGAAGGAAACTTGTAGATAGTTATCAAAATAAAGTGTAGAAGGGGTAGAATCAATGGTTCTTATGCATTGTGTCTGTTTTTCCACCATTTTTTTCTCCAAGACTCCCGGAGATGTGAATAAGCATAGTTTTTCATCATTTTTTGATGAAATTCCTTGTCATCTCTATCTGTAAAGGTCCATTGAATGGATTTAGAACTTAATTTTTGAGTCCAATGATTACTAAGGTCAATATTTTGAAGTTGGAATTTCTCAGTCACTTGCAAAAGTGGGAATTACCAGAGAAGATGGATGCGGGGCAGAGTTGCAGATGAAGGAGAGGGAAAAGGATGAAATGATGAAAGTTGTACGTAAAAAAGATGAAAAAGGTGTTACCTCAAGAGTGAAAAATATTACCTATCAGATCCAACTGTGCAGAGCCTCCGAAAGATGATTAAAAAGAGGATTTCATGCATGACAGGAACAAAATGATTAGAATGATTTTGAAAACATTGTGGCATGGCATCCTAGTCCATTGGTCTAGGGCCCAAGAAACATGAATCAGTTCACAATTAGTCCACTTAGAAGGTTTTGGATGTGAATTTGTTAAATGTCACTTTCTGAGGCAAATTGGTAAGAGGAAAAGGTCCATCGAATATTCTTCTATTTTGGTGGGGGGGGGGGAATTGAGTGAGTAAAATGTATAAATGCAATGATAATACTCTTGTAAATGGTTGGGGTTGATTTCTTAATAGCAAATTTGAGAAATCTGTCTTCCTGAGAGAACAATCCGATATAATCTGTTATTTTATTCGGTTAGATTTTCTATCATGTCAAGTTGGTTTGCAGAAGTATAGTCATTGAAAATCACTAAGATTTATCTGTAATATTTTTGATACTTATGACTCCAAGAAATTGTGAAATTAATTTGTGTCAATCTTGGAGCAATTAGTGTCTATTTTGTTTCAGAATGTCTACAAGTAGTCTTACTCATTCCTATTGTAATCTTACTTTGAAATATTTGTGAAATCACATAAGATCTCATCCTGTGACAGTTTAGTGGTATTTACATTTTAATTTCAAGAAGAGCCTTCATCTTATGATGAGATAAACAAATTTAAAATCAATTCACTATCCTTTTTTGATAAAGATTGTTTTGTAATTATTTGGGTGTACCTTACGCGTGATTAATCAGTGATTTTGATGTTTAATTGAGTCCTTTAACTTGAGCCTTCGTGTTAGAGTCTCAAAGATTTTTTGAAAACGTGTTGATATGGGCCTCCATTAAAGCACACCTTCTGGTTGAAGGAACGTCTAAACTGTTCTAAAGCTTTCTTTCATTGAGTTGTCCATTGTTGTGAAGTTTCTCAGAAATCTCGTATAATCAACTTTATCCTTCTTAATCTCCCACAAAATCATTCAAAAAAAAATGAATCCATCTTAAAATACACTTTTTTTCCCTATATATTCACAAAGGAACAAAATCTATTTACTAAAATATGTAGAACAATCAAGATTTCTTAATGTCTTCAGTAACCATAGCCTTGTGTTGAAAGTATCTCCATATTTTAGAAGTGACAACTCTTGAGAGCTAAATTATGGAGTATTGACCATATTTTTCCAAGGTTTGTTCTTCATAAATATTGTGCAAAAGAAGGGTATCTCCATCTCCTTCATCAAACAGAGGTTACACTAAAGGTCCTCCTACCCTAGTCGAAAGGTACAGCCTAAAATAGTGAGGAGAGGTCAAATCATGTTCAAGGTGCTATCCATCTCTCCCCAAATTTGAGAGACAAAGGGACAGTTAGATCTCTTCCCTAGCTTCAAAATGACACACACTATGATCTATCTATCTCTACAATCCATGTCCAATCTGTGTTGTTGCTTGGATTGAAAAGGAGAATGAATTAGGACTCTTTGAAGTATTTTAACAAAGGTGTACATGTACAGACCCTGGTAATACTTCTTACACATGTTGTGTGCTAATACATTGCTGAAACATCATTATCTATTTAGATCTGTAAGAATTGTTCAAAGTTGTGAGTTCTGAGTGCAATATTTCCATCTTATACAATTATTACACTAAAGTTTGTATCATCATTGATAAATTATGGGTAAAAGAAGAGTAGATCTTGTGAGATTTACATGAATGTGGTATTGACAAACATTTGATAGGTATATCATAGTGCATTTACACAAAATAAGGTTAAAATACTTTATGGTGACTCTGTGGTTGTTTAAATTCTTTATAAATACCAGTGTCTTAACATATATCAAGTAAGATTTGTCATTAATATCTAAAAAGTTGGAGGAAATAAGATCTTTCTTCACCAAAGACCCTAGTAGAAGGTTGTTTTAAGAGCTGCGGAAATTATAATTTAGAAGGAAGAAGAATTTTGAAGGTTGTTGGAGACCAAGTATCAAGAAAAGAGATCTCCATTAGTGAAACTGATTAGCCCTGTTATTGAAGATTACAATACTTCCTCAAGTGCTTCTAAATCAGGTAGTCTCTTTGTTGAATTGAATTCTAAATCTAGAGAGGGTCCTTTTTTATTTTCAAAGATTTGTACATTATTATGTCACTAAAATTTTCAAATCTGATAGAGTTTTCCAAGAAACAGAGCCTTTAGAGGGTAGTCATTTCAAAAATTACATCCCTATGCAAGACAAACCCCTCACTCCTCATCATTTTTTTTCTATTGTAAGATCACCTCCTTAGAATAATATGGCTTAGCCTCCACCTAAACCTCCATTTGTTGTTAATAATTTTGGTCCCATCAGTTTTAGAGGTATGGCTCGCTATCCAAATGTTGTGCCACAAGATGTATGCAATAGATTGCATAAGTTTCAAGGAAATAATGCAATCAGTAGTGATCAAAACTTGAAGCTCTTTGTCAATACGATGGAGGACTTTGAAATAGAATTTGAGGATGTATACATTAAATTTTTTGATCCATAGTCTAGTGGAATATGCAAGGGACTGGTATAAATATTTTCCAGATAATTCCATTGACTCCTGGACAGAGATGAAGAATGCTTTTAGAATGTAGTATGGTGAAAAACCAAACCCTAGGTTTATTTTATTAGAATTTGAAAATATAAAAAAGAATCCTAATGAATCAGTGCATGATTTCAATACAAGTTTTTAAAAAACATTTAGAAGATTTCATGTTAATTTGAGGCCATGTGATGAATCATGTCTGATTAAGTACTCAGATGCATTTGATATGAATGTTGCTTACTATTTGAGGGATAAGAACCCTAGAAGTTTAAGGCAGGCCTTTATCATGGCTTTGCAAATTCACAAGAACATTAAAGTAGTTGGAAAACCTCCTAAGAGGGAGGGTATTAAATTGATCAATCCAAAAAAATCTCAATCAAGTAAGGTTGTGGATCTTGAGGAAGTTGTAAAAACTTTGACTGGGGCTGTCAAAGAAATATCTTACAAGCTAGCCAGGGTAGAGAAAGGAATTGGACAAGGTTCTCAGGATTAGTATAGGAAATAAGGACAAGAAAGCTTTACAAATCATTCTAGAAATTATCAGAGATCTGATGATAGAGGTGAATGACCCATGGGAGCTAGATAGCCCCAATCTAGGGAGAATAGAGTAGTGTCTAATCCTCTAAATGCTATATTTTTTGTTGTTGAAGAGACAAATCAAATGGATTGGTGTGAAAAATGATTCTTACCCCAACCGCCATGTAAAGTAGTATCAGCAAGTTGAAGAAGTTGATGATGATGACAACATTAATGATGATGCATGCACAGTGGACTACTCTACAAGCTCACAACAAGGAGCAACTTCAACATAAGTAATAAGTGTAAGAACTGCTGCAAGATTTTGGACTGCATTTCACCAAGTACCTCTTCTTCCTCCCTCTCATGCTTTAGAATTAGATATGGGTACAAGAATTTGAACTTCCTAATAATTATTTTGAGTACCTAAGAGCTCTAATGATTAATAAGTATGAGGGATTATTCCAATCAGAAGATGATATAAAACTATTAATTAATGTTTTTCGTTTCCCAAGAAAAAGAGTATAACACAAGAAGTAAGGTTGTACAAGGGGTAGGGCCTCAAGCCAAACCAAAGACACTAGTTCTCACCAATGTCCTAGAAGAGGCTCCAAAGAAAGATACATCTGGGAAAGGCCTTGTTGTATCAAGTATAACTAGTGTTCCCACCCTCCATTCCCAAAATATGAAAAATATTGTGCCATCTGATGAGTTTTTCAACATTTCTCCAGATGATGCTTTGCCCTAATACATTCCCCTATGACATTGCCATGATACATAAACATTCATTTCCTATTACCAACATATTTGAATACACTTCATTATAAAAATTTAAACAATAACTTTGCTTTTGAGCTTAAGTACAACTAAGGATCATAAAAACACCCTCCCCTTACATTTTTTTGGCCCCATAGTAATTGGAATGAGTCAACATTTCATCCATCTAGTGTCAGCTGGTAAGGTAGGTCTTGACATACATCCTTAGCAAGCTTGTTGACCATTGTGTCTGCTGAAATCCGTTTCTTTGTGTAGAACAGTAGATGCTTGCTATGTCACAAGGTATGCCGAAGTTGTATGAAAAATGTTAGAAATTTGCCAAACTTTATCCTTGTCGAACATGAACTCGAATTTTATACATTATTTTACATGGGATGTTTTTGACATGCTTTTGCACTATTTTATAAATGTGTATATATACATATATCCAGTGAAAGCAGAGAGCAGCAAATCTCCCTACTCTGTTTCTTACATTTATGCATTTTTTTGAGAAAATCAAAATGATAACAAAATTCTTTTGTTCGAACATAAGACATTTTTTTTAACTTAATCCATTGGGGAACTTGAACCAAACTTCTATCCTTGTCGAACATGAACTCGAACTCGAACCTTGTAACTTAGGATGTGCTTATAGCTCCCAAATTAATGACAAGACTCTTTGAAACTCCCTATAACACATAAGATGCTTTATAACATCTGGACTCTTCTTTATTTGATGGAGCCTGATCCAAGTTTGACAAAAGGTGTCTGGCATCTATCTCTGATTGCCATAGGCCATGACACAGTATGCTTATTGTCCTATTATCCAAACTCAACTTCGTACATTCACTAACCAAATTACTAAATATGAATGCATTAACTATTAGGTTTCAGAATTAAATACAACTTAAGAACATAACAGTGATCCATCCATCATAAGAGGAGATTCAGAAGTGATTGTCAAATGGAATTAGAAAACTATATGCTACTAAAACTCTCAGAGAATGAGAGAAGCCAAGCATGTAGTCTGTGATTTTATGTAAAAGGTTTAGAAAATACAGGTTTCTTAAACAAGGACTTTTAAGCACCATGATAACAAGGAAATTAATACATATTGCAAACAAGTTTTCAGTGCTGGGATCCTGATTTGGGACCCTTCGTAAATGTGACCTCCAAAGTTTACGTCACAGGTAATGATATTGAAAAACTACCATGGCCAACTTATCCCTGAGAATGTTACAAGGTAGCAAGTGTTTGATGATGATGCAACAAGGACTCGCTCATGGTTTCTACATGAACCAAGGTGAGTTTGCTGACAACATTATAGCACTGAAAGACTCCATGTGTATGCGTGTACTGAAGGAGAGGAAGTTTTCATTTGGTAAATAGGCAAGACATTTCTGTCAACTGAATGGGAAACATGATTTTCAAAGGTCTGCAGCTGGATAAAGTATCAAGATGTTGATAATCCTGCATATGCTTTCAATGAAAAGATAGTATGTGATTATGTCAAGAGATGTGGAATTTGTGAAATCGAAGTGTTTGACAAGCTGACAGCCAACAAGTGATTGATCTATGTGTAGGAAGCAATGTCAGGACTTGTGTTGAAAGAGGAAGCAATACTATGCTTCAATTGTTCAATGAAATACTCAAGAAAGTTCCTAGCTATGGTAAAATTACTTTGAGTTCGAAGGCATCTAGGGAAGATTTCATCCAAGGATGAAATTCATCTTGAATCTAATGTAACCACTTTCAGGAAAATATAGAGGCACATCATATCTGTTCTCATTATTTGTCAGATCTAAGAAGAAGTGAACTAAGTTCAGGGATGGAGGGATAATCCATCCTAGCATAGAGTACTCATCTTTGGTTGCATGCTCTACATGCCTGTCACAAAAAGTAATTGTGACATAAGCATTGCTCCCTTGGCATTCAGGATGCTTGACCCAATACAATCTGCACCATTGAAATATTCCAATGATGAGCCATTCTTTCCAAACAAGTGAGACATATGCTACAATTGGTAACTTGCCCTGAGTTAAAATCACACTAATGATGGTTAATCTCTCGACCATAATCTTAGTTGTATAAACAACAATGATTATAAACACACATAAATGTTATCCTTTACCAATCGTTGCAGCACTTAAAGTGCTATGTCAGGATGCCTTGCTCGCTTAATAAATGCTGGAGGAAATTTCCAAAGAGCACCATCATCATTTTAGCACTCTCCTGTTATGATTAAGGAGCCTCATATGTTATGCTAAACCAACTGATGATTTACCTATGTTTTATATAAAAATACATGATTTTTTAGGAACACTATGGAGAGAATGTACTCTTATCGTGTAGAGCCTCATGGATTAGTCTCTCTTTGTCCATTGAATCCCAAGAAGTTCCATTTTGAAGTGAAAAAGTAAAAATTGCTTTGTCAGCATTGTATCAAAGCCATGGTTAATTATTTTTATCCAAAGAGACTGGAAGCCTATCAGTTAGGGTTCCAACTTCTCCAAGAAATCAGAAGGGACCTCAGGATCGTCTTCAATTTGGAAATAGCACTAAACATTTCACTGCACCGACACATATCCATGTCTAACTATTGATGAGCTATCCATCTTGCATTATCTTCAGTATGCTCGAAAGAGGACCTGAAGTTATCAAATCGGAAGAAGCCTCTATTCAATATTTCAATGGCATCAAGGACGCACTAAAATTTTCAGCTTGTCTTTGGCCTGTGCAAATTATAAGAATGATACATTACAAATGTTTTCTTGAGCCTTAGAAAACTTACCTTTACAATTCTGAAATTTATTGTTAGAGGTAAACTTGAATCACCATTCCCTAGACCAATTGTAACTTTTTAAGTAAGAGAATTAAGGAGATGAGTCCCACAGTACTACTGTTCATCATGGACACTTCCAGAATTTATTCTTGCTGAAATCAGGATACCCCTTTTGTCACATGCCCTTACATTTAACCTCTGATAGTTGTCTGCTTATGTTCACTTCACATTCATGGAAAAGATCATCCCATCAGAGCTGCAAGGTCTTTGGAAAATAACTATCTTAGATGGGCAATCAAAGTTACGGAGAATATGACATGGATATCCAAACCATGAAATTAAGAATAGGTTTGGGCCTAGCTCTGCTTATTACTAAGAGAAACTCTCTAAACTTTTCAAATAACACTTAAGTAAATGCATTACAAGGCTGGACTGAATACATGCCAAGTTTGTAAAAAATGAATGGTACTCTGTTCTGCTTTTATCTCCCTCAGACATGATATAGATTCTTCCTACTAAATACTTCAGCACATGAAGCACTTCAGAAACAGGCTTTTACCTGCTACTCATCTTATAATATGAACCAAGTCGACAACTAATGCTACTGGAGTGTAAAGCATGCAAGAACCTTGACATACTTAACAATTCTTACACCCTTGGTGCACTGTTTCTGTTAGGATGACATTCCCCAAAGGTATTGTCTTTGATCTCCATGGAGGAATATTATGGGGGACATATTTTTGTCAAGAGTTACCTCGAACATTTGTAATGTTTAGGTTTAGTATGTTCCTGGCGAACTAGACACTAGGTCTAGTTACATCTTATCCAGATCCAAGAGGACAATCGCTGAGGCCTTATGCCAACATTCTTATCTTTTAAGTTTTTAATGCTTCAAGCTCAGGGGTGCTTTACAACCTGGTTGTTCTTTTTGAAGGAAGAATAAATGCAATGGGGTATTTGTAGTAGCTATGGTTATAATTATGATTTATAGTGAAGGGCACAACCATGGATTTACTGGCTGTAAAGCACAGTTATTAAAGTTGAATATAGTGGGTGGAAGCATTGGCCTACCAAGACAGGATTTAAACATTCACCTGAGTTATCAGGGTTAATTAATACAGAGTAAAAGGTGGCCCCACTAGTGCAGACCTTGAGCAGTGCCTAAGGTAAGATTGTTGTTGACAATGCCATGAACTTTAGAGCCAAAAGTTTGGTGTAATTCTTAGTTAAAAACTAATGGAATACCTAATTTTAGGAAAAAATTGTAGTTACCAATTCCAGCCGGATCTGCACAAAATCCAGCCAGGTCCAGATTTTTCAGCCAGCCCGGATAGAATTTGGGCCGGGTTGGCTGTTTTTTCTCCTAAAAAAAGAAAAATCATTTTTTTTGCAATAACACGACTCCCAACACCCTCATAAATTATTTAATATTATAAATATTTATATTTTACATTTTCTATTTATAAACAAACTTCAGGCCCAACTATTGTAATTCTTAGTTAAAAAATTAATTAATACCTAACTGAGGGAAAAAATCATAGTACCAATTCCGGCCGGATCAGCACAAAATCCAGCCGGATCCAGATTTTTCAGCCAGCCCGGATAAATTTGGGTTGGGTCGGCTTTTTTTTTCCAAAAAACGAAAATTCAGAATTTTTTTGAATAAGACGACTCCCAACACCCTCGTAAATTATTTAATATTAAATATATTATTATTTTATATTTGCGTTATTAATGTTTTTTTCTATATTTGTCAATTTTACATATTTATCAATTATGCTCATATCTAATATGTATATATTCCGCATCAAATTTTTCTGAACTTTTTCGAGAGTTCCGAATTTTTGGATATTTTTGCACTTTCTTTTCCATGAATTTAGTCTTTAGGCTTTTGATATTACAATTTGGACTATAGATAAGCCTTCTCCAATCTTCCAAAGACAGCCATAAAACATTTAATCGCGTACCATTTATTTTAAGAGGATTTTATGTTATCTTTTCTTTTGAGTAGAAGATGCTAATATTTATCTTCTTTGGGTCACAAGCAACCCCATTTTACTTTTGGAGAAGATAATTTCACCCCCAAATTCTTTAATCTAATTTATTGTCAACCAACATACTTCTTGTTCTTATCTCTATTATTATTAGGAGCATAATATGAAGTATCCCCGAACTAGCTTCAGTTGCAGACCAAAAAAGCATGACCTGCCTTAAGTAACAGAATGGCATTGTTTGTGCTGATTCTTCCAACAGTTGTGTTGGTGCTAAATTTGATTGTTTTCTATCTCCCCGTATTGATGCATGAAAACTGTGTCCTCCATTTGGTTGCCATGATCAGTCCCTTCCTTGGTCGAGGATCACTTAAAAGTCCAAAAAATTTGTTTCTCGTTCCTCTACCCATGTGAAAAGAATATGTAACTTGGGCATAAACTCGATGTTTTTTCCTTCCTTCCATTTTCCACAATCGCGTCTTGTCGTCCCTGTCATTTTTGTCCCAAATATCTGTGGAAACGTGATTGGATGTGGCTTGGAGGATCACATTGGGGCCTTATATCATTTCCAAACTCTCTATCCGTGAAGAAATATTCATTTTCGGGCTCAAATGGTGATTTTCCTGCATTTTACAGTTTGACGAGTGTGTTTTTCCCCGTAAAATTTACATCTCAGCATCTGTGGAAACGTGGCCCTTTCTAGTTGGATGTGGCTCGGCGGGGCACTTTGAAAACTCTAAGGCTCGCTTCAACTCAAAACTTGTCCACGTGGAGGGCCAGCGCTCATCTGAAAAATCGCCTTTTGGTTTGGCCTTGGAGTTGCGCCGGGGGGACACGTGGAGGTTTCCACTGCCTTGCCCAGACTTAGACAATTTTTTCATGCGGCTGGTACAGTTTTGGCGGACCATGGACACATGGAGGGTTGGCACTCATTTGAGGATCCGCCTTAGGGTCCCACCTTAACAATTGCGACAGGGAGACATGTGGAGGCTTCCGCCAGCTACGCTCTATACTTAAACTTTTCAAAGCAATTTTGAAAGGCATGGGACATGTGGAGGGACCGCGCTTGTTTAGGGACCAACCCCTAAATTTTATTTTGAAGAAGCGCCAAGAGGACACTTGGAGGCTTCCGCTCACTCTGCCCTTGCTTGGACTTTTCAACAGCCAAAGAAAACTGTCTCGGACCCTAGACACATGGAGCCTTCCGCTGATCCTTCAACTTTTTTATCAACTCTGCCGGATTGAGACACTGTGGTGAGCCCTTGTTTGGCGTCTCTGCTTTTGAGGACCATACCAAAGGTGCGCCAAGGCGACACGTGGAGGCTTCCGCTGACTCCTTTTTATGCTGAGATTTTTTCAAAAGCCAAAAGGCGTTCTTCTTGGGCCCAGGGCACGTGGAAGGCCCGCGCTTGTTTGGAAACTCGCCCCTTACTTCTCCTTTGCAGTTGCGCCAAGGAAACACGTGGACGGTTATAAAATAAAGTGGAGAAGGGGCAGAATCAACGGTTGTTGTGCATTGCGTTTGTTTTTCCGCCATTTTTGCTCCATGACTCCTGGAGATGCAAATACACACAGTTTTCATCATTTTTTTATTAAATTCCTTGTCATCTCTATCTGTAAAGTGCCATTGAATGGATTCGGAACTTAATTTGTGAGTCCAAGGATTGTTAAGGTTGATATTTTGAAGTTGGAATTGCTCAGGAACTCGCAAAAAAGGGAATTACCAGAGAAGTTGGATGCAGGGACATAGTTGCAGAGGAAAGAAAGGAAAAAGGATGAAATGATGAAAGTTGCAGGTGCAAAAGAAGAAAAAGGTGTTGCCTCGAGAGTGAAAAAGAATTACCTCTCAGATATAGCTGTGCAAAGCCTCCAGAAAATGATTAAAAAGGGGATTTCTCGCATGACAGGATCAGAATTATTAGAAGGATTGCCAAAAAGTTTTGGCATAGCATCCTTGTCATTAGGAGAGGGCCCAAGAAACATGATTAGTTTACAATTGGTCCACCTGAAATCTTTTGGATCTGAATTTGTTAAACGTTACTTTCTTAGACAAATTGGTAACAAGCAAAAGGTCCCTAAAGTATTCTTCTCTTTTGAGGGGGAAATTTTGAGTGAGCAAGTAAAATTTATAAATCCAATCAGAATACTCTTGCAAAATGGTCGGGGGTTAAATTCTTAAGATAAAATTTGAGAAAGTCGTCTTCATGAGAGACCAATCCGAGATACCTGGTTATTTCCTTTTGTTATATTTTCTATCATGTCAAATTGGTTGCAGATGTATATCCATTGACAAGCACTGATATTTCTCTAGAAGCTTTCACTTGCTAATGAATCTAAGCAATTTTGAAATCTAATTTGTGTTCAATCTCTGGAGCAATTAGTGTCTGCTTTGTTTCAGAATGTCAACAAATGGTTTTACTCGTTCCTATTGCAATCTTACATTGAAATCCTTGTGAAATCACAAAGGATCTCATCCCTATGACAATATGAGTGGCATTTGCAATTTCATTTCAAGAAGAGCCTTCATCCTATGATGAGATAAACAAATTTAAAATCACTCCACTGTCATTTGTTCATAAAGATTGTCTTTAAGTCTTTGGGTGTACCTTAGGCGTGATTAATCAGAGATTTTGGTGTTTAATTTAGTCTTTTAACTCGAGCCTTCATGCTAAATTCTCAAAGATTGTGTGAAAACGTGTTGATCTAGGCCTCCATTGAAGCACACCTTCTAGTTAAAGGAACGTCTTAACTATTCTGAAGCTTTATGTTTTTGAGTTGTCCATTGTTGTGAAGTTTCTCATAGATCTGGTATAATCAACTTTATCTTGCTTAATCTCCCACCAAAATCATTCAAAAACCATGAATCCATCCTAAACTACCCCTGTTTTCCCTATATATCTACAAAGAAACAAAATCTATTTACTAAAACATGCAGAAAAATCAGGATTTCTTAATGTCTTCAGTAACCTTAGCCTTGTGTTGAAAGTATCTCCATCTTTTAGAAGTGACAACTCTTAAGAGTTAAATTATAGAGTATTGACCGTATTTTCCCAAGGTTTTTTCTTCATAAAATTTGTGCAAAAGAAGGATATGTCCATTTCCTTCATCAAACATAGGTTACACTAGGGTCCTCTCACCCTGGTTGAAAAGGCACAACCTAAAGCAGTGAGGACAGGTCAAATCCTCTTGAACATGTTATCCATCTCTCCACAAATATGAGTTGACAAAGGGACAGTTAGATCTCATCCCCGGCTACAAAACAACACACACTATGATCTCTCTTTCTCTAAGCTCCATGTCCAATAGGTTCAAGAAAAATGAACAGATGTAAACATGTACCAATTCATCCGACCCCTAGTGGGACACCAAACATTACCTCCTCATTTCAAATTCCAACCCTCTCTCTTGGTGGCCCATCTAGCGCAATAGGTGTATCAATTTCAAATAATATAAATTTTATTTCAAATTGGATTAGGCCACCTAAAGTAAAAAATAGGTAGCAGACGATGATTAACCTGAAATCCCCTATACCTCTCTAATGGCATCATTTTCTTTAGATACAAATGGTGAATAGTTGCTACCATTTCATTTAGATAACTTGATTGGTTATGATTGTCAATCCCATGTCCAAGAGTTTATTGTACCTCATATCAGTCAACTCATAGAATGGGAGAGAAGGGAAAAAGTACTAATCAATGAGATAATAAGTCATTTTGAAAATTATTGGCAAAGCGACAGTTTATACATTGCATTTGAAAATCAACCTGCAAAGATGGATGCCTTACCCAAGCAAGAAGTGGGACTGTCATGTATAATAACAATTATAAAGATGATATTTTAGTTAAAGCATTAAACAAATTAGAAAATATTAGTGCTCAAACCTAGGAATATTTTAATAAATGTTTTAAGGACAAGAATCTTGTGGTGATTGCAAATGCCGAGAGAGATAGAGCGGTTGTAAGTACGATCACTTTGAAAAAATATTTTTTTTTAATTTGAAATTTTCTTATTTAATTAATATGTTTAATTGAGCTAACTTTTTTTTCAGTTGAAATATGAAAATTTGAAGAGCCAAGCAAAGGTGTTCCATGTTCACTTGGAAACCATAAAGAACAGTTTATCTGTAGCAATGAATTTGAAAGAAAATATTGTTTTAGTTAACAAACAAAACAATACACTAAAGAGGATAATTAAAAAGAATGGCTTCAAACTTGAATTTTTTTCCAAAACTAAGGAAACTGTAGATGCTAGTTTGCTATCCCATGGAGATGTGACAAAAGAAGAATAAAGAATCACAAAGAATCTAAGCAATGTTTTTTTAGATCTGATTAGTTCTTAGATTATTCAATCCATTGGGGAAAGGGGTACATGATGTTGATCCATAGGGAAAGGAGTGTACGACGGGAAGCCATTGGGGAAAGGGGTACAAAAGATGCCAGTTTTATTCTGGGGATAAATTTCATGATTGCAGGTTGAATTATTAAAACTTCAACTTTGAAAATTTGAAATACTTTATATATTGAAGTATGAAACTCGAATGTGATGGCATTTGAAAATTTAAAATACTCTATAATATAGATTTTTTATATCTTTTTATATATTATATATGGTGTTTATGTTTCATTTGAATGTGGTGGCATTATTATAATGGTTAATTATTTTTTTTAAGAAAATTTAGAATGTGGTATTACATAGAGTCGAGATATCTTATCAAAGTTAAATCTTCTTCTCTCTACTTAAAAAATTAAAACTCCCTATCACGTTTCTTCACATTTAAATCTTCTCAAAAATATTCTCTCTACTCATAATGATGATTACATTAGAATAGATATAGATTATGATGAATTGTATGTGTACGTTGATTTAGCTTCAAGCACGATCACACAATATGGATGATGATAATGGATAATTATTTTAAGAAAATTTGGAACGTGATATGACAGAGACTTTTAAAACTTCTCAAAATATTCCTCTTTCTACTTGTAATGATATGATGACATTAGAATGGATATAGATGATGATGAATGATGATAATGGATAATTATTTTAAGAAAAATTTAAATGTGTTAGAACAGAGACATATTCTCTATACATGTAAAATTCAAACTTTGTATCAGGTTTCTGCACATTTTAGATGTTTTTCACAAATCTTATGGAAGGAAAATGAGAAATCATCAATGGTAACGTGACAAAAGATCTTTGTTTTAATAAAACTCAACACGTAGAAATGGATTAGTAGATAGAGGGGTGAGTTGCCTAACATTGTCAGTCCTGAGATGTACCAGCTTTCTCAGATGGATGTCAACCCACATTTTCCAAGAAAAAAAAGATTGTATTAGAATAAATGTAAATATATAGACCTGTAACATCTTTAATGATAACAAGAGCTGAAAAAATGTAAAGTAACAAACAATAAGATTAAGTTGAAGAAGATACCTATTCAAAATTGAAATCATCACTGGTAATGTGCTAGATCTTTGTTTTAAAAAAATTCATACACAAAAAATGGATTAGTAGATATGATGGATATGAGTTGCCTAACATTGTCAGTCCTTGCAGAAGTAACAACTTCCTCAGAATGGATGTCATACCATGTATTTCAAAAAATAAAAATATTGTATTTAAATAAATGTAAATATATAGGACCTGTAACATCTTTAATAATAACAAGAGCTGAAAAAAATGAATAGTAAAAAACAATAAGATTAAGGTGAAGAAGATACCTCCTTAAAGTTGAAATCATCACTACCACTGGTAATGTGCTAGATCTGTGTTTTAATGAAAACCCAACATGCTGAAATGGATTAGTAGATAGTGGGTGAATTGCCTGAATTTTCAGTCCTGAGAAGGACCAATAAAAGCATCTGTAGAGTTAAATAAATTTAAATACATAGACCTATAACATATTTAATGACAAAAAGAGCTGAAAAAAATGTAAAGTGACAAACAATATAGATTAAGAAAAGATAAAGATTAGATACCTATTTAAAGTTGAAACAATCCATTATCAATAGCTTCATCAAACTCGATGTTGTCTTCTGTAGAATCGTGACGATGCAGCCAATTACTACTCTCATCAGGTTGGGAATATTTGTACTTGTAGCTGGTATTATTCACACCTCTTCTTTCACAAAGGGAATTCCAGTGCACACTTGCTATGTGAAACGGAAAGGTTTCGCATGGAGTAGTCGAGGAAACATAACACCTCATGTAACTTTCTAGATTTTTATCCAAACCTGTTTGTCAGTTTTGATTTTATAAATGATAATGCACTGAAAACCTTGTCAGTCCTCTAAAGATCCGAAAATCATTGTTTGGCATAACTCATATAATCTGAAATATTCACTGATATCTTCTTGTAAGATAGATTAATTTGATAGATTCCTCACCATAGCCTTGTAATAGCACCAGTCTATCAGAAGGTTGGTCTAAATTCTTATATTGGTTCCTCATTGTTGTTGCAAAATTTGTTGATTGAAACTTTAGTAAATCAACATTCAGTATACCTTTAATTTCCATACCCTTGAGCTCTTAAGTCTTTGTGAAATTGTTCCATTATTTTACCCATGGATTTATGGAAATTCTTTCAGAAAAAGTCTACATGAGCCACCTTTGGTATTCCAAAAATTAGGATTCATCACACCCATGGCTTCCAGAATTTTATCTTTACAGAAACGTTCTCTAATTTCTGATGACAAGGTTTCTGAAATTTTTTTAAGATCTTTATTCTTGTTTCAACTATAACAGACTCAAACTGATTACGTGTCATAGGGAACATCTTCTCGTTCCAATCCTGTAATATCTTGATGTTTTTACAAAATGTGCAATGGTATTTCCCTCCCATTAACAGTGATGCAGAGGTGATCGTGGATATTAAATCTCAAAAAGGTGTTAGGATTTTTAAGATCTAATAAAGCTTTCCAATTCTCAAAAAACAGGTGCATCACAACTATCCTGGGAACAATACAATATATCAAGACTTTGACATACCATTTTTATCATCCGTATAAAATCCACAATATAGATTAATCTACCCTTATGCTTGCTTCATCAGTGTATTGATCTCATTTAACATTGGAAGAATACCAACCAATGTAAGCAATGTCTCCAAATCAGTTTAAACGGAACAGACAAGTGCCTCGCCCTATCAACTTCATGATGGTATTTGTGCATGAAACCAACCAACTGAAGGATACTCCTCACGAAAATCTGCATGCAGGTTTCGTATAAAGAGATCCATCTCAGTCTCCACATCCTTCAAAAGTTTTTTGCCATCTGTAATTCCAATTGCGAATTTTTGGAACTCAAGAAATATATGCTTTGGGCTGCTTGACTATATAGGCATGAAGTTCTCTTATAAAGTCTTCTAATTTAGCAACATTTTCATGTAGTTGCTTACCATTTTATATGCTAAATTCATTTTGTGAGCCATACAGTGAATTGGTAGCATATATGGGGCCACTATTGTTTGTAATCTAACACACAGCCCTGTTTGGTGACCCTGCATGACAGATGCACCATCTGTGCTCTAATGCATACCAACTTCATAGCAATTTCATAATCAGTCATTCCAATAATATCTTTCAAATGAGAAACAACTATTTTATGTAGGTTTTTGGCATTACAGTTTTTAACCATTTTCATAACACCCAGACAGATGAGGTGTCCTTATATGATTTTCTAAAGTATAGACATGGATATATACCCATGCGGTGTTGTCGACTACTGTCACTTCATCAATTGAAAGAGAGATAAACTTTTATTTTTTTACATTCTCTTTGAAATCTTCCTTCTCTATCATCGAGAGGAATTTTTCCATTTCCTATCCACTACTTTCAGACCAATGTGAGTGAGGTACATGTTAAACACTCCATTAAATTGATACAAAACTTTGAAATCGAGGAAAATCTGAAATCACTCCTTCCTTTTTTTAGTATTTGAAATAAGAGTAGAGAATTGTATGAATTTTGCATGTAGATTTGTTTCTTTCATCTTACGAATATGCGATGTGATCATTCCTCCCTTGTTCCAACAGATGTCTGTGTTTTTTCTACTCTGCCTCATATTCCGCTACATATCTAACCATGCATGCATTATGTTTCAGTTTTCCACCTGTGTGCTTTGAATTTTCTAGCCATCCTGCCCCCGTTACAGTCAAATATTGTTTTCCATAATGTTTTTCTATATTGTCCAGCTTTAGTTGCATTTTTTGCTTGCTTTCCCAATTTCCACGTACATATTGTACATGTACATTCAGATGGGATATCTCTTCATGAATTTTAGATGATTGTATAGGTTCTGATTAAAATGGAAATTTAGCTGCCCAATCAAACTTGTATGTCCTACCAATGGTCCACATATTCTTTGTTCTTTTTCAATGCTTTACTTTTTTGAGTAGAATTTTGAGCAATATCATTATCACCTGGTTTCCTCTTTGGTAGAACCGGAGTTTGAATTTGATATTCTATGTTCAATTTTGCTAAGGTATTTCTATGTGTGATATCTTGATGCACTTCTGGTTACACCCTAACAGGAACAATATCTTCAGGATATGACATCTCAACAGGCATATCTTCAAGATCTAGCTAGGTATCATCATAGGTGTCATTTGACTTTGATATTATGTACAGAATGCATGTCCACCTCAATATTACATTCCACATAATCTGTACTCTGATTCATTCCAGTGGCAACTATATGGGTTCTGGTGGATGCGGTATTTGTAACAACATAATTTGCAAAATACTTGAACATGGACTTCTGATATTTCTTAGTTATTTTTAGGTCTTATCATTCTAAGTACTAACACCTTCCATTATTTTGAAAAACTAAGTTCAAACTCCTTCGTCTGTCAAAAACAAAAACATTGTGCATCAACAATAAATATGTCATGCATCAACAACTAAGGACTGTGTCATGCATCAAAGAAGGACTTTGTTGTGCATCAGAGAAGGATTGTGTTGTGTTTTGATAAGATAATTGTAGTGCGTCAACAATAGATGGCTCGAGTGTTAGTTG